>OZ038437.1:4216740-4914240 GCA_964036275.1 Litoditis marina | reverse complement strand
CGCTGAAGTGTGTTGAAAAGTCAATGAACTGCATCGGAAATTCAATAAAGCAAAAATGCATCAGTGACTGCACTGCGGTGTTCACGCCATGTCGTGCCGTCCTCTGCCTCAAGGTTCTGGAGATAATCGTTAAATCGTTATAATGAAAAACTCTCACTTCCTCACTACAAATTTTACTGTCTGTCGCGAACCGCCTCGAGTTCTTCTAGTTTCCAATTTTACAGAAACTCAAATTCTACCTCATCGACAAGTTTCCAGCTCTTATATTAATTATTATAATTTTGAATTGTACCCTTATCGATTCGACTAAACGTCATCAGACAGTAGTGTTATAGTTCGTTTCAACCATCGATAGAAGCCAGTTACAGTACATTTTAGTGGGCGGAGTTAATTGTGCTGGAAAGTTGCCAAAGTTTCCAACAGCGACCACCCTACTCAAAATAATGCATAAGCTGGATATCGAACTCAGCTCTGCTAGGTGGCGCGGCGCACACAAGCAACCGGCCATCTGACCATGATTGCAATAACTGAAAACAGTGATACCCAATCATCTTTTCTGACCGTTTCGCAAAGCTAATCTTATCGCACAAAAAGTTGTTTTAATTACTCCCCGATTACTTGATAACTTTTTTAGCACAAAATATGTGCAAAAATCTCAAAATATCCACTTTTCGATATTTTATTTGTAATGAAAAGACTGGCAAGCTGCCAGATCAATTGCCTGCAATGTAGGGTGCGCTCGACCAGCATGGCTGACTACTATCGATGGTTGAAACAAACTATACAGGGGGAGGGGGCTGAATTGAATTTTTGAAATAAAAGACTCAGACTCAGACAATGTGATATATGCCCTTTTCTTTTCGAAATGTCCAATTCAAAGTTCTGTTTTCAAAGTTTCATCGTTTTTTCTACTTGCTGACAGAGATGTAGAGCTTGCAGAGCCTTGCGCGCGCTTCTATGACTCTTATGCCTTTTTGGCTAACGCCGTCAGCCAAATTCGATGTTAAATTCAGTTCTTCCCCCAACTAAACGATTACACGACCGTACCATAGCGAAATCGTGAGATTTCCCAATCTTCTCCACGTGAAGTACACCATTTCGAAACGATTTGAACCAAACTAACTGAATCGTACAACACTGTCTTTCACTTTGTGCTCTCAGCATCTTGCGGGCTGAATTTGAATGTGTGACTCGGGAAACACTGTCAGTATAAAACATCTGAACAAATACTTTCATTCTATTGCTTCCATCAATCCTTTTTTCTTCAATGATATCGGTCCCTTTTGCTCGGCTCGCCCTCTTTCTCTTTCTCTCTCCCTCCCCACCCCCTCTCTCTCTTTTTCTCTCTTCCTCTCTCTCTCCTAGTTTCTCTGTAGTTTTTCTCTTTTTTTCTCTATCTCTTTCATATCTCTCCACTCCCAGATGTATCGTCTCCTAGTTGCTCTCTGCTTCCTCACCGCTACCGTCGCGAAAAAAAATCCCAACCATGTAGGAAAAATACTGCGAAGAAGGAAGTCTGTAAGTTTTGATCTGTTTTACTAATAGCCAAACACCTTTTTTACCAAAATCTAGATGAATTATCGGAATAATCCCGTTTTTCCTGTACACAACACAAGTCTGGTACCTACCCTTGCTTCTTCAGCGCTAGTTAGAAGATTTCTAGACCTTCTCGTTGGATGTTTAGGTTTGGTTGGTATCTGAACGTATCTGAACGATTGAATATTTTCCTGCGTCTCCGCTTTGAGTCATACTATGCAAAAACCTGGAAAAAAGTGTTCGCAAATTGGGTTCTTATAGAACGTGTCAAATTTATAAATTGTTGTCTCTCGCCGGAATCGAACCTGCGAGCAAAACATTTGTAGCCAGGTGGTAACCACTACGCTACGAGACTCGTTGATTGTCAAGCTTGGGAACCGGATACTTGTACTCGTACACAGCAGAAATTGAGATCTACAGTACCCTCCCGCCTTTCCGTTGGCGACAACTCATTCCCACCCCTTGTCTCGGTCGTGTGAGGTGACCCCTCCCGATTGATTATTATGCCATCGCCTCGTCCAAAAATGGTACCATCTCGAACCCATTTTTCTACCATTTTGAGTGAAATTAAATCACTCAACTCCAAACTCGACAGCCTGACCAAATCCCTGCCCACCATTATTCAAGCTGAACTTCACCGTTTCAATGATCGTCGATGTCTCACTATTTATGGCCTACCAGAGGATTCTTCAACAAAGAGAAAGGTGAATGCAATTTTCAATTTGGTGTCCGTTTCTCCATCTAATATCTCTATTCTACACCGTTTGGGTAAACCTCGTCAAGATGGTTTACCTCGCCCACTCAAAGTTTCGGTCAAAGATGGTATTCCGTTTCCTCGTCTGATTGATCTTTCTACTGCAATGAAATCCGAAGATTCTATGTCAACTTTTCATGTGCGGAAGTTCGAAACCCCGGAACAGCGAAAGGCCGGATTCCTCGCCAGACAATCGAAACGAGACGCCGCCCGAGCTGAGGTCACCGACCAAACTACAATCCTGCCAAGTCCAGCCGACACCAATCTTCAGACAGAAATGGAGGTAGTTGAAGAAAGTAGAAGTTCTGTCATTATTACTTCTCCCTCTGCTACATGTGACTCTCCTCAAGCCATTTCATCTGAACATAATACTTGTCCAACTCCTTCTGAATCCCTTCCAACTGATGATCCAATTTCTATTCCTGCTCCCGGTTCATTCGATAATTTTTACAAACACCATGTTCCACCAACATTGTATCCCAGTCAGCTCGAGAGAATTGCTCGCTATTGTAAAGAAGTACACTCTCATTGTGAACAGTTTCCTAATGCATCTGTTGAGGACTATTATGTTTTCGTTGTTCCGCCTTACTTCAGAACTACCTTCATTATGAAGTACTACGAGTTGTACGATTACAAGATCATCCCTGCCTCTCGTATGAAAAACCTTTATATGTGATATTTCTCTTTCGTCTCTCCTTTTCCATCAGCTGCATCAATATTTCTGAATCTCTCCGGATTTAATATCTCTCCATCCTCGGTATTTTAAATGTCTCTTTTACATAAGTTCATGTATAATCGTCATCATAACACGTTACAATTTGTTCTGCCATTTATATATGAGCAATAAATTATTATTATTAAAAAAAAAAAAAAAAAAAAAACTATAATGTTCAGATACGACGTAGTTCATATAAGGTTCGTCCTTCCCGAACGCCCGAAACAAACGTATACGGAGTATGTTGCGCCTGATACCGCGGTGTTTGTAGTTGGTTCCCGTCACAAATGGGTTGTCATCCATGAATTATTTTGTGCATCGAGATTAAACTACAGCGAACATTTGGTCACTCTCTATAGTCGTGGCCAACGGAAAGGCGAGAGGGTTACTGTATATCTTTCTTTCCGCCGTGTACGCACATATGTGTTCGATTCCAATGCTTTCCCGTTATGTGCTCTAATAGCGCAGTGGTTAGCGCCCTGCTACGATTATTTTGCTCGCAGGTTCGATTCCGGCGAGAGACAGAAACTCAGAAAATTGGCACTCACTAGATAAGTTTGTTGCCAGATTCTTAACCAAGCACCGTTGTCTATGGCCAGAAGCATGGACCATTCGTGGGTGAGTGAACCATTTCTCATCAATCGATACGAACTATCGATTGATTGAATAAAGTTACTTTTAGTAGTAACAACCTTGTGTCATATCATGCACAAATGAAGGCGAATTATGCCAAAGGGGAGCTCAGAATGAGTACTCTCACCCCACCTATATCTAGGCATATAGTATAAGAATAATTATGCCGTATCATGATCGTATCACTACTATTGGGTGTATTGAGACCATTTGTGATTGTGATTCAAATTTTATTGCAAACGGAAAGTATCAATACCGTGACTGCTACTTTCAAGGATGTCTGAACGACAAGAATGAGCTGGTGGAGTTCGGAGAGCACTATGACATCTACCGAAGTCCTTACATCGGTTACCGTCATCAGTGTAAACAGGACAAGGTTACTGGACGTTTTTCAAGTGGAGTGTCACGTGAGTTCTCAACGCATGATGTGCCGAATGACGGCTGTTTCAAAACGGAAACCGAACTAAGGAATGACGAGAAGTATATATCATACCACACTTTTTCTAAATGTTGAGCGACTGCGTTTTATTTGACCTCGAGGGGTTGTAATCTGGGAACTGACGGTTCTTCAAGCATTGAAAATGGCGAATTCGTCTAAACAGACCAGACTAAGAAATAAACTGTAGTCGCCATTCCCCCTAGAAACAGAGGAAGGGGTCTATTGATCCAGCGATGCGGAGCGAGCGGTCGTTGATTACTTTATGGAGTGTGTAGATCAAAGATACGCAGATGATTTGGCCACTCGCCAAATCCCGCCCCTACCAAGATGACACAACGGTTCAGAGAAAGCAGCATTCAATGAAAAATCAATAATTTTTTGTAACTATTATATTCATAATTATTTTCAGACTGTCTCTTTGGCGAGAACCGCGAACCAAAAGTCAAAGGAGAAACCGGCGTGATTCTCTCATACTTCTGTACCTGCAATCAGTTTTATGTTTTTTGCGAGAAACTTCCTTGAAAAAACAATAAAGTATTGTTATAACAATGAAGTGTTCTACTATTAATGAACCTCGGTATATTGTTGTATATTCGCCGCCAACGGAAAGGCGGGAGGGTATCTCAATTTCCGCTGTGTACGGACGCATGTATTTGACTCCAAAGTTTGATGGTTATATGCTCTAACCTAGTGGTGTCATGATATAGTTAACACATATCACAACTATCTACATATCTATTTTTATGAGAGAAACAACATCTACGGAGCCATAATTGCCGAGGGCGGAGCCAAGACGATCGACGAATGGACGGGAGACTCGGGACGACAGCCAGAGACGACAGACGTGTATGGAAGACATACTGTAACAACACTTCTTTTATTTATGTTACATTTATTCACCTTTATAAATCTATCTGCTTGCAAGACTTTTGTTTATATATGTTCTTTCAACATCCATAAATACAATTCTCTCTGTTCAATAGTAAAATATCTCTTAAACTTTCCATTATTAATAAAACTTTAACACAACTATTTTAACACTTTAGGACCATAAAAAGATTCAATAAAGACCTGAGAGTCTGTAAACCTCAAGGTTTACATGGAGGTCCTGGATCGAACTTTCGTGTTTTCAGACCTAAGTACCGCTACACCTAATTTTAATATCACTCATCTCAATAATTTCACTAATTCCTCTTGGTAATATAGTAATTACCCCCTCACTCTAATAAAAAACTATTAACATTATTCTCCCACCCACCCCAATCATATAATACTTTCACTTTCACTTACCTCTCTTTACACAGTTCACACAACCTTTTACAATATATACATCTGTCAATAACTTACCTTCATGATGTGTTTGGTAACCTTTCCTTTCCTCCGGAAATCATGTATAACTGACAGGACGTGACATCTAAAAATAAAAACACATAAAAATAACTTTACATTGTTCTTTACTTAAATTCAAATAATATTTAAAACATTTTCTTACACAACAAAACATCAATAGTAAATTTACCATACTTACACAACATTACAATCACGCTGTCAGTGAACACATATCCACCCAATTATCCCTTTTTGCTTCTTGTTACAGTACTGTCACCCACTTTTATACACCGGTATAATCTTATATTTCTTTTTGATATCCGTCAAATAATGTAAACCAGTTTTCACATTCTCGCGGAACCGTTATCATTTTATTATCCTTTGATTTCAATAGCCCATGTAGTCACTGACTGTGCACGAGTCAAACTACTCACATGAAGAAAACAACAACTTTCATATACTTTTCATTTTATATAATTACCTTTTAGACGGATCCATGGGAGTCGCGGTTCCGCAACCGTAGCAAGTAAACAAGCATACCGACTCACCATTCTTTGGGCGAAAAAGCGCTGTATATATATATACATATATACTCATTACCTACGGGGGCCCCACATTTTATGTCCTTTTATCATAACTATTTCATGTTCTACAATAATTCGCTCTCAAGAATTACTCATGCCGTTTTGTGATATGATACTTATATGTTTTGAGTTTCACTTTATATTTCTTCCAAAATAACATTCTTTATTAACTCCAATATTTATAATTCACCATCATCATTTCTCAATTGCCACCGATATCCTTTTACAGGCGTCATTACTCTCAATTGACCGTCATTCACCCCCATAATTACCAAGAGTCTGCCATAATAACAGGAGATACAGGCAATTCACTCTAACCATGCCTATTTTCAGGAGTATATATAAGAGTGCATCGCACACCAGCCCACCACATAGTCCTTCCTCACGACCTTCCCTTTCAGTTTCACTCCAAACATTTATTTTCCACTTTTCAACTCTCTCAATAACTCATCCCTAACTCCTTCTCTCACCCCATTATACCATTTTAAAAATTGAAACATCATGAGAAATACCTACTAATCTATCCTTACTATCTACTTACTATCTAGAAATATCTACTATCTAAAGAAATACCCCTCAAACCTTTTGGTTTAATCACCGTCTAGCATTGCTGAATTACATATGATATAATGTGCGCGTAACAGGGTAACCATACCTTTTTCCTCTCAACTTTTCTCCCCAATTACTCATTTGGAGTGCCACACACTATGTGGAGTCACGTGCTAAATCGCAAATAAATCTATTCTATCCTATTCTATTTTATAGTAATACAATAACAAGATAACAAGTCAGACCATTGATTTCAGCAATCTACTTGGGACAAAACACTTACTGCCAATACAGCTTACTGCCAATACAGTTTACTGAGCACATCAACAGTATCGTCCGGAACATCAACAGGAACAGGATCATTTGGTAGGAAGATTTTGGCCTCAGATACTTCTTACATAGAGCACATTTATCTTTCCCTCGTGCATGATTACAACCCGTAGTAAGGGTAAACCGGAATTCACTCACGAGCAGTTGCCACAACAAAGGCGGCAACCAAAACTAAAGCCTAACTCCGTAGCAACCACCCAAGTCAAAAAAGAGATTGGAGAACAATCTATTTCTGATTTATCAACACTGCGTGACCATCCCGAAAGTAATTCTTTAGCTTGGCCATATAAAGATCAGATAGATAGGAATAGTTCACTAGTGGACACACTCGTACCTTCTCCCAATCAGATCACTTTTAATTCACTCTTCCACACTCCTCCCGAAATAAAAAACTTCACTCGGAATAAAAAACTGGGAAACACTAACTCAGGTTTCGAATCAGACCCCGATCCCGATAGTAACACTCCTCTAGCTACTGCTTCTTCATTCTGTAATACAACCAGCTCATTGAACAGAACTTTACAAGCCTCCTCCCATTTACCAACCTCACCCGATATCTCCAACTTAACTAATACCACCCCACTCTCACGACTTACACAACAGCCCCCATTAACTCATAGTACCCCCCATAACAATAAACAACCACCCCTTAATAACCCAAGTGTACCAACTAACTACCGATCAATCTTTAGCAGCAATACTAATTCACGACGACCAATCTTTGGATTCGGAAAATCACCCTCTCTTTTCTCTGCTTCCCTAAAAACTACTCAATCAGTACTCAACTCTAACCCGACCCAATCTGTTCACACTACAACACCCACACCCCCAGTTCCTTGTATTGTTCCGACAACCATGTCACTCCCAGCAGCTGCCAACGCAGGGGCAGCACCCCCGAACCCCGCCAACCCTGCTCCAGTAAACGCGCAACTTTTGCAACAACAGCAACAACAATTACAAGCTCTCCAAGCGCAATTCCAACAATTACAACAGCAGCAGTTACCGAACCCCGCTCATCAGCAGCCTAATAACATATCCCCTATTCAGATCGCGAAAATACTCGAGAACCGAGTCAATAAATTTAGTGGGGACGGCGAAGAGATTTTCTCAACTTGGCTGACTAAATTTGTGGACGTCTTACAAACTTTTGGTATACCCACAGCTAATGCCAAAGTACTCCTTCCCCTTTATCTTATTGATGGCGCACGTATGCACTACGATGCAATTGCCGACCCGCAGAACCAGTCATGGGCGCAAATAACAACTACCCTAGCCACTAACCTAAGAAATAACGTGAGAGTTGAAAACGCTCGCGAGGAATTATTTGACCTACGCCAAGGAGCGGATACCGTAGGCCATTTCGCCAAGCGGATTAAGGAAAAATGTCAGATAGCATACCAGGGCCGTGGAGCAGCTGAGATAACCCACAACCAAATAGTGCATTTTTTACGTGGATTACGTCCCGACATTAGAAAGACTCTCCGACGTATGGACACTACCCCAGCTACTTTTGAAGATGCCATTCAAAAAGCCGAGAGAGAGGCTCGCATTTTACAACAGGAACAGTACGAACGCATCGAAAGAGATGAAAAAGTCAATTCCATAGCGATAGGGTCCAAACTCGAACAGTTAGAGAAGGACATTCGTACCCAGGTCGAGAAATCACGTAACTCAAAACCACCTCAATTTGATCGTAACCCTTCATATGGTAATAGACCAAATAACTTTACGAACCACTCTTCCCTTCCCCGCTCCCATAGTAACCCACCCCCACCTCAAACATTTTGGAGAGGTAATCGAGGAAATTTTAACATGACTCGAAGTTACAACAACCCACCACGCAACTCCTTCGATAGACCCCCGATTAGACAACCTTTCATTCCTAAGAATAGGTATGACGGGAACTCTATATCTATATTTTATAAAGCTGGTAGGGGGTTTAGCGCTGATTTATTGCCCTTGCCGTATTTCCGCGCGCGTAGCGCGCCATGCCGTATAGACTTTTTGTCACTTTTTTTTACACTCGTATACAAATGTGCTCAGCTCGCGATTCATGTATGAATTTTGTAAAAATGTACATGCACGCGTGCACAGTACGTCCAAACGTCGTGCATTTTCCGCCAAAAAGTAAAATTTTCGTGTTTCAGGAGTTGTAGCGGCTGGCATGTTGATTTTGGGAAATTACTGTAATAACAAAAAAGTTTGCCCAAATAGTTTACAATCGATTGGGCAAAACAATTTTTCTCCAACTTTTGCGCGGCGCGCGCTGCGCGTGTTTTAAAAAGGTAAACTTTTTGAAAAAAAAACTTGTTTTTTGATTTTCTCAAAAACGGCGAATGAGATCGGGCTAAAAAGCTTACTGGGTCGTAGAACTTTTGACGGCGGTCATTCTGAAGCAAAAATTTAGGGTCCAGCCGCAACTTTGCGCGCGGCGCGCGCGCGACAAGCGCGATTTTCAGATCTCAGAGATGAAAAGTCGTGAAAACACAAGCTTTACGGCGACAGAACCGTATTAGGCCACTAAATTCGAATCTTCAAGAAAATTTCGAGATTATTGATTTTATCGATTTTTAGGGCCCGAAACGTGTTTTTGGCTAAATTGAGCCCCGTTGCACGCTTCTACCGACCGGCGGAATGAATTTGAGGAGCTGGAATTAGTTTTAAATTGGGCGCAAAACTTGGGCGCATCTGAATAACTGCAAATTTTGCAATTTCTGCATGCGCGCGGCGCGTAATGACGCGTAGATCAAAAATTTTTCAAAAACGGCAAAAGTCAGACTTGTCCGATTGGGCTGAAATTTGGAACATGTATACATATGGGCAGTCCGCATCTTTGCTGAAAATTTCAGAAAATTTCGTAATGTTGCGCGCGCACGCTGTAACGTTGAAATTTCAAAGTAGGTCAAATTTTTTTTTACCTACATCATTTTTTTCGTCTTGTTTTGAAATGTTGCGCTGTGCAAAAAAGAAAAAAAAAGTTGACCAAAAAGTTTTCACACTGGCTTACCGAAAGTCGTGTTTTGATAGTGATTACGCGCCGGCGCGCATCGCGCGCTTTTGTGTTTTTTCTTTAATTCATTGTTGAATCAAATGAAGATTTTCCCAAGGAATTCGAAAATGTACGCCTCATTTCATGAAAATGATTTTAAACCATGTTTCTACTGGTTTTCCTGAAAAGTTGAAAAATTTTCAATTTTGTCGGTTTTAATCCACCTGTGAGGTCGTGAGTTGACCTTTGATCACAGTTTTTTGATAGAATGTAGAGAATTTTACTACGATCAGTTTGACATCTCACACTCATCAGTCGGTTTACACAAAACTTTACAAGAACCGTCAGAAGGTCGATTTTGAACATTGACTTTTTGAACCAGTCATCTGGCAGCTTAATGATCCACATGGACAGGTAGAGCTTGAAGAGTAGATCATTTTCGTAAAAAAAACTTTCTCCTATCTTCAACAATGAGCTAGCGGGAGGTCAACGCGCGCCGCGACCCCCGGGGCCCGACCATATAGCAGCGAGCTGACCCTTCGGAGCCGGAAACAGGATAGCATAGCGGTTGCGTGTTTGATTGCAGTCTGAGGATGCGGGTTCGATCCCGCCTGAAGACAGTAGTCAAGCGCCGGTTTTGCAAAAGTTTCTCATTTTTTGCACTAATATTTTATGATTATATGTACAAAAGTGAACTTCTTAGTAAAGTTTACAAGTTTCTAATGTTATTTACAACTTTTTTTTTCAAGAAAATTCAAATTTCAGACAAATTCAGAGGTTTGGCTCAGGTTTGAAGGGAATTTCAAGGGAATGATCTGAAAATGAAGTGATTATAGGGTAACTCGATACGCTGAACAATTCTAGACTAATTTCAGAACACGTGCTATCACGTGAAACACGTGAGATGCTTTTTTGTGGACCGAAACTGACAATTTTTTGAAGCTTGAATTAGAAGTGTTGTTGTTGGTGAACGGCCGTGTAGGGTGATGGGTAGAGACATGTGAATGAAAAATGTTTCTCCCCCTAGAGAATTTCACGGGCTTTCTAATAATGTATTGTGTGGAAAATTTCGTTCACACAATTTTTAACAAAAAGTTGTAAACCAAAGTTGGCGGGGTCAATTTCACTGAAGACGAAATATTGAGCCGGGGTCAACTAGTAAACTAGTCCAAAATGATGGTAGGGGGCTGAAAGTTGGTAACCTGGTATCTGAGGTATCTATGGACCTATTCTGAAAGTTGTGTGATGATATCTTCAAAATTGCCAAAAAACTGTGATTTATAAGCAACGGTTTTGGCACTTTTTGGGGGTGGCTAAACTGGAAAAACTGTCCAAACACAATGTTTTGATGCGGAAACTAGTAGTATAGGGTTTTCAACTATGGCGAATCTAACTGTACACATTAAAATGTTACTGGGTGGCTGCAATTACACGTAAACGTGGCTGGCTGTCTCAAAGGGTGGCACCAAAGTGGTGGGTGTCAGTTATCGGACCAGCTGAAAATCATTTTCAGAACTCGAGACATGGGTTTTCGGAATCAGCTTCAAATTCTAAAACGAATAAGTGTTTTGCTGAACACTTTTCACGTATTTCACGTTTTTCTCAACTTCAGCCGAGAATCTCAAAATGTGGATTTTCATCATTTTGAGTTATCTCATTGGGAGGTTCAAAACAGACGGAAATGGCCGAAAATTGCAACACTTAGAGAAATGCATAAGACTAGTGTATTCTGTGAACACGAACTTGATATCGTAAAAACTGCTCGAGATATACTAGTCGAAAATATCGACTTTTTCACTTTTTGATGGTTGGTATGGGATGAAAATAGGAAAAAAATATTTTTTCCTAAAACATCATAAAATAGTGTAATCAACCACGTAGAATCCGAATATCAATGTTAGAATACCGAAAATGGTAGTTTACACGTGTCAATTGGGGAATATGAGCGCTCTGTTCTCTATAAAGCTGGTAAGGGGTTTTCGTTGGTTTTTTTGACGTGACTGTCTTTAGATAAACCCCGTGAGCGTGGTTGTAAACGGATTTCTCTCATTTTTGCCACAAATGTTGGAAACAGCTGTGGCTACCAGAAAACGTTCAAGTTTTGTCAACACCTTCATTGCGGCTGCCTCAATAATCGATAATGACGTGCGCTGCGCGCACGCTCATTAGGCGCGGCGGGCGCGCCGGCGGCACTAAAACACCCATAACTTGGCTCAAAATTGTCGGATTTTGAAAAACTTTTTTTTAAATAAAAAAAGGGCACCGTGGCAAACTAATTACAAAAATCATTTATCGCTAGTCTATATATTATAAAGATGGTAGGGGTTTTGCGCTACTCCAGGGGCCCTACTTGCCTTTCCGCGCGCGTAGCGCGCCATGCCGTATAGACTTTTTGTCATTTTTTTTTATTCCTGTATATAAATATCGTCAGGTCGCGATTCATGTATGAATTTTGTGAAAATGTACATGCACGCGTGCACAGTACGTCCAAACGTTGTGCACTTTCCGCCAAAAATTTAAATTTTCGTGTTTCAGGAGTTGTAGTGGCTGGCACGTTAATTTTGGGAAATTACTGTAATAACAAAAAAGTTTGCCCAAATAGTTTCCAATCGATTGGGCAAAACAATTTTTCTCCAACTTTTGCGCGGCGCGCGCTGCGCGTGTTTTAAAAAGGTAAACTTTTCGTAAAAAAAACTTGTTTTTTGATTTTCTCAAAAACAGCGAATGAGCTCGGGCTAAAAAGTATACTGGGTCGTAGAACTTTTGACGGCGGTCATTCTGAAGCAAAAATTTTGGGTCCAGCCGCAACTTTGCACGCGGCGCGCGCGCGACAAGCGCGATTTTCAGATCTCAGAGATGAAAAGTCGTGAAAACACAAGCTCTACGGCGACAGAACCGTATTGGGCCACTAAATTCGAATCTATGAAAAAAATTTGCGATTTTCGATTTTATCGATTTTTAGGGCCCGAAACGTGTTTTTGGCTAAATTGAGCCTCGTTGCACGCTTCTACCGACCGGCGCAATGAATTTGAGGAGCTGGAATTAGTTTTAAATTGTGCGCAAAACTTGGGCGCATCTAAATAGCTGCAAATTTCGTAATTTCTGCATGCGCGCGGCGCGTAATGACGCGTAGATCAAAAAATTTTCAAAAACGGCAAAAGTCAGACTTGTCCGATTGGGCTGAAATTTGGAACATGTATAGATTCAGCCAGTCCGCATCTATGCTGAAATTTTCAAAAAATTTCGTAGAGTTGCGCGCGCACGCTGTAACGTTGAAATTTCAAAGTAGGTCAAATTTTTTTTGACCTACATCATTTTGTTCGTCTTGTTCTGAAATGTTGCGCTGTGCAAAAAAGAAAAAAAAAGTTGACCAAAAATTTTTCACACTGGCTTGCCGAAAGTCGTGTTTTGATAGTGATTACGCGCCGGCGCGCACCGCGCGCTTTTGTGTTTTTTCTTTTATTTATTGTTGAATCGAATAGAGATTTTCCCAAGGAATTCGAAAATGTACAACTCATTTCATGAAAATAATTTTGAACTATGTTTCTACTGGTTTTCCTGAAAAGTTGAAAATTTTTCAATTTTGGCGGTTTTGATCCACCGGTGAGGTCGTAAGTTGACCTTTGATCACAGTTTTTTGATAGAATGTAGAGAATATCAGTACAATCAATTTGACACCTCACACTTATCAGTCGGTTCACACAAAACTTTACAAGAGCCGTCAGAAGGTCGATTTTAAACATTGACTTTTTGAACCAGTCATCTGGCAGCTTAATGATTTACATGGCCAGGTAGAGCTTGAAGAGTAGATCATTTTCGTAAAAAAAACTTTCTCCTATCTTCAACAATGAGCTAGCAAGAGGTCAACGCGCGCCGCGACCCCCGGAGCCCGACCATATACCGGCGAGCTGACCCTTCGGAGCCGGAAACAGGATAGCATAGCGGTTGCGTGTTTGATTGCAGTCTGAGGACGCGGGTTCGATCCCGCCTGAAGACAGTAGTCAAGCGCCGGTTTTGCAAAAGTTTCTCATTTTTTGCACTATTATTTTATGATTATATGTACAAAAGTGAACTTCTTAGTAAAGTTTACAAGGTTGTAATGTTATCTACAACTTTTTTTTTCAAGAAAACTCAAATTCCGGCCAAATTCGGAGGTTTGGCCTCTGGTTTGGAGGAATTTTCAGGCGAATGATCTGAAAATAGAGTGGTTATAGGGTAACTCGATACGCTGAACAATTCTAGACTAATTTCAGAACACGTGCTATCACGTGAAACACGTGAGATGCTTTTTTGTGGGCCGAATCCGACATTTTTTTGAAGCTTGAATTAAAAGTTGTGTTGTTGGTGGACGGCCGTGTGGGTTTATGGGTGGGGATATGTGAATGAAAGTTGTTTCTCCCCCTAGAGAATTTCACGGGCTTTCTAATGATGTATTGTGTGAGAAATTTCGTTCACCCAATTTTTCACAAAAAGTTGTAAACCAAAATCTGCGAGGTCAAATTCGCTGAAGACGAAATTTTGAGCCGGGGTCAACTAGTAAACTAGTTCAAAATGATGGTAGAGGACTAAAAATTGGTAACCTAGTATCTGGAGTATCTATGAACACATTCTGAAAGTTTTGTGATGGTATCTTCAAAACTGCCAAAAAAGTGTGGTTTTTAAGCAACGGTTTTGGTACTTTTTGGAGCTTGGCTAAACTTGAAAAACGGCACAAACACAATGTTTTGTTGCGGAAACTACTTGAATATGGTATTTAACTGTGGCAAATGTATATATCAACATTAGAATGTTACTGGGTGGCTGCAATTACACGTAAACGTGGCTCGCTGTCTCGAAGGGTGGCCACCAAAGTGAAAGGTGTCAGTTATCGGACAAGCTCAAAATCATTTTCAGAACTCGAGACATGGTTTTTCGGAATCAGCGTTCAATTCTGAAACGAATAATTGTTGAGTTAAACGATTTCCACGTGTTTCACGTTTTTCTCAACTTTGACCCAGAATCTCAAAATGTGGATTTTTGTCATTTTGAGGCATCTCGTTGGGAAGTTCAAAATAGACAGAAAGTTCTGAAACTTAGAACATTTGTAGATAAGAGCAAGTCTAGTGCACACTGGCAGAATAATGTTCATATCACAAAAACTGATCGAGATATACAAGTTGAAAATATCGATTTTTTCTCTTTCTGATGGTTGGTATGAGATGAAAATGGCAAAAAATATATTTTCCCAAAACATCATAAAACAGTGTGATCAACCACGTAGAATCCGAATATCAATGTCAGAATGCCAAAAAAGTCAGTTTACACGTGTGAAATGGGAAAGATATGCGCTCTCCTCTCTATAAAGCTGGTAAGGGGGTTTCGTTGGTTTTTTCGGAGCGGGTGTCTTTACATGGACCTTGTTAGCGCAGTTGTGAACGGATTTGTCTGATTTTTGCAACAAATGTTGCGCAAAGCTGTGACTACGAGAAAACGTTTGAATTTCGTCAATATCGAATTTGCGCGGCGCGCAGCGACGCGTTTCCTCGGGCGCAGGCCAGCCATAATCCTAGAAAGCGCATTTCACATATGCTACTGGCTCGTTTGCATTATTTTTACTAGGCAAAAAGGCTTAGGCTTAGGCTAGCCATCATTCCTAGAAAAGCTCGCTTCACTGCGGTTACTTACTCATATTTTCTGGCCACGCAGTGGCCTTTTTTGCTGTTTTGCCGCGCAGCGATGCCCTTTCCCTACATTATCTCCGGCCGCGCAGCGGCCTTTTTTCAATCTTGCCGCGCAGCGATGCCCGTGCCCCTACTCCCAATCTGGCCGCGCAGCGATGCCCACTAGTAAACCGGGTTGACCAGCCCCAAATTATTGACAGCCGCGCCGCGGCTGCCTCAATAATCAATAGTGACGTGCGCTGCGCGCACGCTCATTAGGCGCGGCGGGCGCGCCGGCGGCACTAAATTGACTATAACTTGGCTCAAAATGGTCGGATTTTGAAAAACTTTTTTTTAAATAAAAAAGGGGAACCGTGGTGAATAGTTTACAAAAATCATTTATCGCTAGTCTATATATTATAAAGATGGTAGGGGGTTTGCGTTAGTCCAGCGGCCCTACTTGCCTTTCCGCGCGCGTAGCGCGCCATGCCGTATAGACTTTTTGTTCATTTTAAAAATTCCTGTATATAAATATCGTCATCTCGCGATTCATGTATGAATTTTGTAAAAATGTACATGCACGCGTGCACAGTACGTCCAAACGTTGTGCACTTTCCGCCAAAAATTTAAATTTTCGTGTTTCAGGAGTTGTAGTGGCTGGCACGTTAATTTTGGGAAATTACTGTAATAACAAAAAAGTTTGCCCAAATAGTTTACAATCGATTGGGCAAAACAATTTTTTTCCAACTTTTGCGCGGCGCGCGCTGCGCGTGTTTTAAAAAGGTAAACTTTTTGCAAAAAAAACTTGTTTTTTGATTTTCTCAAAAACGGCGAATGAGCTCGGGCTAAAAAGTATACTGGGTCGTAGAACTTTTGACGGCGGTCATTCTGAAACAAAAATTTTGGGTCCAGCCGCAACTTTGCGCGCGGCGCGCGCGCGACAAGAGCGATTTTCAGATCTCAGAGATGAAAAGTCATGAAAACACAAGCTCTACGGCGACAGAACCGTATTAGGCCACTGAATTCGAATCTTCAAAAAAATTTCAAGATTATCGATTTTATCGATTTTTAGGGCCCGAAACGTGTTTTTGGCTAAATTGAGCACCGTTGCACGCTTCTACCGACCGGCGGAATGAATTTGAGGAGCTGGAATTAGTTTTAAATTGTGCGCAAAACTTGGGCGCATCTAAATAGCTGCAAATTTTGCAATTTCGGCATGCACGCGGCGCGTAATGACGCGTAGATCAAAAAAATTTCAAAAACGGCAAAAGTCAGACTTGTCCGATTGGGCTGAAATTTGGAACATGTATAGATTCAGCCAGTCCGCATCTTTGCTGAGAATTTCAGAAAATTTCGTAAAGTTGCGCGCGCACGCTGTAACGTTGAAATTTCAAAGTAGGTCAAATTTTTTTTGACCTACATCATTTTGTTCGTCTTGTTCTGAAATGTTGCGCTGTGCAAAAAAGAAAAAAAAAGTTGACCGAAAATTTTTCACACTGGCTTGCCGAAAGTCGTGTTTTGATAGTGATTACGCGCCTGCGCGCACCGCGCGCTTTTGAGTTTTTTCTTTAATTCATCGTTGAATCGAATAGAGATTTTCCCAAGAAATTCGAAAATGTACGACTCATTTCATGAAAATGATTTTAAATCATGTTTCTACTGGTTTTCCTGAAAAGTTGCAAATTTTTCAATTTTGGCGGTTTTGATCCACCTGTGAGGTCGTAAGTTGACCTTTGATCACAGTTTTTTGATAGAATGTAGAGAATATCAGTACAATCAGTTTGACACCTCACACTCTTTAGTCGGTTCACACAAAACTTTACAAGAGCCGTCAGAAGGTCGATTTTGAACATTGACTTTCTGAACCAGCCATCTGGCAGCTTAATGATCCACATGGACAGGTAGAGCTTGAAGAGTAGATCATTTTCGTAAAAAAAACTTTTCCATATCTTCAACAATGAGCTAGCAAGAGGTCAACGCGCGCCGCGACCTCCGGAGCCCGACCATATACCGGCGAGCTGACCCTTCGGAGCCGGAAACAGGATAGCATAGCGGTTGCGTGTTTGATTGCAGTCTGAGGACGCGGGTTCGATCCCGCCTGAAGACAGTAGTCAAGCGCCGGTTTTGCAAAAGTTTCTCATTTTTTGCACTGTTATTTTATGATTATATGTACAAAAGTAAACTTCTTAGTAAAGTTTACAAGTTTCTAAGGTTACCTACAACTTTTTTTTTCAAGAAAACTCAAATTCCGGCCAAATTCGGAGGTTTGGCCTCTGGTTTGGAGGAATTTTCAGGCGAATGATCTGAAAATAGAGTGGTTATAGGGTAACTCGATACGCTAAACAATTCTAGACTCATTTCAGAACACGTGCTATCACGTGAAACACGTGAGATGCTTTTTTGTGGACCGAAATTGAGAATTTGTTGAAGCTTGAATTAGAAGTGGTGTTGTTGGTGGACGGCCGTGTGGGTTTATGGATGAAGATATATGGATGAAAGTTGTTTCTCTTCCTAGAGAAATTTACGGGCTTTCTAATAATGTATTGTGTGAAGAATTTCGTTCACTCAATTTTCGAAACTAAGGTGTAAACCAAAGTTGGCGGGGTCAATTTCACTGATGACGAAATTTGGAGCCGGGGTCAACTAGTAAACTAGTTCAAAATTATGGTAGAGGGCTGAAAGTTGGTAACCTAGTATCTGAAATATCTATTAACATATTCTGACCATATTGTGATGATATCTCCAAAACTGACAAAAAACTGTTGATTTTAAGCAACGGTTTTCGTACTTTTGGGGGTTGTTAGACTTGAAAAACTATACAAACACAATATTTTGATGCGGAAACTAGTAGTATAGGGTTTTCAATTATGGCGAATCTAACTATACACATTAAAATGTTACTGGCTGGTTGCAATTACACGTAATCGTGCTTGGCTGGCTCATAGGGTGGCACCAAAGTAAAAGGTGTCAGCTATCGGACCAGCTCAAAATCATTTTCAGAACTCGGGGTTTAGTTTTTCGGAATCAGCGTCAAATTCTGAAACGAATAATTGTTGAGTCAAACAATTTCCACGTATTTCACGTTTTTCTCAATTTTGGCCGAGAATCTCAAAATGTGGATTTTTGGCATTTTGAGGCATCTCGTTAGGAGCTTCAAAATAGACAGAAATTTCCGAAACTTGGAGCATGTGTAGATGAGAGCAGGACTAGTGCACACTGTAAAAATTATGTTCATATCACAAAAATTGATCGAGATATACAAGTCGAAAATATAGATTTTTTCACTTTCTGATGGTTGGTGTGGGGTGAAAATGGGAAAAAATATTTTTTTCTTAAACATCATAAAACAGTGTAATCAACCACGTAGATTCCGAATATCAATGTCAGTATGCCAAAAAAGTCAGTTTACACGTGTCAAATGGGAAAGATATGCGCTCTCCTCTCTATAAAGCTGGTAAGGGGGTTTCGTTGGTTTTTTTCGGGACGGGTGTCTTTACATGCACCTTGTTAGGGCAGTTGTGAACGGATTTGTCTGATTTTTGCAACAAATGTTGCGCAAAGCTGTGACTACGAGAAAACGTTTGAATTTTGTCAATATCTACTTTGCGCGGCGCGCAGCGACGCGTTTCATCGGGCGCTGGCCAGTCATAATCCTAGAAAAGCGCATTTCACATGTGCTACTGGCTCGTTTGCATTATTTTTACTAGGCAAAAAGGCTTAGGCTTAGCCTAGCCATCATTCCTAGAAAAGCTCGCTTCACTGCGGTTACTTACTCATCTTTTCTGGCCACGCAGTGGCCTTTTTGCTGTTTTGCCGCGCAGCGATGCCCTTTCCCTACATTATCTCCGGCCGCGCAGCGGCCTTTTTTCAATCTTGCCGCGCAGCGATGCCCGTGCCCTCACTCCCAATCTGGCCGCGCAGCGATGCCCACTAGTAAACCAGGTTGACAAGCACAAAATTATTGACAGCCGCGCCGCGGCTGCCTCAATAATCGATAATGACGTGCGCTGCGCGCACGCTCATTAGGCGCGGAGGGCGCGCCGGCGGCACTAAATTGACTATAACTTGGCTCAAAATGGTCGGATTTTGAAAAACTTTTTTTTAAATAAAAAAGGGGAACCGTGGTAAATAGTTTACAAAAATCATTTATCGCTAGTCTATATTTTATAAAGCTGGTAGGAGGTTTGCGCTACTCCAGCGCCTATGACTGCCTTTCCGCGCGCGTAGCGCGCCATGCCGTATAGACTTTTTGACGCGCTTAGAAATTTCTGGATCTAAATGTCCTCAGCTCGCGATTCGTGTATGAATTTTGTAAAAATGTACATGCACGCGTGCACAGTACGTCCAAACGTCGTGCATTTTCCGCCAAAAAGGAAAAATTTCGTGTTTCAGGAGTTGTAGTGGCTGGCATGTTGATTTTTACAAATTGCTGTAATAATAAAAAAGTTTGCCCAAATAGTTTCCAATCGATTGTGCAGAACAATTTTTTTCCAAATTTTGCGCGGCGCGCGCTGCGCGTGTTTTAAAAAGGTAAACTTTTTGCAAAAAAAACTTGTTTTTTGATTTTCTCAAAAACGGCGAATGAGCTCGGGCTAAAAAGGAGACTGGGTCGTAGAACTTTTGGCGGCGGTCATTCTGAAGCAAAAATTTTGGGTCCAGCCGCAACTTTGCGCGCGGCGCGCGCGCGACAAGCGCGATTTTCAGATCTCAGAGATGAAAAGTCGTGAGAACACAAGCTCTACGGCGACTGAACCGTATCAGGCCACTAAATTCGAATCTCCAAGAAAATTTTGAGATTATTGATTTTATCGATTTTTAGGGCCCGAAACGTGTTTTTGGCTAAATTGAGCCCCGTTGCACGCTTCTACCGACCGGCGGAATGAATGTGAGGAGCTAAAATTGGTTTTAAATTGTGCGCAAAACTTGGGCGCATCTGAATAGTTGCAAATTTTGCAATTTCTGCATGCGCGCGGCGCGTAACGACGCGTAGATCAAAAAAATTTCAAAAACGGCAAAAGTCAGACTTGTCCGATTGGGCTGAAATTTGAAGCATGTATAGATTCGGCCAGTCCGCATCTTTGCTGGAAGTTTCAAGAAATTTCGTAAAGTTGCGCGCGCACGCTGTAACGTTGAAATTTCAAAGTAGGTCAATTTTTTTTTGACCTACGTCAATTTGTTCGTCTTGTTTTGAAATGTTGCGCTGTGCAAAAAAGAAAAACAATTTTCACCAAAATTTTTTCACACCGGCTTGCCGAAAGTCGTGTTTTGATAGTGATTACGCGCCGGCGCGCACCGCGCGCTTTTGTGTTTTTTTTCTTATTCATTGTTGAATCGAATAGAGATTTTCCCAAGGAATTCGAAAATGTACGACTCATTCCATGAAAATGATTTTGAATCATGTTTCTACTGGTTTTCCTGAAAAGTTGAAAATTTTTCAATTTTGGCAGTTTTGATCCACCTGTGAGGTCGTAAGTTGACCTTTGATCGCAGTTTTTTGATATAATGTAGAAAATTTTACTACGATCAGTTTGACACCTCACACTCATCAGTCGGTTCACACAGAACTTTAAAAGAGCCGTCAGAAAGTCGATTTTGAACATTGACTTTTTCAACCAGCCATCTGGCAGCTTAATGATCTACATGGACAGGTAGAGCTTGAAGAGTAGATCATTTTCGTGAAAAAAACTTTCTCCTATCTTCAACAATGAGCTAGCAAGAGGTCAACGCGCGCCGCGACCTCCGGGGCCCGACCATATACCAGCGAGCTGACCCTTCGGAGCCGGAAACAGGATAGCATAGCGGTTGCGTGTTTGATTGCAGTCTGAGGACGCGGGTTCGATCCCGCCTGATGACAGTAGTCAAGCGCCGGTTTTGCAAAAGATTCTCATTTTTTGCATTACTATTTTATGATTATATGTACAAAAGTAAACTTCTTAGTAAAGTTTACAAGTTTCTAATGTTACCTACAACTATTTTTTTCAAGAAAACTCAAATTCCGGCCAAATTCGGAGGTTTGGCCTCTGGTTTGGAGGGAATTTCAAGGGAATGATCTGAAAATGATTATAGGGTAACACGATGCGCTGAACATTTCTAGACTAATTTCAGGACACGTCCTATGACGTGAAACACGTGAAATGCTTTTTTGTGGGCCGAAACTGACAATTTTTTGAAGCTTGAAATAGAAGTTTCATTGGTTGTGGACGGCCGTGTGGGTTTATGGGTGGGGATATGTGAGTGAAAAATGTTTCTCCCCCTAGAAAACTTCACGGGCTTTCTAATGATGTATTGTGTGAAAAATTTCGTTCACCCAATTTTTCACAAAAAGTTGTAAACCAAAATCTGCGAGGTCAAATTCACTGATGACGAAATTTAGAGCCGGGGTCAACTAGTAAACTAGTCCAAAATGATGTTAGGGGGCTGAAAGTTGGTAACCTGGTATCTGAGGTATCTATGGACCTATTCGGAAAGTTGTGTGATGATATCTTCAAAATTGCCAAAAAACTGTGATTTATAAGCAACGGTTTTGGCACTTTTTGGGGGTGGCTAAACTGGAAAAACTGTCCAAACACAATGTTTTGATGCGGAAACTACTAGAATGAAGTCTTCAACTATGGCGTTTTCAAATATAAACACTAAAATGTCACTGGGTGGTTGTAATTACACGTAAACGTGGCAGGCTGGCTCAAAGGGTGGCACCAAAGTAAACGGTGTCAGCTATCGGACCAGCTCGACATCATTTTCAGAACTCGAGGAATAGTTTTTCGCAATCAGCGCCAAATTCTGAAACGACTAATTGTTGAGTTTAACGATTTCCACGTATTTCACGTTTTTCTCAACTTCGGCCCAGAATCTAAAAATGTGGATTTTTGTCATTTTGAGGCATCTCGTTGGAAGGTTAAAAATAGACAGAAAGCTCTGAAATTTGGAACATGTGTAGGTAAGAGCAAGACTAGTGCACACTGAGAAAATAATGTTCTTATCACGAAAATTAATAGAGATATACAAGTCGAAAATATAGTTTTTTTCACTTTCTGATGGTTGGTGTGGGGTGAAAATGGGAAAAAAATATTTTTTTCTTAAACATCATAAAACAGTGTAATCAACCACGTAGATTCCGAATATCAATGTCCGAATGCCAAAAAAGTCAGTTTACACGTGTGAAATGGGAAAGATGTGCGCTCTCCTCTCTATAAAACTGGTAAGGGGGTTTCGTTGGTTTTTTCGGAAGGGGTGTCTTTACATGCACCTTGTTAGCGCAGTTGTGAACGGATTTGTCTGATTTTTGCAACAAATTTTGCGCAAAGCTGTGACTACAAAAAAACGTTTGAATTTTGTCAATATCTAATTTGCGCGGCGCGCAGCGACGCGATTTCTCGGGCGCAAGCCAGCCATAATCCTGGAAAAGCGCATTTAACTTGTGATACTGGCTCGTTTGCATTATTTTTACTAGGCAAAAAAGCCTAGGCTTAGGCCAACCATGTTTTCTAGAAGAGCTCGTTTCACAACACTCATTCACTCACTCAAAGTGTTCCAAACATGAATTGAAAGAATCAGCCGATTCGGAGTCAAAAAAGTTTTTGCACCATGTGGGGGACCATTATGTGAAAAACGGATTTTGGTCAAAATTGAAAAATTGTAGTTTCACGCTCAAACTTCCAGCATAACTCACTCAAAGTGTTCTAAACAACATTTGGAAAAATCAGCCGATTCGGAGTCAAAAAAGTTTTTGCACCATGTGGGGGACCCTTATGTGAAAAACGGATTTTGGTCAAAATTGAAAAATTGTAGTTTCACGCTCAAACTTCCAGCATAACTCACTCAAAGTGTTCGAAACAACATTTGGAAACATCAGCCGATTCGGAGTCAAAAAAGTTTTTGCACCATGTGGGGGACCCTTATGTGAAAAACGGATTTTGGTCAAAATTGAAAAGTTGTAGTTTCACGCTCAAATTTCCAGCATTACTCACTCAAAGTGTTCGAAACAACATTTGGAAAAATCAGCCGATTCGGAGTCAAAAAAGTTTTTGCACCATGTGGGGGACCCTTATGTGAAAAACGGATTTTGGTCAAAATTGAAAAATTGTAGTTTCACGCTCAAACTTCCAGCATAACTCACTCAAAGTGTTCGAAACAACATTTGGAAAAATCAGCCGATTCGGAGTCAAAAAAGTTTTTGCACCACGTGGGGGACCCTTATGTGAAAAACGGATTTTGGTCAAAATTGAAAAGTTGTAGTTTCACGCTCAAACTTCCAGCATTACTCACTCAAAGTGTTCTAAACAACATTTGAAAGAATCAGCCGATTCGGAGTGAAAAAAGTTTTTGCAGCATGTGGGGGACCCTTATGTGAAAAACGGATTTTGGTCAAAATTGAAAAATTGTAGTTTCACGCTCAAACTTCCAGCATAACTCACTCAAAGTGTTCGAAACAACATTTGGAAAAATCAGCCGATTCGGAGTCAAAAAAGTTTTTGCACCATGTGGGTGACCCTTATGTGAAAAACGGATTTTGGTCAAAATTGAAAAATTGTAGTTTCACGCTCAAACTTCCAGCATAACTCACTCAAAGTGTTCGAAACAACATTTGGAAAAATCAGCCGATTCGGAGTCAAAAAAGTTTTTGCACCATGTGGGGGACCCTTATGTGAAAAACGGATTTTGGTCAAAATTGAAAAATTGTAGTTTCACGCTCAAACTTCCAGCATAACTCACTCAAAATGTTCGAAACAACATTTGGAAAAATCAGCCGATTCGGAGTCAAAAAAGTTTTTGCACCATGTGGGGGACCCTTATGTGAAAAACGGATTTTGGTCAAAATTGAAAAATTGTAGTTTCACGCTCAAACTTCCAGCATAACTCACTCAAAGTGTTCGAAACAACATTTGGAAAAATCAGCCGATTCGGAGTCAAAAAAGTTTTTGCACCACGTGGGGGACCCTTATGTGAAAAACGGATTTTGGTCAAAATTGAAAAGTTGTAGTTTCACGCTCAAACTTCCAGCATTACTCACTCAAAGTGTTCTAAACAACATTTGAAAGAATCAGCCGATTCGGAGTGAAAAAAGTTTTTGCACCATGTGGGGGACCCTTATGTGAAAAACGGATTTTGGTCAAAATTGAAAAATTGTAGTTTCACGCTCAAACTTCCAGCATAACTCACTCAAAGTGTTCGAAACAACATTTGGAAAAATCAGCCGATTCGGAGTCAAAAAAGTTTTTGCACCACGTGGGGGACCCTTATGTGAAAAACGGATTTTGGTCAAAATTGAAAAATTGTAGTTTCACGCTCAAACTTCCAGCATAACTCACTCAAAGTGTTCGAAACAACATTTGGAAAAATCAGCCGATTCGGAGTCAAAAAAGTTTTTGCACCATGTGGGGGACCCTTATGTGAAAAACGGATTTTGGTCAAAATTGAAAAATTGTAGTTTCACGCTCAAACTTCCAGCATAACTCACTCAAAATGTTCGAAACAACATTTGGAAAAATCAGCCGATTCGGAGTCAAAAAAGTTTTTGCACCATGTGGGGGACCCTTATGTGAAAAACGGATTTTGGTCAAAATTGAAAAATTGTAGTTTCACGCTCAAACTTCCAGCATAACTCACTCAAAGTGTTCGAAACAACATTTGGAAAAATCAGCCGATTCGGAGTCAAAAAAGTTTTTGCACCACGTGGGGGACCCTTATGTGAAAAACGGATTTTGGTCAAAATTGAAAAGTTGTAGTTTCACGCTCAAACTTCCAGCATTACTCACTCAAAGTGTTCTAAACAACATTTGAAAGAATCAGCCGATTCGGAGTGAAAAAAGTTTTTGCACCATGTGGGGGACCCTTATGTGAAAAACGGATTTTGGTCAAAATTGAAAAATTGTAGTTTCACGCTCAAACTTCCAGCATTACTCACTCAAAGTGTTCTAAACAACATTTGAAAAAATCAGCCGATTCGGAGTCAAAAAGTTTTTGCAGCATGTGGGGGACCCTTATGTGAAAAACGGATTTTGGTCAAAATTGAAAAATTGTAGTTTCACGCTCAAACTTCCAGCATAACTCACTCAAAGTGTTCGAAACAACATTTGGAAAAATCAGCCGATTCGGAGTCAAAAAAGTTTTTGCACCATGTGGGGGACCCTTATGTGAAAAACGGATTTTGGTCAAAATTGAAAAATTGTAGTTTCACGCTCAAACTTCCAGCATAACTCACTCAAAGTGTTCGAAACAACATTTGGAAAAATCAGCCGATTCGGAGTCAAAAAAGTTTTTGCACCATGTGGGGGACCCTTATGTGAAAAACGGATTTTGGTCAAAATTGAAAAGTTGTAGTTTCACGCTCAAACTTCCAGCATAATTCACTCAAAGTGTTCGAAACAACATTTGGAAAAATCAGCCGATTCGGAGTCAAAAAAGTTTTTGCACCATGTGGGGGACCCTTATGTGAAAAACGGATTTTGGTCAAAATTGAAAAGTTGTAGTTTCACGCTCAAACTTCCAGCATAACTCACTCAAAGTGTTCGAAACAACATTTGGAAAAATCAGCCGATTCGGAGTCAAAAAAGTTTTTGCACCATGTGGGGGACCCTTATGTGAAAAACGGATTTTGGTCAAAATTGAAAAATTGTAGTTTCACGCTCAAACTTCCAGCATAACTCACTCAAAATGTTCGAAACAACATTTGGAAAAATCAGCCGATTCGGAGTCAAAAAAGTTTCACGCTCAAACTTCCAGCATAACTCACTCAAAGTGTTCGAAACAACATTTGGAAAAATCAGCCGATTCGGAGTCAAAATAGTTTTTGCACCATGTGGGGGACCATTATGTGAAAAACGGATTTTGGTCAAAATTGAAAAATTGTAGTTTCACGCTCAAACTTCCAGCATAACTCACTCAAAGTGTTCTAAACAACATTTGGAAAAATCAGACCCTCATGTGAAACACGGATTGTAAACCAGCGATGCTCGTTTCCAACTTTATCTCCGGCCATTTTTGCTGTCTTGCCGCGCAGCGATGCCCGTTCCTCCACACATTACCCAGGGCCGCGAAGCGGCCTGTTTCAATCTTGCCGCGCAGCGATGCCCACTAGTAAACCTGGTTGCCCGGCCCAAAGTTATTTACAGCCGCGCAGCGGCTGCTTCAATGTTCGATAAAGACGTGCGCTGCGCGCACGGCCATTAGACGCGGCGGCCGCGTCGGCGGCAGTAAAACACCCATAGCTTGGCTCAAAATGATCGGATTTTGAAAAAACTTTTTTTTAAATTAAAAAAGGGCACCGTGGCGAGCTAATCACAAAAATCATTTATCGCTAGTCATGGAATAACCCCAGAGGGAATTCTCACCAACCTCGTGCAATGAACTGGATCCCCAGACCTCATCCCATCCCCCATCGTACTAACGGTAGCGGTCCGGGTAATTTCAACAACAACCGTAACTATCCCAATCCCAACGACCGTCCCCAACCCCCCAACAATACCCAGACTGACCACAGTTATATTAGATCGTTCCCTTTACGCAACAACCTGGCACCCATGTTTCTATGCATCACATTACTGACTCTTTGTTCCACTGTTTTTGCCATTCCCCAAAATCTGAATTCGACTCACCAAATTTGTGGATTCCATCGGAACGGCATCATTTATAGACCACCCAGAATCATAGAGTCACCCATAACTCTAGATAACATGGATCCTATAGAAAACCTGAAAGTAGTAATGTACACAGAAAACCAGAACGCTTTCGAAAGCGCCCAGGTGCGAATTCTTTACTCGCAGGTTCGATTCCGGCAAGAGACATAAACATATAAATTTGGTATTTGGCACCCACTATACTGTTGGTTTTATTGATTAAACCCAACACGAGGTGGCAAGATGTTTCAATTGATGTGGCGACGTTTTGGTCGATTCACCGTCTTCAAGACTCAATATTTTCAATATTTAAAGATTTATTCATTCACGTCATATTGTTGTAATATGATGTTCCTTTATCGCTTCCCAAAGATTTTCATCTCTGCACATCCTCATTATCTCTTCGCCTCGGACATTGGGACATCGGACGTCTTCAGGGCCTGGCAAAGGCATTAATCAACAAATTACCATAAAGTTTAATACAGTCCCGCCGGGAAAGTTTTTTTGAAATTAGAAGCATTTCAAGTACTATCTAGCATTTCAAGTACTATTTAATACAGTCCCGCCGGGAAAATTTTTTGAAATTAAAAGCATTTCAAGTACTATCGAAGACAGGAATAAGTAATAACAGAAACCATCCACGCTTGTGACCAGATGCACACTATTGTTATTAAGTAATGTGTCATAGAAGAGAAAACTGGAAAATTGATACCTGAAGGTCGGTTATGGGTATCGGTCGTAGTAGGAAATTAGTGAAAATTCCCATGCGCAGTCTTTTGACTTCAGATCATTTCTTTGAACTCTAACTCTTTATTCCATGCCGTTTTCTAACTTTTTTGTTCGGTATACAATATACATGATTAGAAAAAGGTTTTCAACAAAACGCCCAAATACCCCGCTAATCTGTAACGCGCTTCTCCTTTATTTTACGTATGTTTTCTATGATCTGCGTTTTCGTTTCCTTAATGTTTGTAGTTTGAACCTACGATTCGAGAGAGAGAGAAAGCGAGAGAGAGAGAGAGCGAGAGAGAACTGAAGAAAGGATTAAAAGCAAGTTTGCAACAGAATGAGGGAGGAAGAATAAAAGGAGAGAAAAACGAACTACAAAAGTGCGGCAGCAGTCGAACGGCGCAACCTTCATTCTTCTGTGTTTTCTTACCTTCATTCTTCTGTGTTTTCTTAGTAAAACGAAAGATAAAAAAACTTGTACTGGTTCTGAAACGTCTTCATTCGACCTTTTGATCTTCTCTGTCCTTATTCATTACACAAAACGATGCATAACACTTTACTGAGTTCAAAAAAACATTGAAATCAAGGGTGCATAGAGTTAAGAGCTTCCTGGGAATCCTTGTCAAATTGATAATTTAGTACAAATGCTGACGGATTGGCAGAATCCACATCCGGGGAGTTGTTTTTCATGGAACTCGGTTTCAGAGGGTAGCAATTCGCCGAATCCGATACGCATTTACACCATTGACCATCACGTGCACCTTCTTTGCCGCTCTCCAGTGGTTTGAGATTTTTTCCGAGAAGACATTCTGTAAAAAAGCCAACTTGCATGTATATTTATATATCACTTGGTGGTGAAGTTGAAGACTCTCCTAATGCTCCCTGGCCGAATGGGGATGGTAAGCTAAACTCGGTCTGCCTTACAGAGTTTCCCTCCGAGACTGTCCCTTGCATGTTCCGTAAGGAACTTTGAAGAACGGGGGTAACTTTAACTTTAAACTCAACTCAATATCTGTATTGATTCACGTCGCTCGCTTTGTTATGAAGCGGTGATCAGCACACATGTCTCCGTCTTTATGTAGTTCATTGTCACGGTATTACACTTTTGTTGATTCTCAAGCAACGTTATGTGACCTGTCACGCATAACCGCGACGCACGAGATATTACTGTAGATTTCAAAAATATTAAAAATTCACAGTATTTCTTGTGTTAACCGCTCGCGTCTGAGACGCGTAGGCGTCCAATCCCTCTTGCGCGAAAATTAAAATGAGGAGCGCTATGTCACTAAAGCGTCAATTGAAACATTGTAGGGCAAAATACACCGTGGGTAGATCTTAACTTTATGCGTATTTTGGAAATTATTATATATGTATCATACAATGCCATGATATTTAGAGTTTTAGCATACATCGACTGTCAAATTTTAGTTTTGTCTGTTCGAACTAACGCTATTTTTTGCTCCTTCATCCGGCCAGGTGACAGAATTACTGTATGGAAAAACTCACTAGTTGAGAAGCCAGTAGTACCGGTTTTCTCATTGAAATGACATGTGATTCGGTAGCCCCTATTTGGACTATAGTATTTGTCCACGTACTCTCCGTCTAACATTGCTCCACCCTTACCATCGTAACATCCTGCAAAGAAGTGATTATAGTCGTTGCCAAGAGAAAAGCGACAGGGTACTGTATAGCTCACTTTCCGCTGTGTACGAACACATCTTATCGATTCCAATGCCTCCCCATTATGTGCTCTAATGGCGCAGTGGATAGCGCATAGCTACGAATATTTTGCTCGCAGGTTCGATTCCGGCGAGAGCTAGAAATTCATAAATTTGGCACTCACTATACGTCAACTTAAAATTTGCACTTCGCAATTATTCTCGAAAACTCCCCGTATTCTGCAAACAAATTAATTATCTAAATCAACTATTGAAATACGGTGCTTCTAGTGAAGCATTTATAATTGCTCGAAATGCCTCTTAACAATGTGGTTGTTTGAAGAAGATAAACCAAAATACTTCAATTACATCAATGTTCTCTAAGAAAAAGCTATCAACTGGACCAAGAAGTAAAATTTCCAAGGAGTAAAATTTGTCCAAATAAAGAAACTCGTTTACAAGTGAAACTTTCTCCAACCGCTTTCATCTTATTTACTGATAGGTATAGTTCATACCGTTCCTACTGAGACTCCTACAGTAACCTTACAAACTTTCTGAAGGCTGTTGTGAAGCTGAAAGTGTAGTTCATGAAAAATGCTTTCTTATATTCACTCTACCTGAGAAGGAGAAGGAGGTACGGAAATCCCCAACTTCTCTGATCGAAAGGAAGTGAGTAAGACGGTTTAGAAGTTCCGAAATCATACTGTAGGAGTCTCAGAAGAAATGGAAAAGACTATAATGTATAGAGCAGATTTTGGCTAACCGACGTCAATGAATTGCTTGTGTCCTTCAAGCATGACACAGCGCAACGCCACAAAAAGTCCTTGGTAGCTGTAAAAAACAGATGCACCGAACAAATGTCTACGTTAGGCTCGTGAAATACATTATTACTCGATTATAATATCTTGTTTTTGTACTAAAAAGAGGATAATAATAGCATATTAGCCACGTTAGGCGCGTGAAATACATCATTACTCGATCACAATATCTTGTTTTTATACTAAAGAGAGAATAAGAATATTAAAGAATTATATTCAAAAACACCAAAGAGCGATAAATACCAAACAAATACAGAATGCATAAACAAACGAATGTATGATTAACTCTATGCAAGAGACAGCCAAATAATTGAATTTGTTCGGTTATGGATTCTGGGAAATCCTTAGGACACGAAGAAACTGACGAAAATGTTGTCTACTGCTATTAAGAGCCTAACTGCGAAATCACAATGAGTTCTCCGGAATGTGAATTTTCCTGTGATTAAATGTGACTTTAACAAACACGTCCAACTTCTGGTTTTTCACGTTTGTCAGTATGAAAGACTGCACTCGATTTGGAAGAAAAAACATCTGAAACGATTGCTTATCACATTTTTCCCAATTCGCATGTCTTTTCTCGTGTATCCCGTGAGAAGGGTCCAGCGCTGACGGTAGTGGCGAAGACGCAAACTGCGAGTAGGAGACGAAACATCTGAAAGTAAATGGAAGACAAATAGAAGAGAGTGCAAAGGAAAAAAAAGAGAGTAGACGAGCGAGATGGACAGCAAAATGAAGCAAAACAATTGGGAGAAAAAAGGAGAGATAGAATAAAAGGAAACAAAGGAGAAGAAAAATGAGAAACGGTAGCGACACGATGAAAAAAAAAACCAATTGACAGTCTCTAACATACAAAAACCTTATATACGGACAAGATTTTCCCAGTCACATCCTTAAATAATGCACGCACTGATATTCTATGCATTATTCATTGAACAAATTCACACCGTCATGGTACTGATAACAGATAAGTGGTATACATTCAGTAGATATTTCCAGACCGGCTGAAAATTGGAGTTTGGTGGCCAGTTGCGGTTCAGTAACATACAACCAGCTACTGGTCAACAAAGTCCTATCTGTGATTCCATGAAATGAATGATATCTTTCTAATTCTCCGCTAGAATTCTCAATTCTCCGCTAGAAGACGGTCAGTAAGTCTTTTCGTCCTGTTTTCATTTTCTCAGAGGGGTTCAACTGCTGATGACCCAAACCTCTGAGAAAACCCAGAACCGTCTTGAATCAGGGTCGAAACGGTTTTGAGTACATCTCTTACTGAGCACATTAACCTAATCATACCACCATCCAAAAGTCCTAGTGACACAACTATATTTCGTTCAAATAAAATAACCTGATATCTTTTCAGATGCGAAGAAACTTACAAGCTCGGGACGCCAGCTATCACGTCCGACCGGGCCAGGTCTTTATTTAGTTTCTACCCACTCGTTATTTTGTTTCGCTCATTTTACGTCGTGCTAAAAGTTCTTGCTAATAAATTTTTCATCTCGAGTTGCTCTGTTGTTTCTTAAAGGGGGGCTGCATTGAATGCCGATTTTGGCTAACGGCGTTAGCCGAAAAGGCACGAGAGTCAGAGAAGCGCGCGCAATCAATATTCATTCACTCCAAATCATCCTCTGCGTCTCTGACAGTAAGTATAATTTTGTAAAATTCCGAAAATAGAACTTTGCATTGGACATCCCAGTGAGAAAAGGACACATATCGAACTGTCTCAGTTCGATCTTTTATTTGAGAATTCATTGCAGCCTCCCCCCCCCCCCCCCCCCCCTCTAAACTGTTTGTCATCCAAAGCAGAAGTCGCTTTCTAGGTGGCCTCATCCACCAACGCTGCAGGGTAGTCCAGCGTCACCCGCACCCTAAAAACACATTTGACTTGGAGCCACTCGATCGAAATTAAGATTTCATTGCCTAAACGTTTGCGCACAGACGGCGATACTCTCTCCAAATGGCTCATCGAATATGTGGTGTATGCTTTCTGTTTAGTCGTATCGCTATCGGAACGGAATCAATATTATTGTTTACCCTGAAATACTATCAAAGAAGCAACTTGTGTTTGATTACGAAGATTGCGACATTCCGTTAGAGCGTTGGTGCCACTGAGAAACAAGCCATTTGCGTGACTCAGTAACTAAGGTATTCCCGCTTTTGTGGAAACTATCGACTATTCTAAAATAGGAACTTGATGGGTTTTTGCAAGTTTGTTCTCTATAACGAGATCTGTACACTGATTAACGATAGCACAAGACAGAAAAGTGTTGGAAACGAGTTGATTAGGGCAAAGGAATGGTCCTAACTTTTTCATATTTTTATTTAATCATCATCGTTATCATATATAACATTGTAGCACATCTCTATATTCATGAAATGAATGATCTCTTTTCAGATGCAAAGCAACTTACGAGCCCATGCACCGTAGCAAAGTCTCCTGAAAAGGTCAGCTCAGAGCTGAATCGTCTGGACACCACCTGACCCAGATTCGGGTCACCCCCACTATGCTTAAACACGGAAAATTGGCAACTATGTGGCCAGACTGTGATCAGGTTCTCCTTCAGGTTGAGCTCACCACTTTCATAACTTTGCTACCGTGCCAGGACGCCAGCTATGAACTTTTTCCCTTTAGTATCCACTCAATCTCCGTTTCACTCATTCTCATATGAATTTCAATCCGTTTGCTGTTGTGTGATTTTACATCTCCTGCGACATCCAATTTTAATGATCATTAGGTTCTCGGCATCTGAGGCGTCTGGAGGGGATCAAAATAATCAATAAATGAGTTCGGCATTTCAAGTTCCACATCAGGGCTATTGTGTTTGGTGGAAGTAGATTCGAGAGGGTCGCACCGCGTCTCGCCCACCACGCATTGACACCATTCCCCATTACGTGGACCTTCTTTGCCACTCTCTAGCGGTTTGACATCTTCACCAAAAAGGCAGTCTAAAAATGTGATAAATTCATGTTATGTTTCAGTTTTATAATCTTTCGATAAAGATACAGAGAGTGAAATAAAAAAGAGTGAGGGAGAGTGACGGATAGAAAATTAAGGAAAAGGGCAGAAGTAATTTCGTAAACAACAGAAGATCGTGAGTAAGGTTCAGGCAAATATCGACTAGCAAGTCCTCGTCCAGTATACTGCGTTCCACCGATCGATAACTTTCTACAGTAATCCTTCGATTAAAGACTTTTTTCTAATCAGTTCACCAACTTTTCGATTACCTCTCTTGCGTTGGTAGCACTAACTGTGAAGAACGAAACAAAAAAGTTTTGATTGTTTCCCAAAACTTCTAGCTATCAAAAGTGTACTTGCAGAATGCACAATCTTACTGTAAAGGGCTATCATTGCGTGAAACAGGCTATACACGCTATGCTCTCAGAATACGCCCACCTCCGTAAAATTAGAACATAGCACTCACGTGTATTTTGGAATCCTGCAATTCGTTACTTCTCATCGAAAAAGCATGTGAGCCGTGCGCCTCTGTTCGGTTTTTGGTACGAATCACGAAACTCTCCGTCTTTCAGTACTCCACCCTTCCCGTCGTCACATCCTGCAAACAGGTGATCACGTGAACTTTGAATGTTTGAAAAAAACCTTCCAAAATCCTCCAGAAGCACCGTATTTAGCGAACGCGGTATCTAAACCAATTATTTTAATTGTTTTCAGGAGGATCTACCTCTAAAATAACTCAAAATTCATCAATAAGTTGTAAGTAGAAGTTATCAACCGTTCGACAATGAAAGTGAAACTTGAATGCCCAGAGTAGGTATGCTAGAACATTGCGACACTTTCATCCCATCCTACGTCTCTTGCTCTGCCTCACATTTTCTTATCTCTTACATTTCGGTGGGATGTAAAACCAGAGAAATGGCGTATGTTTGAGGAGACGCAGGATGGGACACAGTTGCGGGATTTTCTAGCACACGTGCTTAGGAGGCAGTGCTAATTTTTAAGTAAACATGTTCCTTCACTCATAAGCAATATAAGAAGCGAAGTGGTTTGCTAACCTACGGCAAGCAACTGTTTGCGACCGTCAAGCATGACACAGCGCCTCGCCGCAAAATACCCTGGGTAGCTGAAAAAAAACAGATACGAAAGCGTTCCCTTATGATCTGAAAGTGAAACACTTGAAAATTGTCAAAAAGTCTCTTGAGTCTCAAAAGCTCTCAAAAGGTCAAAAGGTCAAAAAATAAACTGGTGCAGTCTCTTAAGGTGTTCCAATAAACCAACGAAGATGCGAGTTCAAGCTAGGCAACGCTTGCATAATATCGAGCAATAATAAAAAAGAGATGTACATGCAAATTTTCCCTGTGACGCATCCCGGTTCAATCAATTTGGGATGGTTAACATTTTCGCAGTCACTATTTGAATTGGGATAGAAGATGGGATGTTTCGAAAATAGTGTTTTCTATCTTTTGCCCACTACATCTATACGCCCGCCCGTAACCTTCGCCTCAGTGTCATTACGTAAGTCGTTAATTTCTGAGAAAACGAAATGAGATAAAGACATAAAGTTTACATTTATGTTAATGGTGTTTGATTTGCCATCTGGACATCTGGTCTGCATGTAAAAAAAAAGTTAAAAATGAAAATCTTAATGTCTATGTAATATGGAAGACTGTAATACGCTTGAAAAAAATATCTTAAATGATTGCATCCTACATTTTCCCAAGTTCGCAGTTCTTTTCCGGGGAGACTCGTGGGCGTTCTACCGCTGACGGTAGCGGCAAAGATGCACAATGCTAGTAGAAGATGAAACATCTGAAAGTAGTCAGAAAAAAATCCAGGGGACTATTGGGCCCAAGATGAGATCAGAAGAAAATAAAAGCAGTTGAGAGAGAGACAGAGAGAGAAGTGGGGGGAAGAAAGAAAGAAATAGAGAGAGAAAGAAAGAGAGAGAAAAAAGAAAGATAGACACGAACAAGATAATAAGCAAAAGACCGACGGACCAAGAAAGATGCGGATTGGAAGCGACAAAGGAAAATCCATTTCGAAATCGTCACGTCTTACCGGAAGCCTTATATACAAACCATTCATTCCCATTCACACCCTTGAACAATGCACGCACTCATATTCTATAAATTATTCATTGAACAATATCACATGTTCACGAAATTGATGGTAAATAAATAGTATACAGTAAGTAGATAGTTCAGCACCTGTTATAATTTTTGACTGATTCCAAGTTGGAATATGATGACTATTTGCGGTTTCGTAGCATACATCCAACCACTGGTCAACGATCGCATGGAACAGAAAGGTGTGAAAAAAGTTGAGTCTTGCAGAGAAATGAGAGAAATGACCCTAAATTTCCCAAATAATTTTTTTAATCTTCATTGCGTTACCAAACTATATTGTAGCACATCTTTGGTTTCACGAAATGAATATAATCTTTTCAGATGCGAAGCAACTTACAAGCTTAGGACGCCAGATATCAAGTTTTTACCTTTTCCCCACTATCGTTAATTTTTGTTTTGCTCATTTTACGTCGTTCTATAAGTTCTTGCTAGTAATTTTCTTATCTCAAGTTTGAAGTTGCTCTGTTGTTTCTATATAATTGTCATCCGAAGCAGAGGTCGTTTTCTAGTGATAGTGACCGTGGAAGGGGCCGTAACCACCAACGCTGCAGGGTAGCCCCGCGTCACCCCGAACCCCGAAAACACATTGGTAAATTACCCACTATTCCCTATTGGGGCAATTATCGACTCATCTCAAATGGGAACTCGATGGCTTTTGCGGTTTCGTCACCTATACCGAGATTTGTACACTGGTCAACGATCACAGGAGACAAGAGAAAGAGTTGATTATGATCAATCGCCTTCTCTTATCGTATCCACCGATGCCGGAAAGTGTTTTGGTTCAAATAAGAAACCCAAGATTGTATAATATGCCGGAGTTTATCGACAGCGAAACATGAAAACTAATGTACACATCTGTGTTGTAGGTGACAACACCGCAAATAGCCATCAAGTTTCCAATTGAATTGAGTCGATTAGTATCAACAAGTACGGAATCTCCACTAGTTACTGAGTTACTTCGTTGTCATGTTGTATAGTGGTCCTAACCACCTACGCAGCACGGTAACCCCACTTCGCGGGTAGTTTGAGAATTCGTTAATAGAATTCAGGGTGACACTGGTTGAAATATGTATGAATTGAGTTCTGGCGCCACTGTATCGGGTCTATTGTCATTTGCATGTTGATGCCATTTCCAGGCTCGGAAGACGGCTCTGCCAAAACTCGCCCCTCAATAAAACATCATACCACCTCGTGTTTTGGTTAAAGTAAGAAACTCATCGATGTGTAACACTTTTCAACGACTGCACAAAACAAGGTGGTGTTGAGCAAGAGTTGAGTGGGGCAGAGGAATGACCCTAACTTTCCCATATATTTTGTTTTAATCATCATTATGTTACCATCTTACAGTGTAGCACAGCTCTGAATTCATGAGATGAATGATATCTTCTCAAGAGGAGCAACCGTTTTTATTGTCTCTCGTTTAATATTTGCTCGAATTCCGTTGTTTTTCATTGCTCTAAGCCCGTCTGATTCTCACATGCCTGCATGTAAATAAATCGATCAGATGAAAACTATAGGCCCAGGACTTATCAGCTAAAGTTTTCACCGATCTGTCCGTTTTGTCCCCACTCGTTAATCCCCGTTCCGCTCATTTTTCGTCGCTCCAATAAGTTTTGCGACGAAACATTTCATCTCAAGTTACTCTGTTCTTTCTATAAAATTCTTGTCATCCGGAGCAGAAGAGCAATCGCTGTTTATGGCCTCATTCACCAACGCTGCAGTGATCCCGCACCCCGGAAACACATTGGTAAATTACCCGCAGGATGACGCGGGGCTACCTGCAGCGTTGGTGACACTGAGAATTAGGGCAACCGCGTAACTCAGTAACTAAACAATTTCCACATTTGTTTATACTATCGACTTATCTCAAATGAGAACTGGATGGCTTTTTGCGATTTTGTCACCCACAAGGTTATCAAGGAGATAAGTAACTAAGGTTTATAATAGGTAAACTAGTCGGTTTGCGCAGGCAAACTTATATTTTTATAATTTTTCAATATTTTCTCACTTTCTCTCTCTCCTCTGGTAAACGATCGCAAAAGACAGTAAGATCTTCCAGGAAAAGTTGGGTCTCGTAATGATAAAATGTCCTAATGGGATGTAAAAATCCCTTTCTGTGTCCCACTGTGATACTTATTTTCAATCTAGTATAGTGGGAGGTAAACCTAGCTTTTGCCATCATTCGGAATACATTAGTTAGGGCTCTGAAATCCTTCTGCTCCGATTTTGTATTCAATATTCGAACTCACGTGTGATTTAACTAATATTCTATTCAATCATTTTCTATAAAGCAACATCACATTGCAACAATCGAAAAGAGCAGTTATTCTGTTATTTTCGAAAATTTTCACTATTGATATAAACTTCCAATTCGCATAAATTGTGAACATTATCGCCCCGTCCAAACTGTTTGCGGTTGTGTGATTTTTCAATACTTGCGCCAATCAATTGTATTGGTTACACCAAGTTTGCCCTGAACCATTTGGAAAGTTTGAGAAATGCAAAAAACCCAGTTACGATAACACACATAAATTTTGAACCGAACATAATAAGAAAGTCGTGATCATCAAAATGTTATTGCTTCATCCATTTCAAGAATACAAAGCCGCCACATCGTTTTTAGTTTTTGGGCCTCGCCAGCTCAAAATGATTATATTGATTATTGAACGCGTATGGATCGGCAAGTGCCACATCCGAGCCGTTGTGTTTTGTTGAAGTAGACTTGGGAGGGTAGCACAAGCCCTCGCCAAACACGCATTCACACCATTCTCCATTACGCGGACCTTCTTTGCCGCTCTCCAACGGTTCGACATTCTCCCCGAACACGCAGTCTGAAAATCTCCTAGTTTCATGAGTTTCGTAAACTTCAGAGGCCGGGCACTCTAATTTTCGAACACCCGAGTTCGGAAATCACTGACTGCCAAAACATTTTCCGATAAACGCTATTCTTTTGCTCTCAATACGTCAGTTTCAGTATTATCATAGGTGAAATCTATATGTAACCGGGTTTTTTGATAACGTAACCGGTTTTTGGTAATATATTTTTTGGGTTACCTCAGTAGGTAACCGGTCAGTAACCGAAAATGATAAACCGGTCACCTGTTTTTCTAACGTAAAATGTGGTTTTTACCGTTAGTTTGTTTGGTAACCGGATTCAAGTTTTAGGTTACCTACCGGTCACATGTGAGGTAACATAAAAAATGGTTAGTAAAAACCGGTTAGGTTACCAAAAAACCCGGTTACATACAGAATTGGCCATCATTATCATAACAGTGCACTCACGAGAACGCTTATAGCCTCCACTTCGTGTCTGCTCATCGAAAGAGCATGTGAGCCTTCCGCCTCTGTTCGGTTTTCGGTAGTAATCACGAAACTCTCCGTCTTTTAGTACTCCACCCTTTCCGTCGTTACATCCTGCAAACAGGTGATAACGTCAACTTTAAGTATACTGTTAGTCAATTGCGCAGTCACGTGAAACATTTCCAACACAGCAGAACTCAGAAACGTGCAATGACAAAGTGCGAGATGCCTCATTAGAATGCTACTTTACGTGACGATTCATCTGACCTCTAGTAAATGTACATTTTGGTATTCTAAAGGAAGGAGTTATTAGAAAATCAGGCTAGTTTAAAAGGATCAACCAAAAAAACGTAAAATATCAATAATTCGTCAGAAGATATTATCAAGTGCAATTGATCGACAACTGGGGTTAAGCTCGAATAAAGTGTCGACTATAAAAAGCAAAGTGGTTCGCTGACCTACGGTTTCGAGTTGTTTGTGGCCGTCAATAATGACACAGCGCAACGCCAAAGCAATTAGTGGGTAGCTGAAAAAAAGCAGATACATGTACTGTGCACACGTTGCCACGTTAAAAAGAGCGTTCCACTATAATCTGAAAGTCAGGAAAAACTCGAAAATGTCTTTTTATGTGTTACAATAGACCATGAACGACGATACTAGTTCAAATTCAGCAAAAATTGAATAATATCAAGCAATAAGAACAGGTACAACAACATTTTCACCGTGACACAACCCTACTCAATTCAATCGATTTGTGATAGATTTTATTTTTACAGCCGTTTTTGAATTTGACATGGTGATGGATGTTTCAGAAATAGTAGTTTCATTTTTCGTTCGTTATGCCTGCCCGTACGTAACCTTCACCTCGGGGTCATTATGTAAGCCGCTTTTCTGAGAAAACAAAGCGTGATATAGGCATAGAAGTATACATTTTTGTTAATGGTTTCTGTGGCCGTATTTTGTAAGCTCAAGTGGCCATGTCAGTTACATGAGCAATGTTTCAATCGCTATTATCTGGCTCAGATTTTGATAGTCCTTATGTATTTTGTTTGTTCTGAAAGATACCATTTAGTTCTTTAAAAATGTGCAAAGGAATGTTGAACCAAGTGTAGCAGCAGTTAATAATTTTCCATCCAAAATTTGCTCATGTAACTTGCATGGCTACTTGCCTACTGGGTCTTACAAAATACGGCCACAGAATACGGCGATTAGGCTTCATGCTTGACCAAATAACTTGAAAAACCTATTTCTAAAATTAAAAGCATCTCCCTGTCTATGTAGGAAGACTGCACTAAGCTTGGAAAACAAGCTCAATCGGTTCCACCTTACATTTTTCCGAGTTCGCAGTTCTTTTCCGAGGGGAGCCTCGTGGGCGTTCTACCGCTGACGGTAGCGGCGAAGATGCACAATGCTAGTAGGAGACGAAACATCTGAAAGTAGTCAGAAAAAAGTCGAAGGGACTATTGGGCCCAAGATGAGATGAAAGGAAAAAATGAAAGCGGAACAACTGAGAGAGAGAAAAAGGAAGAGAAAGGGAAAAAAGAAAGAGAGAGATAGAGGAGAAAGAAAGAAATAGAGTAGTTGAGAGACGAACATGAGAAAGAGTGAAAAAGATCGACGGCCCAAGAAAGTTGCGGAATTGAAGTGACGAAGGGAAATTCATATTGACATCGTCTGGTCTTACCGAAAGACTTATATAAGAACCATTCGTTCCCATTCACACCCTTGAATAATGCACGCACTGATATTCTATGAATTATTCATTGAACAATATCACATGTTCACGATATCGATGGTAAATAATTGAATAAGTAGTACAGTCCGTAAATATTTCCGCTCCAGTTGGAAGTTAGTTGCAACTTGATGCTTAGTTGCGGTCTGGTATCTTTTTACACCGGGAAGGAACAAACACCTTATTCTGTCGACTAGAAGTGGACTGTAGATTAGCGTATAGCCAGCTAGTCAGTGCATGAAGCCTGAACAAGTCGTACTTTTTGCTGGTTCAGGCGTTCAGATTCAAGATACAACTATATAATTATGGCATGCAATATGGACACTGCTAGTGTGGTGATGAATTTTTGTAACGATGATTTTAGCATTTCTGGAGAGTGTTAAAAAGTTTATTCACAGTACAATTGTCATGCACAAGGAGAAAACCAAAGAAAATACAGCACAAACATATTTCTCAGAGTACGATGAACATCCCAGACGGTTTTGATGATACTCTCACTCCTCATCTGAACCGACAAGGGAAAAAAGCCATGTAAATGTCGTGCTCGTCTGGAGAATTCCTGTCCACGAGAGAACTGGGCCCTGAGTACGTGTGCAATAAGATCCCGGAACCTTCATCCCATCCTGCGTCTCTCGCTCTGCCTCACTATTTCTCGTCTCTCACATCCCGGCGGGATGTAAGAGCAGAGAAATAGCGTATGTTTGAGGAAACTCAGGATGGGATGAAGGTGCCGGGATCTTCTAGCATACGTACACTGCTGCATGACGCTGATGCTGATAGAGATGTGTTATCGAAGGGGCTAGCGCGCCTTGTGCTCATTCTCATTGCACTTGGAAAGTCGTTTCGCCAATTCGGTCCAGAGACAAGTTTTAGTAATAATAATGGCGGCATTGCTAATAGATCAAAACAACATTATTTTCATGGGTATGCAAACAAGTTGATCGACTGTTTCAATAAACTATCTAGTCAAAAGTTTTATCTCATCTGCTCTTCATGGTTTTTCTATCCGTTCTTCTCTTCTAGGGTTTTTTTGATTTCGGTTTTTTTCCAAAACTCGAACAACTCCAAACTCGAAAACTCTGGCCTCGTTCCAAGTCAGAAATGAGGGACGACTATTTTCATTTTCAAAAACTCGAAATTTTCAACTCGATTAACAACCCTAATCTCTTCCTCTTCCCATTTTTCCTGCTTTGTTCTGCTCTCTCATATTTCCTGTTCCTTCATATTTTCCTTTTTTTGCGTCATTTCTCTTACTTGTTTGAGCACTCAGGAAATGAAATAAATGTGAAAACATCCAGAGACCGTTTTATACATATTCAACAAAAACATTCGATGAATAGTTTTATTGAGTCATATAAAGGCAGCTTCTCCAGATTCGCGGACTCTTATTTTGGGAATACATATTCAAATGAATGACTGTGTGGATTTGCCAGATCCAGGTCCGGGGAGTTGTTTGCGTCAGAAGAAGGACTGAGCGGTTTACACTCCGCCGAACCCGCTGCGCATTTACACCATTCCCCATTACGTGGGCCTTCTTTTCCCATCTCCAGCGGTTTGACATTTTCACCCAAGAGGCAGTCTGGAAAGAAACCGAATTTTAGAATATTACTCTGTTTCCAATTTTAGTTTGAGCGTACCACTGCTATTTCTCTGCTTTCTGAGGCCTTATGCATGAAACATCCCGGGCCGGGTTGGGATGCTATCCTGAATTAGCCGGGACAAAACTCGGGATAGCATCCCAACCCGGCCCGGGATGTTTCATGCATAAGGCCTCTGATCCCGTAATCACGTAGAACACCATAAGCACGTTGCCAGAATTTGCTTTGAACATTCTCAGTATGTGGAGAGCGCCCCCGTCGATTCTAAGAATACAAACAAATTCTGACGTTTCGGTGAACGATTCAGAACATACACTATCAAACTTGGGGCCTTGTTGGAGCTTCATGAAATCCCATGACAGTTTCGATTGGAGAATCGAAAAATTCTCACGCAGTTAGTTGTAAAATTAAATTAGCAGAATTAAACCAAACGAGTGATACAAAATCAAAAATAGGAGAGAAAATCATTCAGACACAAAATCTTCAAATATGCAAAGGGCTAAAACTTTGCATTTGTTCTGTTTTCTCGAATCTATACTAGATTATTGAGATTTTGTCATTGAGTCTTTCTTTGAGATGACTCTTCTCTGGCATCATAGAGAATTTTTATGAAAATACCACCCTTAACTTTACTATGTGGTCACCACCTGCCCAGGTGGTGGCCACGTAACTACACAGAAAGTCTACAACCATGTGACTACAAAACACAGTTCGAATAGTATGATCAGGTTGAGTTCACCACTTGCATAACTTTGCTACGAGGCTCAATATTCAAAATCGTTATGTACTAGAAGTAACTAGAATAAAGTAAAAAAAAACTTAAAATTACCCCTGATCTTCAAAGTTCCTTACGGAACTTGCAAGGGACAGTCTCAGAGATCAACTCTGTAAGGCAGACTGAGGTTTACCATACCCATTCAGCCACGGAGCACCAGGGGAGGCTTCAACTTTCGTAGACATTATACTACCAATTTATCGCTCGCGACGGGATGAGTGCCTTGGTTTGGCAGTGATGGGGATCGAACGTGTGACCCTTTGAGTGGTGGATGGCGCCTAAACCACTACACCGTTCCACCACATGGGGAATCGAATCTGATGAAGAATAGTGCAGTTGTCTTTGCACGTTTCTGGGGACTGCTGTGTTCAACACGTTTTACCGGACTGTACAATTGGCTAACATTAGAAATCTCTCACGCGAAAGACCGATTCCCATGCTTCCGTCATCTCCCAACTCGCACGAAAGACGTGAGCCACGGTTGTGTCGGGAGTAGTAATCGATGTACTCTCCATTTTTCAAAACTCTGTCTTTTCCGGCGTTACATCCTGAAAAATTTAATACAATAATCACAAACAGAACTTAGGTTTGGCATGTGCTACTCTGTTCAGAAAATTTCAGACAAAATTTTGGTCGCCAAATTGCCGAGTGGTTAGAGATTTTGGTGGGAGCTCCTACAATAGAATAATGGACCTTTTCCCCGAACATCTGTTTATAATGAAACTCCGCAGGTGTGGGAAACGCCATGTGAGACACGGCCGATTCGTGAGAATCTTCTGAACCTTTCTCATAAGGCATCTTGTCCAGTCTGGAGCATGCTAGCACGCCCGGTTGTCAAACAATGTGGAGGTTCAATCATAGGTTGCTATAATTCAACAAGACCCGAAATAAATTGTCTTCAGAGAGGACTTCATTGGTTTTACACAGATGAGCGAGCAACTTGTTTTTGTTCTAGCAGTTTGCAAATATCAAGCGGGAAAAATTGCCTACCTATAGCACGCCACTGCTTCTGCCCTTTGAAGATCTCGCAGCGCATGAGGAACATTGAGGATTGTCCGGATCTGTCAAGTAGCTGGTTTATGAAGTTCAAAGCATAATCATACAATCTATACAGTACATCAGAATTAATTTAACTTACTATGTTTGTTGTTTATAACAACCAAAGCAACCAAACGTAATGCATTTGTGTTAATAATATAGTATACGCTTAGCTAGCGACATGGTTTCTTTATAAGCTGGTAATTGTTTCTATCCAACACACTCGGTGTTGACGATTATTGAGCATGCCGTTTAGACTGTCAATAGTATTCGTTGTATTCTATTCGATGATGACAATTGCATCGATTCAATAGGCAGTTGCTTGTCCTAATCCTTCTAAAGTGTTCGGTATTTTTCTGTCTGTCTATTAATTTTGTTATTTTAATTACTATAAATCAGCCATAACTATCTTTTGTTCGCGTATAGTTGCACCGTGGTCCTCTTACCACTCAATTATTTCTATTATTCACATTTGATTCTTAATTCTTAGGATTTCTATCCTTTACATGGGGGCCGAACCGCTCATTTGTTAATTATAGAAGCGCGAAAATCAAAGTATTCTAGTAGAGGCCTGGGTTTTGTAATTAACTTACAAAATTAGTATATATTCCTTGTTTGATTGCATTGAATCTTCATTGCACATTCTGGATATCAACTACCTTTGCGAAGTTGTCTGATAGACACTGTCGCCGATCTGCCAAAGGGCAACCAATTTACCTTTGCGAAGTTGTCTGACGTGAGACGTCATACGGACACTGTCGCCGATCTGCCAAAGGGCATTCCGAGTGAATTCTTGGGTTTAAATAGCAATTTTCCTAGGAGAAGTGCTGCCCAAATTTTCATTTCTCGGAGTAAATTTTGTCAGGATACAGGGGAATCGCTGCCCAAATTTTCATTTGGTTCTAGTACATTCTCAAGATGGATAGGAACTTGTTGGCAGTTGAAAACATAGGAGGTGTAGCCACAAGACAACATCAATTGCGTGAGTATTCTGGACGGAATGATTCGTTGGTGGAAGACAGGAATACAAGGAAACAATACAATAACATGGGTGCAGGATTCGGTATTGATGATATAACCGACATCGAACACAGTATCACAAGACTATTGACAAAAGTCGAGCAGAATGTCGTAAGGAATGTGTATTCAGACGAGGACAGGGATTTATTGATGAAACCCATTCGTGCTGAAGCACTTATGTTGCGAAAATTCATCCGACTAGCTGGGAGTAGACAGGCAGGGAAACTTCCAGTAGAATATGGATTAGCAATGGCTCTCAAGGCAATGAATATCCAAACATTGGCAGATTTCCGGAAATTTGTGGAAACGTCCAAAAAGGACTTTGACATAACGAGGGAAATTACACAAATTGTTGGTTGCACAAGACAATACATGGAAGAAACAGTGCAGAGAAAGCAGGAGCTGCTAACAAACGTGGCTAGATCTTTGAACTGCAGTGAAACCAATGTACTGGAAAAATGCAACAACTTGTGTCAAGAGCTCAACGTAGCAAGAGGCAGTATTGCACGCGCTGAAGACACGCTTGCGGAAAATCGATTCAGGGAGGGAACAAGTTTCGAGAGCAGGGTGAATGACTGTGAATCCAGTGCTCAACTGGATGATCAGCTAACGACCCAGGCAGACAAGTCTAGTTCTTTGCACACTATAGTGATTGAACTACTACGATCACAAGCGGCTCCAAAGTTGGAACCATACAGTGGTGAAGACAGAAGAATTTGGAAGGATTTTGTACAATCATTTCTGGTGCGCTATCCAAGAACAACATGGAGTGATAGCCATTTGAAATCGTTACTGAAGGAGCATTTGGTGGGAGAAGCCGGAGCACACTACATGACACTTTCAGAGAGTGAAAAGTGTGGCACGTTCAGTACGATAGTAGAAGTGATGCGAGTGAGAATGCGTAGCTCAGAAACAGTGGAGCGTCTGAAGTCGAGTCAGAAACTCAGAATGTTGATGAAGTCGGATGAACAGACAGTCGCAAAATTTTGCTTGGAACTGGAGATGCTAACATCACGAGCGGAACCAGACAGATCGCCAGAGAGTCTTTCGTTCAAGAGAGCTGAGTTGTTGTATGATCAACTGAGTGAATGGGAGGGTGCATTTCATCTAGCACAAATCATGAAAACCTCTAAAGCAGAGTATGTGTACGAAAGAATGAAATCTGCGGCTATGACATTGGAAAGAACGAGACAGTCAATCACAATTTCCAAGCGAAGGGTAAACAAGGAGGAAGGTACAAGGATAAAGTGCTACCGTTGTGGAAAACCCGGGCATATCAAGAGAGAATGCAGAAAACCGTTGTATGCGTCTAGTGAGGAGACAACGTCACAATCAAGGTGTACAGAGGGATACTAGCGGAATGAATCAACAGAGCAACGAGTTCCACAATATGAGCCTCAGAACGATAGTAATTGGATGAATCAAGGTCAATCAACATCGAATGTCTACCAACAGCCAAGGTTTTATTCTACGAGAGTGGTGGAGACACGTTGCAACGCTACGAGCGTACGGAAAAAGGCTGCGGAAGTGAATAGCTCACAGCGGCGCATTTCAGAAATGAGATTTGAACAGAAACGACGTACGTCAAAACAACGAGGAAGACGCAAATTTAGTTTCTCTGGTGAAACGAGAGAACGCGAGAGAACATGGTTGGAATATCTGGAAAAGGATGAGGACTACGGAGAAGTTGTTACGAATGTCGAAAAAGGAGTCGAGAAAAGAGTGATTCTGCCAAGATGCAGAAGAACACTGTGGATGTCTGATTTCAAGTTGACTGAAGACACTCTGGAAGTAATGCTACAAGGTGGCAAAGCTAGGAGAGTTGTACCTAAGGAGAAAAGACAGGAAATCTTCAACGAAACACTTCGTTCGGAACAGTCTCAAGGACACGTTGGTCCAAAGAAGGTCTTGAAGACTCTGAAAAAGAAAATGTTTTGGAACGGTATGGATAGAGACGTTTTCCAATGGTACTCCAAGAATCAGAAGGGTGTCATCCCAGACACAGAAGAACAGTCCAGGTCGTCATCTCCACGTCAGAATTCAATCATCACATCTACAATCCCCACAGTCGTACAGTCCATGGGCATCCGAGTCGTCCCAACGTCAACCAGAAGCAACAGCCTGCGAGCGACGAACACAGCTCCTGGTTCCAAGAACAACCTGCGAGCGACGAACACAGCTCCTGGTTTCCGTCAAGACAACACCGGTTCTCGTCTTTGGTCGTCATCACACCAGTCTACACGACGATAGTCTCATTATTGCATTTGAAGAGGGTTTATTCAAGTTTTAACACCCTATCTTGTATGTCGTTCTAATCGGCGGGACGCCTCTTCGGAGACCCCCCGGTTGTTAATAATATAGTATACGCTTAGCTAGCGACATGGTTTCTTTATAAGCTGGTAATTGTTTCTATCCAACACACTCGGTGTTGACGATTATTGAGCATGCCGTTTAGACTGTCAATAGTATTCGTTGTATTCTATTCGATGATGACAATTGCATCGATTCAATAGGCAGTTGCTTGTCCTAATCCTTGTAAAGTGTTCGGTATTTTTCTGTCTGTTATTTAATTTTGTTATTTTAATTACTATAAATCAGCCATAACTATCTTTTGTTCGCGTATAGTTGCACCGTGGTCCTCTTACCACTCAATTATTTCTATATTTCACATTTGATTCTTAATTCTTAGGATTTCTATCCTTTACATTTGTTCCCCGTTTTTAAAACAACACCGTAGATAATTGAGTCAATTTTTACCTTTCGCATTCTCCACCATTCAGGTCTATTCAAACGCAGCAGTTATTTTTTTAATAATATCTCACGTTTCTCCCAGTTTGCAGTCGTCTTTCACTTTAATTGATTTAGCAGTGACGGCAGCGACCAGTAGGCAGAGAACGAGTGTAAGATGAGACATCTGAATAAATGACCAGGATAGTAAGGAGAAACAAAAATGGCAAAAAACCAAGAAAATAAATGAAGAGAGAGAGGAGGATGGTTGAAGAAAACGTGGAATAAACCAAAACTGGAAAGGAAACACAAAATACACAGAGTGTCATTTGTCGATGTTTATATACGCTTTATTTTTCCCAGTCACATCTTCGATTAATGCACGCTCAGTTGCTCTATGAATTATTCAGTAGAGAAGTTGATAGCGTCATAGATTTGTACATTGTTACTGTAGATCTTATCGAATGCTGTTTAGATAAGAACAGTTTCTGAAGTTTGAAAAGGAAGACCGAGAGAAAGGGGAGAAGAAAACAAGTTGAAGAAGTTAAACGAAAGATAGACAGAAACGATAGAAAACTCGAGAAGAGAACAAGGCAGAACAATAGAAAGTAAGGAAGAAGAAAGTAATCAATACCAATCTACAGAAGTTAGATACCTGAAATGTGTACGCAATCCAACTGCATCCAAACTGAATCGGGTTTCACTTTTAATGTTGTTATAACTCATATTATAGAATCTACTGCTATTTTAACTTCAACACGTACACCGTTTTGTGAAAAGCATACTGTCAGAAAACTACCAGCAACACGTTATTCCCAACACTAACACAAAAAACATCTTTATTGACTCAATCGATATAAAACGATGATCCGTCCATACTCGATACGGACTAGGTGCAGGTGACACCGAAGTCGTCAGTGCAGGTGCAGGTGTATTTCTCTTGGCTGGGACCAGATTGCCCGGGCAGCACAGGTAGACGATTAGCTCCGATCAGGCAATCTGGAAACTTAATAGTACATTCTACGACTTCTTATGTCTAAGGTACCTTTCTTGAAACTTTCAACTGTAATTGTAATTATTGTATTTTCATGACTTTCACGTCGTGTTAAAGAAACAGAGGAAAGCAAGAAGCATCACTTTTCATCATCACATTTATTCTTTTTACATGTCTCCAATTGGAGTGCCACATCTCACAATGTAGAAAGCCACGTGTATCGGGGATAAATATATTCTAGATGTATGAACACTGATTGCTCACAATGTTAGAGTCTGTTGCCGTTTGCAAAACTGGCTGTTCAAGTGTGCTGTTGAAATAATAGAAAATGTGATGTTTTCGTGGCAGAACAATAGTGATGAGGCTCTGAAGCAAGTTCGGGGTGGAGTGGAAAAATATCATGTTATCAGTCTCACGTGTCGGTGTAATGCGATGTTGTTCGTCGATTGTTTCGCAATTGTAGCGGAATCCGACGTACTCATTCTCAAATCTATCGAAGGATTCTCCGAATTTCACCGCCCCGTTGTTGTTCAAACATCCTGAAAGTGTTTTTGGCGCTCTAAATTTTGACACTCTTCATTTTCTCGTTCCACTCAGTCATAAATACACGTGAAGGGCAGTCACGTATCACCATCTCGAAACAAAAAGTGGTGAGCTGAATGAATCTTGATACTAGAAATACTGCTCAACTAGACAACTTACCGATGATCACACTTCTTCCACTATCGTCCCCATCCCCCTTCTGGCACCTTTTCACGAATTCATCACCTGGCACATGGAATCTGGACAAAACCACTTTCCAATGAGCTTATGTCAGATCATCGTATCGCATATTTATGTTTATCTATTGTCGTATTTATTTTAACAGACGTGTTTCCATCGTGAATAGTTCCGATAAAAAAATCGATGGATTTTACAATGTATTGTATTGGGTCAATAAAGGGCTGAAACACGTTGGTCTTGTCCACAGTCGACCCTGTCGCGGTTCAGTCGTTATATGATTATCTGATGTACGTATGCTAGAAGATCTTACATTCCGCCGCGATACGAGTGGCGCGAAATAGTAAGGCATAGCGAGAGACGCAGGATGGGATGAAGGTGCCGGGTTCTTCTAGCATACGTACACATATCATACAGAAATTCAAAACTGCACAGAAAAATACACAGAAATTCAAAATTGTGAAGTCCCGCCCTGGTTCAATTTGACTTACACGTCTCCGACTTTGCAGTCCTTAATTTGCTTCTCAGGAACGTTTGCGACGGTGAAGGAAATCAGGCAGAATGCGAGTAAAAGATGGGACATCTGGTAGAAGATATGATTGAAAAGAAGAGAAATATTGAAACAAGCAGAAAGAAAAAGCCATAGAAAGCGTAGGAGTTAAAGATAAAGCAGGTAGAGAAAACAAGAGTAAGAGAAGAGGTTTATAAATTGAGAAAAAATAAAGATACAAGTAGAGGTAAGGGGTAGAAGAGAGGAGAAAATGAGATCAATGAGGAAGAAACCTTGGATAACAGATACAAAAATATGGCGAACAAAAGTGAAAAAGGAAGAAATAGAGAGAAAAGCAGAAGAACACGGAAAGGAGATATTGAAAAAAAAATGGAGCGCAGACAGTTTGCTCAGCCTTTTAGGTGAGACAGGTGCATGTTTTATTCTCTCAGGGGTTGACACTCGCACCACATTTGTGTTATGTACATTTAAAACACATAAGTGGAAAGTTAATCGACTGTTTGCGTGAGAACAAGACCTGAATGTCAATGAAATGTAATATCATCAAATCCATTCGATAATCATACATATAGAAACAAAGCTTCTGCAAACTTCAATTTATTAATCATGCTTAACTGTGAAGTTGAAAACTAAATTGAGAAGATAGAGGTAACAGCAGACAGGTGCAAGTGGAGCGCGAATGGCTTTCATGTTCAGGCTAGCGTTAAGGTTTTCATATTCGGGTTTTCAATAAAGATCTCTCTGGTATTGATTAGGAGCCAAGTGATCGAGTGGTCAGCGTTCGGATGTCGTTCACCACATCACTCAGATCAAAGGCCAATTGTATATGTAACCGGGTTTTGTGGTAACCTAACCGGTTTCTGCTAAACCTTTTTTTTCGGGTGACTTCATAGGTAACCGGTAGGTAACCTGAAACTGGAATCCGGCTACCGTACAAACTAACCAGAAAAACCACAGTTTGCATTGGAAAAACGAGTAACCGGTTTTTCATTTTCGGTTACCAACCGGTTACTTACTGAGGTAACCTGAAAAAAGGGTTACCGGAAACCGGTTAGGTTACCGAAAAACCCGGCTCCATATAGCATTCAGCCAAATTCAATCAAAGCTTTTCGCGGTGTCGGACAGATCGCATGCGCATGTAACAGGGTTCACACATGCCTTAATCCATCCTCTAAAAACAGTGCGTATATGGTTGATAATGTTATTTGTGCGTAACTGTGGCGGTTTATGAGTAGCGGCTCAACCGTCACTCGGAGGCAGTGATTGGTAGAATAAGAGGAATACTGAACGCACTTTTATTGGCACAAATGTGAAGTACCAGAAGCATACATGGCAGTTCAACAAACGAACAGTACAGCAACAATGAGGGGAATGTCGGAAACCAGCAAGTATGCATGCGGCTTGAGCAACACAAACGGGTGGTAAAAAGATGAACATAGTACTTACTAATATTGAAAATAATCTCGCGGGGTGAGTTATTCACGTCGCACCTTAATAATACATTGGTACGGAAAGTAAAGCTACTTCGCGGCTAACCGAGTAACCTTTCATGTTGGTGAATGCGGTAAATTCTGAAGTCGAAGCACACAAATAGAACTTTTGAGTAAGATGTATCAGACATATGAATAAAAAAAGTGAGTTGAGAAATCATAATATCAAGGTATTCGACTTGTAGACTGACAGAATGAAAAAATAATAGAGCGATAACAATTTCGGCTTGTGGATTGATCAAAGCAAATGAGAATTGGGCTAGTTTGACGAAGAGATGTGCAAGATAAAAGCTAACATTGGAATCGATTCGGATAATGTTTGAGAATAGCCCGAAATATACTTGATGAAGCAAAAGCGAATCCTGATACTACAACGTGTCCATACAAAATCCGACCATTTTCAGTATGTTAGAATAAACCTACATACTTCCACAATTGGCTCTTATCACCAGACAATAAATATTCCGCGATCGGCTCTCCACAACACGTATGCAAACATCCTTTTCCAGAATATCTTTGATATCTCTAAAATGTACTTCGTTCGCACTGTCAATGAAATGTTGATGAGAGTGACGTGAAGTGTGTTTCTCCGCTCTTTCTCCGCTCATCGATATACCTAGGATGTGATCGAGGTGGAGAAATGTTCCGGCATTTTTACTCTCATCAAGGAATACCGGCGAATGGCTCGATGTGCAATGTACGTCAAGGAGAATGCAGTGTTCAATTCAATGACACTAGTATTTGGAGATCGGCCATGGACCACCTCCCCATAACATTCATTGTAAGCCGAGAAATGCATGATAACGGAACTTGAACACTTGGGACGAAAAACCTTTATTGACCCAATCCAATTCATTATGAATATATCGATTGATAATGAAGCTTCATTCCTCGCAGTGAACCTCGAACTTATCGCTGCAGCTGCAGATGTACTTCATAAAGGGACCCTTTTCTCCCGGAAGAACGGGCGCGCGATTTTCTCCGATCAAGCAATCTGGAAAGGCAATAAGTTCCAAAACCATTTCGTGTCAAGTTCAAAGAACCATTTACCACCACCCAAGTCAACGATGTGTGGTCGTTGCGAAACATTTATAGTAAAAATCTAGAACATACTGTAGGCCTCCTGGTAGGAATCATCGATAATATTTAACCAAACTCACGCGTGGGATAACTGCTAATTTTGGTGTCGCTTTTTTCGCACTTGAAGCGGAATCCAATGAACTTGTTAGAATGACTATCAAAGGTTTCTCCAAACTTCACCAATTCGTCGTTGTTCAGACACCCTTAAAAGTTCATTATAGTTAAAAAACTTTCATATTCATTAACACTCCAATGTCACAACATTTCAGTTTTAACTGTAGAAGGATCAATTGGGAAAAAAGGCATGAGATACTGATTGAAAAAAACTCTTGATTTCAGTTTTGCGCCAGCATGTAATTGGGAAAAACCTTGCGCAAGACTAAAATGTATTTTTGTATCTTACCGATAATGACACTCGCCATTTCGCACTTCCGCACAAATCTCTCGCCTGGCACACGGAATCTGAAGGAAATACACTTTTTTGTTTATTGCAACTTTTTAACACAAAGGAAAGGGATCAATATCAACGAAGAAGAAACTGCGACTACAAAGATCTGTGACATGTATGATGATCACCACCTCGTAACTAAGCGAAGTTAAAGAATAAATCCGTAAAAATATGTGAAAGGGTTTGTGTAGGTTATAGCTGCGAGCTTTATCAAGACTCTTTCTCTTTGTCGATTTTTTATTCTTCCTCTCTCACTTCTTCTCACTGAATCAAATCAGGCAATAGTACAGATTGACTAACACATCTCCAGCTTTGCAGTCCTTGATGTGCTTCTCAGGGACTTTCGCGAAAGTGGCGGCGACCAGGAAGAATGCTATTAGAAGACGAGGCATCTAGAAGTGTATGGTTTAGATGAGAGAAAACCAAGGGAACGACACGACTGAGAAACGCAAAAAGCGACAGTGAAAGAAAGATGAACAAAAACTCAGAAGTTCTGGTACATGGAGTGAGACTCGTGAAGTTTATATACAACACATGTTTCCCAGTCACATATTCGAATAATGTGCGCCTTGTATGAATTATTCAGTGTACAAGTATACAACATAGGGATGTTGATATAGTCTGTTTCACCAATCGATGTACTCCTACAGTAATCCGTCAATTATTCAAGGGGGTGTTTTCTAATGAAAAAGTCATTACTTTGGTTATAAATTTTCAGAGTTAGTAGTAGTAAACATGCAGAAGACACTATGAACATTTTGAGGCGTTCTGAATACGCTAATATAGTAAACTTGGATCTGGAAGTGTTAGCAGATTACTGTAGAGGGTTATAAGTGGGTGGAACAAACTATATGTACACTGCTACTGTAGCTATTATCTGAGGCTGAGATGAAATAAAACAGAGAACAAGAGAAAGAGAGAGTAATGGGGAGACAGAAAAAAATAAGAGAGATATAGATAGAGAAGAATAAGTAGGAAAAGAAAGGAAGAACAGAGCCTGGCAGTTATGACAAGTGCGGGGCAGCAAGCCTTTTTATGTTTAGACAAGTTCATGTGTTGCCTTCTGATTGGTGGACAGTCGTGCAAAATTATAATACATTAAAAATACATTAGTGAGAAGCTGATTTATTCCATATTCGTGCTCACAAGGACATGATTGCTATCAAACAGACAATAACAAATGAGATACAAAATAACAGTTTTTGAGTTTCGATGTTACTCTTACTGCTCCAAAAGATGCAAGAATACATCCTTGATAAATTGTTCAGTGAACAACTTCACATGTCATGATGCCGTCAGCACGAAATTTCAATGTCAAAGTTACGGTAGAAACACATACACGGCGGTGAGATTTGGTTCGTCCTTGAACAAGTGTACGGCCTAAGAATTTTCGAATATTCTGTAGTTATTGGGTTTGATGTTTCTGATTTTATTCTAGTGTGTGATATTCTGGTCAGGAAACATAGAGCGTGAAGTCTAAGTCGAGTTAGGTGTTAGAATCGAGAGTCAGAAATCTCATTTTCCGTCTCTTATCCTGTCATTGTTGTCATTGTTGTTGTTGTATGATTTGTTATTTGCGCTACTTCTTATTTTATTTAGGAAATCACTTTGTTCATGCTGCTCGTTTTTGACCTAGATTATCTTTATATAATTTGCTATTCTCTGTTTTGTCGTGAAGTCTGGTTTTTTTTCCGAAAAGTGGAAAGTGTTTGTGTTTCCGTACTTCAAGATTTCAAGTGTGATCAGAGATGGACTCGGGTGAGACTGGCACTGATAATGATGTTTTGAGACAATTTGGTATAGAAAAGCGCGTACTGCGTCGAAGCTAAAACATGAGATTATAGAAGCAAGTCGTCGGTGTTATGACACATGTTCTTGATGGTGGAGGAAGTAGAGATGTGGTGGAAAAAACAACTACTTTTTTGGCAGAAAAAAAGTTGAAAATGTTTCGTGAAACTGAAGAGGTTTCCCAGACCTACAAATACTGGTGAGTTACGTACTATATAAAACTGATATTGCGTTTTGTTCGTACTGTAAAACCTGTGTACGACCGTACGCAGGTCAAGTACGGGTGGAGCACGGAACTTGAGGAGACTTCATATTTTTGAAGAGAACGCTAGTCAATTCTTTCGTATCGCCTCAAACGCGAAAGACGGCTCAGAACTTCTTCTTCAAGAATATTTGAAAATCGACATGGACCACAACAAAAGAAATTTGAACTTCTTCGGAACAAAAACACTTTTATTAACCCAATCAATATATAAAATCATCGTTCCGTAATCGATATCGATTACTTGCAGGTGACACCGAACTGAGTGCTGCAGGTGCAGATGTACTTACCCAGCAGAGGACCACTCTTTCCTGGGAGAACTGGCGCGCGGTCTTCTCCGACCAGGCAATCTGGAATATAAGCAGGTTTAGAGACAATGTTGCTGGGTAGTCAAGGAACTCCATATAGAAACTATGGGCGGTGCCAAATTTATAAATTTTTGTCTCTCACCGGAATCGAACCTGCGGGTAAAATATTCCTAGCTGGGAGCTAACTCATACGCTACGAGGGCACATGGCTCGTGAGCCATAGAATCGAAGATATCTGTCCGTACACAGCGGAAATTAGGATATACATTACCTTCCCACCTTTCCGTTGGCGACAACTATGTTTTGGATGAGCTGAATAAATCTTAAAAACTCACGCGTGGTCAAGATGTTAGCGTGATTGTTGACCATGTCGCACTTGAAGCGGAATCCAATGTATTTGTTTGAATGTGTGTCGAAGGTCTCTCCGAAATCGACAACCTCGTCCTTGTGCACGCATCCTTAAAGGAGAGCAAATTGAAATTCATGACCTATGGCTTAGGAATATAAAGTATAATTTACTTCAATAAATTTTAACTAATACGGTGACAGCTCACTCGGCCAGTCTTCATAGAAACGCTTTTAACAACATATGGTGTGCTATTGACAAAGAAGAGGCTGCCCACGGGTTCTAGGTTACCACAGAACGTGTTTGGTTGTGTATTTGAATTGTGTAATTTTCCGAATCGTTGTGTTCTTCAACTTTCCGACCAAACGCGATTTTCACAATTGACAGAACATGATAGGGCCAGGGTGAACAACGTAATGGTTAACTGCTGAAACCAGTTAAATAAACTCAACACCAGTGGCGCAAATTTTCTGCGATTGACGCACTACAAAAGCAAGACAGCATGCAGGTCAATGAAGTCGCAGACATCTGCGTTGACCTGCGTACTGTTCTGTCAAGGCCGCCACAAGAGTGGCTGGTCAATCGACTGGAAAATGTCTGAGAAGAAGTCGCCAGAACCACAAGTAAACTTACCGATGTAGACACTTCTGTCTTTATCAGCTCCGGAATCCTTTGTGCACATGCGCGCAAACTTCTCACCGGGCGTATGGAATCTGAACAAAACACAGCTCTGTTTCTATGTATTTATTCATTGACGTCGTTTTTTCTCTCTATCTTAACTACTCTCCTTCACTATAGCTCTCCTTCTTTCTGTCTCTTTCTCTATTTCTCCCTGTCTCTATCTGTCACGCTTTTCTTTTTGCTTCATTCTCTCTTGTTTTTTATCTCTATCTCTTTTTTAGTATCTTCTTCAATTTTTTCACTCACACGTCTCCGGGTTGGCAGTCCTTGATCTCCTTCTCAGGAACTTCGGCGACAACGGCGGCGACCAGGCAGACTGCGACTAGAAGACGAGACATCTGGAAGTGGAGAGGTATTGGAGAAAGAGAAGGATGGGGAAGAGAGGAAAACAGAAAGAGAGAGAAAGGAGAAAGAGAAAGAGAGCGATAGGAGAGAGAGAAAGAGAGAGGTAGAAAGAGAGAAAGAGAGAGAGATGGAGAGAGAGAGCGAGAGGGGGGAGTTAAAGAGAGAGGTAGAGAGGGAGGAAGAGAGAGAGAGAGAGAGAGAGAGAGAGAGAGAGAGAGAGAGAGAGAGAGAGAGAGAGAGAGAGAGAGATGGAGAGAGAGAGAGAAGAGAGAGAGAGAGAGAGAGAGAGAGAGAGAGAGAGAGAGAGAGAGAGAGAGAGAGAGAGAGAGAGAGAGAGAGAGAGAGAGATTACGAGACTGTTATCTCGGAAGACGATGTCAAATCGATGTTGGCGGCCTCTTTTATACGGCATTTCTGGTTCCCAGCCGTATCAAAATGTAATTTGAACGCTTTAAATGGTAGTTTCAATACATTTATATGTAATTTCGAGTCTTCCATTGTTCTCCGTCGCATATTGGATCAGATGGGAAAACTCCAAGGAATGCCAGAATATATCCTTGATAAATTATTTAGTCAACAACTCCAGATTCAATGATGCCGTCGGCACGCAAATGTAAACATTCATGTTACGGTGGAAATACGTACACGGCGGTGAGAATCGATTTTTCCTGAAAAAAAGTGTCCTCTATAAATTTCCAATAGTCCAGAGCTCTTGGATTTTATTGTGTTTTTATCTCTATATTTTGATTACAAAACCAAGTGCGTAACATCTAAGTCGAGCTAGATGCGATGATTGGAGTAGTTTTGCCCCTGAAATGTTTTTTATTTATATATTTTGTGTTGTTGCATATTGCCTTTTTCTCAGCATTTGTTGAATCGACCTGTCGCATTTGATCTTTCTTGATTTGTCGTAACACCTCGTTTCTTTACGAGACGTGGAGAAGAAATGGGTGTCTCTTACTTCTAGATTTCGAAATTTGATCAATTGCAAGCCCGTGATCCAATTAGAGTACCGCCTGAGGTGAATAATTTATTTGTATTGTAGGTAACTGGTTATGAACATGTTCACCAACTAGTCACCTACTGAGGTAACCGTGAAAAATGGGTCACTAGAAACCGGTTGAGTTACTGGAAAAGCAGTTACAGCAGATCAACATCGATGTTCAGCTGGACACAGAGGACGGTAGAGAGCAAGTAGAGGCCAAGAGGGAGGTTAGATCGTCACGGGGTCAATCTGAAAGAATGAGCAAAAATATCGCTATTGGTGACATTGATCTGACACATGTATGGTATCAATATCTGGCTGTCTGAGTCTGAGAGAAAAGAAGAGTAGCAAGCAGTAGTATTGAGTTCGGTACATGCTTGGACTAAGTCTGACTCGTGTGACTATGAAAAGTGACGTTTTGAGATAATTTGGTATAGAAAAGCACGAACTGCGTTGAAGCTGAAACGTGCAGTTATAGTAGATGATTATTCGAGGAAGTAGAGACGAAAAGAGAAAGTTTAAAACGATGTCAACACCGACAGGTATCGGCGAGTTACGTACTACAGAAAGTTTGTCTTGGTTTTGTTCACATTGTGAACCCTTTTTGATTGATTGATTTATTTACATGCAAGCATGTGAGATACATAGAGAAAACAGAAATTAAATGAAAACCAACCGAATTTGAGCAATATGAAAACATAAATCGAAACCATGATTAACAGAAACGTGAAGATTGAACGAGCATATATATGACTACAGCGCAACGATCGACCCTTCATTGGGGGTCTGGATTCTTTAACGACCTAACTAGTGTACGGGTTGAGTACGGGTGGAGCAATACACACGAGGAGGCGATCAAACATTTGAAGAAAGATCAAAGTTATATCATCAATGTGGGAGGGATTCAAGAATTTTGCATTTTTTCGCAACAACCGTTTCGCACGGGACTTTCGAATCATTTTGCATTTATTTTGTATTCACACTTTTGAATCATTTACGATTTCAATAAATTATTCTATTCAATTCTATTCTATTCTATTATATTATATTCTATCTATTCCATTCGATTCTATTCTATTCTAATCTAATCAATGTTTTAGTATCGGCTCACACGCAAAGGACGGCTGGAAACCTCTTTTCCCAAAAACACTTCGAAATCGGCATGGACCATCAAAATGTGAAACTGTGATATGATGAATGAATGAGAATCGAACTTCGTCGAACCGAAGTGTTTTATTAAGCCAATCAATAAAAAAGGATCGATTCATGATCGCTATCGGTTATGTACAGATAACGCCGAACTTGTCGCTGCAGGTGCAGCTGTACGTCATAAGGGGACCAGTGCCTTCTGGAAGAACTGGCGCGCGGTTCTCTCCGATCAGGCAATCTGTAATGGTAATCTGGCAAAGTTGAGAAATCGAAAACAAAAAAAGCAAGAGGTATATCGAGAAAGTGATAGAGAAATAGGAAGACATAAAGGAAGAGGAATGGGAGGGCCAAGTTTGCAGTTGAATCAAATTGAAATACAGTAACCACTCACAAAACGCGTGTTCCGTTTGGATGAGAAAGTGATATAAATAAATTGGTTGATTTGGGGTAAGTTACAGTTTCGTTATTGAGAATCTTGGTTTGTTGTGAAGTCACAAAGTTGGATTGACAACACAGAGAGGTCACAAGTTTGGAGGAACGCAAAGCAGTTGCAGTATCAGTGGGTTGTCGGTGAAAAAGTTTTCTGCAGTACGATTGACGTCAACTATTTTCTAATCAATTCTTTTCCCGTGATGTAATTAGCAACTGAGACCATTTCCAGAAAAATTTGTTGCAAAAAATTAGTGAAATTTTTTTAGAGCCTACTGTAGGACTCCGCATTGTAACTATTGATAATATATAAAACGAACTCACGCGAGGGAGTAATGCTAATATGGTTGTTGTTTCGCTCGCACTTTAAGCGGAATCCAATGTACTGGTTCAAATGATGGTCGAAGGTTTCTCCGAAGTTCACCAATTGGTCTCTGTTCAGACAACCTTGAAAGTATGTTTAGTCTCAGTCGTTGTAATGAATTACACTTTACAAAAGTGTAACTGAATTCATGACACTCACCTGTCGCACCATTCCAATATTGAATCGTAGAAGAAATAATGTGAAGGTGGAAAACACGACTGAGCGATATAGCATTAAATATTATATACTCTACGTTCTCGGTCAATATTTATCACACCTCTATCGAGGAGCACAACATGTAACGAAAATTCTGTCAGTGAGTTCCTTCGCGAACCGACTCTTTCCGTACCAAAACCGAACCGATTCATTCCGAACCAGTTGGTTCGTTCTAGAACCGAAACAAATTCGGGCCAACAAAGTTGAGACCGAACCAATTCACGTAATTAGTGCTGAAATTGGTCGACTGCGTAACGTTTTTCAGGACTTGGTTCGGTTTCATGTCGGTTTTAGTACGCAAACGGTTCGGTTCTTTACCGAACCAACTGATTTGGGAAGAATCGGTTCGGTTTCGGTTCGAGAAGAGTCGATTCGGGGAGAAATTTGCCTTTCTATGAATATTCAAGGTTACTTTTCAGAATTTCGGAACAAATCTTGGTTTGTTCAGTAGCGGTTCAGTTAGAACAACGCGCGTGTTTTTCGGATACTGATGCTGCATTAAAAAGTAATCATCCGAAAATCTTGATACGATGTCAGTGGGTCTCAGTGCGAATGAAAACACTATAGTGGTGCGATGCTAACGGACTAAAGGCCCGATGCGGCATATGGTGGTTGCGCTTTTTTCGCCGTCGTCGCGAGCTGCAACGTTAATGTTGTTTGTAATATGCGTATTGATTTTATGAAATATATTGATTCTGCAATTGACTGCAACTACAAGAAAATGCTACATGTGAGTTGTTAAAACTTGCACAACTTAGTTTTAGTGCGCTCGGGGAAAATCATCTTTAGTAGTAATCTTACCGATGAAGACACTTCTTCCATTACCGTCTCGATCTACCACTGTGCACTTCTGCACGAATTTATCGCCGGGCACATGGAAGCTGAACAAAACAACGAATTGTTTTAACTTATATCAATTTGTGTTATCATATTCATTCATGAAACTTTCTCAAGATTGAAGATTTCAAGATGTATTTATTCACTCCATATTGCTGCAATGTGGTGTTCGTTTACGGCCACCCAGTTATCATCGTCTCTGCACATTCTCAATATCTCTTCGCCTCGGAAACTTTCTCTATCAGTTTTTTTGTCTCATATTCTTTCTCTCTCTCTCTCTCTCTCTCTCTCTCTCTCTCTCTCTCTCTCTCTCTCTCTCTCTCTCTCTCTCTCTCTCTCTCTCGTTTTCCCTAACTGAATTGATGATAGATCAACTTGACTGACACGTCTCCAACTTTGCAGTCCTTGACTGGCTTTTCAGGGATTTTTGCGACAGTGGCGGTGACCACAAGACAAAATGCGAGTAGAAGACGTAACATCTGGAAGTAGAGAAGGATAAGAGCAAAAAAGAGAGAGAATGAGAAGAGAGAGAGAGAGAGATATATATAGAGAGAAAGATAGAGAGGACAGAGGGAAAAATGGAGAGGGAGACAAAGATAGAGAAATAGGGTAACAGAAAAAGAGAGAGAACAATCGAGTAAGTAAGAAAGACAAAAAGAGAGAGAGAGAAAAGAGAGAGAAAAAAGGGATAGTGAAGTGGAAAAAGGGTGAGCACAAAAAGTAGGCAATAGAGAAAAAGAACAACAGAGAGAGAGAGAGAGAGAGAGAGAGAGAGAGAGAGAGAGAGAGAGAGAGAGAGAGAGAGAGAGAGAGAGAGAGAGAGAGAGAGAGAGAGAGAGAGAGAGAACCAGCGAAATCAGGGGAGAGAAAGAACAAAGTCAGGCAATTATGATAAGTAGTGGGTGGCAAGTATTTCATGTGTAGACAAGTTCATGTGTTGTTTTCTGATTGGTGGACAGTCGGGCAAAAAGTGTATACATTAAAAGTACATTAGTGAGCAGCTGATTCATTTCATACATGTGCTTGACAATTACATAATTTTGATCAAATAGACGATAACAAACCATAAACAAATAAGTTTTTATTTGAGTTTCTTTGTTTCTACATCACATTTCCGTGCGTCTCACTGCTCCAAGTAATACGCGCGTATTTATTTGATTCGTTATTCAGTGAGCGACTTCAAGGGTCATGTCATCAGCACAGAAATGCCAATTTCAAGGTTACGGTAGAAATACGTACACGGCGGGGAGATCTAATTTTTCATTGAAAAAGTGACCGGCCTAAGAATTGTTCGCATATTTCTTGGATTATGTGGTGTTGTTGTTTCTGATTTGATTATATAGTGTGGTATTTAGGTTCTGAAACCTAGAGCATGATCTAAGCCGCTTAAAGAAGGACGATTATGTGGTCCAATCGCAACGCTTCAGTCCTTTAAACCGCAATATATTTTTCAATTGCAGTTTAAAGGACCAATGTAACGGGATTGGTCCACATAATCGTCCTTCTTTAACTGTAAGAATCGAGAGTAGGTCCGTCCAGAACTCTCAATGTAGTACAATGGAAGTCAAACAACAACAAGATATATGGAAATGTACATAGATTGTCCTCTTTCATATATCTTTTTCGTATATGCTGTTGTATAATTTGTTGTTTTCGCTGTTTCTAACTTGCTGTAACTAGACGTGAAGTGAATCGTCACATTGATAGCTAGCTGGCGAATATCGAAGTCTGTGGAGATCGAAGATTAGTGTGTAATTTGTACAGTAATGAGCAAGCAGTAATGTCTAGTTCGGTAGATTATGCTTTGACCATGTTTCATTCGTGTGAGACTGTCAATACGAGTCATGCTTGAGTTGAGCGAGAAATTTAGAATCGCGCGCAGCGCGAAGCGCTGTGCGAGATTTGTCTTTGGTCCGGTTAATGCGCGCTTTCATTTTTTTAGTTCACTCTCAAAAAGGTCCAATTGTGCAAATCAGAACTTTTTATGATTTGCTGATTTTCTATGGCACATTTACGTTATGTTCGAAATTTGAACAAAATTGATTGAGTTTGAGCCGAGTTATGACGTTATGCGCTTCATGCAGACCGCCAACTTCCGCCGTGTATCTATCTGTCTGTGTTGGTGCGCACTCCTGGGAAATTTTTATGTGTGAACCGATTTGACTGAAAATTTGGGACACGATAGATATCCCACTCAAACCTTGGGGGCGCAAACTTTTTTTCGAAAAAAATTATTTTTCATCAAGTTATAGGTCTTTGAAAATGTCTCTGCGTCTCTTCATTTCGTGCACTCTCTCGCCCTCTCTGTCGGGGTAAATCAAATTGCGTTATAACTCAGCTCAGTCCTAACCAATTCAAGTAAAATTGGAAGTATGATACCACCACATGAACTGACATCGATTTAGATGTAAGTCTTCTACTGATGACGTCATTGAGTTTTCTGGAGCTCGGATGACGTCATTTTTGAAAAGTGCAAAGTTGACGTCACATTTATTTTCAAATGATGGTAATGTCTTAGAAAGGGTCAATTAACGGTGAAACTCAATCTAAGAGTGACGTATTCTGGGATTCTGGAGACCAGATGACGTCATTATTGAAAAGTGCAAAGTTGACGTCACATATATTTTCAAATGCTGAAAATGTCTTAGAAAGGGTCAATTAACGGTGAAACACAATCTAAGAGTGACGTATTCTGGGATTCTGGAGACCAGATGACGTCATTTTGGAAAAGTGCAAAGTTGACGTCACATATATTTTCAAATGCTGAAAATATCTTAAAAATGGTATATTAACGATAAAACTTTATCTAAATATGACTTATGACGGTATATTAACGATAAAACTTTATCTAAATATGACTTAGGCCAGATGACGTCAACTTTTAAAAAAACTGACGTGAAATATGTTTTCGAATGCTAGAAGTTTCTTAAAAATGGTCAATTCACGATGAAAGTTCATTCAAACATGACGTATTCTGGGATTCTGAAGGGCAGATGAAGTAAGTTTCTAGAACTGCAATGTTGACGTCATATTTTTTTCCGAATGATGGTAATACTTGACAAGTGGTTGATTAAGGAAACAATTTTATCTGCACCGTACAGATCAAACCACATACCTACGGCATGTATACAAAAAGAGAAAAATTCATGAAAAAGTGGGGGCCCAACGAATGTAAGATTTGTCTTCTGCTGTGCGCCCCTTAGACAACTACTCTCAAATGGAACAGCTACTGCAACAAAAACCGAAAAATACTAACATACTCAAGTATAACTGTTCATTACAAACATACAAAAGTCGTAAAATATTTTCTCAAACCTGTAAACTAGAATCTACAAATCACAGATGTTAACTCAACGTACTCAATTATAGAGTTCCTGGTTTTGTGCACAATGGTTGGTAATTTTTGTCATTACTTCAATTCTAGGTGCTATAACGTTTATCATATTATTCAACAGTTGTTCTCTCTTTCGCAGCTGTGACTTGTAGATTCTAGTTTACAGGTTTGAGAAAATATTTTACGACTTTTGTATGTTTGTAATGAACAGTTATACTTGAGTATATTAGTATTTTTCGGTTTTTGTAGCAGTAGCTGTTCCATTTGAGAGTAGTTGTCTAAGGGGCGCACAGCAGAAGACAAATCTCACAGTCGTTGGGCCCCCACTTTTTCATGAATATCGATATCGTTTTCTGTCACAAAAACACTTCAAGTGAATGCATTTATATAAGACCTCAACTGTTTTTCGTTCATCCTGTGAGATTGGCCTAAATTATCCCATCCGTAATTGTGAGTTGTTTCATCCGTATTGTCATGTTGTTCACTTTTTCATTTACTTATGATGACCGAATGATCTTTGTTGATTTCCAACAGTTATTCCCGCGTTCGAAAATATTCGTTTACATATGTCGATATTTTTATTTCTTCTTTTGTATATCACATACTTGGATTTAAATAAATAAATCAATTAAGGTAATGAGACAATTCCGTATCGAAAAAAAAAACTGCGTCAAAGCTAAAGCGCGCAACTATAGATGCGCGGTCAATCACATGTACAACCGGGTTACACGTGTACAAAACCATTGGTTGCTTTCAAATGCAACCTGCGGCCAATTATAGTCTTTTCCGTTCCTACTGAGACTCCTACAGTAGTATTTCGAAATTTCCAAGCCGTTTTGCTCACTTACTTTCGATCGGAGAAGTTGCGAATTACCTTACCTCATTTTCCTTCTCAGGTAGAGTAAATAGACGAGAGCATTTTCCATGAACTACATATTCAGCTTCACAACAGCCTTCGGAAAGTTGGTAAGGTTACTGTAGGAGTCTCAGTATGAATGGTGTGAACTATACATATGCAACAGGGTTGCATCTCGAATGCAACCCAAATGACTTAACATAACCAAAAAGGTAAATTTGGTTGCATTTGAAAAGCAACCAGGTTGCACTTGAGATCAACCAATAGTTTGGTTGCATTTGGGTTGCATGCACCCCGGTAGCATGTGTAAATCGTCTAGATGCGCAAGTCGTTGATGTCAGGACATATGTTCTTGATCCGAGGAGGTAGAGATAAGGTGGACTGAACCAATTACTGTTCGACAGAAAGAGAAAGTTAAGAAAGAGGTTTCCAAGACCGACACATTTCGGAGAGATACGTACTATAGGAAGTTCATCTTGGTTTTGTTTACAATGCAAAACCTTTGTACGACTTTATAGTGCTCACATTTCCCAACTGGACTCGTTGGCAGCGTGCCAAAAACTTTGTAAGACTGTTATTCAATGAAAATATATATATTTCACGGAAAATTTTCATGAATACAGATTATAACGAAGGGGAAGAACCCTTCACATGAATTTATACTGTTTTGAACTATTTCAACATGTTAAAAAACTGCCTCGAAATCTCATTAGCAAGCTGCCCAAGTCCAGTTGGGAAATGTGCTAACTATATAGTCGTCATTTTCCCAATAAAGACAGCAGAGGGTTCGATTGATTGAGCGATGCGGGGCGTGCAGTCGTTGATTACTTGCCAGCAGTTGAAAGAGTGTGTAGATCAATGATACGCAGACGAACCGACCGTTCGCCAAACCCCGCCCAATACAAAATCGATGGTACGGTGTCCACAACGGTTTGAAAAATCCTATACCAGTGCGCGGGTGAAGTACGGGTAGGGCAAGGAACATGAGGAGAAAACGCCAGTGGGATGCCCCTGGCAGCGTAGCTAACCATTTATCCTCAAGATTTGTTTCATGAAAACCTCACTAACACATCATGAACACTTCAAATGTGGATTTCAAGTGTGGTGGCATAGCAATCAATACAATTTCATTAGAAGCTGTTTTGTGAGATATTGCTCATAAGGTATCTGATGAGCTTTATGGTGAACTACTGTCGCGCCTGTGTTGGCTCAAATGCGTAGACGGCTCAAAAACTTTATTCTGCACAACATTTTGAGATCGGTTCATATTCATATTTATTTCATATGTATTCATTCACTTCGCTTCGTTACAAGGCGGCGATTATCATACATATCACAGATCTTTGTAGCAGCAGTTTTCTGTAAGGTCTTGGTCCCTTTCCTTCATGAAGACTTCACGGTGGACTATCGAATGCTCTGTTGGCATTGATCCGGTGACATGCGAGTGACTTCTTGGAGGAGGGAAAGAACTGAGTGTGAGCATGCATTCCTGAATCGGTTGGACCATGTAAACTTATGATGTGATGAACGAATGAGATTCAAACTTCATCGAAACAAGAAAAGTTTATTAACCCCATCAATATACAAAATTATCAATTCATCATCGATATCGATTACTTGCAGGTGACACCGAATTGGTCGCTGCAGGTGCAGTTGTACTTCATCAGGGGACCACTCTTTCCTGGGAGAACTGGCTTGCGGTCTTCTCCGATCAGGCAATCTGGAAGACGAGGTTTAGAGATAAAAAGTGAAATAGAAAAAAGAGAAAGAAAGAGGGAAAAATGGTAACAGAGAACAAATAAAGATAGAAGAGAGCAAGTTTGAAAGTTGAGCCCTAGTGGAAAGTAGTACACCGTGAAAACGTGAAAACCACCATAATCAAGACTAACGTTAGATGAGTGAATACGTTTTGAGCGGCATTTCGAAACCAAATCATTTCATCAACTTTGAGCGCGTTTTCGGTTCAGAAGACGGGATGAAGGAGAGTGGTTGAATTGGACGGTTACACTTTAGTTTCCATGATCCGCTCTCGATACAGTGATTTTCTTATCGATGCCTTCTCCAGGCGGCTTAGCAAACCGTCAGACCTCATGAGAAGTTCATATGAGTTTCTCATGAGATGCCTCATGAGCTACTCGTGAACTCTCAATGCCGTAGCATAGCAATTAATAGAATCTCATGAGAAGCTCGTGCTAGTAGCTCATGAGGTGATCTCATGAACTTTTGTGGGGATTGCTACGCGGCCAGGCCCTGAAGACGGCGAATCCGCCAAAACGTCGCCACTCAATAAACATCTATACTGCCTGGTTTTCCGGTTCAAATAAGAAATCCAACAAGTTACAATTTAGTTTTCGAGAACAACTCACGTGTGGGGAAGACGCTGGCAAAATTGTTGACCATGGCGCACTTGAAGCGGTATCCAATGTACTTGCTCGGAAGGTTGTCGAAGGTGTCATCGAAATCGACTACTTCGTCGTTGTGCACGCATCCTTAACAAAAGCAGAATAAAATACCCGTCAGAGAGAGCTTCAAAGAATTGAAAATTTGGATTTTATGTGCATTGCAAGTTCTACAACATTCATTGTAACATGATTCTTGAAATACTAGTCGATCAACTTGAACTTTGGCAATACAATACCACCTACATTTTGTTTTTATAATTCCTTAAAGAAGCACGAATATGTGGACCAAATCAAACGCTTCGATCCTCTAAACTGCAACACATTTTTAAATTGAAGCTTGAAGCACCGATGGTATATGACTTAGTCCACATAATCGTCCTACTTTAAGATGAACTCATTCATAACCTTACTCATTCATTACAGATCATATCGTGTTGAACATTTTCGAATTCAATTTGAGACATAAACGAACTCTGGTAGAAAAGAAGTACTACTGACAGTAGTGTTCCCTTGTACCGTAATAATCATTTACGGTGTAGATTGCTCTATCCACCATGTTTTTTGTTTGATTTTTGCATCGACATTTGTCAATTATCATTGACTGTATTCCAAGTAAACAGTTCGAAAACGCGTTTCGTGAGACATATGCGGTTGGTTAGTGGTTAACGTAACGGTTGACCGATTCATTCAAAACGGTTGTCGCCAATTTTTTGCGATTGGCAAGAGCGAGAGAGCATGCAGGTCAGTGCGGTCGCAGATATCTGCGTCTCTCTGACCTGCACACACTTTCGTCGAGGCCGCTAAAAAAGCGGGTGGCCGATCGGCTGGAATTTTTCTGAGAAAAAGTCGCCAGAACCAAGTGAACTTACCGATGTAGACACTTCTACCGCTGTCAGCTCCGGAGTCCTTTATGCACATGCGTGCGAGATTTTTGCCTGGCTCACGGAATCTGAATAGCACAGTAAAGTATACATCGGGTGCATTAAAGCAGGACGATAATGTGGACCAATCCCGTGTCAACGGTCCTTTGAACTGCAATTGAAAAATGTATTGAAGTTCAAAGGACTGAAACTGAAGCGTTGCGATTGGACCACATAATCGTCCTTCTTTAAAACTGGCAATGCAGTCGTAGTTTTGCCTTTGAGGTCTCTCTGTGTTCTCTATCTTTCTTTTTTTCTCTGCCTCTCTGTCTCTCTGCCTTTCTGTCTCTCTGCCTGTCTGTCTCTGTGGGTCCATCTGTCACTCTCTCTTACCATCTATCTATTTAGGTCTTACTTTCTCTCTATTTCCTATTTCACTCACTCACGCACCCTTTATATGTTTCTCTTTCTATCACCCTCTCTCTTTCTCTCACTCTTTTTTTCTCTATATTTCTTATTCTCTCTTCCTCTTTATCTCTCGTACAACAATACTCACATGTCTCCGGGTTGGCAGTCCTTGATCTCCTTCTCAGGAACTTCGGCGACAACGGCGGCGACCAGGCAGACTGCGACTAGAAGACGAGACATCTGGAAGTGAAAGGGGATTAGAGAAAGAGAGGAAGATATGGGAAGATACAAAAAGAGGGAAAGCATGAAATGAGAAAAGAAAAGAGGGAAGTAAGAGAAGGTCAAGTTTGAACGAAAGATTGAACGAAAGAAGACGTGGCGGTCATCTCAACGAAAGAAGACGTGGCGGTTTGAAGTTTGAACGAAAGAAGACGTGGCGGTCATCTCGAGAGACGATATGGAATCGCTATCTCGGCGGCGTGTTTTATACGGTGTTTCTGATTCCCAGCCATATCACAATGTATTTCCCAATCATTAAACTGTAATTTCGATACATTTAAATGTAATTTTGTATGTTCTATTGTATTCCGCCGAATATTCAATTCGTACGTGGGTGGGAAAATCGCGCCATGTTACGAAAACCGTTTTCGATACATGTCACATTTGCATTTCGACAATAATTGGAAACAATTCGTATATACCAAAAGCTACCGAAATCACATTAAAAACGGAAAAAGTCTGAATTTGAAGGAGAGTACGTTTCACGTACGTTGAAAAAGCACATTTGACGTACATCAACTTCTAAGTCGTTTTTCTCACGTAATTGTGATCGGAAAGGTAGAGGATTTTCGAACCTCATTCTCTTCCTCATTTACAATGAATGTACGAGAGAATTTCTGATGAATAGAATTTTCAGCTTCACAACAGCCCCCGGGAAATTTGTAGAGTTACTGTAGGAGTCTAAGTAGGAATGGTGTGAGCTATATGTAAGACACAGTTTGGGAGTTACGCATGGCAACGTGGCAATGCCCCCCAAACCGATCAGCTGGCTCACATCACCTATCATCGAGGTACCACATCGAGGAACCTCACCGTATAGTTCGCACATTTCCAACTGGACTTGGGCACCTTGCCAATGAAATTTCAATTCAGTTTTTGAACATGTTGAAATACTTCAAATGAATAGAATTTCATGTGAAGGCTTCTTTCCCTTTGTTATGGTTCGTATTCGGGGAAACGTTTTGTAAAATATATGTTTTCTCTAAACAACAGTCTTCCAATGTTTTTGGCACGCTGCCAACGAGTCCAGTTGGGAAATGTGAGCACTATACTCTATCAACTCCTATCCTAAACCATTAGTGTCGATTGTGGGTTTTGCGCCAGCAATTGCTCTCTTCGTAGGGTGTCTTTCCTAACTCTAAACAGGGTGTCATCTTGTCATATTAAGCGTACAACATGGTCGTTCAGTGGTATTTGTGTGGGAATTGTACTGGGCAAAGACCCGTAATTCCTCTAGGGAATTACGCATAGTTTCGTGGAGTACAAGAAGATAGCCAAGAAGAAACTCTGAATTCAATGCCAGTTTAGAGTGGAAATACATGAACATAATAAACATAACACAGAGTAATATATAGAGTTCAATATGATATGTCTATTTACAATAATGTTCATCGTAATTATGGCAGCAGTCGTGCGACGCACTAATGGGTGCTGGAACTTCTCAGGGAGCGTACTTCCTGCTCATGACCCATTGTCTCTTGTGAAAGATACTCCGAACATGCCCTGTATTTTACGAAATCGCGTTTAGTCGAAACAGTTCAGGAATCGAACGGTTCGGGAAAATACTGTATTTTTTTCAGTCGAAACGCCAAAAAAATCGATTTCCATTCTCATCATGCTGTATTTACAGTAACATACTGTAACACAACCAAGCACGTTCTGAGTACCATTTTAGTTCAGGGTGTTTAATGTAGTTCGTTTCAACCATCGATAGAAGCCAGTTACAGTAAGCCTGCGATTGGCCAGCTACAAAAGCGAGAGAGTGTGGAAGTCAGAGAGGTGGCAGACATCTGCGTATCTTCGACCTGCGCGCTCTCCCAGTCAATTGTGTTGGAAAGTTTCCAACAACCGCAAGCTGGGTATTGAACTCAGCTGCGATGGGTGGCGTGGCGCACACAAGCAGCCGACCATCTAATTATGTTTGCAGAAACTAAAAACAGTGATATCCAACCATGTTTTCTGGACGTTTTTCAGAGCTATTTTTATCGCACAAAAAGTTGTTTGAACTACTCCCCTATTATGTGATAAACTTTTGAATACAAAACAAGGGCAAAAAACTCGGAACAATCAATTTTTGTGCTTTTATTTGTAATGAAAAGACTGGCAAGTTGTCAGACCAATCGGCTGCAATGTAAGGTGCGCTCAGGCCAGCATGGCTGACTACTATCGATGGGTGAAACGAACTAGCACTTAGTTATTTCGGCATTATTTTCATATTTTTTAAACTCTTAATTCATTGTTGAATTCCAATTTATACCCCATTTCAAACTTTCTTTCTTGAGTTCATTTGGAAAATGAAGCAACCAACACCCGGTTTACGAAAAGCATGGCACCACCCTTAGCCCGCGCCGTATTTGATATCGGTTTCATGGAAAAGACTGCACAAAGGAGAGACGGAGAGTATTTGCTACGTTTTGTCACGGTTGACCTCATATGATAATCAATTTGGCCATTTGACCTCCGTGAGGTACATCAGCCACCTATTCAGAACGATTAGCGCCAATTTTCTCCGATTGGCCGGCTACAAAAACGAGAAAGCATGCAGGTAAGACAGGCTAAGACAGTCTAAGTCTCTCTGACCTGCACTCTCTCGTTCAGCCCATGAAAAAGTGGCTGGCCAATTGGCTGGAAATTGTCTGAGTATGCGTGATAGTTTTGGGAGGATTGCTAGGCCGGCCTGAGGTTTTCGGGTATCAAACTACAAACAATTCGGTTCACACCCAGTGGCCGTAAGCACCAAACCAATTTCATGCTTCCGGCAGCGTAAAATAGGTTATAGTGGGTGCCAAATTTATAAGTTTCTGTCTCACCTCGGAATCGAACCTGCGAGCAAATGATTCGTAGCAGGGCTCTAACCACTGCGCTATGACAGTACATAACCCGTAAGTTTTGGAATCGAAGACATGTGTGCATACACAACGGAAAGTGAGATATACAGTACCCTCCCGCCTTCCTGTTGGTCACGATTATAGGGAGCATAAAAAAAGATCGGTGCTGTAAGGCAGGGAAGGTTTTGGCTTACATTCATTATGGTACGAACAATAGAGACATGATATTGATGAGGTCGGGCCTGGCTTCTCTGCTTTCTCTTCTTTTATGTTTCCCCAATCTATGACGTGTACAGGGGCGTGGGACGTGTTGTTACATCAGCAGTCACAACATAGGTCATATTTCATATTTATTATTCCACTTCGCGTCGTTTCGAGGCGGTGACCATCATACATATCACATTATCATCAAAACGTGACAAAACATCAAAAGTCACAACATAGATCATGTTGAAATTTTTTGATGGAAGATATGGCAAGAGAGAAGGTTAGAGATAGGGAGAGAGAGAAAGAGAGTGAGATACAAAGAGTAGATTGGAATTATGTGGTGAGGTAACCTATGATTACCTTACTCACTCACTTCTCCCAACTTTAACCCAAGACCGACCCTGGTCGATATCTGAATCAGCTTCCGATAGGGGCTAACCAGTTGAATACAGAAGGAAAACGAAATGGAGAATGGTTGTGAATGGGGACCGGATAGCTACCGGGCGTGGATTGGTGACACACCAGGATGCGGTATGAGGTTTATGAGTAGGTATGAGGTTTGGGTCGAACCACTTACGTATGCTAGGAGATCCCGGCAACTTTATCCCATCCTGCGTCTCTCGCTCTGCCTCACTATTTCTCGTATCTTACATCCCGGCGGAATGCAAGATACATAGTTCCAAATACACCAATTCCAACCAGTTTCCCGGAAATTCCAAAATTCCAATTTTAGTCATTTTTGGTTTTCAGAAAACCGATTTACTCGAAGTTTTCAAATCTAACAGTGTTCAAATCCTGAGAGAAACTAACAACAATCAAAGTTTGGGTCATTTCCACTCGGATTCCTACAGTATTCAACATTCCAACAAAGTCCTTTTCTCACATTTCCTGAAGCAACTTTGAACTCTAAATCAACATATTTACTACATATTTATTGTTTCACTTCGCGTCGTTTCGAGGCGGTGATCATCATACATATCACATTATCTTCTTGTACAGTGGTGAAACAGCAAACAAATCAAATCAAAGCAAATCGAAGCAAACATTATTTTCACATCTCATAACCTTCACGTTATTCAAATGAACTGAAACTTTCAAGTTTTTATTGCCTCACTAGGAGTGAAGAGAACTCTAGTAGATTTCTCACGAAATCAGGAAAAATGGTGGAATCGTAAAAATGCTACCATTTGAATAGATCGAGCACATACGCATGTGCCTAAAGTGCGGCTTTCAGGAAAGATTTTTCGTTCACAGTCTCATATCACGTGTCTCACGTGTATCACGTGTACGAATGAGAGTTGGTCATCATTCCATCTCATTCTTTATCCTGTCTACCTCCCATACGGCCTGATGCCTCCTAAACTGAGCACTGTGAGTCGGTCTCGGTAGTCAGCCTGCGTTTCTTTTTTTTCTCTCTCCTATTCTCTCTCTCCCTCTTTCTCTTTCTCTCTCTCTCTCTACCCCTCTCGATTTATTCCCTCTTTCTCCTTCTCATTGTTCTCTTTTCTGATTCTGATTTTTCTGTTTCTCTGAATTGTCCAAGCACTTCTGTAAAGTTGTTTAGTAGTTTACTTTTGAATAAGTTTCTTATGATTCAGTCAGTCAGTTCAGTTATTCTCAAAGTGTTTGTGAACTAGATAGCATCCAATCGTGAAACTCGTGAGTTTCACCATGAGAATATCTCACGAGTTTCCCATGAGAGCCATTTCAGCCTAACTCCTAACATCACATTTTTGAGAAGTTTTAAAACGACATTTTTCGATATTAAAATAATGCGAAATTCCGTTTTTGGAAACATTCGAAAAAGAGAGAATAAAATAAACGTTTTTTTCAGAAATCTTCAACAGACAAAGTTTCACCGGATTCAACCGTTCGCCAGAAACCGCGTTCCAGCGAATCAGAACGTCAGTTTTTGTTGTGGGGAGTTATCGAAACTTCGTTGTAGTTTGATCTCTCGCGATATTTACGAATTTGAAAAATGAAACATGATCAAACTACAAAAAGTGGATATAGTGAATGCCAAATTTATTAATTTCTGTCTCTCGCCGGAATCGAACCTGCGAGCAAAAGTTTTGTAGCAAGACGCTAACCACTTCGCTATTAGAGCACATAACGGCCAAGCCTTGCAATCGAAGACATGTATGCGGACACAGCGAAAAGTGAGATAAACAGTACCCTCCCGCCTTCCCGTTGGCGACGACTATAGTGAACACCGCCACCAAACTAATGTAAACAATACAGTTTTGATTCTCAGTCAATTCTCAGCCAATCACCAACCACTTTTGCCAACGAGAGAGTGTACAGTGTCGGAGAGACGCTCAGGTCTGCCGTCTCATGGACATTCATGCTCTCTCGCTTTTGTACCTCGCCAATCGTGGAAAACTGGTGCCAATCGTTCTGAGTCGGACTTTCTCGTGAAGATCAGTAAAAACAGCTTGAGAATCCAAAAAAAATGTGCTAAATTTGTATCTCTTTTTAATTCAATTCGAACTCGATTTCGTTCCAGTTCCCCCTTCCCATGTGTCAAAGACTTCGAAAACTGAGAGGAACGATGAACCTCCGAAAAAGGTGAATTCAAAACTTGCGATTTGAAACTACTGAGAAGTTATTCGTGAAATTTGTGTCGACTTCCAAATTCAGTTTTGCCGCTTTTCATGTTTACCATTTTCATGTTTACTAGTTTTTCTTGCACTATTCAAGTGCATGATTCACGTTCACACGATCCATCCAGTTTTGCACGTTCACAATTTCGTAATCGTCTGAAAGATATGTTAGGTACAGGTGATCGAGTGTGTGTGGAGACGATGACTTTTTGGGTCAGACAGTCTCTCTCTCTCTCTCTCTCTCTCTCTCTCTCTCTCTCTCTCTCTCTCTCTCTCTCTCTCTCTCTCTCTCTCTCTCTTTCTCTCCCTCGTTCTCTCGTCCTCTCGTTGTCTCTCTCTCTCTTTCTCTCTCTCTATTATTCTTTCTCCTCTCTCTCTGAGTCTGACATAAGCTCTTCCCGAAAAAATCCTATATTATGTTGTAATATCCTGTTCTGTTTGTAGTCTTATCGCGTTGATTTTCGATCAAAAACGTGAACTTTGGGGTCGATTGAGTTGAAACCACAACTTATCTAATCTTCTTCTCACCTTCTCACTGAGGATGCCTCAGGGGGGAGGTATAGTTCCCACCATTCCTACTGAGACTCCTACAGTAACCTTACAAACTTTCCGGGGGCTGTTGTGAAGCTGAAAATTTTGTTCATCAAAAATTCTCTCGTACATTCATTGTAAATGAGGAAGAGAATGAGGTTCGAAAATCCTCTACCATTTCGATCACTATTACGTGAGGAAAACGACTCTGAAGTTTCGAAATCCTACTGTCTCAGTCTCAGTAGGAATTAAAAAGACTATAATCTTGATTCAAGTGGTTACGTCTGGGGTAGAGGCAAAACGTACCACTTTTCCATTCCTCTCCTTTTTCAGTTCCTACTAGTTTGCATTAGTCTTCCGAGCTTTCCTTTCATTAGCTATAGAAATCTTTGGTTTATTGTTCGACATATTCATAATCAACGCTACGGTTAGTGTGAGACTACATAAATGTTAATACGGACTATTTTGGAATCGACCCCCAAGAATAACGCAGGATTTAACAGAAAATCGGCGATAAACGTCAAAAGTTAGTTATATGTGACAAGATCCTTGGTGTAGCTTGATCTCGATATGTGTGGTAATTGATAATTATAATTTGTATAATTTATTTTCCAGCTGCAAGCAGTTACCCCATCGAAGGAGAATTCGGACCCGAGCGATGAATCAACACATTCAGAAGACGTCGAAGTACTGGATACGGCCGAGAATGAGGAGTACGAGAGAAATGTTAGTTGCAATTTGGTTCGAGAACAAGTACTTCCACCTCTCACGTTTTTTTTTGTTTCAGCTGAAACTAGTCCTGTGGTACTTTAATCCCCCCCCCCCCCCATCGTGGAGGTTAAAGTTACATGGCTCTGTTTCAACTAAGAAACCAAAGGGTGTGAAATTACGGTGGAGGCGGGCGAAAGTTATATTTTTACCTGTTTTGTATATAAAAATGACCATATCACCAAAGTTTCGTCACCAAATCACCAAGTTTCGAAAAGAGGAAAACGGAAAAAATGTATATTGTCTTGTTTTTCACAAGCCGCGTGTAAGACACTTCTAGAGAGTTTTTATTGTTCAGAGTCAGGCTATGCAGTGTATGCTCTAGCCTTTTACATTCCTACTGAGACTCCTACAGTAGGATTTCGAAACTTCCAAGCTATTTCCCTCACTCACTTACGGTCGGAAAGGTTGACGACACTCGCACCTCATTCTCGTACTCAGGGAAAGTACATATACGAGTGGATTCTTGATGAACTAAATTTTCAGCTTTACAACAGCCTTCGGAAATTTTGTAAGGTCACTGTAGGAGTCTCAGTAGGAATGGTGTGAACTATACCTAATCCAGCTGTGTTTGTAGTTTGGTCCGATTACGTATGCTAGAAGATCCCGGCACCTTCATCCCATCCTGCGTCTCTCGCTCTGCCACACTATTTCTCGTCTCTCACATCCCGGCGTGATGTAAGAGCAGAGAAATAGCGTATGTTTAAGGAGACGCAGGATGGGATGAAGGTGCCGGGATCTTCTAGCATACGTACTGAGGTACCGGTTGCTTCCGAGTCGAACTTGTTGCAGGTGGCGTGTATCGATTTTAAACTATAACTTAGTTTTCTCCTTACTTATTTTTGGCTTTCTTCATGTTTGTTTTAAGATAACAATGGGAAAACTGGCCAGAATTGGCTTTCGACACCCGCTCTGGAACTCGAAATATGGCTCGTTTTTCGTTATCTTGGCGTACCTCTACAGTTACGACACATTTGTCGGATTCTCTGCCAATTTGGATAGATTTGGAGGTGAACTTATTTTCGATTGCTCTCTCTCTCTCTCTCTCTCTCTCTCTCTCTCTCTCTCTCTCTCTCTCTCTCTTGCTCTCTCTTGTTTTTCTGAATCTCTTCCTCTCTTGATCGGGATCTCCCACTTTTTCTCTCTGTCCTCTCGCCATCTCCTCTCTTTGCTTTCCCTCTCTCTCTCCCCGATGTACGTCCATTGTGACTTATAGTAGAGACCATACGGAATGAAAACCCAACACAGAGAAAAGTGAAGCGCGGTAGGGGAATTGGTTCAGTTTAACCATCGTTGCTTCGTATTTAGTTTGAGCGTGAATCGATTCAGCTAGTAAGGCAGAATGGGTTTGGTTTTGGTTCAGGAAAAGTCGGCGAATTCTTCATTTAACCTGATATTTAATTAACCCCAGCAGTTAACCATTAACCGGGTAACCTTTTTGTTAACCACTTGATAACACCGAATTTCTCCGAAAAGACCTTGTAAAAAAGAGTTACAAATGGTTACCAAAAGGGTTAACCAGATAACCAGGTTAAGACTACCTCATAGGGTTAACAAAATACCGGTTTCCTTGTGGAATTGGCTCAAAAAGTCTGGTTCAGAAAAAAACCCGTCTATTCCAGCCTATTTCTGCATTGTGTACGGACTGGTGATGATGGTAGTCGGTGTGCCTCTTCTCTACATGGAATTCGCACTCGGCCAGTACACTTCCAGCGGAGTTTTCACGGTGTTTGATAGGATTGCACCCGCTTTTGCAGGTACATCAAACTATAATATAGTTGGTCACATTTCACAGGCATCGGGATGCCGTCGTTGATGTCCTATTTCTGGGTCACTTGCACGCTTTAATGCACTTGACAAACATAGTAGTTTGGTTTTGTAACTAAAATTGAAGTTAGATACGAATGCGTGACACGAACCAATTACTAGTTATTTTACAGGCATCGGCATCACCTCGTTGATTTTCAATTTCTGGGTGATGTTGAGTGATCAAATGCTCGGGAACTTTTTCATGACAATTCTTATCGCCACTTTCAATCTGTTTGAGGCCCAACTGCCGTGGCATCACTGTAACAGTCCCAACAATGATGACGGTGAGTACACGTGTCTTTCACGTGTGCATGAGTGCACGTGTCTTTCGCGTGTATATGAGTGCACGTGTCTTTCACGTGTATATGAGTGCACGTGTCTTTCACGTGTGTATGAGTGCACGTGTCTTTCACGTGTATATGAGTGCACGTGTCTTTCGCGTGTATATGAGTGCACGTGTCTTTCACGTGTATATGAGTGCACGTGTCTTTCACGTGTATATGAGTGCACGTGTCTTTCACGTGTATATGAGTGCACGTGTCTTTCACGTGTATATGAGTGCACGTGTCTTTCGCGTGTATATGAGTGCACGTGCCTTTCACGTGTATATGAGTGCAAGTGTCTTTCACGTGTATATGAGTGCACGTGTCTTTCGCGTGTATACGAGTGCACGTGTCTTTCGCGTGTATACGAGTGCACGTGTCTTTCACGTGTAAATATAAAAGTCACGTGGAACGTGAAAAACATCGAAATAACATTCAGCACTTATCACTTATGAAATTTTTCGTTTCTCTGATACTTGCTCATAAGTCGAATAATCATATACGCGCTTTACGCGCATCTTTGTAACAGTTCGAACAATAATGAGGGTGTGAGAGCGTGATGACACTGTTGTTACTGGTGTGATGTGTTATGATACTGGAAGCAAGAGAAGAAATCTTTGAAAACTGGAAACCTTAAAAGTGTATGAGTTATTTGCCAGAAATTTTTCCTCATTTTCACTGAGACTACAATATGATTATGAAACATTTTTGGCAAGGTCAACAGATTATGCATTTTATTCCCATTCACTAACAAAACAACTTTCATGAAGATCAAACTACAATTTTGTCATGTGAATAGAAATTAAACTACAATTAAGACATGTGAACTGTTTCTAGGCTGTCACCAGACAACTCACCATTGCCGCGACCTAAACCCTCATACTGGTCTCAGTCCGAATGTATACGACGGTGAATACCAGTAAGTTTTTCGGAGTACGTATGCCAGAAGATCCCGGCACCTTCCTCCCATCCTGCGTCTCTCGCTATGCCTCACTATTTCGCGCCACTCGTATCCCGGTGGGATGTTAGAGAAGAGAAATAGCGTATGTTCGAGGAGACGCAGGATGGGATGAAGGTGCCAGCATCTTCTAGCATACGTACTCAGAGCTATTTCCGTGCTATGGATGGTGCCAAATTTATAATTTTTTGTCTCTCGCGTGATTCGAACCGGCGAGCAAAGTTTTCATAGCTAGGCGCTAACCACTGCGCTACGAAAGTACATATCTGTATAGCTTTGGAATGGATGTGTCCGTACTCCGTACAGCGGCAATTGAGATATACAGTACCCTCCCGCTTCTCTGTTGGCGACAAATATAGTCCTCTACCTTTACAGTCAACGTTTTCCAAGTATGGCGGCTATCAGGCTCAAACTATACTGTTAGTCAATTGCACAGTCACGTGAAACATGTTAAACACATCAGAATTCAGAAACGTGCCATGACAAAGTGCACGATAGAATCCTGACTTTACGTGACTATTCAGTTAACTTCCAGTATGAACGCTGCTTTGATCTTTTCTATCCTGTCGCCCTCCAAAAATAGAATGAGACACATATTCACTTTTCTCCATATTCTATGTTCTATTTCATATTTTCTTCATTTCCATATTCCATATTATATTTTCATTATTATTCATTTAGATATTATGGCGGCGCCTGCTACAGTACTAGAATGAGGGCAGTGCACATCAATGACTGGTACTATGTTGTAAATCGAGAACTCTCCTTTGACAAATTTTTCGACACCGAAAGTTTTGGACAGTTTTTGTGAGTTCAGATTTATCTATCATAAAAACTACTCCGACAAATCCCACTCCAAACCGGATTTTAGGTAAATAAGTAATTCCAGGTTACCTCACAAAAAACCGATAGGTGACGTGAAACTGATTGACGGTGACCGTCTAAACAAAAAAACCACATGTTACACTATAGAAGCATAATTTACCAATTTCATTGAATGGCGACTATACTAGAAGTCATTTGAATAGTCACGTGAAGTTAGCATTCTAATGAAGAATCGTGCAATTTATCATTACACATTTCTGAGTTCTGCTGTGTTTCACAGGTAATACGTGACTGTGTAATCGAACAAAAGTATACATCAACTACAAAACGCGTTCTAGCTGGTAGCAAAAACGCCCAAATAAGTTTTCCACTGGGATTTCATTAAGTTTTACTTCTGGTTCTAGTAATGTAAATGACAAGCTCCTGTTTCAAAAGTTGAACCCATTGATTACCATATCACAATAACAAAACACACTTTCCTCTATGAGAGGCGTTGAACGTTCTTAGTTGGTAGGCAAACACTGAAACATTTCTGCTTGGTCTACATTCACTCAGTTTATATCAGTTAAAGGAGACCGGAACACAACTTGAGCAGAGGTTCTGTTTCGGGCTGCTTTCAACTGTTTTGAGACCAGAGGCCGTATGCATGAAACATCCCGGGCCGGGTGGGGATGCTATCCCGAGCTGAATTGGCCGGGAAATAGCTCGGGATAGCATCCCAACCCGGCCCGGGATGTTTCATGCATACGGCCTCAGAGAGCACAAATAACTATCAGTTTGATCAGTCCACGTGAAATTCACATGACAATGCCGCGCGACACGCAACGCCTCTTATTAGAAGTAGGATACAGCAGTTTTACGAGAATCCATGTTGCTCTCCGGTCTCCTTTAACTAGTTAAATTGTAATCTGATCAGATACTGGAACGTGGACTTCAAGGAAATGAGGACACTGATTTATCCCACGGGCGAGTTTTACATTGCGATGGGACTAACGTGGGCCTGCGTCTATTTTGCATCGCAGGCGAGCAGAGAAAATATCTTCAAGGTGAGCGTGATATATCTTAGCTGGGCTATTATGTACAATTTCCCCCCACAGCCCAAACAGGTTGGAATACCACCCGTAGTACAACAACCCCACCCCCCATTAGAGGATGAATGCACAAAGTCCTTCTTTCCTGCAGCTTTGAATTGAGTGGAGGGCGATTGCTAAATAGGTCCGGGGTTGTACCGTTGCCCCCCCCCCATTTCGTATTTAGGGCGATTGTACAACTTCCCCCCGATTTGGAAGAACGGTAAGGTTGTTGAATGCAGAATCAGAACTATACTCGACTCGGTTCTCAGTTATTAGACTACGAGTATTTAATCAGAATTCAAAGGTGCTTTTGTAGTTTTATTTTTATAACCTAGATTCAACCTGAATCAACTTAAATTCTCTAAATTCAATAAATTGAAACTAACTAACAAACCAATTTTCTTTCTGAATACTTGATTTCAGTTAGCGATGTGCACCGTTTTTCTGACGAGTGGCGGAATCTTCATTCTGGCGATCACCTCTCAATTCTTGGCACCACCCAAAGTACCGCATCTGCACGCTATCACGAACGTCCAGAGTTTTGCCGAAGTGACCGGCCAGCCGACCATCTGGATGGAGGCCTTCTTCCTGGTAAGATATTTCACAAACTAAGTCCTGGGCTACACTCTCTACGGTATCGTTTCACGTCGGAGTGAATCAGTGCATGTCACTTTTTGGGACTTTGGGACAATTTTGCGTTCGGGAAAAGACGCGCCTTTATACAAATTGTATGGGGTTCGATGATTGAGAAGCGTTTGCGGTGTGTGAAAAAGTGTTGGTCATTTGATCCCAGACCTCTTCGGTCAGAAAAAAATACCGGTCAAACTGATCGAAACTGACAAAACTGAAATGTTGGAGGGAATAACGGCCTGTATTTACGTCAAAAAAAAACGGCGTGTATTGAGGTCAAACAATCATATATTTCAGGTTCTACGCTCTCTGAAGCTCGGTCAGGGAGGATTGGTCTATCTCGGCTCTCAGCAACATTTCCACAACAGTATCATAACGTGAGCTGGAATCGAGCTAGAACCGTTTCTGTTTCTTCTGAAACTCCTACTCTAACTCTAAGAACTCTAACCCTAAGACTCTAAGAACTTTAAAAAACTACTACTTCTACTGCAACTCCTCTAGCCCGAATATCAAATATCAATATTCGAATCTGATTCTTTAATATGAAAAGCGCTCCATAGCTTTTTCAATTAGGTCAATTTCTCATTAAAAACCGCCATTAGACACTTCAAATGTGTACTACTCTTTTGAATCGCTTGAGAAAAACGTGCTCTACAGTCGTTGCCAACGGAAAGACGGGAGGGTACTGTATATCTCTTTTTCCGCTGTGTACGCACACAGAAAATTATGAATTTGGCATTCACTATAACTAGCTAACGATTTTTTGAGGACCGTTTTGCTATAGGGAATTAGATTGTTCTGTATATTTGTACGATACTAAAATGTACCTATAAACGATGAACAATTTATAAAATTCTTATTTCGCAGGGACTGTATGATGGTAGTTGGCATGATCTCGTCTCTCTCGATCACCTATGGTTTTATGAGTCTCATGAGCATGGATTCGTTCACCATGTGGCTCGCGGGGGGTGATATGCAACTATGGACGAAACTTGGTCAGTTTTTGTTTTGGAGTTCTTTTGTTATAGTTTTCTAGGTTCTAGGTTTGTTCTGGGTTTAAAACACATGTATAAATCAGAAAGGTAACAATTAGATCATGTGCGGTAGCAATGCCTCAAAACACTCATGATATACCTCATGAGCAATATCTCACGAACTTCTCATGAGATCTTATTGATTGCTATGCTACATCAGAAGTTCACCAGTAGCTCATGAGGTGTTCATGAGAATCTCATGAGAAACTCATATGAACTTCTCATGATGTTGGATGGATTGCTACGCCGCCATATGAACCTAAGACGAATACGTATCCTACAAGCTAAGTTATTCCGTTTTTGATGGCTGTGTAGTTGCGAATGAGTGGAACACACTATGGTGTTAGTCAATTGCACTGTCACGTAAAACATGTTAAACTCAGCAGAACTCAGAAACGTGCAATACCGAAGTGCACAATGCCTCATTAGAATGTAATTTTACGTGACTATTAATATTACTCCCAGTAGAGTTTCTTTCAACCTTCTTTTGTATGTTTCCCGATAATGAGGTTGTTTATTTTCCATGCAAAAACTTCACATTTTTCCAAGAATCGCGAACTTACCAACTTGAAATTTTGATATTATAGTGTTGAAGCTCATGAGAAAATCAGTGTTCGTAGTGTTAAATACTGTATACTCCCACATTGATTCAATATCCAGTCTCGCAATAAACTCATAGTCATCATAAAAGTATAGTTACCGATGAAGTTTTGAATCAATCTAATTCTGTTCTAGAGCAATCGCTACAAGATCCTGAGAGATCTTATCTATTCTATGTTCGGAACAAAATGATCGACTTGCCCCTACTTTCACTGTCTTTCCGTCTATTTGGACCATTTGAGGGATTTGTTCTCTTCGGACTCACATTGTCTAATTTGGTCGGAATGGTGGTCAATAAGGTATAGTCCTTCATACACGGACCCTACCGTATTCACTCCGTCACAACAAGATTAGGAAACATCACGAATTTCGTTCTGAAATCAGCCGGATAAAGCTAGAAACTGGGTAATCGAATGGAGCGACCGAACATCTTTAATTTTATGATTAAAGTTATCAGTGGAGACATAGGAACAAGAAATGAACATATCAATCCGAACTAGTGATAATTTATAGTCTGTTCCACCCACTTATACCCTTATACAGTAATCTGATATCTCTTCCAGGTCAAAGTTTACTATATTAGCGTATCCAGAAATCCTCAAAATCTTCATAGTGTCTTCTGCATGTTTACTACTACTGACTCTGAAAATTTAAAATCAAACTAATGACTTTTTCATTAGAAAACACCCCCTTGAATAATTGACGGATTACTGTAGGAGTACGTCGATTGGTGAAACAGACTATACCTGGGGTTGAAGAAATACCGGGCTCTTCAATGTTTGCCATTTCAGGTGGTTTGTTTGGAGATCATAGCTTCTGCTATAATTGACAAATGCCCTACTTTCGGGGATGCGTTGGGTCGAAGATTGATCATCACATGCACTATTCTCTTCGCCGCAGTACAAATGCTGTGCCTCGTCAGCCAGGTTGGTTGTTTGTATATACTGTATGAGAAGTGACAAAATATTCTCTGGTTTGAACTCTATACATTCACGGATTCTGAGCTCAAAGAAACAGAATCAAACCATAAATACAACGGAAATAGGCAATATACACCGCTTACTCAAAAAGGGATTGCTCAAAAAACGTGAACCCCGTAGACGTCCCCCGAAGAGTAGAAGAAGTAGTTTGAACGACAGAATTAACACCAACACACTATAGTTCACACCATTCCCACTGAGACTCCTACAGTAACCTTACACAATTTCCGGAGAGTGTTGTAAAGCTAAAACTTTAGTTCATCGAAAATCCTCTCGTATATGTACTGTCTCTGAGTACGAGAATGTGGTGCGAAAATCCTCAACTTTTCCGATCACAAGTGAGTGAGGAAAACAGCTTGAAAGTTTTGAAATCCTACTGTAGGAGTCTCAGTCGGAATGAGAAAGACTATACTTCTGGTATAGTCGTCATTTTCCCCATAAAGACAGCAGAGGGTTCGATTGATTGAGCGATGCGGGGCGAGCGGTCGTTGATTATCTGCCAGCAATTGAGAGTGTGTACTCAGACAATTCCCAGCCAATTGGCCAGCCACTTTTTTATTGGCTGAGCGAGAGAGTGTGCAGGTCAGAGAGACCCAGATGTCTGCGGCCTCATTGACCTGCACACTCTCTCGCTTCTGTAGCTGGCCAATCGAGGAAAACTGGCGCCAATCGTTCTGAGTAGGTCAATGATACGCAGACTGGCTGGCCCCTCGCCAAACCCCGTCCCTTACAAAATCGATGGTACGGTGTCCACAACGGTTTGACAAATCCTATAGGAAGTCGAAAAGTTGTTGATGGTTTTGCTATAGTCTGTTTCACCAATCGATGTACTCCTACAGTAATCCGTCAATTATTCAAGGGGGTGTTTTCTAATGAAAAGGTCATTGGTTTGGTTTTAAATTTTCAGAGTCAGTAGTAGTAAACATGCAGAAGACACTATGAAGATTTTGAGGATTTCTGGATACGCTAATATAGTAAACTTTGACCTGGAAGAGATAGCAGATTACTGTAGAAGGTTATAAGTGGGTGGAACAGACTATATTTCGGAAGGTGTTTGCAACCAATTTGGCTATGTTCGTAGTTTGATACTACTTCTGTTTGATTCAACTTCGTTAATATTGTAGCTTGTGTCGAGTTCAAACCACTACTCAGCTATAGTTCCGGTCGTTCCTACTGAGACTTGGCAGCGTGCCAATGAATTTTCCAGGCTATTTTTCACCACTCTGGAGTTTTTCAAATAACTGCAAATTTCTTTTAGCCATTGTTCAGATCCTTAAAAACTCGTAAATACAAATAATCCTGATAATACTTATGTATGCTGTGAGATATAGTCATGCGAAAATCTTGGCACAATGCCAATGGGTCTCAGTGGGAATGAAACGAACTAAACGGTCATCCCTGTTTTTTTTAGTTCGGACTTGAGTACTTAATTGGTGTGAACCTTGTAGTAACTATACCCTTTTTCACAAAAGCATATCAGGACATTGTGTGAGTCATACTGTAGAGGTAGACGTCGATGAAACTGTGAATGAGACTATTCATTGTTAAAAATTTAAGTGATGTATCATAATACTACCATCAGTATTATTATATAATCACTAATATGTTCCAGTTCGGACTGGAGTACGTCATTGGTCTCGATAAACTGGTAGCCCCCATCCTGTCACTGGTAATTGTCGGGTGTAACCTGTTGGTAATATCAATGTTCTACGGACCCAGGAGACTATTCACCAACATCACCAGCATGCTCCACTACAGGGTTTGTAGTTTGTATTTTGGAACAACAACAAAGTTTGTATTTTGTAGTAACAACAAGATTAGTAGTTTGTATTTTGTAACAACAACTATGCTGGAAGTAATGTGAATAGTCACGTAAAATCAGCATTCTAATGAAGAATCGTGCACTTTGTAATTGCACGTTTTAGAGTTCTGCTGTGTTTAACATGTTTTACGTGACTGTGCGATTGACTGACAGTATATGCTGGTTTTGTTGTAGTTTGTAACATCTAAGAGGTTCCATTTCTCATCTGCGAGACGAATGTTCCAGAGTAGGTTGAGGTTTCCTGTAATGATGTTTTGATGATTTGAGTTATCAGTGGACACATGGGGACGAAAAATGGACAACAGTCAGAATTAGTGAAAATTCCGCATCTTGGGTCGTTTTCGAGCGAATTTGAGTACGGCCACAATGCGGAAGCCACAGCACGTACCTATTCTCATGGAGACGCGCACAAATTGTCCGCAAAACGTCCATGAAACGTATCATGAATTCAATCACGTAATAACTGAGATTATTTAGAGTGTTTTAGTTATCCATGCCCCTTTTTGGTTTAATTAAGATGGAAGTTGTGTGTATTAAAATCGAATTCATCTTTTGACCAAACGTTTTGCGATACAGTAACCCTTAAGATAGTTTGGCTCATAAAAGGCTTGGTTCTCGACTTATTTTCATTTTTATGTTTTCGTGTTTTAGTAAGGGACCATCAGTACACTATCAAAGCAGTTTCTCGAGACTTCATGTTTTTAGTCGATCCAAATTATGGAGAAACGGTCCCTTTGAGGTTTTTTTCTTCAGAAAGCAGGTGGGAGTTTGGTAGCCAAGTTCTTCAGTATTGTCCTCATGGTGCAGTGGAGTGTCGGGATTCCAGTATGGCTCATTGTGAGTTGAATTGATATTCAAAACTGTCAAAAAATTCGCCCCGACCTTGACGAAAAAGTACAGTATACTAGAGGTAAATTGAATAGTGACTCGTAGTTTGAGGAATTTCGCTTTTTGTCATTGCTCTTTTCTGAGTTCTGCTGTGTTTACCATCTTTCACGTGACTGGCGATTCACTAACAGTGTATGTTACATGCTGTGTACCCGCACTGTTGCTGAGGCCGTATGCGGTGGTATCATAGATGCTACGCCCATTTCAAGTGATTGAACAAAACTTAAGATAGTTAAAAACGTGAATTGTTAACTAGTACAATGTGCACCAATATGTTGGAATGAACTTACCAGAAACAATTTTTTTTCACTGAGTTCGATTGAGGTTAAACATCATCATAAAATTTCCATACTGTGATTTACCTCAGATTCGCTCAGACATGTGTAGGTTCGATGCATCCATCGTGATCAGCGTACGGTCAACTCGGTAGCGGCGGAGATTGACGAGCGATCATCTTTTGTGCGTATCATTGATCTACACACCCTCTCATGTGTTGGCAAACGACCGCTCGGTCCGTGCGGCTCAATCGAATGCGCCCTTGGTGTATTTGTTGTGGAAATGAAACTATATTTCTGTTTCAGTGTGCCGCCATCTACAAGTATAGATTTGGCTTCGGAACTAAACAGGGAAGTTGGCTACAAACTCCAAAAATGATCGTGTACGCCACGTTGCTGATCATCCCTATCGTCATGATTGTGCGGGTTGGTTTGTTGACGTGATTGACATCAGTACGTTTGTTGTTCTCAATGAGTTCATTTAATTTTGGTCGTTTTTGAGGATGTCAGAGAAGAACTAGGCTGAGAGTTCGATTCGGGCTGCTCTGACTATTTTAGTATCAGACTACTGAGTTAACATGCATTCGAAAATAAATAGCTACACGTTATATTCACATGACATCGCCGCTTGACACGCAGTGTGTCTGGTTGAAATGTGGAATACAGCAGCTTTTTGAAGTTTTTGAGTAGAGGCAAAATGTACCATTTTCTTACAAAACAGATAAGTATTCTCTAAATTTTGCGTTAGATTTTGATTTCTTGATTCAGTTCGTCGCTGAGCGTGGCGATCCGGTTGAAGCCAGAATATCTTAGCAGTTCGGTTTAAAACTCTAGAATGATTGACGTGATAACCCTCTAGATCCCAAAAACCTCTAGATCCCAAAAAAAGAAAGTGTCAGTTCTAGATTTCGCGTCGCCCAACTATGAATAATGAAGATATGAGATCACAAACCGTCGCCCAACCATGAGTATAGGACTCGTCAAACCGTTGTGGACACCATACCATCGATTTTGAATGGGACGGGGTTTGGCGAGCGGTCAGTTCGTCTGCGTATCATTGATCTACTCACTCTCTCAACTGCTGGCAGACCCCGCATCGCTCAATCGATTGAACCCTCTGCTGTCTTTATGGGGAAAATGGAGACTATAATGAAGATATGAGATGAAGTATGATTTCCAGATTTTACGCCGTCTCAGTTCGTCGCTGAACGTGGCGCCGCTGTTCAAGCCGCACAGCGACCTATGGGGTCCTCGATCGAGCAGTGACCGACAAAAAGCACAGAGAATGGAACGCCAAGTTAGGGCATGGTGGTAGAAAATGCAAGAAATACAGTGATATTCTTCATTCTAATCAACTTCGTTATATACTTTTTTGTAATAAACAAGTTTGGAAGGAGTGTGTATGTTATAGTTGATTTCAAACTCGACTTGAAATAAACCGAAAAGACCTAGTTGGACTCATAACTCAATAGGAAACATAGAAAATAACTCGAGGTTTAATTTTAGAACAATAATATCTGAAAGTAAATCACTACGGATACATTGTTTTCGGTAATTTTGTAGAAAAGCAGTATTCAAAATTTCGCGAAAAAAAAATAAAAAAAGGTATGAAAAAATGCATATAACTCCGAACTACCATTTTCGCCGTCTTTAACTATTAACTCGAACGTTTTGCAACCCGAAAAGATTTTTTTTTTCGTTCGCAAAAATATTTGGCTCGAAACATACAGCTCAGAAGATATGCGTGATTCTTCCGAATGAGTAGGTTTGATGGCGGCAGAAATTATAACAATAGATGTTCATTCATTATACAGCCACAGGTTCTTGTTACTAAAATGGCCACATTTGTCTCTAGTTGAACATTTTTACTACAGCGTTCAATGTTGTATCTAGTTACGCGAAACGAGAATCAAGGCAAGTAACTCTTGGTTTTGTAGTTTGCTGCTCGCAGAAAACTGCATTCTGAGTAGCACTGATCGTGCTGTGCTCCACACATGCCACGTGACATACCTGCGACCGTTCTGAAGTGTTTGTATTTTGTAGAATCCTTCAGCGCTCACATTTAAATGGGTTTTTCTTTATACATAATCCCGTGGGAGTTGTTTTCAAATAAGATTCGTAGAACAAAGTAAACGTAATTATATTACCTTTGTTCATATTCTTCGCCAAACACTTGCATTTCACCTCTGACCAGCAGTGCAAGCAGTTTAAAGATCGCGTGGTTGCAAATAAACCTAAGAACATTTTTCCGCTCTATCGAAGCGTGCCTAAACTATAGTAAGACCTTTTCATGAATTGAAATACGCAAATGGCTTCTTCGAATGAGTAGATTTGTAGTTGCAATGAAGACAGCACAGCTCATTATTGGCTGCTAGTCAGTAGTCATATTAGTATAAAAAACGAGTGTATAGAAAGTAAAGATTAGTTTTGGATAAACATGTACAAGAAATATAAAAGAAGTCCAATAAAAATATTTTGAGGAAAAGTCTAATCTCGCTCGGTTTGAGAATTCAAAAAAAGGATACCGAGTTTTTTGCTACCGGAAGAAAACTTCTGACTGCGACTCACAATAATCTAGCTTGTACTCCGTTGTTTTCAAGAGAAGCGAGATTAGCATTTTCCTCAAAATATTTTTATTGGACTTCTTTTATATTTCTTGTACATGTTTATCCAAAACTAATCTTTACTTTCTATACACTCGTTTTTTATACTAATTGAACTCTTTTTCTATGGTTACGAAGTAACGGTCATTTTTGATAAAAATGATATTTTTGAACAATAATCTGAGCAAGGAATTTTATGTTAAACCGCGCCGTAGTTCAGAACGTTTGTGTAGTTGTAACCTCGTTCAAGTGATAGCAAATTTTGTGCTCCAGGCAGATATCGAACCTCCGTTCGCCGTGCGTAAATAGAGCTTTTATCCAATTCGCCATTCAGACATGTGAATAGGAATGAAAACCAAGCTGTACCCGCCTGTCATGAGATCTCCATTGGAAAATGATTCCTACTACACGTTAAACTCTTCTTTCATTTTTATTTTCACGAAACCGGTCTATCCATGATTTTTTGCGAGACCATTTTCGGCTCTCTCACACGTAATATTCAAATTTCAGACATACCTGGAAAATACGTATATCTCAACTTTTTTAGAGCTTTTCAATAATGTAAAAATTTTGGGAATAAGTTAATTTTGTGCGAAACTATGCCAAGATTTGAGGAGGCGGACACTTTTGTCGCCGGCGCCGCAGCCGCCGCCGCCGCCGCCGCCCCGCACGGAAGCCATTTTTGCGAGACGTTAAGGGCCCTCTAACTCCTCTCAATAAATAACTACATGGAAAGTGAACTTGGTATCTTGTAGACGTGTTGCCCTTCAGTGATTCATGCAAAAATCTAAGAAAATGGTCGACGTACTTTGAAGAAAATTGTAATAATCTGTTTTGTAATGTCTGCAGACCTTTGAACAAAAACTAATCTGCGCAGCGCTCCGCGCTGCGCACGATAACTCATCTAATTTCAAAGACAAAATTCCCAGTTGATGTTTGCCATTCTTAGGTATTAAAACATAGCAAATTGTATATGCCATTTTTCACTTACTTGTTCTACAACACTAAAACACGTGATTTTCAAATGTAGACAAGTCCAAGTTTTCAGTGAACGAGTTCTCAGGAAATTCACTTATTTCGAAAGCTGAAAATTCAATTTTTCCACCTAAATGTAATGACACTGGTCACATTAAATGTGAAGAAACACAGAAATCTGACTAGTTCATTTTCCACGTAGTTAGGCGTTTCACTGTTCGGTTAGTATGTTAATTTGTTTATCGTTAGTTTTTGAAATATTAGTTTTATTGTAAAAATCAATAACATCGGTAACATTAATTATAAAATCGTTTTTATAAAATCGAACCTGCTGCCAAAACGACGCGTTGCCGTTTTGGTCACAGGTTCGATGTCCTCATGTTTTCACAATAAACCCTAGTAAATAGCAGACCATTCTCAGAGTCTTCTCAATTCCGACTGAGACTTCTACAGTAGGATTTTGAAACTTCCAAGCCGTTTTGCTCACTTACTTTTGATCGGAGAAGTTGAGGATTTTCGTACCTCATTCTCCTTCTCAGTTAGAGTAAATATACGAGGGCATTTTCTATGAACTACATTTACAGCTTCACAACATCGGAAAGTTTGTTAGGTTACTGTAGGAGTCTCAGTAGGAATGGTGTGAACTATATCTACTAGCTAGGGTTGTTAAAGCCAAACTCGAATTTCGAAAAAACTCGAAATAACTCGAAATTTCGAGTTTCGAGTTCGACTCGAAACTCGAAAAACTCGAAATCTCCAAAACTCGAGTAACTCGAAACTCGAAAAACTCGGTTTTTCTCCAAACTCGAAAAACTCGAAACTCGAAAAACTCGAAATTTTTGAAAGAGTTTGACCTTGTACCAAGTCAGAAATAATGGACGAATGAGCGTTTCAGAGCACTTTTTTTGCTATTTCCAACATGAAATGCTTCTTTTTTCACGATTCTCGCATAATCATGTGAAATAAAGCAGAATTTCTCAAAAAATTCTTATTTGTTTAACTCGATAAAATCCTAAAACTTAACGACCAAACCCGAAACTCGAAAATCGAGTTTTTCGAGTTCAACTCGAAACTCGAAAACTCGGTTTTTGTTGAAACGCTGAAAACTCGAACTCGAAAAACTCGAAATTCCCAAAACTCGAATAACGCGAAACTCGAAAAACTCGTTTTTTTCCCAAAACTCGAAAAACTCGAAAATCGAAAACTCGAAATTTCAAACTCGATTAACAACCCTACTACTAGCGTTGTTAATCGACTTGAAAAATTCGAGCTTTTCGAGTTTTGGGTAAAAACGAGTTTTTCAAATTTTGAGTCGAACTCGAAACTCGAATTTTCGAGTTGTCTTGAGTGTTTTTTTCTAGTTTCGAGTTTGTCGTTAACAACCCTACTATTTACTAATTACAGACTCGTATGTTCGATTCCCGATTTGGAGAGCACTCAGTTCAATTGTGGAGTCTTCTTCTTCTGGGACTGACTGGTTCTATCAGCAATCTTCTTTGCATCACAGTATCAGTGAAAACAAAAACAACATCTTTTAGGCTAGTCGCGAAATGTATACTAAACGTACAGGTTTGTGTTCATGCCTTTGTTTTTGTTTGGCAGGTATACTGAAGCAGAATTGTAGTTTGATTGTGCAACTATGAAAAACAGCAGATTTCTAGTTTCTTATAGCCGGTATATTCAAGCGAAATTGCAATTTGATTCATCTGGGGATCAAACTACAAATACCGCAGATGACTAACATGTACCGTTAGCCTTCCCGCGATCATTGTACTTTCGTTCTTTAGCTAGTTTTTGCACCAACCTCTACATAAACTAGAAGTATTGAACATTTGTTCTTTACTTTTTCACGAACATTCACCTGCAACCACTCGTCATTAAGTTACAGTGGAATTTACTGAGAGATCAATAGAAAATGTGCTCAAAAAATTTCGAGTCCAATTCTTAGTTGAACGTTCGCCTATTAACGGTATAATTTGGTTTAAACCTGAGATATTCATGATAAAGCTATTCGGACAAATTTCGTAAAAAAAACGTCCGAAACGAAAAGCTGGAATAAAGAGGGATGGAACTACATAATAAATACGGTATTGCATGTTATCCTGAATGAACTAGGAAACTAGGAAGCAATAACAGTACACATCACAAAATGAAGGGTCATAGAATAGAATAGATGATTTTCCACATTGTTAGATGTGTCACTCCAAGTGAAGAGATTTAAAAGAATCAGGTGATGGAAAAGGGGTATATTAGCCCTGTGACGCTATCATAGTGATGGATGAAACTAGGATGAAGAATTTCAGGTTTCCTTCTCGGTGACTTTGCTGGTGTTCACAGTGATATGTACTCCACTACTACTCGAACACTATGAATACTTCGGGGTCTTACACTTTTTTGGGTTTTCTGACTTGCTGATGAATGTGAGTTACGTAAATTATAGAGTTGTGTCACGATATGTTTTTGAAACAGTTACGTGAAACGTGAAAGATAATTGAACGATGGTATTCAAAAAGTACCTAAAAGTTTCACATAAGCAAACGTTTGTACACGTAGTATAACACTTCTTAACGGCAAAGTAGCTCTCGAACACTGAGAAAAAATGGCTAAAATGATTAATATATTGTAACCGGGTTAAATGAAAATAACGTGGTGGAATGGTGTAGTGGTTTAGGCGCCACCCACCACTCAAAGGGTCACACGTTCGATCCCCATCACTGCCAAACCAAGGCATTCATCCCTTCGTGGGCGATAAATTGGTAGTAGAATCTCTACGAAAGTTGAAGCCTCCCCTGGTGCTCCGTGGCTGGATGGGGATGGTAGGCCAAATTCAGTCTGCCTTACAGAGTTTCCCTCTGAGACTGTCCCTTGCAAGTTCCGTGAGGAACTTTGAAGAACAGGGGTAACTTTAACTTTAACTTTAACTTTAACCGGGTTAAATGAAAATAACTTATTTCAGATAATCTGTGATTTGTGTCAATCCATGTCAAGTGCATCGTTATACCTTCGGTTGGTGCTAATGCACCAGTTCGTGCTACTACCGTCTTCCAAACTGAAATTATCCAGCGAAAACGTCAAGAAACTAATAATTTCTATTTATTTTCTGTATTTTATATGGTTTCTGGTGGTCACCGCGGCGCAGTTTGATCAGACAGTAAGTTTTTTGAATATGTTTCGTGAACAACTGAAACCATCAATAACATATTTTTTTATCACGTTTTATCATTCCAACGTGAACATTCATACCATGTATACACTTTGTTTTTAATGAAACCAAACTCAGTGTTCGACGAGTATGAAATCGTATACGGTGTATGCTCCCCTATACCTTTGTGTATTAAAACAGAAAGGAAAAGTTATGATAAATTAAAATATAATGAGTCAAATATAAGTAGTATTTAAATTTACAATTATGTTTAGTTAGCTAAGCTGTATATTCAAAATAAGAAATGTTATATATAGTTAACAATACAAAACTTTCTAAGATAAACCATTTATGTATCATAATCGATTAAGATAAATTTACACCGTTTCGGCCTCTATGCTCTATACGGTGTGTGAGTTCGTTCCACCAATCAATGTCCTTCTACAGTAATCTGTCAAATATCCAGGAGGCTTTTTCCCAATGAAAAAAATCCTTATTTGGTTTTGAACGTTCAGAGATTGTAGAAGTAAATGTAGAGCACACAATAGCTAAATTTGAAGTGATTCCGAAAACATCAAACTACGAAACGTCGTTTTTGAAGCTCGCGCAGATTACTGTAGAGGGTTATAAGTGCGTGGAACAGACTATACATATGTAACAAAATACAAAAGAAAGTAACTTTCAGAATAAGGATGAGAGCACGAAACACTTTTTGATTCTACTAACGTGTTTCAACATATTCTTATTCAGTTCTATCATCATAATTCTCGCCCATTCTTACTACGCAATCGTCGTTGAAAAGGCAACAACCGCCTCGACAAAAGAACTGCAGAAAAACGTGTTTTGGGCCGGTTTTGTCGGTGTGAGTTTAATGAATGAATTGAGAAAAATGTGAACTAAAGTTGTTGATCGAGTTCAAAATTTTCAAGTCTTCGAGTTATCAAGCTTGGGCGAAAATCGCGTCGACTCGAAATTTTTTTTCTCAAATTGATTCATGTTTCGAGTTTGACTTTCGAGTCGAATATTTTAACGGATTCTCTATGTGTCTAAAAAAAGTGAATGGAACTGAGTTGTGTTCAAACAAAGATATGGATTGATATATTGATTTATTCACTAACATGCGACCATGTGGTAAACAAGTGATGAAGGAAAAATGAAGACGATAAAACACGCAATTTTTTTGAAATGCTCAAACTTGAGTTCCCTATTGGTTATGCTCTAAAAATCAAACTTTCATATAATTTTAAAAAGTTTTTTTCCAGATATGTACCCCAGTTGCGTACGGCTCTCTCACTCAACTAATTCTATTCATGCTACCAGAAATCCACAACAAGAATTCGTGTAAGTTTGTAACTGTCTTCGAAAGAATCATTTGATGGCGGATTTTATCTATCTTCTGGCACACATCTAAATTGAACCTGCTTTCGTGAACTCTAACCTGTACCCACTACTCAGTATGGACTATTGTCATTCATTAGAAAGAGGAAGAAATAGAAGAGAAAGATAACTTGAATGTTATATCCGCCCATTCTAGATCATACAGTCACTGAAAAGAAAATATGCGTTTGCCTCCATTTTTTTCCGTTATCGATCGGTAAAGTCAGCATTTTTTTGAGAAATACTGCAAAGACCTGAATCGATTGAGCGATGCGTAGCGAGCGATCGGTGATTTTCGCCAGCAGTTAAGAGAGTGTAGATTAAAGGCAGATATTCTGGCAGATCGCGAAACCTTCGCCTCCTACCAGAATGACCGTACTCAAACAATGCTTTGCCAATCAGCAAGCCACGTTTCAAACGGTCTAGACGAGAGAGTGTGCAGGTCAGACGCAATGTGTCAGACTGTCTGCGGCCTCATTGACCTCTATGCTCTCTAGCTTTTGTATGTTTCCGAATTGTTCGAACGGTTTCCTTGAACGTGTACTTTTAGACGTGGACGCAGTTCTTTCGGTGCTCACGACCATTCATCTACCACTCGTCAACCTGTCGTTTTTGGTGCTGATCAAGCCGTTCAGAGAGTTTGCGAAGCAACGTTTCTGTCTTGTAAAGAAACCTAAGCCAATTGGGACAACAATTGTGGCTTGGAATGCTCGCTGACCACTTGAGGACTTCAAAATGTTTCGAAATGGGATTATTTGACTGCCCGATAGATATTTGATATGGTATCAATGATAATACTAATTTAATATAGTACATGATAATATTAACCATCAGTTGCATATGACTATTTTCCCCACCAAAATGTTATTTGAACTAATTTGTAATACAATTTCAAACTTAAAATGTAGTAATCGTTTTCTTTCCCATTCTTTCATTTGTACATTGGTGTACTTGTTGTTTGTTGTGTGGCCAGTTTTGTGTCGAGATTACTATTGATTTGGAATTCTCGGGGTAATACGTGACCGTGCACCTCTTAATGTGATAACACGTTACGGACACGTTCCGGGTTCTTGTAAAGATCACTATGCCGTCCCGAAATTTCCATAAATAGTTTCCTGTGTTTTTCTACAACCACTTTTTATGCAACGTACACGCCTTCGGGCTTTGGCTTACGTGGTTCCTATCCCATGATTAGAAATGCACAATACAGACCACTTTGCAAAAATCAATTGTATGGGTGAACTGAATCTGTTTTTCATACATCTGTCTACATTTATTTTTATTTTACTTACCTGACTGAGTTCTTCGCTTGATCCTCAACCTAAACAAAATAATCGGAAACTATATGGTAACGCTTCACTTAGAAAAACCCTTCGTATCAGCGTAGTTTATCGTTGAACATTCACAACAGTCGCTGTGTTTCATATGTTTTGCGTGTGGCATTTTATAGCTTGATCCCGTTTCTCTGCAGTCTCAGCTGATTACAACGCTGTGATTTGAATTAAAGTACATGTTCGATACTGTCAACATATTGAGATTTTGTTCAGGGGTCAACCGGGCGAGTTATGGTTAAAAAACATCTTACAGCATGCAACCACTGCTTCTACTAGTTGTGCTCACCATTCTGAACGTATTTGCAGAGAGTGAAGAGGAGGTCACCGCTCTCGAGAGAGGTTATTTCACACTTAATCAATTCAGTGATCACGTGTAACTTGAAGAAATGGTGAATTCTATGTCTGACCGGGGGGGGGGGGGGGGGGCTTTGGTAATCTAACCGGTTTTCTCTAACCCTTTTTCAGGTTGCCTCAGTAGGTAACCAGTTGGTTACTTCTTTTACCAACACAGAATGTGATTTTGTCGTAAACGACTAATGACTGAGACACGACACAATTCTGTTTCTGGTAATCGTAGTCAAAACAATTCTGTTTGTAGATCAGTCCGTTTGATTGTCAGATTTTACTCGAGTGTGTAGAACAGATATATAGTCTGTTTCACCAATCCATGTACTCCTACAGTAGTCCGTCAATTATTCAAGGGGGTGTTTTCTAATGAAAAAGTCATTACTTTGGTTTTAAATTTTCAGAGTTAGTAGTTGTAAACATGCAGAAGACACTATCAACATTTTGAGGAGTTCTGAACACGCTAATATACCAAAGTTTGACCTGGAAGAGGTAGCAGATTACTGTAGAGGGTTATAAGTGAGTGGAACCAACTATACAATCTGTAGCTGATTGAATATCTACGTTCTTTTACTCTTTTTGAATTTTGATTTTCAGGCCGGCCATACGAGAATTCGACTGATTGTACCATCTGGGATGGTCGTGTAATTCGAAATGGACGTAGTGTTACAATCCAAGTGAGAGGTAGTCATGAAGTGATAGGACTTCGATTTCAGTGTCTCAGAAGAACACTCAGGATGAGAGGTGAGTAGTAAACTGAGTGAAACGTGAAAAACGTAGAAAAACGTGTGGTTGATCACTATTTGACCTAGTTTGATCCTGCCAATTGTGTTTGGTCACAGAAAAACACTCCAGATGAGAGGTGAGTGAAAACGTGAAACTTGATGAACTGGTATTTTCAAATATGGTTGTGTATGGTGAAACTTTAGCGTGGTTACTTCTGGTTTAGATACGATTTCAGTGTCTCAGAAAAACACTCCAGATGAGTAGTAAATTTACCTAAAATCAAATGCAGCTCGGCCTATGGGTTAAGACAGTTAAGTCAATCAACCTATGGAGAAGTCACTATAGGACGACAATATAGTTGAACTTTTTTCTGCTATTTTAGCGGTTCGCTTTTTAGTACTCGAATGACGGACCGAAAAAATACTGGTAGTTGAATCTCAAAACTAGAAGGGGACTACACCTAGAAAGAGGGGAGCCCTCGCTTTTATCAATCTGAAACTTTTTTTAATTTCCCTGTTGGAACTCAAGATTTGAAAAAGTTATTCGATCTCATTAAATTGTGTCATTGCGCTCATCGATTCAAAATTAACTATTTACAGACTTTTGGATGGTGGTATGATTAAGTTAAAAGTTAATGTGCTCAGTGTCTATTCAGTGGTCAGAAATATAATTGTGTCTATTCAGTGGTCAGAAATATAATAGACAATTGTATTTTGTTCAAATAAAATAACCTAATATTTACAGACTGTTTATTCCAACTACCGATAGATGGTTTACATGTGGTTCCCTACGGGGTTTCCTATGACTTCCACGATGTCACTTGTAACTGTATGGTAGAACCGTCAGTGGCTGAATGTGTGAAGAGTAAAGGAGAATGGAGAAAGATGAACCATACATGAGAATACGATAAAGTGTATTTTTCTTGGAAAAATCTTTAACATACTGTTTGTTTGGTTGTTTGTTGAGTGTTTGTGAAGAAATGAAAAAGAGAAAGTACAAAAAAGGAATGAATTTTTACACCAACTAAACTTCTTTTTTTCCTAGTAGAAACGTCGAGATAGACCATAATATTATTGATTAGGTTAATGTGCTCAGTAAGAGATGATCAATAAAATAACCTAACATAATATTATTAATTATCTGTGTCTGCGTTTCATCGATCTCCACGCTGTCTCGCCGTCGTGGGTGGGGATTGAGGCAAATTCACGCAAATTTCCAATGTTTACTACTAAAATTTGTTTTACAAGAAACAACCAAAAACAAACAAACAAAAACGATCAAACTGATATTTCATTGGTCAGTCTATCAATGGTATCTACCCGATCATAGCATTGTTCTGAGGTACTCCTGCTCTCCGCGTACCACAGCGCCAGTTATGGTTACAGTACCCCTGACCGTGCCGGGACACTCGTATTTGGCTTGCAGCAGAACTCGCTCGATTATCGATCTGGAAAGGAGACACTCAAGCCAAAAACCAAAAATCGAAATATAAACGAAATCGAAAACAATCAGCGTTTACCAGCGTTATTTTCACTTCGTTCATAGAAATTTCCAAACCTGAGAAAAATCAAAGAGAAAAATCTTCTGTAAAGCTTTTATATGGTCTTTTATTGTTTTTTGAATAGAATTGAAGAATAGTTTAGCAAAATTGATTTGCTGACAACGTACCTTAGAGCGCGAGCTCCGGTCTTTCTTTTGACAGCCAATCTGGCAAGTTCCTCTACGGCACAGTCCGTGAATCTAAAAATTAAACCTAAATATGGGAAGAGGGGTATGTCTCAGTCACCAAAGAGAGATAGGTGAAATTTCCGTAAGAATTTTTACGGTGTGTTTCAGTTATAGCCTGATGTTTGAACCGTTCAAAGTTTTCGGAAGACGCTAAGAGCTATTGTTAAGAGCTATAGTTAGGTTTTAAGTCGGATCACATAATTATATTGCGCATTCACTGCAATTTCGAAATGATTAGTACGGAACATTGGGAAAAATTCTCACTCAAGAGTGATTCCGTCCAGCTCAAACAGCTTTTTTGCTTGATCAATGATGTTGTTCTTGGGTTCCGTCAAGATTTCTTGCAGCATTTTTTCGGACAATGAATGGAAGGGAACCAGGACGGGGAAACGACCAACCAGCTCGGGTACCATACCGAAACTGAAAAAAGTTTGTTCTCTGAGATAAGAATCATCAAGTTAAAAAATTTGGTATATATTACTTTTAACTTAACGCATACAATACATTGATTGATGACCTCAGGTGAACTACTGTAGTTCCTGGTTTGTAGTTTGGTCTGCCTTGGTTTCGGCCGAGAATAGAGTACATCACGGAAAACCAAATTTTGAAACTGGCCGATGAGATCACCAAACCAAAACCAAACCAGTTAAACCAAACCAGTTTTAGCTGAAACCCCATTCCCAAACTGACTTGATGAGATGGCCGTGGACGCACCTAAGCAGAACTAAAATAAATAAGCAAATTTAGTAGTTTGTAGTTTGATTTTGAGTTCAGTTTGTAGTCTGCACTTACTTGATGAGATCGCCGTGGTCGCACAAAACTAGAAGGTTGTTCTTGCTGCTAGCGGCTTTGACTTCATCCGTTTCGTTCAGTTCTTCGTTCAGATTTTGACCCGAAGCAGTAAATCCGAGAGATCTGGGATCAATCAATAAGTCGAAAAATCGATTCACCATTTTTATCGAATATTCAAGTTTCTAAAACTGGTTAAAACTAGTGATTTTACGTGTACAGTTCACTATTCATGTATCACGAAACTAGATATGTGATATTATTTGTATATGCGCCCAAAAACAGTAAATAACACAAAATACTACCCTTATATAGCTCAAACTACGAGTTTGGTTCGTTTGTTTGTTGGTTTGCTACACGATTATGTTGTTGTTTACTCTTTCGAAACTGTTTCAATTCGTTCAGCTCTTCATACCTGCCCATCGAAACTACTAGCAAAATAACAAAGCAATTAAAGACCAAATATAACTAATAACATAATTTTTGGAAATTTCTCCCACCTATTATCCAAACGACGAGCCACTATTCTCTCCAGATTTGAGAACGCGCCCGACGCAACGAATAGAATGTTTGAGGTGTCCAACTCGATCTAAAATGGTTTGGAAATAATTACGAAGCTAGCTGTTTTTTTGGCACTTGACCACAAATGGGACAGGCATAGACTACTTCCAATTACTGGGAGCACAGCATAGTTTTTAAATGAGTCTTGAACTCTGTGCGAGATCAGAAAGGGAAGTGGGAGAACAATGGCCGTGCTCAAATGTTTTGTCAAGAACGACCACTACAACCTGTTTTCTTTGAAAATGTGTTGACGGAGCATGAAATAGTAATCTTACACATCGAAAACTGGGATATACAGTAGGCTCATACCTTCGCATTTGGCTGAAGGGGATGTTTTATGATGACTCGGGTTCCTTCCACCAGTTTCAGCAGAGCCTAAAACTTGGCATTTCATAATGGAGAACTTCATTTCAAATTCAAATTCAGTAACTTTACAAAACCTTTTGATAACTTGTTTTTACCTTTACAGCGTTTTCAGCAGAAGATGAAGCGAAATTCAGATATTTATTTAGCTCACGTGTGGTATTCAGAGAAAAACACTCGAAATTTGTTTTTCATGATCAACGTGTATTGTCGAGAAAATCGATACTTACCTGTTGCACTCCCTTGCCGCTGACGTCTCGGTTGCCGCCGGTGTGCATTGGGTCGGAGGAGGTGTAGATCTTGTCAAACTCGTCAAGGAACACGATACCACGCTGATAAATGTTTGCTTGTTTTCAACTCAAACTAGAAAATTCGCTTGTGAATTGTGTAAATGCACCAAAAAGAACAACTGAGGGTTTATTTCAGTTACAACTACCATGTCGTTCCATTTTCACGGCTTCTGAACCGCCGTACCCATGAAATCTCGATTTAAATCAGCCGCATTTACAACCCGCAATTTGATTCGTTCCCGGAAAGGGAAGGGTTTCCACTCAGAACTACATGACGTTTTCATTTTAACGTGCCGTGGGTTCAACAAGTGGTTCCTATTTTATTACAGGGAGGTGAAAAGACCTGAGAGTCCGACTACAGTCTATGATCTACCTCAGCACTCATCACATCCCCATTGGAATGAGCCACCAGTTTCTGGACGACACTTTCCACGTCGTCTCCCACATAACCGGCTTGAGTCAATGTGGTACAGTCACACATGGCTGGAAAATCGCTATTGATCGAGATCGGTATTTTTCAAAATATCAATATTGTACGTATAAAAACTGTATTGTGAACAGTGTCAGTGTTTTTTGAACGACAGCAAAAATTTGAGTTCACTGTTGTGTTCTTTATCGCGCTGACACGGAACGACCATTTTTATGCGATATATGAAATTATCACACAAAAAAAAACTATTACGAGTTAAATACCAATGAAAAACAAGTTATGATTTACCGAATGGAACGTTGAGTGCCTCAGCCAGTTTCTGCGTCAGATACGTTTTTCCGGAACCGGATGGACCCAGCAAGACAATGTTGGACTTGTCGAGGGAGAGTTCGGCCTGGAATGGGATAAAACTACAAACTACATTAGAACAGAGGGAAAATTTACAACACAACTGACACATTAATGGAATTAAGGGATAGTTCGGCCTAGACAGGTTCACATTTTCTGTGAAAAGTTCTGTGAAAAGGTTAGTATCCTTTTGACATATTGAAGGCACAGCAGCAATTCCTGCTAATCGTCATAAGATTACTACATGAAAAAAACCTAATCTGCTTTTCATGATATTCTATTGATTGCTATGCCGAAACCTGAAAAGCTTGAAGTTAGGCCCTGAGGTGTTCATCAGGTTCTCGTGAGAAAGATCATGAAAACTTCTGATGCGGTTGGAAATAGTGCTTGGCCGTCAGCAAAACTGAATAATGAAACCTACATCGTCGCTCTTGACAGTGAATCCTTTGGAAGGCATCGCAATCGGTTCTTCATAATCGTATCTACTGGAAATTACAATATGATGGTTTCAGTCTTTCAGTTAATGAGAAAAGTGATGGAAATGGTGAAAGTTGCCCTCTTTACGAGTTTGATGAATTATTACGAAACACAGACAACGGAAAAGCGAAAATCTATGACACATCTATGGGGTTTATTGTACAATTTCACCCCCCACCCCCGTAGGGGGGTGATTGTACAACATCCTTCTTTACTTCAGGTTTGGATTGAGTGGGGGACGATTGTTAAACAGGTCCGGGGTTGTACTATTCCCGCCCATTTTGTCTTGTGGGGGGTGATTGTTAAACGTCGACATTGTACAATTACCCCCCCTTTACAATGACCCCCATTTACAATCACCCCCTTTCTATAGGGAATTGTATTGGGAGGGGGGTGATAGTACTACGGGGGGACTTAAGGTGAGGGGGGGGGCAATTGTACAATTTTCCCCATCTATGAGGTATAGAATAAAATATAATAGATTTAATCGCGATTTAACACGTGACCTCCCCCCAGATACTAGGTACAAGATTGACGGCTAGGCGAATATTTTGTCAAGTGAAACGTTAAAACACATCCAAATCTAGTAACGTGTGACATAAAGGTTAGGACATCTTGTTCTTCTTGTTTTACATGATGACTCACTCTACTGGGATCTTTCCTTTTGCTTTTCTGTGTTTGCTATCCATACTGTGACGCAGAGCCTCGCGGACGAATGAGCGCTGAAAACAGGAATAAAATGTATTTTATTTTATTAAAAAAACTGTATCTAAAAAAAGTATCGATTTTTCTTAATCGGGAGTGCTACATTGAACAATTGAATAGACAAATGGGTTCAGTATCCGAATGGGAGCAAAAATGTATTCAAAACCAATTGAAAATATGGGTATCATGTGCGGTTCAGCATGTTTCAACACGCTGACTCGAGAGTCCAAATTAGAAAGAAACGCTATCTTTGAGGAGAGGAGGGGGGAGCAATTCTACAACAATCCTCGAGACTATAAACTAACCTCCTCCTGAGCGTGATTAAAGTCAACCCTTTAATAGTGTTGGTAGACTCCAACAGCCAGCGTCTTCCTGGCTATTATCATCATTATTATTGTAGTTATAATTCTGATTATTATAAATATTATTCGTGCATTTATTTACTAATATAATGCAAGTACCTCCTCCTGAGCCAGGTTGAAATCCACCCGTTTGTAGTGTTGGTATACTCCAACAGCCAGCGTCTTCTTGGCCAAATCCTGTCCAACCACAAACTCATCTAGATAGGCGACTATTTCTCTGGAACTTGTTTAATTATAAATAGAAAAAGTTTTGATTGTTGAAATAGAGTTCGTTCTCTTCAGAGCAAGCCTATGCAGTGTGCGTCACCCTAGCCCTATATGTTTGTAGTTTGATCACACTGAAAGTAAACTGAAGGTGAAAATCCTTAAATGAAATAAAATTAATATAATATCAATACAATCCCTTAGTTACTGTTGCTTGTTTAGAAATTGGGGTTTATTGTACAATCGTCCCCCCCCCCCCCCCCCCTTGAGCCGAAATAGGTTGGAATCCGACCCGTAGTACAATCGCCCCCCACCCCTAGGGGGGGGGGGGGGGGGGGGTGATTGTACAACGTCCTTCTTTACTGCAGGTTTGGATGGATTGAGTGGGGGGCGATTGTTAAACAGGTCCGGGGTTGTACTATTACCCCCCATTTTGTATTGTGGGGGGTGATTGTTAAACGTCGACATTGTACAATTACCCCCCATTTACAATCACCCCCCATTTACAATCACCCCCCTCTCTATAGGAAATCGTATTGGGAGGGGGGTGATAGTACTACGGGGGGGGGACTTAAGGTGAGGGGGGGGGGAGGCAATTGTACAATTTTCCCAGAAATTGGTTAGAACTTCAACGATATTTGGTAACTTTTTTTAACAAAACATCCCGGAACCTGAAACCGAGTCCAACCACAGACACATTGGAAAAAGACGTCATATAGTTCTCGCCATTCCCACTGAGACTTTGGCTGAGTGCCAATGAAAATTCAACTGAATATATTCAATATAAATAACAGGTTTTCTTCAAAAAAAATATTCCCCACATATTCCGACCATGGTCAACTGCTGCTCAGAAAAAGTTGGGTGCTTTGGAAAAACCGAACATGGTGAAAAGCCGGCTGAAAATTTTGTTGGCACGTTGCCGAGGTCTCAGTGGAAATGGCTGCAACTATACACGATCTTGGCTTTCTTCGAAAAGATCGAGCCAGATAGAATGAAACACAAATTCTTACTTCGGGTACGGGATGTTGACTTTCGTTCTTCTCGCCTCATGAGAGCCGTGGTCGGTCAAAGGAGCGAGAGCGTGCTGAAAATACGAGAGTATACGATTCCACCAAATAACAGTTTTCTGTAGTATTGGTAATACGTACTCATCACTCACTACGTTATAACATCATATCATATTCATCCTAAAATGAGTGGGTACTCATGATTTTATCGCTACTAAATAACAATAAAATTTCACGAGTACTAACTTTTTGATCGAAAGTCGACTGCTGCTTGGCAACTTGTTCCAACAACGGGTGCTTTCCTCTGCGTGAGCGACCTCGCCTGGAAGTTAATATTTGAACTAATGAAAAATATTATTTGAATGTATTCCCCTTTACAAATAATTTTCATAAAACCCAATATTCGAACCATTTGAAGCAAAATATCAACTGTCAGTTAGAGAACGTGTATTTGAAAAAGTTGAAAAAAAAACTTTCTTGTTTCTTGTTAGTCGAATGGGGCTAAAATTACTATGTGAGCCAAGCTATAGCAATACTTGCAGTTTTGAATGTGTTGTAGATCAAAAACTAGAACCAACTTGTCAGACACTTCCTCAATCGGTCCGTCTTCTGAGATTGGAGTCCCCGTCAGGTAGGGGTGCTTGGGCGCGCGGGCGGGACCTGCAAGTGTGAAAATAGAACAAAATACAAATCTGGTAAATCCAGGCTACTCAGAAGAACTGTGTTTATGAATGTCCCTATGGAAATACAGAACCAAAAACTCAAAATAAGATTGTGTAACTGAGGTCAGATTGGAAAAGGAACCGAAATAGTGTTCCTGTTCACAAGTAGAAACGCTCGAATTGGTGAGAACGTCAGTCTTCAAAAACAACACTTAGCAACTCAGTATAAACCAGGAAGCTAACTACTCGACTCTCAGTACTTTCAGCAAGACCAAAACAAACGAGTTAGCTTGATAACAGTAAGATCTACAGTATACCGCCAACTATTTACTAGAAACGATAATACTGACCTCGAATGCCTCTAGTACTGTTAGTAGTCATGCTCGTACAGAACTTGGAACCTCTGAGCAGCAGCATGTTAGTAGAAGACCAGTGGGGAAGTAGACGAAAGTTAGAATGAGAACCGAAATGGAATTCGCGCCAACGTTAAAACACGTTTCACGTTTTCGAGAAAGTTTCAGGAAAGTTTCCACGTTTCCACGTTTTCGAGGAAGGGTTTTCGGCCTGACTGTGAACTCGGAGAAGAATTTCTCCGTAAACGTTTAAACTCTCCGATATGTCGACTGTGTCTACGAAGCACTCAGCAAAAACCGTTTGGTACATTTTACATTTATTTCAGGATTTTTCAGTTTTTTCAGTTCTCTCACTTTCACTCACATCATCTGTGTCAGCAAATAGCAAAAATCCTTGAATTAATTTCACGTTCTCCTCCTAATCTTTCAAAGTTCAGCCCGAAGGATCTTCCGTTTTTTACTAACACCAACACAGCCGTATGAGTTTTTACAATCATATAGGATAAAATGGATCACCTTGAAGTTTGAGCCATCACCTGGTAGGGTGACGCGTTTTCAACGCATAATCTGTCACGCGAACTACGACAGTATGAATACAGATAGTCCAAGCCAATAACTTTATTCTCTCATTTTCACATTCAGGGTAATGACGTGCAAATATTGAAGCCAGTCCAACCAACTCTTAAAGAAACCGTTCCGCTATAATTTGAGTTTCATGAAAAATTTAAATAGCTCAAAAACGTTTCTAATGTCTTCCCATAGACAATGAAAAAACTTTCTGATTTCTGATAAAAATTTGTAAAATTTGCATAACATCAAGCAATTAAGAAGGGGACATGAACATTTTCACTGTGACGCAACTTGACTTGTTTCATTTACATCCAGATTTATTTTCATTTTGTAGTCTTTAATTGGGTATTCGTATGTGATGGAGTGTTTAAAAGCATTTTTGTACTTCTATAGGCTGTTTTGAGCATACCCCGTACGCAACCCCCCTATCGGTGTCATTACGTAAGCCGCGTTTCTGAGAAAACGAAGCAAGATAGGGTTATGAAAGTATGTAATTTTGATAATGGTTTTTCATTTGCCATAGGGTCCCAATGTTAACTCAGAAGTCAAAATTGAAGCGGGACGGTTTCTTTAATTTTCTCAAATTAAGAGAATTCGAAAGGTTTCAAGCCAAAACTTCATTCTCTCAACTTCACAAAAAGGTTTCAAGGCAATGACGTGCAATCGATTCCTTTCGAGGTACAATCACACTTTATGGTGTCGAAGACTCTGCTCTCGCCAACTGGCACGCTCTCCAGGGGGGCTCCCATCAGACAGCCTGCAATTGAATCTCAGAGAATTTCCAACCGATCGGACAGCCACTTCTGCAGCGGCCTCAACGAGAGAGTGTGCAGATCAGAGAGACGCAGATTTCTTCGGCCTCCTTGACCTGCATAGTCTCTCGCTTTTAGAGGAAATATATAGTTATAGGGAGTGCCGAATTCATGAATGTTTGTCTCTCGCCGGACTCGAACCTGCGAGCAAAATATTTGGAGCTGGGCTCTAACCACTGCGCTACGAGAGTACGCAACTGGCAATCCATCGAATCTAAGACGTCCGTTCGCCTAGAGAAACATACTCATGTATACTCATACTCATGTCTACTCGGGAGTATACTCATCTCATTTCATGCTGTGTACGAATAAATATATGCGATTCATCAACAACGTTGCTATAAACCCGCTAGCGTCCGCGCCTCTGGTATTTGTGGGCCCGGTTCGAGTTTCACATGAGGCAGACATTTTATAAATTTGGCAAATTCGAAGAAACGAAGCGATTGTTCATCTTTCTATGCAAGCTTACGCAGGATTCATAGTATTTTGTGCTAAACGAATCTCGCGCATCAGTGTGCATTTTTCTAAATGAAGTCACGTTTGTGATGACCAAGCAGCAAGCAATATAGTGATGTAGTACTTGGAACAGTGTACTACAGTACTTTAGAGGTACTGTTGTAGTCTCTTGTAGTGTACTACGGTTTTGTGGAAAAAAATACGTTAGAAGTCAAACCGCGATTGTGCAGTACATTAGTAAGAACGGTGAGATAGGGTTTATACTTCCTGTCGCTGAATTTGGCGACCGCAGCAGTTGCCGCGTAGCATTTTCTAAATGCTGCTTTCGCTCAGTTGGGTCAAAAACAAAGACCTTTTTTGAAAATGTTAGTTTTACGTGATAATTTTGGTTCAGATTGTTCGAAAAACCTTATTGCATGGTTATTTGGTGAAAATTCCCATCATCTTGAGAGAACTAAACAAAAACTAACGAGCGACGCGTCATGTATTTTACTAGCTAGTAAACTTGCACTTGTCGCTGAATTGAGCAGCAATTGTCGCTAAATTGAGCGACAGCGACGTGATTTGGCAACAAAAAGTATGAACACCCAATCCGCGACGCGACGTCGCTGTACCGGAATTTGGCAACACGCGACACGATCGATAATCATGATTTGTGTGTTGTCACGCGTGCTGCCGAATTTAGCGACAGGAAGTACGAACCCTGTCTTATATGGTTGCTTTTCTCAGATAATGCCGACACGATGATGTGGCCCTATCCTACTGTGTTTGTAGTTTGGTGTTTTGAGATCAAACTAGTTAAGCTCACCTGCGAATTTGTATTGGAGAAAATTGTCTCCCTTCACGCATTTGAAACGGAATCCCTGAACTTCTGAATCCATAAGGTCGTAGGTGTCGCCGAATTGCACCAATCCTCCCTCACTGTTTTTACAACCTAAAATAAATAACAAAATTGATAGTTTTCAAGAAGGGGAACGTTTTGCTTTAGCCCCCCCCTTATTTTCCGTTTCAGCAAAATGAGGTCATGTTAACAGGTGGATAACTGACCGACAATGACCGAGTATTTGTGACCCTTGTACAATTTGCAGAGGTGAACGAAGTCGTCTTTTTCCGAAGTGGTGAAACTGAAAATCGAAGCGACGTTCGTATATATGAATGAAGGATTCTGTAGTCTAACTTCACGCGAAACAGAGATGAAGGGATTAACTTGAAGAAGCTGTTAGAAGAATCTGGATGATTCTCTGGATGAAGATCGCCAGAGAAGAGATGCACACTTGGAAAGATACTATGTTGCCACGAATTTCACCGATTCTGATCCCGTAATAAACTATTGTATTGTATTGTATTGTGTTGCAATGTAACTCCACGCGGCCTTGTAAAACCAGTGTTTTCTAAGAGATATATTCATTCGAATTTTATTGACACGCCACAGCCTCAGTGCGAATCTCAGGAACATTCACGTCATTTTGCTGCGATCAGTTTGAACGCGAGAGAGCACGCAGATCAATGAGGCCACAGACAGACTGCGACTGTCCGCTTGTCTCTCTGACCTGCACACTTTCTCGTTCGTTTCCATGACGTAGCTACTAGAACTATTGCTACTTCTGCTCAATAATGCAAGTGCGCTCACTTTTATCAGTAGTACACACGACTCAAAGCGCGGTCTGCGGCGAAAATGTTCTGCGCGCAGTCTGCCGGCAGTTAGCAGCGTACGGGCAGCCTGCGAGCAGACTGCCCCAATTCATAAAAAAAGGAGCTTGTCGTCTCTGCTGGCAGACTGCACGCAGGCTGCCAGCAGACCGCCTAAACATAGGTGGAGAAACACGGGGTTCTGAATAACTGAATCCGGGTAAAGGGGTAACCGGGAAAGGGTAGTCGGAAATTCTAGGTAACCGGAATACCTGAGTGACCCACTTACATGGGTAAACGTAAATCAAACCGGGGGTGATAAGAAACCCGAGACCGTGACAGATCGGAAGTCTTGGGTAACCGTGGATGATAACGAACATGGAAATTTCGGGTACCGTGAACTCTAGAGAATCGTGGTTCATAAAGGGCCGAACCGACCAACTTCACAACTAACCGCTTTTTCATTTCGAGTAGGTGGCAGTACAGTAGGCGAATTCACTCGAGAACCGGGTCCTTCCCGAACCGATCCGGTCACTCGAGAACCGAACCGAACAGAGTGAACCGACCGAACCGACATTCTAAACCGACTGGTTCCCCAGTGAAAGGTTTGAACCGGACCGAAATTCATCATGATTTCAACACATAAATCGTATACAAGGTAAAATTAGTGGATTCCCACTCATTTTACCTCGTATACTATCTGGTTCGGTCGGTTCGGTTCGGTTCTCCAGTGACCGGTTCGCGGTTTGGTTCGGGAAGGACCCGGTTTTCAGTGAATTAACCGGTCGAGTAGGTAACCGGAGAGTAACCGGAAACTAGTTACAATAGAAACTAAAACTGCAAACCGAGTTTCAGGTTGAATTGAATGGTAACCATTTTTTCGTATCAGGTTTACCTTCCGGGTAACCGAAAAAAAAGGTTACCAAAACCCATGTTAGATATAGATTTCACCCCCGGAACCCTAAGACGCCTAACGGGATATTGCCGAAAAATTGAAGGGACTGTGAATCTCAAATAACCGGCAATCCAAGGTAACCCAGCCCTATATAACCGTGGCTCAAAACGGACTCGGAAATCATGAGAGCCGGGTATCTTAGGTAACCGGGATGCATACTACAGAAACGAGAATGATAAGCAACCGGCAGTGCTAGTTACCCGCGGAGCGATGGTTCGGAAAAAAATGACCTCGGCCAGAGCAAACTACAATATTTTTTTTCGATTAGTTCAATGTTTGAGTGTTTATAAACTATCTTTTCCATTCATTCTCATTCCATTTCTGACACTTTTAATTTTTGACGTTCACAACTGACTTGTTTATTCATAAAATACGTTTATTTAGTGTGTGGAATTAATACCACCTTCCGCCTTCAGTTCGCTGTCAATAGTCTCAGACGTTTCGCGCGAAATGTACATTGTACACTGCTCGACTGAACACACTATTTTAGATGAGACGTCGTGGTCTAAATTTAATTTTCTTCAAAAAGTTTGCTTCAATTTTTCTATGCAACTATGTTTATTCTTCATATTTGTTTGTTCTATTTTGTACAAAAGTATTGGCTATACTGTTTTTTTTTTCAGGTTTCACGAGCTTTCTTGTGTTTCCCCACAACAAGTATGTATGTGAGCTTGTTTGTGAGTGCGGTCGGTTCGAGAAAAGAAAATGCATTTCGAGGTATGTTTGCTTATTATTTTATTTCTTTTCACTCTTCGATGTTAAGTAGTGTAGAAATTATATCGATCGTCCGTGGGGTTGTTGTGTCAAATCAAATATTGTACTCAATGAGCTGTGCTAGTCGACAATCTAGTCAAGTTTTAGGGCCAATTCCACAAGGAATCGGGTATTTTGTTAACCCTACGGGGTAACCTTAACGAGGTTACACGGGTAATCCTTTTAACCCAGTGGTAACCATCTTTTACTATGTCTTTTGGAGGAAATTTTAGGCTACCATGTGGTTAGCAAAAGAATTAACCCGGTTAATGGTTAATGGTTAGGGTTAACGGAATACCGGGTTAAATATAGAATTCGCTAAGTTTGGCGTAGTCACCTTTGAGTGTAGCAATCTATTTATTTTGAGCAATTTGTAAGGCAAAGGGACAATTTTTTGCGTCATGTCAAATTGCGCGTGGTCTCATTTTTCAAATGTTAAACGTGAAGAAGTTCAGAAGCTACGATTTTTAAGAATAGAGACAAGTTGTTATCACGGAAAATGTGCGCTTGGGTCACTTTCACTTTAGAAATATGTTAGCACCATTTTTTTTGTCTGATATGCGTGTGTTGTATGTGTGTAGTAGTGTATGATGCACATGCCTGTCAATTTTAAGACGTGCGCGTGGTCTCATTTTTCTGCTGTGTTTCATAAGGATAAGGCATACCGAAAATTGTATGAATATACCGCTCCGTAAAAGGAACACTAATGCAAATTAGTTTCTGCTCTAAGTTTTAAATTTTTCTTGTAGTTTCATCCTCTTTAAATTTTTCTTGAACGGGCGGACGCTGGGATACGAATGGTTGGCCATAGATAAGGTATGACTGGAATCAATTGTCAACATGTACTTTTTAGTTTGTCTCTCATTTCATAATGGATAATAATCGAACTCAAAATCCCGTAAGTTTTGTTATCTCATGTAAAAATTGACTACATTTTTCTACTTGTTCCGAAACGCAGCAATCACTATTCCTTTCAAACATTCTTAGTGAGTCTAAGAGCGTACCAGCGTACTTAAAATTCCGTAGAACACACCAGCAGAGTGTGAATATTCAACTGTTCTTCAAGAGGAAGGCGTTCTCCTGTTCAATCACGTTAATCGCATAGATTCACGTAATCCTAGCACCAGTTATGAAGCTTCCCATTCCCTTTTCAAAAGTGGGACAGATTGTCTGGTCAACCGCCAAGGTTTTCTATAAAAAACCGGAATTTATGCAAATTATGGTAATCTGCATCGCTTTCTAGGTCATTTTTGGAGTCTGAAACTTACCGAACCAATTCTCACCTCTTTTCAAAGTCACTTCTATCTAGTTCTTGTGGACATGATAATCAATTGTTGATAACATAACATAACAACCTGTACTTATCTTTTTGTCTTTTATTCGACTTTTTACTTTGGTTCCTGTATTCTTAAAACTTTCAGTGTGCTGTCTGACGGCCAGGGCCAAATCACTACGATGTGTCGACGCTGGTTGGCAGCACCACTGACGCCAGGAAGCGATAGTCTGACCGCCGAATGCATATAGGTATGACTGATTCATTGTTTTTGGTGTTCGGGTAAAAGATCCTCGTTTGAAATGTATTATTGACCACCAAGATTCGCAAGAACGCAAGTTGATACGCAAGAACACACACCAGAAAGATATTATTCTTTTAGTCCACAAGAAACCCATTGTCCGCTTACCTTGCACCTTTAGTGAAACTTTATTGAGAAATAGCGAAGTTTTTGCGCGAAACGAAGCTCTTTTTCAAGTTCATTTAGCTCATTGGTTTGGCAACGATGTTACCAAAGTTGAAATTAGATCTCGATGTCGTAATCTAGTTTCTTTACGTTGCGCAGTATGACACAATGTACTGCACACAGCGTTTAACTTGAAGATATGTTGTTGCCATGAAATTAAAGCTGCTTAATTCCTAGGTTGCCTATTTCAGAACATTCCCATCGTATTGGGGATCCGGAATTATTTGTTCTACAACCTCACCGAGCGAAGTGACAGCCAAAGAAAACAACTGCTGGTTACGGTATTCAATTTGCATTTGCCATCTGTCATCTTATTATTAGCAATACTTGTCCCGATTCCGGAAGCTTCACTTCATTCCGTTATCTAAATTATCTTTCTTTCCCCCCAGTTCTCTACGAGCTTCAGGTCATGGACTAGTAGTGAGTAAATATAAATTCTTCATTTCCTGAATTCCTACTGCTACTCTTTCGCATTAGTGACATTGCGTTACATTGTATTATTCATCCAATCATCTTATCCTTTAGTATTATTTAACATTCTAGCTTTTTTACTTTGCATAAGTTAATTTCCTAGGTAATACTACTGTGACCCTAAACGTGCATTTTCACACAAATAGTTTCATTCATGATATTTGTAACTTCACCACTAGCTAACTATAGTTGTTAGTTAACTTTTGTTTCTCAGTAAAGTTCTCATACAGGCCTTCGTGAGCATGTGCGTTGTTTTCTTTCATGTTGTCAAGTTAGAGGATCTCAAATAAAAGTTTCCTTTCCTCAAAGTGTTTATTAATGTAGGGGTCGGTCTCACTCAGTCGCAGTCAAATCGCGGACTGCGCGCAGCCTGCTGGCAGAGAGCGGGGAAAATGCGGGCTGCGCGCAGTCCGCGCGCAGAAAGGGGCGGGTACAGGCGTCGCCGCCGCACAACGCGCCTATCTGCGCGCGGGCTGCGCCCTGGCCGGTGGCGGGCCGCGCTTTGAGTCGTGTGTATGCATTATCACAATAATTATTATCCAAAAAACAGATATAATCACCGTTTAGTCGTCAAACACTGCCTAGTTGCATATAAGACGCTCCAATCTAAATGGTTTCGGAAATCAGGAAATCCTAGTGATTTCATGAAATTTTTAGGATGAGACTTTTAACCATCGAAGAGTTATCACTTTTTTAAAATTATTTCTGATTGGACATCGGGTAGTCCCCATTTATTTGAAGTTTAAACTAAAAACCAAACGATCGAATCGCTGTGTCCCGATTCAGGAAATTGAAAAAAAGTGTGTCACAAAAAATTGCAGTTTTCACAAATCTCTCAAAAAATTGTGTCACAATTTTTCACACTTCAATTTTTTGGGCACAGTTTTTCACACTTCAATTTTTTGGGCCCAATTTTTCACACTACAATTTTTTGGGCACATTTTTTCACTTTTCCAAATATTGTACATGTTCCAGCAAGAGAGGTTATTACTGAACCACTCGCGCGATACTACTGTTTCCTTCCATACCCCCCTGACTGCGCCGTATCTAGTATTGGCGATTAGAGCAATGAGACGCAGAGAAACGAGCGCGCTTTGAGGGCATCGCCCAATTAGAAAAAGAGACGCAGAGAAAGAACAGGCGAGACAGATCCGCAGGATTTGAAACCATAACAAGATACGGATCATTGAGAGCTGTGTCAAAGAGTATCACAGCATTATCGCGCGAGAGACATACAAAGTGCAAAGTATCTCTCTTTAGAGAAACAAATGTGTCACAATTTTTCACACTTCCATTTTTTGGGCACAATTTTTCACACTTCAATTTTTTGGGCCCAATTTTTCACACTACAATTTTTTGGGCACATTTTTTCACACTGTTTTCAACTGCGAAAACGTGTGTTATAATGTTCTGAAAGCAAAATAATTGTGGCAGAGGATTTCGAAACATACAAATATTCGGTAGTTTTATCTGCGCTCCAAATGAGAGCGACACAAGAATTAGAAGAATTGGACATTTCAGAAAAAATATCGGACAAGTCTGATGATGCACAATATTTTGAGGTTTTCCAAGAAATTATCTAAAATGGAAACCATTTAGATTGGAGCGTCTTATATATAGTCGCCATTTTCCCCATAAAGACAGCGGAGAGTTCGATTGATTGAGCGATGCGGGGCGAGCGGTCGTTGATTATTTGCCAGCGGTCGAGAGAGTGTGTAGATCAACGATACGCAGACTGGTTGGCCCCTCGCCAAACCCCCGCCCCTTACAAAATCGATGGTACGGTGTCCACAGCGGTTTGACGAATCCTATATCACTATGAGCGTGTTACATAGCCACTATACTATAAGTAAACTGAATAGTCACTTAGAGTTAGTATTCTAATGAGGCATCGTGCACTTTATCATTGCACTTTTATAAGTTATGCTGTGCCTAACATGTTTTACGTGACTGTGCAATTGACTAACAGTATATACCCTTTTTATCATCTAAATTTTTTTCTTTCTACATTTCTCCAATTGTATGGAAAAATGTGGAGAGTCACGTGATGAATCGCGAATACATATTTTCTGCTCTATTTTATCCACGTGAAACGTGAAACATACGGACGAACTAAGTGTGTTTTTTTTGAAACTCAAGGACAAGTTCAAGGTTCTCTCTCTTTTCTGCCCAACTTAAAAAACAGATGAGGTGTTGGTATTGGCGTCTTTCAATTTGGAAGAAAGTGGAATTTTCGAGTTTCTCAAGTTGAGAGGTGGCAACTAGGGTTGTAAAAAATAAAACTCGAAGTTTCGAGTTTCGAGTTCAACTCTTTTTTTTGAAAACTCGAAATGTGTATTTCGATTAACTACTCTAGTTGCAACCCAAACAAAAAACCATTACAATCTGTCCAGAGTGCAGTCTGCTTTGCTCGATATTTCGAAGCAGTTGGAGACAGCCAAAGATACGAGCAGAACAACAACCACGGACTTTATCATTCTTCAATCCTGAAATCAAAAAATCAACGAAAAAAAAACAGTTTTCTTTGAAAACCATTCAACCAGTGAGAAATGTAGTCGCCTTTTATCCCATGAAAACAGAAGAGGGATCACGTGATTGAGCGATGCGGGGCGAGCGGTCGTTGATTGTTTGCCAGCAGTTGAGAAAGTGTGTAGATCAACTCGGAACGATTAGCGCCAATTTTGTGCGATTGGCCAGCTACAAAAGCGAGAGAGCATGTAGGTCAATGAGGGCGCAGACATCTGCGTCTCTCTGACCTGCACACTCTCTCGTCAAGGCCGCTACAAAAGTGGCTGGCCAATTGGCTGGGAATTGTCTGAGAATGATACGCAAGCTGGCTGGACCCGCGCCAACCCCCGCCCCTTACAAAAACGATGGTACGGTGTCCACAACGGTATGAAAAATTCTATACCTGTAGTGAACATTTCTAGGGGATGATGAACACCAATCTATAGATCGAACTCAATCGATACACGACACAATTAACGAATTTGGTACCACAATACAATCACAGCGGGGTAAAGCAACATACACCTCAATGGCTCGCTTTGGGAAGAGGAATAGAGAGTATTTAACGCTCTTTCATGTTTCTTTACTTTTTTCTGTAGCACTATCTCTTCCTCTTCCTCTTTCTCTCTCTCTCTCTCTCTCTCTCATTCTCGCTCTGTACAATAAGCTGGAGCTTTCTGGAAATGGTAAAAGCCATGAAAAAGGTTTCGAAAAAACGGTTTGTTCGAAGATACAATTCGTTGTGTTTATGTGATCGGAAACCATTAATTCACATATTCGGTACCAATAATCCGTTTTATATTCGTTTTCTCACGAAAAAGATCGTCTGTTGGCGAACACTGAACGATTCGAGAATAGCGAAACATCTAAGCAATTTGTAGTATAGGGAGATACAATCAGTAAAACGCAGTGTAATTTTGACCAGATAATCGTTGTACTTTGATCTCAATATATAGTCGTCGTCCACGGAAAGGCGGGAGGGTACTGTATATCTCATTTTCCGCTGTGTACACACACATGTCTTCGATTCCAAAGCTTTGCGGTGATGTGCTCTAATAGCGCAGTGATTAGCGCTCTGCTATGAAACTTTTGCTCGCCGGTTCGGTTCCGGCAAGAGATAGAAATTTGGCACTAACTATAAGTTTAAATTTGCGAATTTTGACCGAAAACCTACGGGATCAAACTACATGCACAAACTAAATTTGGGTAACAAACACAATATATGCCTGTTCTGAAAAAAGCGAACCCCATAAAGGTTTTGTCAAACAGTTGTGGACACCGTACCATCGAATTTGTAAGAGGCGGGATTTGGCGAGGAGCCAGCTAGTCTGCGTATCATTGATCTATACACTCTCTCAACTGCTGGTAAGGTATCAACGACCGCGCATCGCTCAATCAATCGAACCCTTGGCTGTCTATATGGGGAAAATGGCGACTATAACAGAAAATAACGTTTCAGTAACCATTTAGGAGTTGAAACTCCTCATTGTACGATTTGCATTTATCGAATAGAGCCTACATGCTAGAAGTAAGTTGAATAGTCACGTAAAGTTAGCATTCTAATGAGGAATCCTGCCTATTTTCATTGCACTTTTCTGAGTTCTGCTGTGTTTAACATGTTTCACGTGACTATGCAATTGACTAACAGTATACAGTGTATGTTGCACCATTCCGTTGTGTTTGTACTGCGATCTCGTACCTTTTCGATGGATAGTCGCGAATCGTGACGTGTATTGAGATCAGACTAAAACGAAGATTGGTCATCGCGCGCAGCGCGAAGCGCTGCGCAGATTAGCTTTTTTTTTTTTTGATCACAACATTGCGGACTTTCAAAAGTGGTTTTATGCCATTTTCTCAAAAACTCCTGAACGGATTTTTGAGATTTTGATGGAAAGAGATAGAGGAGGAAAGGCTTTATCATTGAGCTATTCGATATTTAATGTGCGACCAGTGATCTACAGTTATGCTGAATATCGTCTCGCAAAAATGTCTTCCGACGGCGGCCGCGTGGCGTGGCGCGGCGGCCGCAAAACCGACGAATTTTACCGATGCGTCTGAAATTTGGAATATAGTTAAAAACAGCAGAGATATGTGTAAATCTGAAATCTTGGACCAATCGGTTAAAAATGAGCCATTTTATCGCCTTGGAAACATTGCATTTAGCTGCTTTCACAACCACTTCTAGATGTGCGGAGTGTGCGAAGTGAGCTGTTGTTTCGTTTTTTGGTAGTTTGAGTAGATTAAAGTATATTGAATAAGCAATTAGGTTAATCTGTAGAGATCCTGACTCCATAAAAAGGTTAATCGAACAAAAACAAAAATGATGGTGGTCGTGAAAGGATTCGAACCCTCGGCCTACTGGACTGTAGTGCGCTGCTCTCCCGACTGAGCCAAATAGCCACGAAGAGTGGAAGAAATGGACGGCGCCACACGTGCGCTGCCCGAAATCAAGGATTGATCACGGTTTCTGAGTGAAGGCTTACTAACCAAACTCGTAACGCAGTTTTTGTTTTTAAAGCATCAACCCAGCGTGTGTGAATAGATTAAAATATATTGGAAAAGCAATTGTGTTAATCCGTAGAGATCCTGACTACATAAAAAGGGTAATCGAACAAAAACAAAAATGCTGTCCGTGAAAGGATTCGAACCCTCGGCCTACTGAACTGTAGTGCGCTGCTCTGCCGACTGAGCCAAACCGTCACTAAAGAAGAAAAAATGGACGGCGCCACACGTGCGCTGCCCGAAATCAAGGATTGATCACGGTTTCTGAGAGAATGCTTACTAACCAGAGTTCTAACGCAGTTTATGTTCTGCAAATCAACTTAGTATTCATTGTTACGTTGAAAAAAGTTTAATAATAATTGATTAGATGCTCATTATTTCCTATCTATTGATTCATTATTTCCTTCGGAAATATAGAAAATGAGGACAATTTGTATAAAAAAAACGATGTAAAGTGAGAGACGATTAGCTTTTGAGATTGAACTGCATGGAATATAGAAAAGGAGGACAATAACTCAAGAGGGAAATAAAAAATCTAATCTCGCAATTTTCATGATCATCCTGACAGACTGATTCAAAAAATATATGCTAAATCTTTTAGAAAAGTCCGCTCACACTAAAAGCGTATCTGAAACAAAAATCAGCTATACTGTCAGTCTATCGCACAGTCACGTGAAACATGTTAAACACAGCAGAACTCGGAAACGTGAAACGACAAAGTGCACACTTAGGCTATTAGAATGCTAACTTTACATGAATATTCAAGAAACTTATAGTGTACTCTGTTCTGTTATCATTTTTGAATCAATGGTGATAATCATATTAGGACGTTTCATCTAATTGTTTGCTGCAAGTTTTTTTTCACTGAAAAACAAAATGTTTTTGACCCATGAAAATTGCGAGATTAGATTTTTTATTTCCCTCTTGAGTTATTGTCCTCCTTTTCTATATTCCATGCAGTTCAATCTCAAAAGCTAATCGTCTCTCACTTTACATCGTTTTTTTTATACAAATTTCCTATACGTTTGCAAGAACATCTCAGCATCCCGCTGTGCGTTCCATTTTTGAAAGTGGTATCTCACTTCTTGTTCTATGTTTTATATATGCAGAAATAAATAATAATAATAATAATCTCACCAATATTTTAGAGAAGATAAATGGGGTATGATGCACCTCAAGTGATTATCCCACAACCTGTCATGAGTTTAAAGCAGGACGATTATGTGGACCAATCCCTTCTCAACGGTCCTTCAAACTGCAATTGAAAAACGTATTGCAGTTCGAAGAACTGAGGCGTTGGTATTGGACAATCGTCCTTCTTTCACATAGTGTATGATCAACGCTGAATAGGGGTTGAAACTGTAGTGGTTGAGTGGGCGACGATTCACCTAAAACACTTCGGGCTTATGTCTCGTATAAAAAACTGTATGAGTAATTTTCTTTCAAATTTGAACAATAATAATTTATCCATACATAGTATCTATTGTGAAGTTATAAACTATCAGTTGAAGTTCTCACTTGAGTAATAGACAGCAGCTTAACGCATTTTAGCTGAATCGTCGCCCACCCAGTGGTTTTTTCTCTATTTTTTCAGCAGGTTACTTGTGTAGATTACGATTTGGGACCTGAAATCCAAAACCGTTTCTCCTTCCATCCACCTCAAAGTTGGTGGTTGACTGTTAGTTTGAACGGTAACCGTTAGTTTTAGGTCACTTTCCGGTTGCCTGGTAATCAAACAACTCGTAAAAGTCCTACTGAAATTCTACCCAGCATCTGGGGCTATCCTTTTATTTTAAATATAACAGTTTTTCTCTCTCCATTTTCATTTTTCTGAAACTTCTGAGCGATACTCGCTGTTTTCACCCACGTGGCACAGTCTCAATCTCATAACGTGAATCCCATATATTTATTTCATATTTCATATCCCATATATTTATTTGTAATGTTGAATGTATTCCTCCCAATCCAATCGTGAATCCCAATCCAAATCAAACTCATAATCCAAGCTCCAACTACGATGTTTTCCTTGAAATAACGTTTCCCGTAAGAAAGCAGTATTTTTCAACACAGTTCATTGATAACATCCTCCAATAAGCTTCTGATACCTTCAGCTTCTTACTGTCACCGAAATTAGGACCAGATTAAATCAAAACTCAAAATTACAATTTTTCAAGGCAATTGCATGCAGCTCATTCCTCTGTCAGTACACTAAAATTTGGTTGTGTCAGATTGTACCAGTTGTACACAAACAAAAGCAAACCAGAATTCAAGCGAATTTTATTATTATATTGATTCAACATGAACTTAAATGAACCCAAAACTTCATTTACTCAACATTACAAAAACATTTCAAGTCAGTTGCATGCGGTCAACGGGACTGATTCAACATAAACTTAAATGAACCCAAAACTTTGTTCCCTCAACATCACAAACAAATTTCAAGGCAGTTGCATGCAGGTCACTCCTCTGTCAGTACAGTCACATTTGGTGGTGTCGAAGAGTTTGCTCTCTCCCACTGGAATGTTTTCCTGGGCTTTGCCCATCAGACAACCTGCAACAGAGAAAAAAACATAAAATTTGAAATATTCATGAATTAGAGAAATGAAACAGTGTTGAAACGGAAGTATAGTCTTTTCCATTCCTACTGAGACTCCTACAGTAGGATTTCAGAAGTTCCAAGCCGTTTTGCTCACTTGCTGTTGATCGGAGAAGTGGAGGATTTGCATACCTCATTCTTTTTCTCAGATAGAGTGAATACCCGAAAGCATTTTCTCATTTTTCGCTTCACAACAGCCTTTAAAAAGTTTGTAAGGTGATTGTAGGAATCTCAGTAGGAATGGTGTGAATTATACCATTCGAATGATCATTCAATGAATATAGACGTTTGTATACCGTATCATTAATTTTGCGTCTCTTTTCTGAATACCCAAAACTTGGGTTTTCGGTTTTCCGGAGACAACGTACATTCTCCAGAACAACTACCTTATTACGTGTTATGACGATGTTTGAAAACGGCCAACAAACGTATCCAGTATTTTGAACTACTTCAACACGTGTAACATGTAATTGATAATCCGAACTAGTTTAACATGATAGAAATATACTGTAGGAGTTAATGTATGAATGAAACCGACTCTACCTGCCAAGTTGACTTTGTAATACCGTCCTTCCTTGACGCACTTGTAGCGGAATCCCTGGTACTCCGACTGCACATAATCGTAGGTCGTGCCGAAGTCGACCAGTTCGCCCTTCGAGCCCTTACAGCCTAGAAATGTCAGGTATATTGTTAATGTATGGAAATGATCATGATATATCACTCTTATGTTTGTAAAAAAAGGTTTGGTACACTATCGATTGTGTGGTGAGAGTAATACCAATGAATACCAATGTAAATCTTTGGCTGTTTTTGAAAACCTCAATTACGTCGAATTTCTTCGAAACACTAGGTAGTAGGGAAGGCGAATGCGGCGTAAAAAATTTCAACCTTTCCTATTAGATCCACGCTACCACGGTTACCGAACCTATCAAAAATCTGGTGAATAACTAACCGACAATGCTAGAGTACTTGCGGCCCATAAAATCCTTGCACTCGCGCACGAAGCTGTCATGTTCTGAGGTTGTGAATCTGCAAATGGAACCGAGGTGTTTATACTAGAAGTAAATTGAATAGTCACGTAAAGATAGTATTTTAATGAGAAACCGTGCACTTTCTCATTGAACGTTTCTGAGTTCAACTGTGTTTGATATATTTCACGTGATGTTCAATTGACTAACAGTATAGTTTTGAAAGCAGGATAGAAATTTATGTTATTCAAAACCTGACTGGACGGACTTGGTTTTTGACCTGACGCGGTAGCAGTGTTTTGAAAATCTCATGAGATACCTCACGCTAAAGTGCAATCAATTGCCCCCTTGTTCAATAAATACACTGTTTTCAGGTTACTCATTTGTTGAAATTGGTCTCACTTTGTGATCTTTTCGGCTTATTTTCGTTGTGTTTGTATTTTGTAAGTGATTTTATATTATATGAATGAATAAATCGATAGATAAGAAATCAGCACCTTTTTCCTACGGTGCAGTCTGCTTTGCTGGATATGTCGAAGCAGTTGGAAACCGCAACCGATACGAGCAGAACGACAACCATTATCTTAATCATTCTTCAATCCTGAAACAGATGAAATCAACAAAAGCTATGTTTTCTTGAAAAACAATTCGAATAAAATAGAAACAATAAGAAGAATTGTAGATTCGAGAGGAAATTAGCTGAGTTACATAGAATGCGAGTAGTTTCTCACCTTCTTTGATAGCACGTAACAGAAGAAATCTACATCGCAGAGCGTAGGTCGGGTTACCGCGGCACCCAGAAGCCATCCTGCGTCTCTTCAGACACACGCTGTTTCTTCGCGTTCACATCCCGCCGGTGTATGAGTGTTGCAAAACAGTGCGCAAAGAGAGAGAGGGACGCCGAATAAGATGAGGTTGCCGGAATGTTCTCACGTTTTTTGCTGTATGTATGCCAATCCTGCGTCTCTCCCTTGGCACACTATCTTGCCAGTCCTGCTTCCCGCGGGATGTGGAAGAGGAAAAGATCGTGTTATTAAGGAGACGCAGGTTAACATTGCAAATCCGGTATGTTTCTAGCGTGCCCGCACCATAGACCTACAGTAATTTTCGCAATTGAACTTCTATTGAGCGCCGCTAGGAAGTTTTCGTGGTTGGACACTGTATCCCACTGCAATTTGCTCTGATCAGAGCACTATTTGGCTCCGTATCGCGCTGATTTCAAGGAAAATCACACACGGAGTGTTTGAAAGTGAGAACCGGAGTTAGTCATTGATTAAAGCTGTATTCGAGAACGTAGTTATACGGTAGCTACAGCTTCCTACAAATGATAAAACGGAACGCGGCGCCTTTGGTAGCAGACTTTCTGTTCAAACCACCACTTCTCTCTTTTTATGTGCGCGAAAAACGATTAATTTCGAATGTCGATACGAACATTCCCGCGTTTATATCTGTGTTTCTCATGCGGAACGACAGTGTTGTTGGCAAAATCCAGACGATTTGAGAAAAACGAGACAGATATACAATTAGCAATAGAAAGAAACTAACACCTAATAGGGTTGTCGTTCAAAGAAAGGCGAGAGCATCACCACCCCAGTACTGGATATCTCACTGTGTGCTGTGTATGAATCGGCCTAGTTGGCCTAGTGGTTAGCGTCCGCACCTCCCAAATTTTTGAGACTGGTTCGAGTCTGAAATGAGGCGAATGTTTTATAAACGTGACACGCACTATAAGTGTTCTGACACAACTGTTGAATGTTGGAAAACAGTAAAAACTACTTTGTTCAAGAACACCAACAGGTCAAAGTCATTAAAAGTCAAAATCTAAACATATTAGCAGGTCACAACAGCAAGAATCAATCACCGAATATGTTCTATAACTCGACTGTTCGTGTTTAAGATCTAAAAACGCATGAATCCAGTTTGTTTCTGAATTGCCCAGTGATCATTCGGCAGCGTGCCAAAGTTTTTCAAAGTCAATTTTGACATTTTAAGAGGTTCGGTAATCTTGAAGTTGTGTGAAGCTTTTTCACAGTTCGTGCACAGGAAGACTTTCATGAAGCGCAATATTTCAATGGGAAACATTCCTCCAAAGTTTCATCTCACGCTGCCAAGGTTTTAGTGGAAGTCAAAAACTATATAATTAAGAGGGCAGGGTCAATAGATGGTAATCTCTACCTCACCTTATCCCTACCTGTCTTCTATTCTCACCTTTTTCCGCTTTCTCGGTGGTCGTCTCACTCTATATCCCCCTCTCTCTCCCCTTTCCACTCTTTCTCTTTCTCCTTCCACTCCTCTCTCCCTTCTCTCTCTCTCTCTCTCTCTCTCTCTCTCTCTCTCTCTCTCTCTCTCTCTCTCTCTCTCTCTCTCCACCCGTTTCTTCTCTCATTTTCTGTTATTCGGTCTCTCTTTATTTCTCTCCGTCTTCTCGTAACTCCGTTTTCTCACTTGCTCTCTTCTCTTTCTCCCTCTTTCTCACTTTCTTTCCACTCTCTGCCCTCTCTTTCTTCTCATCCCTCTCCTCTTCTCACTGTTTCTTCCCTTAAGCCAAAGGTGTGACACGCGACACCGCATAGATTGTATCGAAAGATTGAATAGAAGATATACCTTTTATACGCACTCTCTAGGTTTATTACCCTATACGTTGTGCATATATTTTTACGTTTATACGCAATTTAATACGTCTCACCACGTAGAGAATCAAAATATAACACAAGATGTTAAAGAAGGACGATTATGTGGTCCAATCGCAACGATTCAGTCGTTTAAACTGCAATACGTTTTTCAATTGCAGTTTAAAGGACCGATACGTCGGGATCGGTCCACATAATCGTACTACTTTTAGTATTTAATAAGTGCACGTTTTTTTGTCCTTAAGTATTTTTCTATTTTTTGTTCGAATTCTTTTCGTTCAATTGTGGTATTAAAGGGGGGGGGGGCAGAAAGGAAAGTTTGTATTAAAGAGCTGCTCAAGATAAACCGATATATACAAATTTCAATTCACACTAACGAACCTATTTTGCATACGTTTCACATGTTTCATCCTGTTTTGGCGCGCGCAACCTTATATTTAGGTACCCCGGGTACCTAAACTAGCTTTTCATTCTGCCCTCCTTTAATTTAGAAATTCAAAATGGAGCTGAAGGAAATTTGGTGCTAATCACTTATCTAAACCTCTACACGGAATCATTCCACACTAAGAAAAACACTGTGAAGTTCTTTCCATACAATTGTAAACTGATATCAATATACAGCGAGTTTCGAATTCTTTGAGTTCAATTTGGAAGGGAAAACGTTCAATAACTGTGTTTAACTCTACTTTCAACTGAATCTACCTGTTTCAGATTTCTTCCCTAATCGAAGAATGACGGTTTGACATACATTCAGACCCTATCTGTTTCAATAAATATCAGATTTTTTAGAAAGGTGAGTTTCACATTTTACTTTTATTTTCTAATGTTTTTAACATGTTTTCTGTCCAGAGCGTTGTTTTTATAGTTGATTGAGTTATTGGTACATTGGAATGGGCCACTGAGACATCGAACGGACTCGTTCTGTGTACCCGTCTGGTAGTTTTACGCGATTAGGTGCATAAATTCCACGACGTTTGCGATTTTAATAAATCTTTCAATGGGATAGATTTTTCATTCATTGAAACAGGATTCATCTTAATTGATGGCATACCGTTACTTAAATACTTAATTTTATTTTTTGGTAATTTTTCGTAGGAAAATATGTGCTCAGTGAAAGGTGCCACTCAAAATCGTTTCGACCCTGATTCAAGACGATCTCAGAGGGTCGGGTCATCATCAGTTGAACCCCTCTGAGAACTTGGAAAACAGGACAAGAAGAGTAATTTTACATCGGAAAATGCACCTGCAATTCAAGGTCACGGGGTCAAGGTCACCGAGCATTGGCTTAGAGAGGGGTCGGGGTCAAGGTCATCAGATCAATAAATCAATAAGTGATAAGTATTCAGTGATAAGTAATCAATAAATCAATAAGTTATAATCAATAAATCAAGTAATCAGTAATCAGTGATCAAACTACAACTTTTAGATAAGTTTTAGATAAATGATAAACTTTAGATAAATGATAAGGTTTAGATAAATGATAAACTTTTTATCAGACTACAAGCTATAACTTTTAACTTTTGAACAACTTCAATGTAACTTTTAACAAGCTTTAAAGTAACTTTTAACAAGCTTTAAAGTAACTTTTCGAAATTGGTTTAGTACCGGTTAGTGCTGGGGTATTTCGCGCAGACGGTTATGCCACGTACCGCTCTCGATATAAACAACGTAAAGTGGGACCAGTTACTTAGTTCAGGCCAGATTGGCAGTGGACCGTTTGTGGGGGTTGTACACCGTCGCGGGGGTCAACGAGGTCACGGGTTGGGCGGATTACTAACCGGTCTGATAACAATGTTACCAAAATTTTTCGCATCATCCGTAGGTAGGGAGTTAATATCATCTGGAAAAGCTGCTAATTCTGATGTGTTGGAGGGAAAACCAGTGGGTAAAACGTTAAAACACCGGGCCCGTAGTTCTGTAAAAAATTTGACGGGTCTTGGTAAGCGACGTAAAACACCCGTGGCAGTATTGAAACCTCACAAGAAGCAAAGTGTGCGTCGCAAGCGGTCGGTTCTCCTACGTTTAACATGTAAAAAATAATAGATGAGAAGTCCGCCAAAACACTACTACCTGAACTCGATTTTACCGGTATACCACCGACGTCGCTGGGGGTGGTTGCAACACGTACAAGTCATATTGGTTTGAAAAATACTTTACTCCCTCAATGACCCTGGCACTTTGTTATTGCTCAAAAATCCCGTACATTTGTAGCCCTAAAGAAAACATGGCTGGTTGTTAAATTTAAAAATACCGATGAAAAAAGTAGGGCAATTCCAAAGTTAGATAAGGATAAGCTACTGAACACCATTTATGCGCCCGGCCAACAATTTGCTGCCAGCCTAGTGAAATCATATCAACTTCATATAGGCGGTGTCAGGTCTATGATTCGGGGGTCAATCATGCCTACAAAACGTATATGGAAAACACTTTGATGTTCAGTAAAGCAGCAAAAAAGTCATCACTTCAAATATCCGGATACCATTTTGAAGATAAACTAAATGATGAGACCGGTACAAGTTATCTCAATCGGGCAGAGTATACTGTGGGTGGTGCAAGTCACCAACTGGCAACACCCATAAGTACAGACTTGTTCAACCAGGAAAGACTATTATTGAATTGACAAATCGGCATTGTCAGGTCTCGAGATAAGAGCTAGATGCCAGAGGGGTTTAATGGGAGTGAAACAGCTTCACATGTAGCATACTGAATTGCTGCTTGTTGTACCGCATGTTTTCAGTATCTCCCCGTTGACCAAATTCGATTTGAAACACGGTTTCACTTCGCGCCTCGCGTCTATTCGTGACACTATTTCCCGAGCGAAATCTCAGGTGCAGAGAGGTGAATATTTATGATACTTTAGAACTAATTAGAAATATTTCATGTTTAGACAAATATTTTATGGTTTTTTAATAGGTCAAGCCGATGGTGTGATCCTGGTCTTCTCCCTCCTCCGTGGTGGATTTTCGAGGTTTCTAACCACGCTTCTAACCCGTGGCGAAGAAGAGGTGAAAGGTTGGTTCAATATGTGGTAAATTAGAACCTTAGGCTGCGTTCACACTACGTGCACCCAGATGCAGCGGCCTCGCAACCTGGGGGCTCGCCTGCTAAAAACATGATTATCGATTGAGCCGCCGCATCCAGGTGCGGCGGCTCGTGCACCCAGGTGCATTTAGGAGGTTCATACTTATTTTGCAGCGGCCGCTCACTTTTGCCGCCGGTTTGGGATATTTTTGCATCCAACTCAAGAAGCCGCTGCCTTTGCTTGCAATCAAAGGCAGCGGCCACTTCCGTGCTTGCATTTTCTTTGTAACTTGAGTTTATTTGTTGTTCTGTTCCCATTGTGCATTTTTAATAAAGTTCTGTCAGGTGTTTGGAACAATATCATCAGTGAGCAGCAATTTTATAGTGGAAATACCGGTGTGCAACCGTCAGAGCTATTATTTTTCATAAATTCACAATAAAATATCGCGCGCGCGTGAACGCGATGCGACAGTTTTTTCAAAGTGGATGAAATCGTACCAAATTTGGCGTGCGAGTGTGGTAGTTATTGATAACGTAAAATACAACTCACATTTTTGAAAAAAAACGCGTGATCTACAACATGTATAACTGCTAGACGCCGCAGGCGTCTAGTCATTTGAAGTATACACAAGGCGAAAATAGAATTGCATCTTCTTTCCGCGCCAGAGCGATAGGACACGCGTACGCAATGGCACGGTTTGCGTATAGACCTGAAATTAAACAAAATTATATAATGTTTGAATTTTGCTCAAGTTTGAGAAAATCGTAACGGCCTCCAAGTAGGTTCATACTTCTCGACAGCAAGAAGCAGCGGCTTTCAGCTTTCAGATCCGGATGCAGCGGCTTTTGACTGAAATGCAGCCTTTGCTATTTTTGGCCGCTGCATCCAGATGCAGCGGCTCGAGTTGGAGGCGCGAAGTGTGAACGCAGCCGTTTTCAGAGTTTTCAGACTACTTAGATTCTTCTCTTCTCTGCTTCTCTGAGATTTAGTCATCAGAAAATCTTGGCACGGTGCCAATGGGTCTAAATGGGATTGGAATGAACTATATTACTTTTCTTTTCCAGTGATCCCCGACAACACAGTATGGAGATACTCAGATAAACATTCAGAGGCTAAGCATGAATGTTTTCGAAACATTACCATTTAAGTAACTTTGTTAAACTAAATATCGCTCAATACAGAGACATGAAGTTTAGCGGAAAATTGGTTCCCGGAAATTAACTCAGTGTGACGTGCCTTATTTCAGATTTGGATGCGGTTTTCACCGGCGCTCTCGCGGACGACCATGTGCGTCTACTAAGAAAATGTGAGTGATCTCCCAATCCTCTGATGGGATAATAAATGTTGTTAACAAAATGTTTGAGACTGTGTGTATTTTGTTTCATACTGAAGTCGGAAAACAAGCCAACAGGATTTGGGTTACTGTAATGAGACAATCCTCAATCTATCATTGCTTTGTAGTTTCATGATATTTACAAATCTTCCTTGTCAGATTTCATATCGGTAATTTTAGCCATGTTTTGATCGGGTTTTGTAATTTTGTAGGCATTTTGAGAATTTTGTACGTAGGTGAACTGTACCGGAATCAAACCTACGAGCAAAATTTCTCAGCAGGGCGCTAACCACTGCGCTGTTAGAGCACATAACCAGAGAGTTTTGGAATCGAAGAGTTGTGTGCGTACATAGCGGAAAGTGAGACATACAGTACTCTCTCACCTTTCCGTTGGCGAGTATACGTTGGAACGTTATTTGAATGGTACGAGTTGGGTGAATACACGGAAGAAAAATGGTGTTCGAAAATTTGAATGTGGGTGGTACGGAGTGTTTGTTGACTACAGAGGCGGAGTAGAATGTTTTAATAATTAGAAAGTACACGTCTAGCGAAACAGTTGTTTGGGAACTGTCATAATGTTCGTTTAAAGAATCCGTCCCGCTCTAATTTTGACTTGTGAGTTAACAATCTGACCTTTTGGCAAATGAAAAACCATCATCAAAAATATATACTTTTATATCTCTACCTCGCTTCGTTTTTTCACAAAAGCGGCTTACGTAATGACACCGATGGGGGAGTTGCGTACGGAGTATGCTCAAAATAGCCTATAAAAGTACAAAAATATTTTTAAAACCTTCTATCATATACAACAACACAATTAAAAACTGAAAACTGAAGATAAATCGAAACGTAAATGAACCAAGTCAAGTTGCGTCACAGTGAAAATGTTCGATGTTATGTAGCTTTTTGAATTTTTCGTGAAGCTCAGATTATAGCGGAACGGTTTCTTTAAGGAGTTGTTCAGACTGTTTCAATGGTGAATTGCATTTCAGACACGGAATCGTCCTGCGTTATCCCGAGCCACTGTTCCGCTGCGAAAGCCGAACCAATACCAGTGGAACTGCTCTTATTGAATTTTAGAGTGAGCCAATACGATATATCCGACACGAAGAGTGTGTCATTCTGGCCGAGTGGTCTAAGGCGCTGCGTTCAGGTCGCAGTCCTCTTCGGAGGGCGCAAGTTCGAATCCTGTGGATGAGAATTTTATGTTCTTAAACTTTATAATTCTTTTGTTGTTTATAGAGCAGTTATAAACTTTTGAACTATGAACTACCTCAAATGGAACTCTACTGGGCAATTTAGTCGCCATTCCCCCGATAAAGACAGCAGAGGGTTCGATTGATTGAGCGTTATGGGTCGATCGGTCGTTGATTATATGCCAGAATTCAAGAGAGTGTGTAGATCAGAGAATTTTCTATGTTTTACGACCCTTTTTCGGGTAAAAATTCATCAAGTTCTCAATGGCTTCGTTCAGTTTTGTCTTCGAAAACTAACGTGTTTCAGATTTCTTCAATAATCGAAGAATGGTGGTTGGACATACATTCAAACCGTACTTGTATTCAATAATCTTTATTTCATAGAGAGGTAGGGTAAATTGTTTTGGTTTTTCATGTGGTGTATTGTCTGTCAAAGTTTCTGTGAAATTTTCACAATATCGGCGTTTTACGTGGTCTTTTTCTTGTTTCTCTCTCTCTTTCTTATTCGTTGTTTTTTTCTCTTTTCATCTCCGTGATCTAAGTCCCCAGTTCACGTTTTGTTTTGGGGGAATACTTTACTTTCGCCCCCCCCCCCCCTTTCCCGTTTCAAAATGTACTGTATTTAATTGACATGTTTTCAGCATGATCTCAATGTTTGATGTATTACTACTTACTAGCGGGGAGGTTTCAGCGAGTCTCAGGAGAGTATTAGACTTCATGTTCGGCGAGTGTCGTCTCGTGAACGCAACGACGAATCAACCTGACGTGAGCTCAATATTGCTCATCTAGTTCCCATTTTTCCTAAAAGGACAATAAAGGGCTCTATTGACTGAGTGATGTACGTATTTTCTTAAACGGTTTTTCATTTCCCCTCAGTATGTTAACATAAATATAGAAATTAGAGACAAACACTATCTTTAATTAGTTCTTCATCACCACATTTTTCAGATTCACATCACGCGGTATGGACTAGAAAACAGCCTGGGTTGTTCTGGAAAAACTCTCCGCGAGTGAGAGGATTTCTACCCGCTTATTACTAGAGAGGTATGTTTTTTAAAAGCGTGGTCCGAGTAGTGTTGGTACGTTAAAATAAATTTCCTATTATGTCCGTGATGTTTTAGCCGCGATTAATCTATTAGGTTCTAATAAGGCCGCGTAGAGTGACATTTTTCCTCTCAAATAATAAATTAAGTTCTTTTTTTTACTCACCCTAGCGTATATATACGGAAATTGAAAGAAAATGTATAGTAAAGTATAAATTTTGATTAGATGAAACCATGTTTTATCGACTATAATTTTAAATACAACACAATTGCATTCAAAATTATAGTCGACTCGTAAAAAGTGGGGGACCAGGAAGTGTGTGAGTTCTGTTCGGTTTCACCGTTTTCTGCAAAAAGTGAACAATACGATGTTGTGAATGAATGCAACAAAAAAAGAACGATACATTTCTTTGCACTACGGTTCACAAAAAACAGAATATACAAAGTATAACTTGAACGTAAAAGTGCAGTGCATAGTGGTTTCCCTTAAGAACGTTGTGAACCGTTGTGCAAACCTATGTATTGTTCTTTTTTTGTTGCACTCATTCACAACATCGTATTGTTCACTTTTTGCAGAAAACGGTGAAACCGAACAGAACTCACACACTTCCTGGTCCCCCACTTTTCACGAATTGTTCTCTTTTCGCTAGTTGTACTAGTACAACCACTCTTAGAACTGACTCAGAAAAACGATTTCTGAATAGTGGTGACGATCAAACATCAGTAGTGGATATCACCGAATTTTACATCGGAAAATGCAACTGCAGTTCAAGGTCACGGGGTCAAGGTCACCGAGCATTGGCTTAGAGAGGGGTTGGGGTCAAGGTCATCAGATCAATAAGTGATAAGTAATCAGTGATAAGTGATCAATAAATCAATAAGTGATAATCAATAAATCAATAAGTGATCAGTGATCAGTGATCAAACTACAACTTTTAGATAAGTTTTAGATAAATGATAAACTTTAGATAAATGATAAGGTTTAGATAAATGATAAACTTTTTATCAGACTACAGGCTATAACTTTTAACTTTTAAACAACTTTAATGTAACTTTTAACAAGCTTTAAAGTAACGTTTAACAAACTTTAAAGTAACTTTTAACAAGCTTTAAAACAACTTTTAACAAGCTTTAAAGTAACTTTTCAATGTTTTGAATATGGCTTTGTATTTTTATAGACGTTTCCAAAAATTTGTACGTTGGTGAACTCGGCGGTGTGTGTACGTGCGCGTAGTCGCACCGCACTTTTGAGAACACGGAGCAAAATAGGAAGTTGAGACCTTGATGAATGATTTTGGTTTTTTAATGTCAACAATATCGAATAATCAGCTCAAACCTCCAAATTAAAGAAGAACGGTCCCTTTAACTCATTGTATGTTATAGAAAATGGGCAAGGTTGATAACGACTGTATAATGGACAAACCGGCCTTGCATGAGGTTGGAGAAGACTTATTCGTCTGTGAAACCCCTCTGTCATATCTGTCCACATCCCACAAGACGTGTGATAATTTTGACGTGGCCAATTTTATGGACTTGGTATGTTTCGGTCTAACATGTATGCGACTTCAGGACCGTTTGAGTTCACTTAAAACTTCATTCAAATCCTTTTTTCCCCTTGATCGATCGGTTTACTTGTTTACATACAGATCTGGTGGTTCAAAAACGTCTCGTTGTTCAGAATACTTTTATGTAGCTGTTTAGTGACGTATAGGGTTTTTCATTGCATTTGGAAGTGGCATCCAGATGGAACTTGAAAGACTCAATGACACAAGTTCTCACAAACGTTGGACTACTATCCAGTGTCAGGCACGTGAACGGGGTCTCGCCCGCCCGGCAGTCGTAGTTTTGACTGCTAAAAAGTATGTCAGCGACCGAAAAGTGTGGCCCCTGGCGCCTCCCTTGGTTCAGTAAGTTTAACGCTTTTTTTTTGTTCGTCTCGATATATTTTTTGAGTCGTTGCATCTGTATTCAAAAAAAGGCACACCGGGATATCACAAGTTTCATATCTGATAAAATGCTTCTTAACCGATCACATTATCTGAGAAGTGGATCTCGGTGGCAATGTAGTTGGTGTCACACCTGTTGAGCTTGTATTCAAGAATCTTCATTTCATGGAGAGGTAGGGTAAATATTTCTGGTTTTTCATGTGGTGTATGGTCTGTCAAAGGTTCTGTGGAATTTTCACAATATCGGCGTTTTGCGTAATATTTTGCTCGTTTTTTCTCTTTTTCTCTCTCTCTCTCTCCCTCTCCTAGTCGTTGTTTTTTTTCTTCCATATCCGTGATCTTAGTTTCCAGTTCACGTTTTGTTTTGGGGGAATATTCTACTTCGGCCTCCTTTCACACCCCCTTTCCCCTTTTAAAATGTACTGTAATCAACAGACATTTTTCAGCATGATCTCAATGTTTGATGTATTACTACTTACTGGCGGGGAGGTTTCAGCGAGTCTCAGGAGAGTATCGTGCGCAGCGCGGAGCGCTGCGCAGATTAGTTTTTGTTCAAAGGTCTGCAGACAATACAAAACAGATTATTACAATTTTCTTCAAAGTACGTCGACCATTTTCTTAGATTTTTGCATGAATCACTGAAGGGCAACACGTCTACAAGATACTAAGTTCACGTTCCAAGTAGAATTTATTCAGAGGAGTTAGAGGGCCCAACGTCTCGCAAAAATGGCTTCCGTGCGGGGCGGCGGCGGCGGCGGCGGCTGCGGCGCCGGCGACAAAAGTGTCCGCCTCCTCAAATCTCGGCATAGTTTCGCACAAAATTAACTTATTCAAAAAATACTTACATTTTTGAAAAGCTCTAAAAAAGTTGAGGTATACGTATTTTTCAGGTATGTCTGAAATTTGAATATTACGTGTGAGAGAGCCAAAAATGGTCTCGCAAAAAATCATGGATAGACCGGTTTCGTGAAAATAAAAATGAAAGAACAGTTTAACGTGTAGTAGGAAGACGTTTTCCAATGACGAACTCATGACAGGCGGGTACAGCTTGGTTTTCACTCCTATTCACATGTCTCATTGGCGGATTGGATAAACGCTCTATTCACGCACGGCGAACGAAGGTTCGATTCCTGCCTGGAGTCTAGAGTGGAGAATTTGCTATCACTTGAACGAGGTTACAACTACACCAAACGTTCTGCACTACGGCACGGTTTAAAACTCCAATAGAAAAACATAACTTTCCTTGTTTAGCTTATTGTTCAAAAATATTATTTTTTATCAAAAATGACCGTTACTTCGTAACCATAGAAAAAGAGTTCAATTAGTATAAAAAACGAGTGTAAAGAAAGTAAAGATTAGTTTTGGATAAATATGTACAAGAAATATAAAAGAAGTCCAATAAAAATATTTTGAGGAAAATGCTAATCTCGCTTCTCTTGAAAACAACGGAGTATAAGCTAGATTATTGTGAGTCGCAGTCAGAAGTTTTCTTCCGACAACCAAAAACTCGGTATCCTTTTTTTGAAATTCTAAACCGAGCGAGATTAGAGTTTTCCTCAAAATATTTTTATTGGACTTCTTTTATATTTCTTGTACATATTTATCCAAAACTAATCTTTACTTTCTTTACACTCGTTTTTTATACTAATTAGACTTCATGTTCGTTGAGTGTCGTCTCGTGAACACAGCGACGAATCAACCTGACGTGAGCTCAATATTGCTAGTTCCCATTTTTCCTGAAAAGACAGTAGAGGGCTCTATTGACTGAGTGATGCGTTAATTTTTTGCCAGCAGACGAAATAGTGTGTAGGTCAAAGATCCGCAGAGGAGCTGGCAGCTCGCCAAACCCCATCCCTTACCAAATTTACCGTATGCTGTCCACAACGTAGAAAACCTATATTTTAACTTTATCACTTGGAAATTGGTAGAACCATCACTAGGCTATTTGTATCCAACAGTTTAAACCACATTTGCAGGAGATGCGCCTTGGAGTACAAGGCTTGGCGTGAGCATGTACCGGGTATTCCCACAAACCAGCAGTACATTTATGAGAGGTAACATTTAGTACATACTCAATGAAAAATAAAACACACACACAAGTTAGCTCAGCCATACATAGCTTCATTTCGTTAAATACGGTTGTAATACATCTAAGTTCGAGGAATAGATCACAATTTCTACTGCTATTCCTATTAGAGCATGGGCAACCGATAATTATTGCAGGTGTGGCCGCAGTTTGGCGTTCCCGCACTACCCGCTGGCCAATGGGGTTGAGGAACACACTAACATGACAAACCTACTCGATTCAAATAGCTGGCCACCGGTCGGCCGAAACTAGACGTCGTCGACGTGGTCCTGAGATCAGGCCAGGCTGTTTCATCTGTGACGAACCTACCGATCACGGGATACTTAGACAGGTATTTTTTTTTTCGTTTTATTTTTATTTTTCATACGACTTCTGTTTTCTCTTTTCTTGCAAACAGTTTTCGTCTATACGTGAGTTAGGGTTTCGCTACTCGCCCAAAACTTCATTACACGTTTTTCATTACTCACTCGAACTTTTGAATCAGCTTTATCACAATATATTTATAAATCCACCATACGCTGATCAATAACTTTGGTTGAAGAAAGCGTTTCTCTATAAACGAACAATTTAAAAATCTCAAAATTGTTTAATGTGTTCCAACAGACCATAAATGAAGACGCGAACTGAATTTTAGCGAAATTTGCACAATATCAAGCAATAAATACATATAGAGAAACATTTCCGCTGTGAGGCAATCGTACTTGGTTCGATCAATTTGGGATGAATTTCTTTTTTAGAGTCAGTATTCGAAATGATATTTTTCTTCATCCCCATACGTAACCCTCGCCTCGGTGTCATTACACAAGTATATTTTCTGAGAAAACAAGTGAGAGACGTAAAAGTACATAATTTCTTGAACGGTTTTTCATTCCCCCCTCAAGTCCGTATGTTAACCTAAATATAGTAAATTAGAGAAAGACGCTATATTTAATTAGTTGTTCATTTCCAGATTTATAATCGGTTATTCGCACTGTGCGGTATGGACCAGAAAACAGTCTGGGGTGTCATGGAAAAACTCTCCGAGCGTGAGAGGCTTTCTACCCGCTCATTATCTAGAGAGGTATTTATTTCAAATTTGTGGTCCGAGTAGTGTTGGTACGTTAGAATAAACTTCCTACCAGGTCCGTGATTTCTTAGCCGAAATAAATCTATTAGATTCTAATAAGGCCGCGTGGAGTGACATTTTTGACTCAATTATTAAATGTAGTGTCTTTTTCATACACATCCTAGCGTACATACCCTGAAATTCAAATGAAATGTATGGTAGTGCATCTCAAGTACACTCAAAATTGATAAAGCATGGTCGATACCAACTTTGAACCCCCTTTTAGGGTTTTTTGGCCCGTGCTTACTCTATCACACGAAATCTCCGTTTCAGGGTGTAATAGTCCCTTGTCTATTCATTTGAGTTAAAACTCATGTCGTGATTTTTCCCTCATGTTCTATAGTGAATTATCGACCTGTTATGTGTAGTTATTGAGTACCAGGAATGAGTCATTCGAAATTGAAAGTCATTGAAGTAAAAGTCATTAATTCACTTTTAGTCAGGATTTGAAAAAATATTTTTAGAAACTTGATTTCTGATTCTCAACTGTTTCCGTGCCTAATGGCTTCCACTTTCAAATGACTTTTACTTTAATGATTTTAATTTTGAATGACTTATTCTGGTTGCCCAGTTATTGCTCATTATTACAGGCATGGAATCGTGCTGAGACATACAAGTCTACTGGTTTCGGGGCTGTACCCGTCGAACTACTGCATGTCATCGTATAGATCAAATAAAACATTGTTGCTCATTTGTTTCTTTTCATGGTCGAAATAAAAACGAGACAGACATCGATGGTGGACGCCGTGTGTATCCATTGAAAAACTCTGAAAACATTGAAAAACATTAGCGAAAATTATACTCGCACGTTTTGTTATTAACATAGTCGTGGTGGTGCTGAAGTTCTCCCGCTATACTATCTCGCCGACCACGCGGCGAAGCAAGCCATTATCAGTAAAAAGTGGGGGAACCAACACATGTGTGAGTTGTGTTTGGATTGACCTTTATATCAGCAGAAAGTGAGCGATACGAATTGTTGTGATACTGTAGCAGAAGTATTCTGCGAAAAAAGAACAATACCAATGTTGCACAATTACGGCGGAACTTTTCAACAACAACACGAAATCATAACTCTAGGAAAAATTTTCCGATTTGGCTGAAATTTCCACATAATATTGAATTTGTGATTACCTAACTTTTTCTCTTTAGTTTTCGAGAAAAGATTACATTTGAAGCGTTTCTCAATTGAAGGGAGAAAACGAGTTCGCAATGGCCAAACCAAAACTCATGCAGATCGCTTCGCGCTCCACGCGATTCACGAATTCCGACGTAAAAACGGGTTGAACTACAAAAACAGCGGAATACGAGAATTCACATAGTACATACATCATACATGCTAAGGATGAAAATTTGTTTCCAGAAATCTTTTCAGAAAAATGGAGCCAGGTATAATTAGGCGGAAGGGGCCAATAGACGTTAATCTCTACTTGACCTCTCACTTTATATCCCCCTGTTTTCTTCTCGTCTCTATACTTTATTCTGTCTCCACTTTCTCCCTTTCTCTCTCTATGTTTCTCTCCTCTCACTCTCTCTCTCTGTTTCTCTGTCTCTCTCTTTCTTTCTCTCTCTCGGTTTCTCTTGTCCCACTTCCGCTTTCTGTCTCGTTCTTTCTTTGTTTCTCCCTCTCTTTTTTCATTCTCGGTCCGCCCCTTATCTCTCTGTTTTTCTTACTCTTTCTCAATCTTTCCCTCCTCATATTTTCCCTTTTCTAACTTTTATTCGCTTATTTTGCTCTTTCTCACACCTCTGAGTCAAGGGTGCGGTAACACGCATAAATTGTAATAAACCCGATAGCAGAGAAGATAATAGTTTTATACCCACTTCTTATACGTTTAATCTTATAACTTTAATTTAGTAAGTTTTTACTTTTTGACCTGGTCAGGGGTTTATCTTCCTGATGAGGCCTCGGCCCCCTGACCTAAGACATCGTAGAGGACGAGAGGCCGAAACGATGTAACTTATAGTAATCTTTAATTATAATTAAGTTTAGATAGTAAGTCTTTGTAACACTATTTTATTGCACTTATACTAAACTTATTATATTTAGTACATTTTACATATCACTTCTTCTTTTCTCTGTTTATTTAAAGGTATACCTGTATGTGTACATTTATTCGCCATTTTGTACGCGTCTCCTTGCATAGATTGTATCAAAACCGATTGTATAGAAGATTGTAATTATAATAGCGTTTCTACCGAAAAGGAAACTCGTTCTTTAAACGCATAGTATTCTACTCCAATTCAATTCATCATTCATTCTATGATTTTCACTTTCAATTATTGTTTCGAAAAACGCAATTGGAACAAATTTCGATTATCTATAAAAACTACTGTGCTGGGTCATCTATCCAACGAGTTTTTAAACTTTTAGATTTCAATCAGGAGGGAAAAAACATTCAATGACTGTGTTCTGTTACAACTTTGACATCATCAAATTGTTTCCAAGTCGTTCAATCTTGGAGAGACAAATTGTTACCGCCAATCGTACTTTATCTGATTCGTTTATAAACTATGGTATTGTGTACGAACACGTATTGCAGATTTCTCCCATAATCGGAAAATCGTGGTTTGACATACATTCAGACACTATCTTCATTCATGAGTCTTCATTTCACAAAGAGGTAGGTTCAGCTTTCCTATGTGTTGAGTGTTATGTTCAAACTTGAGTGTTCAGTTTTGCAATAAAGGTGTTTTGTTTACTCTATATTTTCCATTTCTCTTTCCCTCTCTTCTCTCTTCTCTCTTTCTCATCGTGTGTTTTGTTTGCTGAACAGTACGGTATATAACACAGTTTCGAGCTTTCTGAGAATGTTCTCATTGTACGATGTTCACATGATAACCGCTGTGTGATTTTAATGGAATTGAAAAGCAAAAGAGTACTAGATATTTCACTGAGTAGTTAGCTCACCGTTTTGTATTCATCTTGAAACAACGAGTTTGTACGTTTTACTCTGGTCGAAAAAAGTTATATCACTTCAAATGTTCTAAATTTTGTGGTTTTGTTTTCTGAAACAGACCCGTTCTTCTCTAGATGTTATCTGGTAACTTTGAGTGGTGAACAACTGTGAGAACATATCTAGGCCGCGCTCTAAGAGAGTATATATTGTATATAGGGATTACGAAACGTTGTTTCTCAGAGAACATGTCCGAAAGAGCCACACTCCACCACCGGCTCTCTGCCGGACTCCCTCCGAAGAGTCCTGACCGGGATCGTCACCAGCCACACCACAGCCCCACTAGCCTGTATCCCCTACCTACCTCACCTGCTCCATCTGCTCAAATCGTGAGTAAAAGTTGAAAATTTCATGCTATTGAAAATAGAATGATTGTTGAAATTGTAAAATAACATGGAAATTGAGTGTATTGTAGTGCAGTTAATAGAGTTGTTTCAAACACCAAGCATATATTTTCCAGGCTCTCGAACTGTCTTCCTCGCCAGGAGTTCCACCGAGTCCGAGGTACGAGCCTGTTCCACCGCCCTCCCCGGATTCAGCCTTTCATCCCATCGGCGGAAACCCAGTGGTAAGTTTTCTCCATAACCCAACGAACATGATAAATTTACCTGAGAACGTGAGAGCAATACGGATATGAAAATGTTAGACGGTACTGACCTGCACTAGATACACTTTTTTTAACATGGTGCAATGACCCAAGTTTGAGAAAGAAAAATCATATAAATATCAAAAAAATTTCGAATGTGAAAAGCCGATTGGGTAATTTTATAGGCAATTGGGAGATTGAGCAGTCTGGGAACGTGGATGCTTTGGGGGTACATTTTCGATTATGAATCACAACTTTCTCTCTTTCTAGGTGCTGCCAATGACGCTGGAGCAGCGGATGGAGTACGCTCGCGAGGCACTCCACATGGTGACGTACGTTTACCACACAGACACCCGTCGGATCGAGGACGCCATCGCTGAACACATCGTAATGGTGGTGAGAGAAGAGGTCTCTTCACGTATACAATTTAGTTGAACCAATTTTCTATGCGTTTTCTTTGCAAACTGAAGAATTCGCAAGACTTCTAGTTCTTGTTTGTGTGAAACATCAGTTGTTTAGTTGTTTCCTGATTTGCACGTTCAATTATTGTATTCAAAAGCATGATCGAGATTGAACACGGTGCTAACTGACCTACTTTCTTAATGTTTCAAAAGTCTTGTCCATAAAATTGTAACATTTATACCGAATTGGAGTCGTGTATGTCACCCAGATTAGTCAAGTCACCCAGTTTAGTCAGGCCTAAACTGGTTCCTACGGCGCCGTGATGTCACCCAGTTCAGTCACCCAAATAGGGGATAACCAGGATGGTCCCCAGAAAAAAATTGAAAAAAAACCAAATTTAGTCGGAAACATCAATATGTTTGACATTGTATTTATTATTCAAATACATTTGTACATAGATCATATTAATTGGAGGTCAGCCATCCGTTCTCCTGTATAGAGTACTTCTTCCACGTTGATATTGTTTATGTTAGGTCTCCCGAAGTCCGGTTTCTCCTGGAAAAATTTTAAAAATGGACGCTGAAGCAGCGGATAGATTACGTACCCAAACTGATATCGTTTCTTTCTTCAAGACGGTGTTTTTCCTAGAGGTTACGGTCCCCCTAGAGGTAGAAAAAGAGATTCCCCGAGCTTCGGCAGTTTCTGGCAACATTTTGTCGTAGGTGTACGATTTCGTGAAATGGATGTTCAGACACAATGATCGGCCAGCCACCGCCCCTTCAACGTATAGGTCGTTCGTGCCAGAAAAGCACAGCACCATTGAACAAAGGTAGTTTAATCTTTCAAAATGTATAACTATCTGTTATAATACATTAACATCAATTATCGAACTGTAAGACACTGGAAGGTTGATACTTCCAGCCTCCTCTCTCATCGTGTTGGCGAGCTCACTGGAACTATTGCTCCGCCATCGACTACCACAATCACAGTAGTTTCTCACCAGGAAACTCCGAATACATCCTACACTTTCGCATACAACGTTGTGCCCTGTGAGTAGGATATATAGCTATATCAGGGACAGTACATCTTTCACCAATTGAAATAATACATCGCGCGGAGCGCGAAGCGCTCTGCGTGAGTTGTCTTTGGTTTGGCCATTGCGGACTCGTTTTTTCCTTTTAATTACCAAAAATCTTCAAACATATTCTTTTTTTGAAAACTAAAAGGAGAGAACGTTAGAGAATCACGAATTGAACATTGTGTGAAAATTTCAGCCAAATCGGAATATTTTCGCCTGAGTTATGGTTTCGTGTCGTTGTTGAAAAGTTCCGCCGTAATTCGTCCCTCCTCCCTCCTCCCTCCTCCCTCGTCCCTCACGGAATTCTGTCCGCATCGTAGTGGAAAAACTACTGAACCAATTTGGCTGAAATTTGGAACATCTATTCTATGGCAAAAGTTAGCTCGTCGCGCCAAGTATGAAATGTATATGTAATCTCTGGCGCCGGGCGCGGGCGCCAATAGGCGCCAAAAACGACTATTGGAAAAACTATCGAACCGATTTAGCTGAAATTTGAAACATGAGTTCTAATGCGAAAATTAGCATGTCGCGCCAAATATGAGATGTATAGCTCCTCATTGGCGCCGGGCGCGGGCGCCAATAGGCGCCAAAAAACACTATTGGAAAAACTACCGAACCGATTTAGCTGAAATTTGAAACATGAGTTATAATGCAAAAGTTAGCCCGTCGCGCCAAATATGAGATGAATACATCATCATTGGCGCCCGGCGCTGGCGCCAATAGGCGCCAAAAACGGCAAAACACTATTTATCATCAACTAAAATGTTGAACACTAATAGAAATTGAATACTTTGGTGGAAAGTGTGAAAGTCTTTTTCCAGAACTGAAATTTTTCTTCTGGCGCTCGAACCAGGCGCCAGATGGCGCCAAAACCCAAACTCACGACAGCGTCAATGGAATCGTCTGAAATTCGGTACACTAAATAACTATCACATGGCAAGTAAGATGCTCAATCTGAAAATCAAAAAAGTTCTGTTGGCCCTGTGCGCTGGCGCCAATTGGCGCCAAAGTTGGGTAAATATCAGTTATTGTCAATCAAACTGTTTCGAGTTAACAGATATTGAATATTCCAATGTGAAATAAAGATCCACAAATTCAAAATAGAATTTTATCGTCTGGCTCGGAACAGACGCCAGATGGCGCCAAAACAAAAACACACGAAACTGACAATTGAATTGTCTGAATATTGCTCCAATCAGTAATTGACACATGTAGTGTGTACTGGTAGCTGGAAAACCGAGAAAATTTCGTTTCGTTCTGGCGCCAGACGCGTGTGTCAATTGACGCAGGAATGAAAAAAAAGTTTCAACGAAGGTTTTTGATGTGGTATTGGAAATAATGGCTATATTGTAAGTGAGTTGGTGTCTCTAATTGTAGATTTGTCAATGGCGCCAATCCCCATCGCTTATCGCCGCTAAAAGCGGTGTACATGTCAATCGGAACGTTTAGCGTTTTTGTTCAGTTGTTGATAGTGACAGAGCCAGTAACCTGCGTTATATTACAACATCAGTAATTTTATGGTCTGCATTCGGCTTTGTGCACACATAAAACTGAGATTTCCATAATAATATAATGAGTTCACAAGATCCACTCTGTGAATAGGCAACATATGAAGTTGTAGGAGTACAACTAGCAAAAAAAGGACAATTAGTAAAAAGTGGGGGAACCAACAAATGTGTGAGTTGTGTTTGGTTCGACCTCGATATCAGCAAAAAGTGAACGATACGAATTGATGTGATACTGTAGGAGAAGTATTCTGCAAAAATAGAACAATACAAATGTTGCACAATGGTTCACAACGCACGCATGTCGTCAAAGCACACATGAAATACCCTTCGGCAATTTCTGAAATATCATGCGGGCTTCGTGAACCATTGTGCAACATTTGTATTGTTCTATTTTTGCAGAATACTTCTCCTACAGTATCACATCAATTCGTATCGTTCACTTTTTGCTGATATCGAGGTCGAACCAAACACAACTCACACATTTGTTGGTTCCCCCACTTTTTACTAATCAAACCTCAGTTTACTGTGATATTTTCTAGATGGAGTTGTTTTTCTTGCGGGCGTCTGTTTCACGCTTCTACTGAGTGGCATCTCTCAGGTGCTGTGTGCAGAATTCGGAAGGGAAGGAGTCGTTTGAGATGACAACTATTGGAGACGAGACTGTTTGATGTATTCTAGTTTAATGTTATTTATTATGTTTTCTGTTGGTTTATTGAGTAAACCCCCCCCCCCCCCCCCCCAGTGATAGGGTGAAAAAGTTTTTGCTTTCAAATGGCGATTTGGCCCATCTGAAAATATCTGGAGGAAAAAATTTGATTACCCATTTCCCCCTTGTAGGAGGTTATTGCGAAATGCATGTTTTTATATATTAAAAAATAGACTTTTGAGTGACAGGTGACTCACCTTCCAAGGTTAAATGCTGCATGAAGTGTTTTCAAAAATAGTTGCGAACAAATCTGAGAAGTCATTTATCCCGACTGTGAGCTTTGATAACTGTCCTATTGATTTCGATTGGGATGGTTTCTAAAACGAGAGTGAATCTACAGAAGATAGCATGGATATTATTTTTGGTGAATTTGTGGATGATATGGAAGGATATGAAGATCATGTAAAAACACACCTACCACAAGCCTGTATCCCCTACCTATTCGCTTCCTCCAGCTGCTCAAGTTGTTAAACCCCAAATGGCGAGTTGAACGTTACAGTTTTATATTTTTTCACACCAAAAACTAAGTGGTTGTAGAAATTGTAGAAGAACATGGAAATTTAGTACATTGTAGTGCAGTTAATATAGTTGTTTCCAACACCAAACATATATTTTCCAGGCCCTTGAAATGCCTCCCTCGCCAGGAACTCCACCCAGGTATTGGCTGGGAAATGTCTGAGCATAACTCAACCACCAGGAAAAACATTCATTTGAAAACGTGAGAAAAGGTGAAAAAAAAGGAAAACCACTACGCTAGTATTGGACACTGGATTGTGCCAAGCTGCACTAGATACACATTTTTTCCCACATGGTTTAATAACCCAAGGTTGAGGTGAAAAAGTAAAACAATTTCATGAAAAAAATTCATAATAACTATTTTCGAAAGTGATCCTCTCGGGGAATTTCAGAGTCGATTGGGATATTGAGCAGTCTGGGAATGTGGGTACTTTGGGGGTACATTTTCGATTCTGAGTCACAATTTTCTCTCTTTCTAGGAGCTGCCAATGACGCTGGAGCAGCGTATGGCCTACGCCACAAAACGCACACCACGGGTGACATGTGGTTACCCCACAGATCAGCACCGGATCGAGAACACCATCGCGGAACACATCAGGATGATGGTGGGGGAAAAGTTCTTCGACAGTTCAACAGGTGGACGATGGAAATAACAGAACTTAACTGTATTAAAATTCAATTTTTGTAGAATGAAATGTTTGTTTGTGTTCTTGGAAAAAAGAGAAACGGACGCTGAAGCAGCGGATGGATTACGTACCCAATTTGATATTGTTGTTATCCTCCAGACTTGGTGTTTTTCCTAGAAATTACGGCCCCCCTAGAGGGAGGGATTCCCCGAGCTTTAGCGAATCTCAACAACTTGGAAAAAAACTTGTTAAAATTTGTGTTCAAAATACTCATTGTACTATATTTAGAACTTGGGAAACAACATGTTTCAAATCCAACCAAATGTGAACAGATTTGCTTTAAAATTGTTGAATCATTTTTCAGTGTATGGCACATTTTCTAACATGTATCACTGAACGAACAGAAATAGAACAAATATTTATTTATAACGTTTATTGAAAATGAGCGATCAGCGCAAAAGATATGGTATCATAGTACACAGCACAAAGTAAATTACAAGTTATGAGAGCACACGTCAGACAGAACTAGTACAGAATAAAAATCAATAATTTTGTTTTGAATCGAGGGGGCTTAGGTAAAACGCTCCTTCTAAATGTATCAAACACTAGTTCTGTCCTAAAAAAACACAAATGAAAATACCAAATAGATGATCCAATATGAATATCACTTGAGCTTCTCGAACTTTAATACAAATGAAAGTCACGAAACGTGAAATTGCAAATAACTACACGTGAAACTGTCCTATATCGAAATTCGGGGACTTTGGTCAAAAACTACGGTTAGAGAAGGACGATTATGTGGTCCAATCATAACGCTTCAGTCCTTTAAACTGCAGTACATTTTTCAATTGCAGTTTAAAGGACCGTTGACACGGGATTGGTCCACGTAATCGTCCTTCTTTGAGGTTTTATATTTCAGTGGGGTGAAATAACAGTTTGTTATCGTGATACATCAGCTCACGTTTCGGGCATTGTTTGAAAATGATAGTATGTTTTCTATACTTTACAAATAAAACTAGTCGCAATTGTTCAAATAGCGTTAAGACGTTCTACAGATGAGGAGGGGCTACGACAGTAACCGGTTTTTTTTAATGATATTTCAAATATGTGGTTCCCTGAATGCAAAAGACTTAGGTGAAAACAGAGTAAATGTTGTAAGTTTACAAACCTCAAAAAGGGAGATCAGTAATCAAAGTTAATCGAGTATTTGAGATATTGATTGTTGATGTTTAAAGGAATACAACCACTTTCAAAAGTTTACAGGACTGTTTCAATCCTCTTCGAGACCGTTTTCTCCGGCCTCCGCCACGTGAACGGGCGGTGCGGCCATGGGTGGCTTCAGATGATGAGTGCCCTGAAAATGAAAATGTTTATTGTAGTCGTCGCCAGCGGAAAGGCGGGAGGGTACTGTATATCTCAATTTCCGCTGTGTACGCACACATTCAATTCCAAGGCTTTCCGGCTATGCAATCTCGTAGCGCAGTGGTTAGCGCTCTGTTACGAATGTTTTGCTCGTAGGTTCGATTCCGGCAAGAGACAAAAAGTATAAATGTGGCACCCCCTATACACGAATTTCCGACGTGAAACGTGAACGAAAATTGTTCCAATAAAGAACAGGTTTACAAGTTAACATTCATCCAGCTGATCACTGAAATGGGTGCAATACATCAGATATACTTTTCTTACATAGATATTCAATGATTGTTCGGATTTCATGGAGGGAATCGCTTAAAAGTAGTCAAGCTTGGTATGCATACTCTAAGAGTTTCTTGAACGTCGATAGAAAATCCATATTCACTGAAAGTCAATATTTATACCAACCTTGTACTCCTTGCTCATGTGTTCCACGGTGTTCTTCCACTGTTCAATTTCGGATTTGTCGGTCGCCAAAGTGCCCAGATATGAACAGCCGATGACGTCATCACCAGTACAGGTCCTGCAAATAAGAGGGTTACGGTAACTATAACTATACTTTCACTATATTTACTTATACTTTCAATACTTTCACTATATTTGTGTTTTTTCGGTGTAAATTATTAATACATCACCAGTGCAGGTCCTGCAAGGATAATGGTTACGGTAACTATGTGTTTGTGTTTGGTACTATATTCGTGGTAAAAAGAGTTTTTTTTTCTTCTCTGTCCTTTGCAAAAACTTCAACTTCTGAACTATCGCATAAATTCCTAACTGTCGCAAGTCGCGTGGGGTAGTTGTATAGAGGAATTAAATAGAATCGGTAATCTCGATTAATAAATAGTGGAATGTATTAGGTCGTGTGAAAGATAGCTGCATGGAGATATTAAGTATGTAGCAAAGATAAAGATGGGAGAAAGAGAAAAGCAAGAGAGAGAGGAGGAGAGAGGGAAACAGACAAGAGATGAAGAGAAACTGTCAGAGAGATGGCGTGCGAAAGAGAAAAGTACAGAGAGAGAGGGAGAGAAAGAAAGAGAAAAAAAATAGAGAGAAGAGAGAGAGAGAGAAGAGAGATAAAAAAATTTGACCCCTGTTTTGCAGCGTCTGCAGCTCTCGTTAGGCTATTTTTCCCGTTAAATGGTCTGTTCACGACTGAAATTGGGCAGCGCGTGACTAAATTCGGTTACGGAACCCGATTTGAAACAAGGAAGCCTCGGCGTCATCGCCGAAACGACACAAAAGCTCGGAAATTCGTAAAAGAACGCAGAAAAGGCGCGAAAATGACGTCGGGGACAGAAATAGACGGGTTTTGCAGACTTTTTGGTTGAAATACAACGTTTTTCCCACGGCGATAGTAAAAAATACAGTACACCATTTCCTCTTATTCTTGCTTTCAGTGGCTATAGGTTTTGTACATGTAGTAGTCTTTTACTTCTATCCTGCTGTTAGCTAAGGTGAACCTAATACTCTGCTGTGTTTGAAAAGTTCAGTTTGATGTGTGCAATGGTAAAAATGCAAGTCAAGTTCGGTGAAATTCTATAATTGGTGACTATTTGAGTTTTGTTCGGAAATGATATCAAAACAGCTGACAATCAGCTACGTCATCAATGGAAGAAACGGAAGACGTGGGAGACAAAAGGAAGTGACAGAGAGAGTGAGAGAGAGAGAGAGAGTGAGAGAGAAAGAGAGAGAGAGAAAGAGAGAAAGATAGAGAGAGGAGGGAAGGAAACTCTGAGAAAAAGGAACAGAGAAGTGGAAAGTGAGAGAGGAAGGAGAGAAAGACAGAGAAGAATAAGAGAGATATGAGAGAGAAGGAGAGACTGGGAGTGAGACTCGACCGTATAACATATACTCGTCTAATGAATCAGATATTGGTGCACCTTTACCCAGTGAACTCTGAACCTGCTTTTTTACGATTCTCACTAGAAAGTTTGGTTTTCCTAAATTGTTTACATCCGTCCAGTTTTTCACGGTAGTTTCCACCCTGCTCGTCTAATTGCCACCCCATAGAAGCGAACGTTGAGGGTGATGTCATCTTGGGTATTAATTAGAAGCTCAAACGAGAATTATATTTAGATTCGTGCTCTTCATTCATATAATTCGGTCGAAAATCTGATTCTGATTAGCGTCGGCGAACTATTTTTAGTTCAGGTCGAAGAACTCGAAGAAGACTGGTAGAGAGTTTGAAGGGTCCTTTCAACAGTAGTTTGACCTCAACACACTGAAACTTTCAACTGGAAGCAACGGGATCAAACTACAAACACAGCGGTTAGTGGAACATACACCGTATACACATGTTTCGGCAAAAGCAAATTCCATGGTACAATTTTGTGATCAGAAGTGCCCTCAAAACTTTGATACTTATCAGTGTTAGCCATAGCGAAACGCTTAACACAGCAAAAGTATCCCGACACTGTGTACTAGCCCTTAATATTTGTCACGACTATACTTTTTCACTGCTGATTATTTGTTACAAAACACTTAATTGTACAACTCCCCGTCCAGACGTCTTCCTTCAATTTCAAACATGTCAACACCCACCACTCGTCTACTTAGCCAAAACATGTCCGATTAGAAAGTAATTAACAGAATTTCAGCTGACATACGTGCACTTTTCAACTAAGGTTTCATAGATGAGAATGATTATTTTCGAGAAGTCGGTGTAGAATTAGACAATTTAGACAAACAAAGTGACAAATGAACTCAAAAGGACTGTAGAATGAAGAGTTGATCTCAAACTTTGAAAAGTTTGTAACTCTAGATTTTTCTCATTATACTGTTAGTCAATTGCACAGTTACGTGAAACTTGTTGAACACAGCATAACTTATAACGTGCAATGAAAAAGTGCAGGATGGATCATTGGAATGCGAACTTCACGTGACTTATAAATTTACTTCTAGAATACTACTTTTCTCGACCCTCATTTACTTCTTGCAAAGACTCTGGTCGAATATATCCTCAGGCAATTGGCCTGCTGCGTAATTAAGTTTACAAAATGTTGTCCCATAAAAATAGACATGTATATGTGTGTTCGTCAATATCATAATGGCTGGGTGACCAAAAATCTCAAACTGGTGGAACAAATCTTGGTGGTTATTATTGCGTTACGCAATCACTCGTGTCACGTTTGGCAACGTTTCAGTAGCCTATTTGATAAACAAAAACTGAACCTTATAACGAGTGATACATGAAAACCATACGTACAGTACTCTTGTTATGCTATTTTCTGCTCTTACTACTCTGCACCTCGAATAAACGTTACAAACATACAAATTCGTGTTGAGAAATCTGACAAGGCTCGAATCCGATCTACAGTAATCTGGTGGTATTTCGGCCTAGACTATGTTTTTCTCACTCTACAGGAAGTTGGATGTTCGTGTAATAGATCCGTTTAGTGGATAATTAGCGAAAAATAGTGGACAATTAGCGTGTCTGAGCCGAGGAGATGTCAACTATTAACTTGTCTTTCTTGCTCCTGAGAGAAATAAGTAAGAGTTGCGGAAATTATATTTTCACTTTTACTAAGAAGTCGATGATCAACGAAGACGTGCACAAAATGTGTTCAAATGTGAAAAATAACGCGGAACGTATATTAAAAAATTTCTACATAACTAAATGAGTTTGTTTATTTGTTCTGGAGGAGTTTGTTGAACAGCTCAAAGTTAGCAACTAATCCCGAAAAAAAACTGTGTTTCTATGAGAAATGGGGTTCAATTAGTGAATAAGAGATTTTACGTGTTTTCACGTCTTACAGGACTTCATTTCACTAATAGTAATCTTCAAACCCCATTGAAAAAATTCTGGAAGTCGTTTCCTCCTTTGTTTTTCTTCTACAAAAATAATGAGTTCCGCGAAACCAATAAAATATACGGGCCAGAAAATAATACATTTGTAATTCGTTCTCCGTAGATAAAGACAAGATCGCGTGTGGAAAAGTGCCGGCTTTTCTCATTATCTGGGGATAACCTAGCTGCTGTACGAATAGTAAAAACAGCGATATCTAGAAATAGATGTTCTTCAGAACCAAGATTGTTAAATAGGAAAGCGGGTTAAAGGGGGGGGGGGGGGCAGAAAGGAAAGCTAGTTTAGGTACCCCGGGGTACCTAAATATAACGTTGCGCGCGCCAAAACAGGCAAACACGAGTCAACCGTATGCAAATTAGGTTCGTTAGTTTGAATTAAAAGTCATACTTATTGGTTGCTCTCGATAAGCTCTTTCATATTAAATTTCCTTTCTGTCCCCCTTTAATATCCAGATGTCAGCTGAATTCCCCAATAGAAATGTAGAAATGCACATTCGAACTGTACAACACTGTACTGCTTCAATTTTAATTCAAAATTAGGTTGGACCCTGATGTAAATAAACACAAGAATAAATGTCCTGCTAGCATATCCCTGAACAAAATACAGCCATAGTTCCAGCTATAGTCGACAACCTTCATACTGAGACTCCTACAATGCAAATTCAATTTTACAGTAACTGCTTCCTGATGCGAAATTAATCTCTGTCGGAAACATTTTGATATACTTTCTGCTATATAGTAACAGAATCATTTATCAGAATCGTAGATCTCTCCGATAACTAGTAAGTAGTTTAAAAGTATTGAAACTTTTGAATTCTTGCTGTAGCAGTCTCAGTAGGGGTTAAAAAGACGTCTATACCGCACCTCAGTAACATAGTTCAAATTCATGTTACAGTACCTCTGCATGTCGTGTACGGATATCGTAATCTTCGTATTGGCAAGCTCCTTCTTCGACGGATCGAACAGGAACATGACGGCCTCGTTGTAGACGGCGGTCGTCGTTGACTTCAGAATCCGCGACGACTTCGTCTTCGAACTTGAGCCCTGCGCCATTGTGATCTTGATGCAGACGTCTGGAAATGAAGATGATTGCCAAAATTTACAAAAATGATGAAATTTGTTGGAACAAGCGAGTGACGAACGCTCATTTCGTAACCTTCTCTGGAATAGATGACGTATTGTAACAGTACGTCTAGTAATCATCAAGTAATACATGAGAAGGTTCAGGTCCAAGTAATTCTCATATGTAATTTTACAAAAAGTAAAGTCATAAAAAGTGGTTTTTTATTAATAAAAGATAACTGCGTTATTGTCAGTCCCTAACTTGGTTTTGTAAACCACAGACATTCAATTTCATATTTCATATTTATTTATTCACTTCGCTTCGTTACGAGGCGGTGTTCATCATACATGTCACAGATCTTTGTAGTCGCAGCTCCTTGATTTTTCAATGATGATGGATAACTCAATTATCAAACTCGTGTTTTCCGAACGAAGCCCATACGGTGTATTGTCCCCATCCCCATCCTTTGAAGTTTGGTTTTTGTTATTTAACTGGTGAAAAATCGAGACCTTTGGCTTGTTTTAAGATCAAACTACAACGCAGATTCAGTCACTTGCTACATTGTCAGCCCCTAACTTGGTGTCGAGTTCTTCCAGACAACTTCCTGCTTCTATTGCCAAACGAGGTTAAAAACTGAACAGAACTTTGAAATGTATACTGTATTAACAGAACTTTAAAAAATTATACTGTAGTATACTGTAGTATTGTTAATGACTATAACTCCGTTATCGTAGCCCCCTAACTTGGTGTCGAATATTTTTCCAGACAACTTCCTCCTTTCCCTATTCCCTAGGTCAAAAGAGGTTCATCCATCAGCACTCGAGACGCTCGCTCAAAAAGTAGCCGCAGACGTCCAGTTGAAAGTTCGATAGGAAAACAATTTGCATAAAATTTGCGAATGCATTCCGAAAAACTATAAATATAGTTCATTTTAGAGTTGAAAGTTGTACAAGAAAATAATTTTGTAAATCTGATTCATTTTTGAAAACATTCAAATCATTGCATTGAATTTAGATTTGGAAATAATCAGCTTATAGCTGATATTCGAGTTCGAAGGGTTAAACCGAAATGCACTTTTTCAAATTGAAGATTTTTCTGTGTGAAGTTTTGGGCGATTTGATCCCGTCCTGCCAGAAACTACTTTCAAACTCTATTCGAACTATCGAAAGTTTCACATTGTTAATTTATTGGTCCCTCTGCAACATTTCTATTATTTTGCCCTTTTCTCTATAGACAGTTGTCATTTTTTCGTGTCGGGAAAAAAAAAACTAGCGAGTGGACATGTGTCGAGTTGACCGCGTAATCATTATCAATTACCGCCTTCTGAGAAAATCACAAAAAAAGAAGCGAATGTTGCGAAAAATCAAAATGTGTATTTTTCTCGCTCAATGTCTAGTGAGCTGAATGTGTGCACTCAGATTAGAAAAAACTAGAAATTCAGAAAAGCCAAAGTTCTGCATCCTTTCAACCATTTTCAGTGAAGATGCCCACACAAAAACACTAATAATTTCAAAAACATATTCTCGAACCAAAAAGAATGAAAGAGTTTCATCCCAGTACCTAAACGCCTAACTTTGTTGGAAATTAAGAACATATTCCTGTAGTAAAACCCTTGAAATGTTTCAGACGTGTTTATCGAAACAGCTTTTGGCTCCTCGAAATTTTTTGATTTTTGATTTTTTTTTTTCGTGTTTCTCGGTTAACACCCTTCAACCTTCAATAGTCGCCCGAGGCACTCGTGTTTTTCGTAAAAACTGAGTTGCCCCTGAGGGGTAATTTATTCCGACGCGGCCACTTATTTACATGTTATATCCGACTGCAAGTCGTTATTAAACATGCAAATAGTTGAAGAATGATATGAACTTGGGAATATCACGTAATACGAATGTAGTTTGATCAAATACTCACTCGAAACATTGCCAAGCCTGTCGCTCACACTACAGCTTGAACCACAATCCGATATCAGATACGCTGCTACACAATTTCGGCCCAAATATCGAAAAGTGGCATTAGAAATGGAGAATTTATTGTGGAATCTACTATTGTATGGGGAAGAGGTGTGATTGCAAGTTGAAAAAGGAGACCCTACGTTGAAAACTGAAAAACATATTATAGTCGTTGCCAACGGAAAGGCGGAAGGGTACTGTATATCTCACTTCCCGCTGTGTAAGCAAGCATGTGTCCGACTCCAAAGCTTGTCCGTTATGAGCTCTCACAGCGCAGTGGTTGGCTCTCTGCTATGAAACTTTTGCTCGCAGGTTCGATTCCGGCGAGAGACAGAAATTTATAAATTAGGCGCTCACTATACCTGGTGCGCCGGTGAAGCCCCATCGCGGCAGGTCCTCGGCCTTTTTGATGTTGATCGTCAACCGCTTGGCGTCCTTTTCAATACACGATGAGATGAAGATTTTTCCGAGTTTCTAAAAAATAAAATTCACTTTTAACCTGGAAGTAGTTTCAATCAACTTCGTTGTTGTTTTTAATCACCACAAACCTCTCAAAAAACGTATAAAGAACCATTTGGAATTTTAGGTTATAACAATTTTTAGAAACAATCGGAGCATCGTTTTTTTGTCACGAAATATATTATTCTCGGAAAATGGCTGAAACCAGATCAGTTCCCATGTATAATGCTATGTGAGAGCCGATAACGAGCTACATTGCAGTTCTTATTGGGAAGCCAAATAAGAACCCAGAAAAATCAATTGAATTCTGCTTACAAGATGAATACAGAATAGTACGAGAACATAGAGACTTGTGGAGATAGCGTTCATGCCTATACCATTAGTCAATTGCACAGTCACGTGGAACATGTTAAACACAGCAGAACTCAGAAACGTGCAATAACAAAGTGCATGTTTTCTTCTGTCTCACTACTTTTTCACTTCACTAATTTTCCGTTTCCCTACCTATCCACTTTACTTTTTTTTAATTTTTTAATTATTTTTTTATATAAGTTCTTTTCCTCTTTACTAGTACTTTACTTTCCTACTCTTTTCCCCACCCTCGATAGCCATTCGTGCGCTAGCTGCAAATTCGAATTATGCGCTAGTTATCTGATGAAAAATGGAGGCAATTCAGCTAATAGTTGAACGGCAGAAAAGACAAAAACACAAGTTATAGTAGTTGTAAAATATTTTTCCAAAAATATATCAAACGGGAAAACTAATTATTTGAAATGAATGGTTCAAATTCTCTGAGTTTATAGCAAGAGTACAATTTTGAGGCAAAAAGCACATGTCAAATTTGCTTTTTGGTAGTAGTTTTGCAGTATTTATTCAAAGATTTCAAATTGGAAAAATCCGACTATTAACCACAAAACTGTTTCCCCAACTGATATTTGCAAAGTCAAGAAGTCTTTTCTTTGAACGTTCATGTATGATTCATGGGGCCAAACTCTTCTCATAAATGATTCATGCCAACTTTTGACTGAGAGAAAAAAGAGGTCAAAGGACAGTTCGTAGTTTAATTATACTTCGATTATTCAAACTCAAGATCTGAAGAACATAAAAATGTTTAAAATCAGTTTAGTTCATCAGACAAATTAAAGTATGTTAGTTTTTCATAGAATATCTCGCGCAACTTTGGCGTGGAATTGACAAAATTGATGGTTGAAACAACAAAACACTAACCTTTGGAGTTTGTTGTTTGATCTCTTCGATGACTTTGATCTCTTTCTTCGTGTTCAGTTCGCGTATTTCTCGCAGGGGAACCGCGGCTTCCCCTATCAACACGTCTTTGCCCAATTTGGCTCCGCCCTGAAAGTTGGTGATGATCCTCATCACTTCTGCATGAAGTTCAGGTGGTATAAAAAGTATACAAGTTTTTTATAAGTGATTGGTAGAAATTTAAACAAAATGGAACCTTTGTTGACAGAAAATGGAACGTTTTTCAGAACTACGTCACCCTTGTCTAACAGACCCAATTAGCACTGGTTGAATAAAAATAAAAGAAGGTATTAAAAGAGACAAGAAGTTAAACAGAGAAATATTCTCTAACCTGATTGTAAGCTGCCACATTGACTGATTTCGTGTCCAAATCCTCCAATGACACGTTGTCGAAAAAGAACTCCTGGCAAAAAATGTTCATTAATAGTTTATTCCAAATTTTTCACTATTCATTTGTTTTATTCAAACTTCTGTTCCGGCAATTGCTTTAAGTTCTTTAACGAACAGTTTTTGTTTAATGAAAGGCGTTTTGAAGGAAGAAACTGTACCATTTCGATGAAAAGTTCGTTTCGAATTTTAGTTTCGTATTCTGCAAACACCCTTTCCCTCGTGCAATTGACAATTCCATAAACCAACCTCAAACTAATAGCTTTCTCACGTTCCTATTATAGCAAGCCCTATTCAAACACGTTTTTGTGTCTATTTCAATCTATGAACCATGATACTGGGTAAATGGTTAGAAATAATGAATAATATCAAGAATTGCATACAATCTTCAGCAAACATGGCCTTTGTGCTCAAGTACAGCAGAAAACTGTGGTTGGCTGTGCAAAACAGTTCAAACTTGATGGGAATGCTTGTCAACTTCCAACTTATTATTGTCTCGGAACTTCAGAGGAAAAGTTGCACTTTTTTCTGTATAGGAAGGACCGGACGACAATTATATAGTTCACACCATTCCTACTGAGACTCCTACAGTAACCTTACAAGTTTTCCGGAGGCTGTTGTGAGGCTGAAAACTTAATTTATCGAAAATCATCTCGTACATTCATTCTACCTGAGGACGAGAATGGGGTACAAAAATCCTGTACCTTTACGATTACAACTACGTGAGGAAGACGACTCACAAGTTTCGAAATCCTACTGTAGGAGTCTCAGTAGGGATGCAAAAGACTATACAGTCACGTAAAACGTGGAAAAGACACGTGCATGATTGTCAGATAGTAGAGTGGTTAAGGAATTGAATTGGAATTGGAATTGGAATTGGAATTGGAATTGAAAAGAATTGAAAACCAATTCCAAAGAATTGAATTGAATTGGTTTTTTTGTACAACCAATTCCAAAATTGAATTGAATTGGTTTTGCGCCATCGGAAAAGAATTGGAATTGAAATTCTTGAATTGGTTGGAGATTTTCTGAGAATTGGTTGGAATTGGAATTGAATTGAATTGGTTTTTCGGAATTGGTTAACCACTCTATCAGATAGTCACGAACGCATCACGTGACTGTTCTCATCTCTTCTAATATATTTGCCGATTTTGTCATAGAATGAGATTCGAATTATTGGCCTAATTAAAACCCCACAAGCCAGTCGGAAGTATTCATCTCGATATTAAAACAGAGAAATCCCTCGACAACTCGAGATAAATAAAGAGTCTCCAAGAAGCCTTTTCATTCGTTTAGTTCCTTCTGAGAATTTCACGCCAAGACACAATTATAATAGTGATGTCAGAGATTAGTTACTTCCACAGTAGTTCGAAACCCCTTATTTGAGATACGTATTCTATTCTAAAACCTTTTTTGTACAAAAAGTACAAAAAAAGAGGGAATGTCTTAAATTGTTCCTGGTGCCATCATTCATTCAAGTAATTCATTTGTCGTTATATCCTAAAAACACTAACGAGATTCCTAATTGTACAATTTCGAGAAAAATCAGATTTTGTGCACAGACTGAAGTTTGAAGAAAAACCAGGGATGATCCCTCTACCAAGCAATTACTCGCATCAGAATTTTTCGCCAAAAGGGCAAATCTCATTTCGAGATGGATTGCGGCCTTTTTATAGCAAAAACGCTGGAGACGCAATTAGGCTCGATGACTTCTATTTTTAGAGAAAATTGATCGATAATGACGAATTATTATGTCGATCACATATTTTCTCTACTAACTACAAAATAAACATAAAACAACGATCAAACTACTTGTTTAGTTGATTTTCACCATTTTCCATTACGATCTTTGATTGTTAGTTGGAGATCGGCCATAGACCAGCACTGTGTAACATTGTTATTTGACGAATAAAACTTGAACCATATTTTAACACCAGATCAGGAATTTAAAATTAGATTTTCATTTTTGAAACCCAATTTTCCTTATCCTGGAAATAGAGACAATTCGTTCCCGTCTGCTAGTTTCATAAATTATGCAATCGAATTAAGTGCATTCCAGGCACAGAACCCACGCGTTTTCAAATGGAAAAGGTTACGTGATATTCACGTGTGAATAACGAATGTTTCCAAACCTTCACACGTTTTTCGCTAACGGTTCACGTTCCAACGTTTCTCACGTTTTTCATACATCAGGGGCTCAGTTTCTAACCTATTTGAAGTTTCTCTGAAAGTACACTACAGTTTCCCATGAACTAGAATATAGCCAGAACATTATATTTTTCTCAGATGAATCAACTTTGTGGTAATTGACGTCTATTAACGCTAATTACTCGTCTGAACATCGCTTAGGGTGGTGTTCAGAGATTGCACTTTTATGACAGAACATTCAAAACACCGAAAACTCTTCGAAAACTTGAATGAATTTTTTTCACAATTTAGGATTCATTCATATAGTCAAGTGTTTCATTTGATTGAATGTATAGAACAACATCAAGGATTCTGAAAAGAGTTTGTTTTAAGAGATTTATTGTTTTCAGTTATTCTGTTCTTTTTTTCCGGAGTTTCAGTTTTCCGGCCCTATTTCATTAATCCACCATTTTGTTTTCGTGGCTTAGCCGGATGTACTTAGACAATGATAGTGGAGAGTCAACGAGGGGGTTCTGTTATGAGGGTATTGTGAAAGTACACTTTACAATGAGAATAAGTGAATAAAAAGAGAGAGAGAGAGAGAGAGAGAGAGAGAGAGAGAGAGAGAGAGAGGAGAGAGACAGAGACAGAGCTCTAACTTTTGATGTTTGCCCTCATCTTGATTTGATGCAATTTGCAGTCTATAATACACTTCCGCTGAAAAAACTGATCGAACATCTAGATGAAAACTGAGAGGTAGAGGAGGGAGGAAAGGAGAGGGAAAGAGAGAGGGAGAGAGAGCGAAAGCTTGATGGACTTTATGTATTCCCCCCCCCAAGGAAACCATACGTATCGATTACTCAGCGTCTTTTTTTGTGTTTTGAGAGACTTCAATGTGTTACATAATACTTTTTCGACATAGAAAATGTCTTTCTCTTAGACGATTTTCTTTGTCTGAAGAAAATTAGTTGAATTGTTGGGAATAATTGAATTCGCAGCTCTGGCTGACCATAGAACATTGGCCACATCATTATACAAATGTATTCATATATAATTGGTATGGATTATTGCAAAAAGAGGGAGACCAACTTATATAGGAAACGTGTATAAATTGGCGCGGTGTAAATCTCATGACAATCTCATAGAAACACGTTTTGCTAGGTTCTATTGAGTTTTTTTCAGATTTTTTTGCTCGCCTAGTATAACTTGCTAAAAAGAACACAGCTCAGAAGATTAAAAGATCTGTACTGAACCGTAATTGAGGAAGATGTGGAAAATTCATTAAATTTTGCCGCACTTGGTATTCGAAGCATAGTTGACAATATTAGACGCATACACGGCATAAATAAAGTACACAAAATCCCACCGTTTTTCATTTGAAGAGAACTTCAAATACTACTTGCTATAAATACTTGCTGCCCCTCTGGTGTCTGACTCTCACCCTATATAAATCTCGAATAACACACTACACCTAGAATGATTTATGTCCTGGTTCATCTACTTGAAAATGCTAACTCACCGAGGTTTCATGTCTCAAAAAGTTCAACGACACGCGAGAATGACTAAACTCTCTATAAACGACGCATGGAAAATCACTAAATAGTACCGATTACTCATAAAACGCGTGAAACTCGAAGAATCTATTATTTACGAGCAGTTCATGATGCATTGTGAATAATTATGCGCAATACGCCAGAGATCCTTATTGAGCAAGAAACATTTATACTAGACGTAAATTGAATAGTCACGCTAAGTTAGCATTGTAATGAGGCATCGTGCACTTTTTCTTTTCACTTTTCTTAGTTCTTCTGTGTTTAAAATGATTCACGTGACTGTGCAATTGACTAACAGTACAACGCAAAGTCGTGAAAATACGAATTGATTCCTCTCTCTCTCTCTCTCTAACTTAAATTGTGTTAAGTTTTAGTTGTTTCAATGCAAAGACATGACTAAAATACTGATTTTTAGTGCTTGCACAGTTTTTAGTTGAGATAAGTTTTTCTTCGATCCCCACAACTCTTTACATTTCTTTGCATGTATCTAGGAAAAAATCTGTCTAAGCCGTTGATAATAAGATCTAGGTGACTATAATCTGTATTATGAGAATTGGGAATAAAAAGAGGATTAAGAGAGATTAGCTTACGTTGCGTTAGTGTTGGCAGTTAATGAAATAACTCGTATTGAAAAGATGTAGTGAGTAGAAAGCAGTTCCGGTATGATTTTTTCACAGAATAGAATAGAATGGATTAATTTACCATTTAACACGTAACTTCTTCCATGGTTAGATGTGGCACTCCAATCAGATAAATTTAAGAAAAATGAAATGATGAAAAAATAGGTTATAGGGTTTTCCAAACCGTTGTTGACACCGTACCATTTTGTATGGGGCGGGGTTTGGCGTGGAGCCAGCCAGTCTGCGTATCATTGATCTACACACTCTCTCAACGGCTGGCAAATAATCAACGACCGCTCGCCCCGCATCGTTCAATCAATCGAGCTCATACTGGCCGGTCCAAAACACCGAGAACACTTTCTCAAATCTTCAGAAATAAAGTTAGAAATAATGAATTGATAATAAAAATGTTGTGTACGTACCTGGTTGAAGACCGGGTCGCGCCCTCTTTTGACCTCTGAACTTTGCTCTTTTCCAGTTTTCAGATTGGGTATGGACACCTTGCACATGGCGTGTATCTCCAAATCGGGCTTCAACTGTCCCGCCAGAGCTGAAATTTAGAAAAATCAATATTTCAATTGTAATTTGTAGTTTAATAACATTTTATTCCCTTTAGTGTGCTGAATTTATGTTGTGAAGATGCCACGTTTTTATATTTAATCCTAATTAATAGAAAAAGCTTTGTTGAATGCCAAGTTTGTTGTCAACTTTATGGTATAGTGGCTAGAACGGTAGACTGTCGCTCTTTTGATAGCGGGATCGTTCCCTCCCCACGGCACATTGGTCCCTAAAGAACCCGGGAAACCCAATTCACGTGAAATCCACGTGCCATTACGTTTTCCAATATCTTCTAATTTGACGGAAAAATACGAAAACATCTCATTAAAGACGATTCGAAGGCGTAAACAAGTCTCTATTTCCGCCGGTATTTTTCTCGACTGCAATTAAAATTTCGTGAAAACAGCCAATTACATTCTCGCGCGGCTCGAAAGTGAACATTATCCGGCATGCAAAACTAATTGCCAGGAACTACTCTGCGTTTCTGACCTAGAAGTTAGTTTAGCGCTAGAATGAGAGAAGCAGAGTCTGACTAAATGAACTGAGAACTCATAAAGTTTCAGTTCACTATGAGTGCCATTCTCTTCAACACACCGCTCAACGCAAGTTACGAAGTTTTTTATACCGTTGTTGTACTTTTGTGTAAAAATATATTAATATTAGTATTATTATTAATAAAGTATTCTCTCCACCCATGACGTGAATGTGTGTTTTGTTGCCAACTAGCGTTAGGTTGGTCCCCAAATTCTCTGCATAATTCAAGAAGGTAAATCGAATCCAGCGGACTTTCATCTATCGTTTCTCAACTCCGGCCCATATACTAGTAGTGAATATGAAAGTCATGTAAACGTGACGGAACATTGAAATTACTGAGGTGTTTCTTTTGTTTCTACACATGGCACGTGACGGCGTTTTCACTAGCAGTCTCATCTATCGTTTCTCAACTCGGGCGCATTTACTAGTAGTATGTGGGTAAGTCGCGTGAGAAGACAAGACGATTAGAGTTATGAAGTGTTTCACGCGTTTATACACGTATCACGCAACGGGGCTTTTACCAGCAGTTTAGTATTCAGTGAACGAGATTATGAGAGAAGATCACGATCACGAGAAAAACATTTAGTACATTAGGTTCGACTGATCAAACCACAAACCACAAAGAAACTTGAAACCCATCCTTTTTGAAACTTAATCCCAGTTTCTCATCCAACCCGGGTTTTTGCAAGCATTTCCAGCGCTTCTGATTGTCTAATTGCATTTAACTACCCATTTTTCAGTAGACTGGGGGCGATTAAATTTCGGTCGGGCGGAAAACAATTTGGCAGAGTACTCTGGCTGGAATTTCCCGCCTGGAGAATTAGCCATGGGGCGTGGAATTAGCCATAGAGCACGGATGGTCCGGCGAATTAGCCATAGGGCACCGAAAAACACGCCTTTTGTGCTCCAATCCAAAACAACATAATTGCTTGCGGACCACTGCTAGACGCAGAAAAAGTATGAATAAAGAATTCGCGTTTTTGAAAATTGCACGCTCTAGACAAAAATTGTAAACTAGTGGGTATTACCTAATGAAGAAGATAATTTGGAATCTACCCTGCTCATTAATAGTTTTAGATTCACATTCAAACGAACTTTGAATAAAAAAAAGACAATGAAAACAAACCTTCAATTCTCAAAATCGACACTCGAAGACGCTTCCTAACCGGGAAGTGTTGCAGGGTACAGTGTACCAATCCGAGACCGGTAGGCCGAGGTTCCGAGCCCCTTAAATAGTTTGGTTGAAACATTCGAATATATTAGTTGGTTTTATGTGAAATTACAGAATGCATGAGAAGTATAAAGTAAAGCAAAGAACAGCAGTACAATGTTGAATTTGACATTAGGCATGACTATTTTCTTCTTGAGAAATATTGTTTATCGTTCGTGAAAACGTGTGAAACTAACGTGAATGAGCTGGAGGAGGGCACTGCGCCGAGTCCGACGTCACTCGTGCTCGGAGACGTGCAGACAACCGGAGCATTCGGTCCGTAGAGGGAGGGGTCGAGACCGTGAGCCACAGGATCATCACAGTCGCTGTTTGATTTGCTCGCCAACTGAAAATGTTAGAGTTCGATGTGGTGAATGAAATGTTGTAGTTTGATCGGAACAGAGTTGATTTGTAGTTTGAAACTGTGCCAGAACTACAGAATACCGTAGCTTACTACGGATACGGAGTAATTGGTGATTTCATCATGTGTGAATCACGTGTTTTCTTCACGTTCATTCCACTCCGCTTCCGTTTCCACCTTGGTCAGAAATGTTTCCAATATGTTTCTTTCCATGTATTTTTGCCAATAATCAAAAAACATGGCATCATGGAAATAGATTGATGAGCTTCCTCATAGTTAGACAATTTCCGTTATGCACATAAGTCGGATATATTAATTGTATGTAGTTGATTGGGTATAACATATTTCTTTGTTTATGAATCATCAGAAAACAATATTCATCACACCCGAACTACTGCGAATCGATATTTTCTTTAAGAAAGTTGGAAAGTTTGAAAATTTCACTGATACCAAATTTATTCTGTTCTTAGACAAAGGTGATGTTAATTTCAAGTGTAGGTTCGTGAGTTCTCAGTAAACGTTTTCAGAGAGAAAATTATCTGAGTAAGATAGTTCGAGTATTTTTGTGAAACATTGAAATACGGAAAGCGTTCCCTTCCGTTCCCCTTTAACACCTCACTCTATTCATGAGATAAGCCATCAAGTGCTCCCATACATTAGTAATCTGATGCTAAAGGGTGCGTTGCTCTCCTCATCAAACATTAACGCCTAGAGATGATGATGCTCATAGAATAACACGAGAAAACCTGGTAAAAAAGTTCGGAAAGAAGAGTTTAGTTGAATAACGTACTTTCTCTTCATATAGCTTCTTCAAACATTAACACCTAAGATGATCGTTAGCTCATTTGAAATAAAGTCAAAGAATATAGTTTTTTTTCGCAACTCATCAAATAGTTCAAGTTTTCTGTATCCCCTTTGGTGTTCCTCGCAACTAAGAACCCATAGAGTTAAATAACTTCCACCTAGTGAAACAACAACAACGTCTAATCGTAACCATTTCTGTTTCTCTCAAACTCTGACCACTTTTGACAAATGTCCTGCAGCACCACTCCATCTAACCCCTTAAGCGTGGCCCCTCAATAATGTTGTATTAGAATCCGCACGTTTTTCACGTTCACGTGAGTTCAAATAGCTTACAAACTGATGTAGTTCGATAGAGTGTACTTAAACGTGAATCTCTTTCAAGATTTGACGAATTTCTGCAGCCGCACTTCATCTCCCCCCCCCCCCCCCCCCCATCAACCCCTTAAGCGTAGCCCCTCAATAGTGTTGTATTAGATTAAGGGGGCCGTTGGACCAGAGGCCACGCCCCTTTTTAGCCGAGACCAATGTGAGGATAAATGACATAGTCGAGCTCCCCCGGGAAACTTGTCCCTAAAACATCACTGTTCCAGAGGGGTAAAGGTCACGGAGTAGGCTTATTCACGTGAGAAACGTGAGAAATAAACTAAACTTTATGTGAAATCGGATAATTTGTCACCAAAACATCACTGCTTCGCCTGGGTAAGGGTCATATTGAAGGGAGTTGAGAAACAATTTCGGGTGAATAGAAAGAATATTCGGTTTCAGTGAAATATCTCCATACCCCAACCGGAGTTTGGGGAAGAACGTGTAAAACTTAAAAGAATGTGTAAAACGTGTTTGTCAACTTGAACGTATGAATCTTCCTAATAGTTATACGAACTTTCACTTTGTCACCGCTATGAATAGCCAATTTCAGAATCAAGATTCAAATCCCACGGGAGTCTGCAAAATATCATCGCTCTTTGCAGCCAAAGATTGAGGGCGGCCATCGAACGTGCAAAACGTGAAAACGTGTGATAACGTGTGAAGGCGTGTATTTTGAAAGATACATTGTCACCTTAGAGCTCAGATATCCCGTACAAATCAATCAATTACACGTTTTACCTGACATCGTAACTATTAACAACTTCATTCAGTACTTTTCTTGCACAATTTATCAGATTTTCAGCCTGGAAGTTCACCTGAGTTACGAGTAAAATGAATGAAATAAACTAGTTTTCACGTTTCACGTAATCCTGTAGTACTATCAGTTTTGTCCTGTACTTCTCCCCATCTATTCTTTCATGATTGCCCAATTTATTATATTTACAGCCTGGAAAAGCCCCCGGCCTGCTGAGAGAGAGAGAGGCAAGAGTGTAGTAAAGCAATCAAGCGACCGCTAGCCCGCTATATACAACACCTGCACTGTTTTTACGCAAAACAACAGAAACTCTGCGATTCGTACATCGCAGAATAAAAATGTGTATATAAAACTCATATTGACAATATAAAGTCTGCGAAAACGACAACGTGAGAAAACTGTTGGATCCTAGGGTTCACTTGAACTAGTATAGAGAAAAACTAAATAGTTCATATTTTCATTTGAAAAGATAAAAATTTCAGTACATTTCCAACTTTTTACTAGACTACTTTTCATCTCTCTCTCTCTTTTTTCAATCTAGATCTTCTCTTATATTCGTTCCCGAATGCGAAAAACAACTTCTGAAGAAAGCCTTTCACAAAGAAGCTGGGTGATGCATTTTAGAGCAGGTGCACGAGTTGAAAACAAGATATTACGGCGTCATCACATAATTTCGGCCTTATCTAAGTCATGGAACGTAGTGTAATTGGAAGAATGGGAACTACATATTCTCGGCCTTATCTACGTTATGGAAAGTACTGAAACTCGTGAAGGTTTGAAAAATTGTACATAGTCTTGGTCTATTCTACAGAACTACTTTTAACGGTTGGATGAGGGCTGGAGGTTAAGTTTTGAACAGGATTCCTATTTATCACAACACTTGTGGGGCAAACATTCAGACCGTGATGAAAGTTGTCTCGTATTAGTTTCAACATGTTTCACGTGCGTGTACAACTGACCATCAGTATAAGCATGAGCTTCCTCGATCAAGCTCAATATTTTGAAAACTACTACAAACACACCTAATAGTCAATCAGATGGTCTAGACGGCTATCGTAAACCCTTAATTACGAGATCGAGAGGGCAAATCTCAACCTCCTAAAAACAGCAAAACGTTTCCGCGGAACTGCTGTAACATTTTGACGTCAGCTAACATTTTGTTACTGCACTGGTGCATTCAAGAGTTGATTCAGTGAACTCAGGAAACATCAAAATGTCAGATTTTTAGTTCAATATCGAAAAAAAGATTCGGAATTTCTTGTACATCACGTATTAAGAAAACTGATTCAAAAAACACATGCATTACCATGTTTTTCACGTTCATCGTTAACCTCACTACTCCTGAATCAGGAAAAGTTAGTTGTAAAACCGCTGCCTCGAATCTTACAGCAAAAACGTATCAGTAACTTCCAGATTGAGTATGACTCAATCTGCTCAAGCCCCAGCATTGAAGAATTAGTGAAGCGGGGCGAGCCAGACGCAAAAAAACATAATCCAGCTATTAGTTGTTGGTCGCATTTCCGGTTTTGCGCAGAAACGCCACGTGAAACGTGAGAATTGATAGAAAGTATGGAGTTTAGGCGGGAAAGTTCAAAACAGAGGTACATTCGAGTGAGAAAATTGAGCGTAAACCGTGTATAGTATGTTTCACGAAAGAATAGCCCTCTACAGTAGGATTATAAATCTTTTAAGTGAATTTATCATATCTTGTAGGTGTTGTACATAGTTCAAACTTTGTGGTTTCGTTTTCCACTTTGAGTACTACAAGCATAGAAAACAGTGAGTCTTAGATTCTGTTTGTTGACTAGATAAATGCGATTGAATTCTCGAAAGATTACTGTAGAAAGTCATCGATTGGTGAAACGAACTATAATAAGCGATGCCAAATACTGCGACCTCTGTGACCTCAAGACAAATGGTCTCTAGAAAGGTCTCAGTTGTTTGTTACCACGATTTTCTTACCTTAATGTATGTATTCTGTATCACAATGTAGAAACTATTTGTTGCTCATATTTAATAGAAGTACTTTAAAACTAGGCAAAGGTATGGTTGGGTTTCGGCCTGCCGGGCTTCAGCCTGCTTCAGGCGTAACCTATTCCTAGTATCTGGTCTATATTTGGTGTGGAATGCAGCTGCTTCAAGAAAAGTTGCAATCTACCGTTTTTTTAGTTTGATTCCTATGCGCAAACGTTCTGCTGTGTTCAGTTCATCAGGGAAGACTACATTTTAGATAGGGTCAAATTCTCTGAAGATATTTCATTCAGTCAATTTTCTTTAAGTTCTATTGGTCCGAACTAGTGAGTCCATGTGTTTTTCTCTCTTTTTAACCAACAGCAGAAAACTTGGTTTTTGGACCCAATCAGTTTCCAGACATCTTTCGAATTCCACATGATTCCTTGATTTTCAGCGAAACCGCTTTTCTGGGATCAAATTAGTCTTTCATAACCAGGTTGCCGCACTAATTTGAATGTAAACGGATATGAGGGACGGCCCTAGCAACAGCAAATGCGGAAACATCCCGGAAAGCACAAAGTTCACGTGAAAAGTTTGGGGTCACGTGAGATAACGTGTTGGGTAGATCATGTTTCCAGAATCATAGATTGAAGGAAATCTCACACATTTCCTTCTTCACTCAGAGATCTCTACTTCTTGCCGTGTCTCCCCCTCCCTCTCTCCAACCCTTCCTTTTTCCCCAATTTTTTATTCTATTTTTTTTACTATTCCTTTCTCTCTTTCTCTTTTTTCTTTCTCTCTCTCTCTCTCTCTTTCTTTCCTTCCCCCTTTCCCTATATTATTCCCCTCTCAATTCCCCATTACACTAATCCTGGTCGCCTCAACTCTTCTCGACGCAGCCACTTTCATCCTATGAACTATGAAATTCCACATCGAGAAAAAACACAAATGTTTCTCTCAAAAATCTACAGAACACAAAGATCAATCAATGCGAATTTATAGTACTTGCCTGAGGCAAGGTAGCGAGATACTTAGTGCTGTGTGAAAACAGATACCTCATATACTGTAGAATATACATATAGGGTACGCTTTTTCAAAGCAGGCTTACACGGTACAAACTGTCCTAGCCTGCTGTATGGTTAGTTCTTGATATTTGATCGAAATTCGAAGGAGGATGTATAGATCAAACTCCAAGAAATATATGGCATGTTGATTTTTCGGTCTCTGGTTCGAATACCAAGAATTGCAGATGTTTTCCAACTCGACCCCTATACAATCAGCCTGCTATAGGACTAGAGCAAAAGCGGGGGTTGGCGCGAGTTATTCGCTGACTCATTTCACATTTAGCCAGATTATAGAAAGTGACCGAATCATCATCGTTGTAGTTTGATACTGCTATAGTTTATGATATTCGACCCAATCGCAGTGGGATCAAACTACAAACACAGCGAAACAATCACCGTATAGGCCTGTTTAGGAAACCGAAACAGCGACCCCTATACTGTGACAACTCATTTTCTACTCTGGGTGACTAAAAGGAGCTTATTTTTTTACAAAACAAAAGATGGGGAAGTGCTTAACACTGGGATTTTCGGATAAAAACTGAGTCATCCACTAATAGTCCTAGTTTTGCGAAGATGACTAAGCCAGACTAGTAATGTATTTCAACTACCAAACTTAGTCCAACGTTTGACTGCAAAAATCATCCGAAACTGTGTGATGTTCACGTTTTTCCACGTTTCACCAGAAAACTTCACCATTCGTGAAGAAAAAGTTGATTTCAGATGTTTTTATGTTTTATTGGAAACATGTCATCACCTCATCTCGTAGAGGGTGTCTCGACGGTTGATTAAACTATGACGATGCCGCCGGCAAAACACATCAGCAATTCATAAATATTAACGAGAAAGTACGTTTCATACGTCTGTGGCGTAGAACATTAGTTTGTTTTGGGTCTATGTTATAATTAAAATGTGCACGAAACAGGAACCATTTCTATTGTTTCACTACTAAACTTGAGAGAATAGAAAATTCACGTAAGTTGGAAAGGAACACTCCCGTTTTATACTTGAAAAAACACAAGTAGCGTAAACTGGAACGGAACGTTAAAACATGCACTCTCTGATTGCTCGCTTTCGGAATCCAAGATGTTTAACATTGTTCACGTGACTAAATTGTAGTATAGTTATGTACGTGAGAAACATCTCATCCCATGCAGCTGGTGTAATACGTTATGCTTCTTAGAAAATAAACGAATTGGTTGTTTTTGCGGATTTCAAAGAGCATAGCAGAACGAGTTTGCAGTAAAAGCTGCAAACTTAGTGGAAAACAGTCATTATCTACAAGAAAAGCAGAAAACATCATCACTCTCACTTTGAAATGACTTGACTGGCAACTTTGCAAGGATAATTGCGAAATTTCACGAAAGTTGAAAAACTCAGGGAAGTCGTAGCGTGACCATGTATAAATGGTAACAGAGCACGAGTTTGGCGTCACCTGCGGAAACGAGTTGAACCTACAAGTTACAAATGCGGAACAGAAGAAAATGACATCTAGTTTCTCACAAAGTTGCTACATTGTCAACAACACGTTTTCATCCAATTTTCCATATTCCCCACTTTGTGCGAAAAAGAAGAAATGCTGTGTTCAGTTTGTTACAAAAGTGTTATAAACCTTCTTATAATAACACTTTTTCACTTTTCCATCTCTCCCATTTTGTGCGAAAGAAGAAAACATGTCATCATTCAATGTCTAAATGAGGGGAGCTGGAGAGAAACAACACTCATGTGATAAAAGACGCGCGCCTGCGATGGCACTAGTAACGGGGGTAATTTGCACTTAAACAGGACTGAATAGCCTGGGGGCATATTTGAGGAAGAGGGGGAAAGAGGGAGATAGAGAGAGAGAGAAGGGAAGAAAGAGGATGAGGGAGGGGAAGGTGAGAGAGAGAGATCAACACAATATCATGACAATACTGATTCCGTGAAAATAGGATCACACATCGATGTTTGACAACAGAATGAAAAAGATTGCCGATACATTCTAATCAAAGCGAAATCTGATAATTCCACAGAGAGAGATTTTAAGCATGTATTCGCTCTATTATTTCGCAAAACAGCACAGCTGAGCCTGGGATGATCCAAAAAGAAAGCAGTACACTATAAACGCTAATTGTTCACTGTTGAAAGATCGAATCAAGTAACTGAAGCGACAAAACGCTCATGGAAGAGAGCTACTCGTTTAGAAAATGAAAGGGACATGGCAGTGACACTAAACAAAACTACACGTATTTGCCTCTATGATACGTAAACACGAGTTTGACGTGCATTCACGTAACTTTCAACTAATATACAGTTGAACTGAGAGTTCCACGTACGTTTACGTGATTTGCAACTAACATTTAGTTGAATTGAAACTCACTACCCAGTTTCCCGACCCCTTGTCGAGCGCGGCTCGACTGCTACCACTGAGCTGGTGGCACCACTAGTCAGCTGTCGCCTCTCTGGCACCCTCTCCATATCACACACTCTCTCCCTCACCTGTTCAATTGATGGGGAAAGTGATGATGCCTGGGACCTGGTTCCATCCGGAGTGTCCATAGCATGGTCAAGGCAGTCAAAATCACCTAATCGGGTAATAATTGGTGATTCGCAAATGGGTACTGGTAGTTCGGGAATAGGCTCCGGAGTTATGGTCATAGGTTCTGGTGAGGCGGTGGCTACCGGTTTCGAAGTAGGTGACTCATTTTCGGTTTTTTCTGTAGGCGGAAGCGGTAGCAGACGTCCGGACGGTCTCCGCTCCAGATGCGATGACGCGCATCTGAAGTCTGGCGACAACGGCGGTGGCGTTGGTAGAATTCGCGGGGAGCTGGAACGTCGCACAGGCGTCTGCGGTAGCTGACGCCGGCGACAAACGGGTTCTAAGAGAGCTGGATACGTGGACATTACTCGCTGCTGCTGCATGCGGCAGATTATCTATCCGTATAAGGAATTGGGGGCGTGGCCTGTGCCGCCTCTCATGGCAGTGTTCTTTTCGCGGCCAGAGTGCAGACAGGACAGCGTTTTTCTTCCAGGGGGGGTGCGGCGAGGGACGCAGAGGCGGGGGCCGAGGGAGGGGGTGGATATTTTGGGCTGCACCCGCGGAGCTTTACAGCACAAGCCATCCCGCCGGCAACGATATAGACTCAGTAGTCAGTGAGCCCGCTACACTGCAGAAGCATCATGTCGGCTAACCTGTACCGCAGTCCTTCCCAGGCTAACGCCATCTACAAGTCGCCCTCGATGAGCGCGTTCGGCGCTCCCTTCGGCTCCATGTCCGTCGCTGATCTCGGATCTCTCACCAGACTCGAGGTACTCACTATTCTGATGACTACTTTATTACTTACTGAGTTTCTGCTAGAAAACTGCGAAACGTGCAGTTTCACGTGACTTGCACTTGCTTCTAGTCAATGTTACGACTTGTTTTGAGTGCTGTGTTAGGTTTCACTCGACGGTAGAGGCTCACGAACCTAGACGAACCGTGATTGTTTCTGGTTTCACCGTTGTAGAAAACAGTTTTTGTTCTACCCAAATATTAATTCACGTATACTCAAAGATCTTAGTGTTGCATAGTTTTCCAGTAGTGTGGATGAAAAAGAGACAGTGCAGTTTCATAGTACTTCTATGATTTCGTAACGAGACTATAATTGGAAATGACTTCTTGATCACCCAACTTTGAACCTAATAACATTTCCATGAACGTTCTGTAGCTGAAACACCTGCTATTACCTCAGTGTCTGACGTTATTTTTCTCGAGATTGCGTGAGACCCAATTGAAACTTGGTCACGAACTAGTACAAACTAATTAAGTGTGCTGTTTTAGTATGTCTTATATATTATATTAATATTAATATTAATGTTGTTGTTTCAGGACAAGATCCGTCTTCTCCAAGAAGACCTCGAATCCGAGAGAGAATTGAGAAACAGAGTGAGTTTTTCAAGATTATTTTTATATTTTCCAACTTTTCGAATGTTCTCAACTTTTTAGTCACAATCTTCACCTGTTACTTCAATAACATACTTATCACGCCCCTGACTTCACAATCAGTTTTTCAACTTTGATTGAGCTAATTCCTATTCATTGAAATCAGTGAGTTTGCACCTTACTGTTTTTGTAACACGTTCTTGTTTTTCTAGCTGATCAGTTAAATTTGTTCACTTGACTGAACTTCGACTAAGTTTAACATTTGGTCTTTGTTCAGTGATATTCAAGTGACTTTTCAATCTATACGTCTATGAATACCAGTACATTTACATACTAAGTAGAAACCTTAATCACCTTAGCATGTACACAACTACCGTACTGTCGTACTTACCGTACCTTTTTCCAGATCGAGCGCGAACGTGCCGATCTCAGTGTACAGCTCATCTCCCTGACCGACCGTCTTGAAGATGCTGAGGGAACCACCGACAGCCAGGTAGATCAATTATCGATTTTTCCAAGATTGGTATTGATTGTCAATCGTTTCATTCTCATAATCTATATAACTTAATGATTTTAATCAACTATCTAGTAAACTCGAACCACTTTTCGCAACATTTCCTAGTCAAATTAGGTAAAAGTTTCAATGCATTCTCCAGTTTTTGTATTCTCTAAATTTTGTGTGTTTCAGATCGAATCCAACAGAAAGAGAGAGGGAGAGCTTCTGAAGCTGCGCAAGCTGCTCGAGGAGTCTCAGCTGGAGTCCGAGGTACGGTATCCGAAACTTTCGATGTGTAGCTCGTTTTCTTTGTAATTTTGTTTGGTTTTCCATTCTGAAACATGCGATTGGGACCAAAAGTTGGGTTATCAAGTTTTAATGGTTGGTTTGCGTGTTATACAAACTTACTAGTAGACCTTTAAGTAGTACAAACTTACTGGTAGACTCACAAGATACCATGACCATTGCTTTATGAGCAACTCACTAGTAAACATACAACATGCCCAATTTACTAGTGAACTTACAGGATGCCATGAACATTCTCCGCAAGAAGCACCAGGATGCTTGCCTCGACTACCAGGACCAGACCGAACAGCTCCAGAAGAAGAACGCCAAGTGAGTATTTTATTAATATTAATGTTAATTATAATATAATACTGTATAATATTAATATAGAACTGAGTACATTCCGGCGCTGTAGAAAAGGACCATTTTCTAGCCTATTCCGCGAATTTGGCCAGTTCGGAGCGTAAAACGTATTACTTTTATGTCGATTCCTTGTAAATTTGGTAACGGTCACTATTTTCACACTTCTACTTTTCCACTTTCAACTATTCCACTTCACGAAATCAATCGATAAATCCGGGATCAGTAAAGTCGAGGCTGCCTAGCTACCTCTTTACACTAATTTTTTCTATCATTGCGCGGCATTGTGATAAGCTGGCAGGTTAGAGGGCGGCGAAACAGCATGCGAAACGGAGAGACGCAGACAAAGTGCCAGCCGCTGTAACAATGAGAGCCCGGCACATAACAACATGTTTCATGGGATCAGACACATCTGCTAGTCAGAGATACCGTAATCGGAATGATCCTTTAAAGTGTTGAAGATGATAATTATGGAAAAATAACGTTGCAAAGTTGAAAGTGCGAACAAGTTTCAGCATGGAACAATTTAGACAGAAACTTCCCAGGGCATTTCATGAACAAACTTTACTGTCGCATACAAGAAATTACGTGCTAAGCAACAGCTCTTGATCCTTTCCAAATATGTGATTTTGTATACATGAATCAGAGACTCCTTAAATTTAAGCCATCAAAGCACACTGAATGGACAGTAAATTCACCTAATCAGTTTCTTTAATCATATCGATTTTCCAGGATCGACCGCGAGCGTCAGAGACTCCAGCACGAAGTTATCGAGCTCACCGCCACCATCGACCAAGTGCAGAAGGACAAGGTTTGTTGATCTCTCTCTCTCTTTCTCCCTCTCTGTCTCTCTTTATCTCTCTCTCTCTCTCTCTCTTTCTCTTTCTCTTTCTCTCTATCTCTTCTCTCACTCAATCTCTCAATCTCGTTGTCTCTCTCTCTCACCCTCTCTCTCTTTCCCTCTCTCTTTCTCTCTCCCCTCTTTCTCTTTCGCTTCCTCATTCTCTTGTGAAAGATCGCCCGCGGCAATATGTCCAGTAGTTATTGCAGCCTGGCCGAAGATTTATGATCTACATTTCAAATAATTTCGCATCATTCGGGAACTGCCAGATTCCCCGCAGGGCCTATATAATGGCAATTAACCCAATAATTACTCGATGATTGGGGTCTGACACAGCGCAAACTTTTGCTACCGTATACCCTTAGTCCTTCAACGTTAAACGCGAAAAACATGCCAGATTTCTATCATAAACTGCTCATTGGTGAAGCTTTTTTCATATCATTACTTTTCATACAACTACAGTAACCAGAACACTCTAATCAGTATCTCTAACCTTTTTAATAGGGCTCAAACTATGGGAATTGTTTCGGATAACGCTGATATAGTCGAAACCAGCCACATAACCACTCCAAGAGCGCTGCGAGAGCAAATAGCGAGAAAAATGAAAAGAAAACGCAAGCAATAGAAAGGAATAGCGAATCGCTCAGGGGTGTTTATAGTTAAATGTTGTGCTGCACGTGTTTGACGTGAGCTTTGAACGTGTTCTTGAGCAAACTACTGGAAACATGAGAGGTTGAGTTACTCTAGTGTTACTGGAAAAGCTCATAGTATGTTAGCTAGATGGAATTTCCATACTTTGGACCAGATGTTTGAAGTTTGAAATGTGTTCGATTCAAAACAAATTATGCCCAGTAAACCCAATAAAACGGAGGGAAATTGAACATTTACAAGATCGCCACGTAGATGTCATAATATTTACCACATCCTTCGACTGATGAAATAGCTTCTTCTACTAATCTTCCACATTGGATTGGAATGAGAACACGTTACAACCTTTTCAGTTTTGGAGAGAAGAACAATTTGAGTAGAGACACCACGCTTTGATTACTGATTAGATTCAAGTTTATACGAACTTTTCCTTTGTTTTCCAAGTTTGCCTTCAAACTCAATTCTCACTGTTTTGCGATAACAATTTGGAAACCAACGAAAATTAGGTTTCACTGATTTAACCAGGTTTGCCAATGTTATTTGGTTTTATAGCCACGTGACTACCGTTTTTAGGAAATCAAAGTTTACTTGTCGTAAAAAGTCAAAAACCGGGTGTACAGGTTAACACGTTTCCATTCACTTAGTAGTACTCTTGCACAGTTCCAAATTCCACGCACTTCACGTACTTTCTGATACAAAATCCGAGCGAAATCCACGTACTGTTTACAGTGTTTTCGGTGTCACGCAATCTTGCGTATTTCTGGGATCATGGCCCGATATTCGATTTCTTAGTATACAAACATTGGCGGGATGGGAGGGGATAGGAGGGAGTTGCCGTTGTAAAGCGAGGCGCAGGCGGCAGCCGTTACACCAAAAACACACGCCGGTGTATAGTAAACGGGGATGAGGGGCGATTTTTAGTAGGAAAAGAAAAGTCACGTGAAAAGCACGTGAAAAGTTAGGAATACACTTGTTCCTTGCAGACGTGATCGTGTCAACGTGAAGCACAGCCCGATCGATCCATAAATGAACGTAGTAGCATTCAAAAACTATTTGATTTGAGCTAACACCGTTTTCAATCGAGCTCTGTCTACAGCTTCCAACTCGCACTTTCTCTGCAGAAGATCAATTTCCCAGAAACTCTACAGAAACTCTGGCACGGCAGCTGTTTTCGCCAATGTTTCATATTTTGCGGGACAAGTGTCTTGGCTCAAATTACCCGTTGGCCGCACTCTGTAGCCTCTCTCTTGAGACTACTTGTTCAGCCCCGAGTACTATGTCGTAGTAACTATGACACTACTCTGCGCACTCATGATTTACACACTCTCTAATAGGGTGGCAGTAGTAGAAAGTATGACATTCTCTGCGCACTCATAAGTTACACACTCTCTAGTCGGCTGGCACCAGTATGAGTGATAGGTCAGCCGCAGCAGTTCCTTATTGACCAGTTATAACTCCGAAAACAGAATGATAAGTTACCCGGAACGAGTAACATGTTTTTTGGGGGGAATCGGGGGTAATTAGGTGCTGACCTTATACTTTTGGTGGAATACTGGTGAAATGTTGGGGACGTGAAACTAGAAAAGCACATCATAATAATCTTTCAGAGTGGTGAATAGGTAAGCTAACTTATAGTCCGTTAACACTAACTTTAACACTAACTAGAGCTCAAAAACACCAAGTATAACGTGGAGGTTACGCGTGAATTCAAGCATATACAGTTTTTTGGAACTATTTTGAGCTAATTAACCAGCAGAACCTTTTTTGGTCGTTTATTCTCTGAACTTGTCGCTATTCCTATAATTACACGTCTTGTGACGCAGACTAACTGTCAGTTGCATTGCCCGGCGTTTACAACAGAACCCATGTTATTATTCAACGGGGGACTAGAATAACATTCCGGCATCTCTATCTCTTTCTCTCTTCTTTCTCTCTCTCCCTCTTCCTTCTCTTTCTCTTTCTCCAACTCTGTTTCTCCACATATCTATTTCTCCTTCACCATCTTACGTTTTCTTCTTCTACATTTCTAATATTGTCTCCCAATTTCAAAAACGTAAACGCCATCCAAATTTTTCATCTTAATCCATTCCAGCACACCGCTGAGAAGGCCGCCGAACGTTTCGAGGCCCAGACCATCGACCTCTCCAACAAGGTTTGTACAGTTTTGTCTGTTTTCGTTGTTTATTGACCTAACTATGAGTAAAACGTGAGACGGCCGCGACAATGTCGTTGCCGTCTCAGTTTTAACTGTTGTTTATCAGCCTGCGCCTCCTCGAAACATATGCTATTTTCATGAGTAAAATTTGTCACGGCAGCGACATTGTCGTTGCCGTCTCAATTTCAACTCAGTCGGCGGGGGCCGAGTCAGTGAATTATCAGAGAAGTTCCCTATTATGCGTTCTCACAACACTTTCAACATTAGCACTAAAATAGTACAATGGTATTCTGAAGTTTCACGCCATAAAACTTGAAATTCATAAATTTCGTTTCAGGTTGAGGACCTCGGCAAACACGTCAACGACCTTGCCCAGGCTCGTCAGCGCCTCCAGGCCGAGAACAACGATCTGCTCAAGGTAGGCGGGGCTTAATTTGAATTACAGTTCGAAACTCATATTGTGGGTGCTTTGTAACACTAAAATAACTCCCGCACAGTGCACTTATGGGTTGAGAAAAATACCTGCAAACATAACACGGACTAAACGTACCACTCTTTTTGAACACTTTCAATACTGTGGTAGCTCTCAGCTTCACTCTCATATTTGAACCCCGATAACTTGAGTCATCTTTTTTTATTCTTCAGTGTCAATTGCGCTCGAAACGTGTAATTAGGCCTGTTGATGAGACCGATGACGTGTTTAAAGTGTCACTGAATAGAGTATGATTTGCCGTTCAAATTACCTGTAATTCAGATGAATCTCAGGAAAAAAGATGAGTGTCAAGTAGACATTCACAGGGTGCATCGAGAACATTCAATAGAAAATGGTTCAATATTTCATGGTTAGGTTCAAAATACTCTATTTGGTCGTAGTTCACAGTAACATCATTCTCTAAAGACTTGTTTCAATGCAAACCATGTTGGTAGACAAGATCTTGAAAAACATTCGGAGTTTCCGAAATCTGATCTCATGAGCTCTGATATAAATAGAGTCTCACCGACTGTGCAAGTAATATCAATATGTACTCGAGATTGGAGCACGCGTTAGATGTGCTCTCAGAAACGATCAGTGATCACCCTGCAATTGCCGGGATATTGCAAAGCTTAGATCTAGTTTCAACTATGAACTCACCCTGATTAGCAAAACACTGCGTTGTAGAAGCAGTTAGGTGGTTCAGCTGGAAACACTTCCCACACTGTGTGAGGATAATGTCTCTTTCCGCTGTTCTTTAACATGACATCACACATGATTCACGTGACGTCACTAGATGTTTACGTGAACACCTTTCCCGCCCACGTGAACGAAAATCTGATCAGCCATCAACCGGCTCTATTGCCATGTAAAAACCGCCACATCTCGACGCGGTTTTTCGTTTTTCGCTACTTTCCCTGAACATCTAAGCAAATAGGCGCGGCGCTTGCCGAAAAATGCACACTCCTCTGAGACAATTCGAATCGATTCGGAGAAATCATGAGGAAAGCAGTAACAATATCACTTTTCTCACAGTTTTCCGAGTTTTACGTTCGGAAATACTACTAAATTGAAGCCAACTTTTCATGAAACTCTCTCGAGTAGATCACAAAAACATTGTCGATTTCTTATTATCGATTTTCCAGGAGGTCCACGACCAGAAGGTCCAGATCGACAACCTGCAGCACGTCAAGTACACTCTTGCTCAGCAGCTGGAGGAGGCTCGTCGCCGTCTCGAGGATGCCGAGAGAGTGAGTTCCAGGAGAGAGAGGAAACAGTGAGAGAAAGAAAAAGAGAGAAAAAGGAAGAGAGAGAGAGAGAGAGAGATGTCGAGAGAGTGCACTTTGAAAGAGGGAAGAGGAAAAGAAAGTGAACACCAGGGGCCGTATGTGAGAGAATCCCAAAGAACAATTGTGAAAACGACTGGGTAATAGTAGACAGTTTGAGACCGAGTTTACAGAATCATCTAGAGCTAGAGTGCCTCTTTTGGAAGTTTGACATTGACTTTATTCACAATTTTCCCTCATTGAAAAAGGATTTAGTTTAGACCCAATTTTGGTACAAACTCTTCGCGGGTTTCCTACGTAAACATTCCAGATAATTGACTTGAAGATAGGTGTAATTACTCTAATTGCCACCTTCCCTACTGCGCTATTTTAGCAGATACTAACATTTTCTCTCTGAATAAGGAACCAAATCTTCTTTGAAAGGGGGCCAAACTGGGTGCTTTTTGTGAGATCGGGACCTGTATACTCAACAGAACTGTACTGCTAGTCAGCTGCACAGTCACGTGAAACATGTTAAACACAGCAAAACTCAGAAACGTGCGATTACAAAGTGCATGATTCCTCATTAGAATGCTAACGTTACGTGACTATTCAATTTACTTCTAATATAAGTCCCGGAAGTAGGTATTCTGATCTCATATGCACTAAACTTGTTTATTTGATCTACTAGTTTATATCAAATTTCCTCGGGCATACGCTGCTTTTTCTGCCGCTTAGACCTCATTAGGCGGAGTTTTCACGCGCTCTGGTAGGTGTTGGGTTTCACTGACGCAAGTCGCTAAAAGAAGCATTATGGAAAAACACATTTAGGGAAAAGTAGGGATTCTGCTTGTAATTATTTACATAATCACGTGAAAACGTGAAAAACTGTGATCTTGCCCAACTGATTCATTTGCATGTATGGGGACTCAAACCGGCGACCGACATTACGTAACGTGTGTGTTTGCCATTAGTCACTTGAGCACTCTATTTCACACTGCAAAAAAACAGTACGTTCGCTCAACTTAGTTATTCAGTTGCACATACCAAGACTCGAATCACTGACCATTGTCTCCGAAACAGTAATATCAGCCATTTTACCACCTTTTTCTTGCAGGAACGCTCTCAGCTGCAGTCGCAGCTGCACCAGGTGCAGCTGGAGCTCGACTCCGTTCGTCAGGCTCTCGACGAGGAATCTGCTGCCCGCTCGGACGCCGAGCACAAGCTCAACCTCGCCAACACCGAGATCACCCAATGGAAGAGCAAGTTCGACGCTGAGGTGAGAACGGAGAAATTTCGTGAAGTTGGAAAGTGGTAACTGAAGTATTTTATCTCGAAGACCTTTTTTAGAAGAATAGCTATAAAGTTGAGCTTTTTGAAAAATAATACTTAACTTAACTCAATGTGAACTGGATTTTCTGAAGCTGAAAAGTAGAAACTTATTAGTCAACCAAAAAGTGGTGACACTCCTACAGTTTCAAATAGAATATCCGGTTACTAATTCAATGAATTCCTGAGCTTTGAGCATTGAATTTTTCATCAAAACAAACATCGATAACAACTTGACGAGTGCCACGAACATTACTCATGCGTTTGGGTATTCAGAATGGAATCAATGGGGTTGTAAACAGAAACTCTGATGAATACGTAAATTGGAACAAGCTCAGAAACTGAATGTTTAATATCGAACATAAACCTCAATGAAACCTAATTCATATCCAGAGCTGAGAATCGAAGTAGTTGAAACATCTTTACAACTTCTATTTTCAACCACTTACTCCAAATTTGAACTTTAAAGTAGAAGTCGATCTTAAAGATCAATTTAAACATAGATAAATTCAAACTTTCAGTTCTTAATCATGAACCTAACGTACAATTTGAACCGTAACTCAATATTATACTCCAACGTTTAGGTCGCTCTTCACCACGAGGAGGTCGAGGACCTGCGCAAGAAGATGATGCAGAAGCAGGCCGAGTACGAGGAGCAGATCGAGATCATGCTCCAGAAAGTCAGCCAGCTGGAGAAGGCCAAGAGCAGACTTCAGTCCGAGGTACGGTAGGGTTACGGTATTTGGTAGACATTAGAATGGATCAGACTATCGGAACGAAGCAAATAGTTGTGTAGTCGGGTGCGAGACGTACGAAAGGATAAGACTATGATTGATTTATTTATTTACATGCAAGCATGTGATACACAAGAGGAGAAAATAAAACATCGGCATTAGGCAACGAAAACATTCTAATGCGGAAATAAGAGTCGGAAATCGTGGAACATCATTTGGTGATTACCATCATTTGGTGATTACGACTATACAGTCAGAAATACGGTAGATGGATACGTCGGAGTGAATGTGACTCAGGAGCATTTCCATAAAGTTATTCTATTTGTAACATAAACTACTTATGGAAATCGGAATCTTCTCATATATTCTTTCACTTTGCCGACCACTTTAAATCATGATGTTCCACGATACAACAATATAATTGTTCTGTTAATTGTTTTGCCAACAACATGACAGACGTATCGTTTTGGAACCAGATAGTTCAGAATGAATCTTGTTCCAGGTCGAGGTTCTCATCGTTGACCTCGAGAAGGCGCAGAACACCATCGCCATCCTCGAGCGCGCCAAGGAACAGCTCGAGAGACAGTGCGGAGAACTCAAGGTGGGGGAAATTCCATATTTCTCAGGAAACACAATATACAAATAGTCTAATTTCACTGTTATCTATCCAGATTCCATTGAAGAACTCACATTTGTAGGTGGACATAACTTCCAAATCTTATAATTTCATCTATAACCTGACTAGATTTTCAAGTTTTTATAGAAGTTAATTTTTATACTCTTGAACTTTTCAGGTCCGCATCGACGAGCTCACGGTGGAGCTGGAGGCTGTGCAGCGCGAGTTGCGCGCCGCCAACGCCGAGCTGCAGAAGATGAAGCATCTCTACGAGAAGGCCGTCGAGCAGAAGGAGGCTCTCGCTCGCGAGAACAAGAAGCTCCACGGTACGTCAGGAACTCTCAAATAAAAAACTTCGTTTCAAGAAACTATACATCACGTCACAAAAACGCGTTACACACCTATATACACAGTGCTCAATTCGAATCTGGACAACTTTCACAGTACCGTGTCGAGTTTGTTCTTGCACTAGAAGTGATACTTTTACGGAAGATGAAATAGTTTAAAAACGATACGCACAGAGAGATTACTAAATAATCACAAATACGGTGTTGTTTCAACGTTGACATGATATTGACTATGAGTATAACTTTCAGACGAGCTGCACGAGGCCAAGGAGGCTCTTGCCGATGCCAATCGCAAACTGCACGAGCTCGACCTTGAAAACGCCCGTCTGGCCGGAGAGATCAGAGAGCTCCAGACCGCTCTCAAGGTGAGAATGTAATCGATATATAGAATGTATCTCACTTTTCACTAACGAGGTCTTCTGTTTTTCATAGACAACGGTAACTTATTAAAAATTTTCCTACTCAATACGACAGAAGAACCAACATTCACCCGGAACCTGAGTACAGTTTTAGACTTAGAGGAGTAGTTCTACCATTTGACCTACAAAAATCAATATTCCAATTTCAGGAAGCCGACGCTCAGCGCCGTGACGCCGAGAACCGTGCCCAGCGCGCTCTCGCCGAACTCCAGGCTCTTCGCATCGAAATGGAGCGCAGACTCCAGGAGAAGGTATGAAAACTTTATTACTTAGTTCACAAACTCTAAATACCTTAACAATTTAAATGTTGAAAACGCAAATAACTCTGAATTTGGAACTGAATGACACCGAATTTCACTATTTGAAGAGTTTTATCAGACTATAAAAACTATTTTTTATAATAATCAGAACATTTCAGGAAGAAGAAATGGAATCTCTTCGCAAGAACATGCAATTCGAAATCGACAGACTCACCGCTGCTTTGGCCGATGCCGAGGCCCGCATGAAGGTTGGTTTTTTGAAACATTCACAGAAAACGTCTGTAAACTATCTAACCTATCGGCACCGTTTTTCCGGTATCACGATGTCACTCAGTTTTTCGACAAACTACTGTCAACTACATATATTCTGTGAATTTGATTTGAGACTTACCAATTGGTAAAATTTACATATTTATCCCGAAATAGATGTTATGGAACTATACCGAAAGTTTACAAACTCTACAAAAACTTACATTAAATCAATTTCAGGCCGAGATCAACCGTCTGAAGAAGAAGTACCAGGCCGAGATCGCCGAGCTCGAGATGACCGTCGACAACCTCAACCGCGCCAACATCGAAGCCCAGGTACGGTATTGGCGCCGATCGGCGCCATTTGGCGCTGATACCACATTCTGAGCAGATCTCCGAATATAGTATAGATCTTCAGATTTGAAAATACACAACGCATATTCATTCGCACAACTGACAGAACAGTGTAGTTACGTCGTAATATCGAACCTCCCATTGTATTTTACTCAAAAAGTTTGATAAGAAAGTTGGTGAACTGTTCACAACGTCAACAACTAAAAACGCCATTAACAAAGTTTGTAACCATTGTACAAAGTTTACATCTTGCAGAAGATCATCAAGAAGCAGTCCGAGCAGCTCAAGGTTCTCCAGGCCAGCCTCGAAGACACCCAGAGACAGCTCCAGCAAGTGCTCGACCAGTACGCTCTTGCTCAGCGCAAGGTGAGCATCATCACCAAACTATATTTTACTTTCTCTCACTCTTTCTCTGTCTTCCTCAATTTCACGAACGGATGTATCTAAGTATTAAACACACATTTGATCAAACGTGTGTTCAAAACTTAGAAAAGATTCAAATTTACCTAAGTCATCTAAATTTTCTAGTTCACCGCCATAAATATACAGTAAATAAATTATTACAAGATTATGAATAATACAATATAAACCATCTAAATGTTCCAGGTCGCCGCCCTCTCCGCCGAACTGGAAGAGGCTAAGACCGCCCTGGACAACGCCATCCGCGCCCGCAAGCAGGCCGAGATCGACCTCGAGGAGGCTTGTGGCAGAATCAACGACCTCCAGGTAGGCTCCCGGTTTAATTCCCACACAATATGAGATTTCTTCAAATTTACCAAATATCAAACTATTTTCCAGTGAAATTGAAGTTTCTCACTGAACATGACAACCTTACGAATACGAAGTCTCTCGGAGAGCTACTACCACAGTTTTTTTAATAAATGAAATAATACAATTGTGATAACATGTCATGATTACAGGCCATCAACAACAACCTGACCTCCATCAAGAACAAGCTCGAGACCGAACTCTCCACCGCCCAGGCTGACCTCGACGAGGTGAACAACAATATATCAATTCAGAGCTCATATTGCATCAAATTTCTACTTTAATCCACATTCAGTTCTTTCAAGTTCACCTAGTTTATCGACACGTTTCACGTTTTCACGTTACCTAATTTCTACCCATTTCCAGGTTACCAAGGAACTCCATGCCGCTGACGAGCGCGCCAACCGCGCTCTTTCCGACGCCGCCCGCGCCGTCGAGCAGCTGCACGAGGAACAGGAACACTCCATGAAGATCGACGCTCTCAGAAAGTCGCTCGAAGAGCAGGTTCGTGCAATTTGTCATTGTTTCCATCAAAAAGACAGTTACGACTGTGAAGTTCTCTCCAAACTGAGTTGTACTAAAGTTGTGTTCAAACCGAACACGTGAACCAAACATGAAAAAAAAAGTACTGAAACTCACTCGCGCTCACATAACGAATTCGCATACAACTTGAATGAGACCGAAATTCAGCTCGCCAGCAAGCTACTGTATCTTACATTAAAATGTTCCACCTCGTAATAACAAATTGGGGCAGACTACAAATAACCAATTCTGACATCAATCTTTCTCACACTCTTTTCTCTTTCCAGGTCAAGCAGCTCCAGGTCCAGATCCAGGAGGCCGAGGCCGCCGCTCTTCTCGGAGGAAAGAGAGTCATCGCCAAGCTCGAGACTCGCATCAGAGACCTCGAGACCGCTCTCGATGAGGAAACTCGCAGGTAACAATGATAAGGATAACACCAATAACAATAGTAATATTCAGAGAAATGATGAGGATGTTGTTTCGAGTACAACTAAAACAATCGACTGGCAACCTATTGAAAAATCCAGAATAATCACAGAATTTTGGCACTCCAACTCAACAAAAGACTAGAACATTCATTGAATAACATGTGACTTTACAAGTTGAATACAAGTTACCTACTATTCGCAAAATAACCGACAAATATGCTTTCTAGACACAAGGAGACCCAGAACGCCCTCCGCAAGAAGGACCGTCGCATCAAGGAGGTGCAGCAGCTGGTTGACGAGGAGCACAAGAACTTCGTCATGGCTCAGGACGCCGCCGACCGCGCCAGCGAGAAGTTGAACATCCAGAAGAGACAACTCGCCGAGGCTGTACGTTTTAACCTACCTCTTTGTAATTTGACCTACTTTTTTGACCATTGGGAACCTAAAAAACAAAACTTATATGAAAAACAGTGTTGAGCACTCTTTTGACCAAGTTATTGTGAGCTTGGTTGGTATCTGAATGTTACTAACAGGAACAAATTGGAAGGAAAGTGAAGGTGAAATTTTATGGATCCTCAACATTTTTACAATATGCATTTTTCAGGAGGCCGTCACCATGCAGAACCTCCAGAGGGTCAGAAGGTACCAGCACGAGCTCGAAGATGCCGAGGGTGAGTACTTCTGGAGAAAGTGTGGTCGTTAAAGAAGGCCGGAGATGATCATTATCAGCGTAAATATTTAGCTGTATACACGGCAATCACACGTTTTCACACACGGTTCAGATAATTACACGTCTTAATCACGCTCTCAGTACACACGTTCTGCCTTGGTAAACTTGAAGTTAGACACGTTTTGCTCAAGTGACAGTTCAGAATTTGACAACTAAAATAACTAGAACTTCCCTCGTGATTCAAACTCCTCTCCGGCCTTTTTCAACAAACGACATGCAAAAGTGATTTAGCACAACTAACCCATTTTCATATTTCCCCATCGCCTAACAGCATGCCTCAATAATGCTTTCCTAATAAGTTGCGCAGCAGGAAAATTGCATAACTAACGAATTATGTAATATGAGTGTTTGTAGCTGATGTGATAGTAGTGTATATTACTTTATTAATTTACAAGAAAAATCGATAAATCGATAATTTTAGGCCGCGCCGACCAGGCCGAGTCTAGCCTTCACCTGATCCGTGCCAAGCACCGTGGCTCCGTTGTCACCGGAAAGGCCGGCTCAAGCAAGGTTCGATTCCCAACTTACAAGTAGTTTACAAGTAACTTTACAAGTACATTTGCGTTTGACCATAATAGCAACTGTTACTTTGCTAAGCTATTTCTTCTAATCACTTTTCAGCGCACTTTCGCAGCATTCTATCACTCTAATGGTAGGGATTGTATTCAATAACTAATCGGGATTACTACAATATAAAATAATGAATACGGTATTCCAAACACACCCCTGCACGAGCACAGATCCAATTATATTTATGGAATTCTAAACTTGGAACTCACAATAAAATTGTGAACTCCTTCTACCACTACTTCTATTGTTTCGATACATAGCATTCTGGGAACAAACTATAGTATTTTCCCAAATATCATTCAAATTCCACATTTCGCGCCTGAATCTCTGTTTTTCAGGTGTACGTCATGGAGGACGACTACTAATTCCATCGCCCCTACTGTAGTTCGATTCCTGTACTTCTGTAGTTTGATTTGCCTAGTTAGCGGGCTGCCCCCCTATCCTATTACTACTGTATATTGTTGATAACTTTGTCTCTAGTGCTTAGCGCGTGTGGCCACCGCTCTATCGATCGAATACTCCCCTGTTATGGCGCGCGGCGCCAATTGGCGCCCGTGCCCGCGCCCAGCCGCGTCTCTCTCGTACACGCGCCGCCCATTGCTGCGTGTTTTTAAGTTTTACAGAAAACAATGAAAATTATGTAATAATCGTGTTGCACTTCCCTATATAACATATGATATGTAAAGTTTGGCATTTATCTCTCGTTGCCTTCTCTAGAATCAATTCTTTCTGCCTTATGGAACAGTTTGAACGAGTAAATAAAAAGTTATGTGAAATCTTTGAGTTGGACTTATGGGAAAAATTGGAAGAGATTTGAATAGAAAAGAGAGAGCGATAGAGAGAGAGAGAGAGAGAGAGAGAGAGAGAGAGAGAGAGAGAGAGAGAGAGAGAGATAGAGAGTGTGTGCAATCGAGAGAGTCCAGACAAAACGAGCACATTCCTGAAACTCTCAACAGCTGCAGTTGCGTGGGCAAATGTTGTAAAAAGGCCGATGGCACGATTTGAAGATTACGGAGAATTCCTTGGGAAAAATATAACTGGCGAGAAATAGATTTGAAATGAAAATAAAGGACGAGATACATAGTTCCTTTTATTCCTACTTTAACGTTCGCAGTCAATGAAAGTGGGCGCAGTTTGTTCAGACTCTTAACAAAGTTTCGGAAACCATAATTTCATACGATTCACAACAAGTCTATGCGGAAAGTTGTAGATGATATGACTGAAGGATATCAACGAAAGAGAAAATTGGAGGAATCAAAGCGATGTCCACGTTTAATTTAATACTGCGATGATTCATTCAACTATCGGTTTTCAATTATGAAATCAGCATTCGATCTTATCCAGATGACAGGTGCAGTTCTTTCCGTTCACTTCAGCTGTCTGTCCCTTCTTTTTCGCTTCGAGGGGAGACCCCATTAGACAGTCTGCAACTCAGTTATCACGCAAGGACACGTTTATCGTGCAAATAAGTTGAATATACGCTGAACAACTGTTTGTTTATGAAACATTCTGGAACGCAGGTGTTGGATCGACATTCTAGTAAAATAGTGATCATTCGAGCAAGTAAATTTCAATATTGCCTGATGGCCAATAGCAAAGGGGACGAGGGGTGAAGGGGACGAGGCTTGACAAAATAATTAAGGATAAAATCATAACTATCAGTACTGAGGTGACTACAATCACTAGTAGTACCAATTAAACGGTTTTAGTTAGCAATGTGAGCCGCAGAACCAAGATATGTGTCGTTTTAGAAGATATATTCGACACACCCTCGTCCCCTTTACCCCTCGTCCCCTTTGCTATTTCCCTTGCCTGATGATGGTGTTTTTCCACATTGCACTCGACTTTCTCTCGCTAGTCAATAGTTGATTTTGGAGGTACGTAGTCTCTTATTTAAAAAAATGTATGGGAATACTTAACGTGTAAATATTACAAATCGAATAGTTTTTCACGCGAATTCGAATTGACTATAAATATGTTTCTCACATTGCACATGAATATTGAATATGTAACTTTTCACGAATACATCTACAACTAGTTCTTGATTTCCACTCACGTGTGACTTCAAAGGTCAGAAGTGACGTGGTAAGGTCACAGGCGTATCTGTACCCAGTCTGGTTTCCCTTGTCTATTAGGTCGAAGGTGGTGCCGAACTTCACAAAGTCGTTAGTAGCACTGAGACAACCTGAATGCTTTTCAACATGCACACGTAGTTTATGAGAATTATGAATATCAACGGTTGTTCTCAGATCAATAATAAAAATTGAACCGTGTTGTGTAAAATATAGTTAAAATATTCAGACTAAATTAACCTACTGAAGACCGAACAAAACCAGAAAACGTAAAAACAAGGAAAGCTGAAAGGTTCAGAAGCCCATTTTCACTAATGGTGTGACAAATGAACGTTTTGAAAAATATTAATTTTTTTCATGAAAGATACCGTAGTACACACTACTTTCACGTGAACGTGTACGTTCTGATTACTGTTACCCATAGACTGTTCTTCAACGTGAGTTGACGTGAAACAGAACCGTGCTGTATGTACATGTGTACATTCCCACGTCTCCCAAGAGAACATGTTCACGTGAAGTCACGTAGTAAACTTGACTTTCACGGGTAATTTGGTCGTTTCTCACCTGCGGGCCACGCGTACGAGGTCCCTTGTCTCTGTTTGCAATCGAATAACCAGTGGTCCGTTTCCGTTCGCTTGAATCTGGATATCAGGTATTGGTTATGAACGTGAAAAGTGTGGAACGTGAGACTGGGAAACGTGGAAAATAATGAATATTCGAATCCTCGCAATTGGAACGTGAAAAAAAAACAGTGATTGTCGAACGAAATTCCTGTTGCTATCGAGCTGATTGAACTATTGTCAACTGAAAACAACGAAAAACAGAAAAGACTCACACTCAACCCAAATATAGTTCGTTTCATTCCCACTGAGACCCATTGGCATCGTGCCAAGACTTTTGTATGCTTATTTCTTAGAGAGAACATGAGTATTCTGAAGACAATTCTTGTTTACGTGTTCTTAGGAAACTGAACAATCTATAATAGCAATTTGCTTTAAAAGTGATGAAAAATCGACCAGTATGTTCTTGGCACGCTGCCAAGTGTCAGTGGGAATGACCGGAACTGTATATACGCACCTCTCTCCCACCGTGCAATTTCTAGTTTCATGGACCGGGTAGTCGGCCGTTACGCCGAGAATGAAAAACAAGGTGGCTAGAACTGTAAGCATTCTGAAACAAATCAGCCACTGCATTTCACGAAAAGGGGTAAAATTACAACTTGACTGTGATAATGTGAAGAAAATGGTTACATAGAACATGAAGAAACAACAACGAGTGCTATTTCTTCCCAAATAGTGACACGTTCCACACGTTTGTCATGACCTGGAACTATAGTCGCCATTTTTCCCATAAAGCCAGCAGAGGGTTCGAATGGTTGACCGATGCAGGACGTACGGTTGCTGATTATTTGCCAGCAGTTGAGAGAGTGTGTAGGTCAATGATACGCAGACGAACTGGCCGCTCGCCAAACCCCGTCCCATACGAAATCGATGGTACGGTGTCCACAACGGTTTGACAAATCCTATAATAGTACAACTTATTGATCATCCATGAGAAATATTTATCAAGTACGTGTCGATTGCGCTTTTTGTGAATATTCGAGAGGTATTTCGTATTCAAGACCGAACGGAATGCTTACAACACAGAATATATTCTACAATTAGTTGAAATCGAAGCATCGATAAGCTAGAAACTGTTGGACGATCCCTTAAAAGAGAAAGTTTGATGGAACATATAAGAAGGAATACAAATTGTTCATATAACAACCGTTTATTCAAATATCGATTTTTTTAACGTTTGCAGGTGATTTTATTCAGATGACAAGTGCACTGTTTTCCATTGATTTCAGCCTTTTCTCCCTTCTTTTTCGCTTCCAGTGGAGATCCCATCAGACAGTCTGCAACATTTATAATTAATTAATACAATCTGAAAATAAAAATATCGTAATTCAACCGGATTTTATTTTGTATCTGAATCAAAAGTTCATAATCATAGAAGTATAATTTGAGTGGTTATTTTTGGGTTTTTTTTTGGGTTTTTTTATTAACTTATCTGAAGTGAATTAAAAGTTTAAACGGAGATCGATCTCAACTGAAACCCTGAAAGCAACGTCATTCAATTTGTTTCAACAGAACTATAACATTCTAAACGTAGTATTCATGTGGATGTATTCAAACATATTCTACTTTAAAGACCCCAGAGGCTTCAAACATGTAATTTATGTGCCCTTACAACACCCCTTCTTTACCTCGAAATAGTGCGTCAAGCAATATACGCATAATTATCAACATGTGAGGACATCTCAGCGTTTTCAGTTGTTCTGCTCGTAGACCAAAAGTCTATTTGTAGAAAAACCGAATGTAAAGTGAGAAACGATTAGCTTTTGAGATTGAACTGCATGGAATGTAGAGAAGGAGGTCAATAACTCAAGAGGGAAATGAAAAATCTAATCTCGCAATTTTCATGGGTCAAAAACATTTTGAGAAAGAACTTGCAGCAAACAAACATTAGTTAAAACGTCCGAATATGATAATTTCTCACCACTGATTCGAAACTGTTAACAGAACAGAGTATACTAGTGAATTGAATATTCACGTGAAGTTAGCATTCTAATGAGGGATGGTGCACTTTGTCTTTCTCTTCACGTTTCTGAGTTCTGCTGTGTTTGACATGTTTGACGTGATTGTGCGATTGATTGACAGTATAGCTAATTTTTGTTTCAGATACGTTTTTCGTGTTAGTGGAATGTTGTCAAAGGTTGAACACTTATTTTCTGATTTAGTTTGTCAGGATGATCATGAAAATTGCGAGATTAGATTTTTCATTTCCTTCTTGAGTTATTGACCTCCTTTTCTACATTCCATGCAGTTCAAGGGAAAATTGTAGTATTGCCCCCCACTTTAGTTGAGTCCCCCCGTAGCACTTCAATCCCCCACTCAAGCTAAAACCTGAAAATCTAGGAGAGGGTGGGGGGGTCAAAAATCAACTTCGACATTTACTATTTACCCCCCACCTGGGTCGGCGGGGGGTAGAACTTCAATGGAGGGGGTCAAACTTCAACGAGTGGGGGGCTGAACTTCAATACCGGAAATGTTTACTTTTTACCCCCCACCCTCAAACTTTTGTATTGCAAGTGATAAATTGAATTATCACCCCCGGTGGGGGGTGGTCTAAGTACAATTCCCCAAACGCAATACCAATTCAGAAAGGTGGGGGGTAAAAAGTCAATGTTCCCCAGTTCAATCTCAAAAGCTAATCGTTTCTCACTTTACATTCGTTTTTTATACAAATTGACCTCTTTTTCTATATTTCCGAAGAAAATAATGAATTAATAGATATGAAATAAGGACATCTAATCAATTATTGCTTTTACAGAGTTTGTTCAATTCAACAGTTAAAACTATGTTGATTTGTAAAACATGAACTGCGTTACAAGTTTGGTTAGTAAGCATTCTCTCAGAAACCGTGATCAATCCTTGATTTCGGGCAGCGCACGTGTGGCGCCGTCCATTGCTTTCTTTCTGCGTGGCGAATTGGCTCAGTCGGCAGAGCAGCGCACTACAGTCCAGTAGGCCGAGGGTTTGAATCCTTTCACGGACATCAATTTTGTTTTTGTTCGATTAACCTTTTATGAAGTCAGGATCTCTACAGATTAACATAATTGCCTTTCCAATATATTTTAATCTATTCAAACTACCAAAAAGCGAAACAACAGCTCAGCACACTCCACACATCTAGAAGTCATTGTCAAAGCAGCTAAGAGCAATGTTTCCAAGGCGATTAAATAGCTCATTTTTCACCGATTGGTCCAAGATTTCAGATTTACACATAACTCTGCTGTTTCTAACTTTGTTTCAAATTTCAGACGAATCGGTTAAATTCGTCGGTTTTGCGGCCGCCACGCAGCCGCTGTCGGAAGATATTTTTGCGAGACGATATTCAGCATAACTGTAGATCACTCGTCGCACATCAATGACGCGCAGACAGGCCAAGACCGTCCGCGTCTCTCTGACCTGCACACTCTCTCGTTCAGCCAATTAAAATTTGACTGGCTGATAATTGTCTGAGAACCAGATTGACCGTACGCTGTCCACAACCGTTCGACAAAACCTGTATAGTAGGTGCCAATATTACAAATTTCTGTCTTCCGCCGGAATCGAACTTGCGAGCGGAAGATTTGTAGCAGAGCGGCTACCATTGCGCTATTAGAAAACATAACCAGCACCCTTCGGAATAGAAGACATGCACAGAGTAAGTGAGATATACAGTACCCTTCCGCCTTCCCGTTGACGGCGACTATACAACTCACGGGTGACACTGAACGAGAGGATCTGTTTCTTGTAGTCACAATGGTATCGGTAGCCGGTCACTCCACTCTTTTCCACCTGATCAAAGTCGTCGCCAAATTTGATGAACGAAAACTCGTTCAAACTGCGACAGCCTGAAACACACACATAACCATCCCGAATTTACAAAAAAATTGTTTATCTTTTAAGTTCTGAAAATTACGTGAATGAATGAATGTGCATTCTTGGACACCATTTCGTAGACACGTTAATTGATTAGACGTAACCCCGATTTTATGATAAATTTACGCCCTCTTCTCAAGAAACGCATCATCCTACTTGTCACAAAATAGCAATCTAGAAAAGCACACATGAATGGTATCTTCATAAGTTTATGAAGTATTTTTCGTCATAGGAAATCGGTTACTTGAGAATTATCAAATTGTCACCAAACTATCAACACTTATCGGTGATAAAATATACTTATAGTAGCCAATTTCCTATGAAGAGTGAATCTGATGAGTTGGAACAGAAATTTATCTTTTTTCACAGTTTAATTCCATTTATCAGGTTACTCTGATTTACCTTTAACAATTCCATACGTGGTCTGGTTGAATTCCTTGCACTCGAAGACGAATGGATCCTTCTCAGAGCGAACGTATCTGCAATCCAGGTGAACTTCAAGATTTCAAGATTTCCAGATTTATTCATTCACTTCATATTGTTGCAATATGGTGTTCCTTTATGGCCATCCCGCTTATAGAAAAGTATTCATAAAAATTGTTCGAACAAAGTTAGGTCAAGCTGTCATGAGATGTATTTCGGGTTTTGGGTCTACGTTCAAATGGAAAAGACTATATATTACTTTTCTCCTGTGACGCAATCCGTAGCCTGATGAACTGGATAGTCCGCAGAAACGCCGAGCAGCAGCAGCACACCAGCCAGCACGACAAACATTCTGAAAATATGAAAAAAATCGATAGTAGGTCCAGAGTCAATATTTGCGTAGAGCGTGTAAATAACATTTAGAAATCGTGGTTGTAAATATCATTTATCTTCTCATGATAAGAAGTAAAAGTTCCTGACACACGTGAAGAGCAACGTTGTGCAGCTAATTTGAACATGGAAATCTAATATTCTTGGAAAAGTCACAAAAAAACTGATGATAGTGAATTAAGTCGAAACCTACATGTAAAGAAGATTCTAAATTTACGTTTGATGGAACTAATGAAAACTTTCATATTTACTTTTTTCAGTTTGGAAAAAGAGTAATTTAAGCAGAGCACAGAAAAAGATGAATGAGAGAGAACGAATGTTTATTGAACAACACAAAAAACACGGCAGTTTCCGCAAATTTCTCTACTTTTTGGCTTTTTAACCAGAACTTCTTACTTTGAATGATAAAAAAAAAGTGTTATAACATCGCATCTTTTCTCTTTTCAACGCTCTCGGAATCATTACAAATTCAGTACGTGAGAGCGGGAAAATGGTAATGACCACCACTTCTTGTGAAACACACAAGTGAATGATTATAAAACGTGAGAAATTGGTGGGATAAACGAAATAATCAAAAATCTCATGAGAAAGCCACGTATAAAAAGGCTCGTTAAACGAAGTTATACTAGATTGTTGTAGAAATTTGTTTGATAAGGGTCTTGTTGCAGAGTTTAAATACTGTTTGTAGCTAGAACTCGAATATTCACGTGCAGGCAAACTTGACGCATGTTGAAGTTTATATAAATATCGTGAACTGAAAATTATTCACAAATGTTGCCTAAGAGAATCGCAATGATAACACGAACGCAGCGGGATAGAGCGGCATACACCATATTCGCCTGTTATGGAATGCCCGTACCCTACATAACGACCAACCTGCAAACTGGCACGGTAGCAAAGTCATGAAAGTGGTGAGCTCACCCTGATTGAGGACCTGATCATAGTCTGGCCACATAGTTGACAACTTTCCGTGTTTAAGCATAGTGGGGATGACCCGAATCTGGGTCAGATAGTGTCCAAATAGTTCAGCTCGGACCTGACCTTTCTAGGGGACTTTGCGACGGTGCCAGGTTCAAAGAACGTGTACTTTCCCTTATTTCCATTCTTTTCGGGAATTTCCCTGCTTCAACGTGTTGAATCATTTTCCCAGAAAACTGACGTGTCCAAGTTTGTATTCTTTCATTGTCTCCTTCATTTCAATCGCAATCCATCCGAAGGCAGGCTGAGTTTCCCGTATTTCCCGCTAAAAGGTTTGAACCAAAGTCTCAGGCAACTTAAAGCAGGACGATTATGTGGACCAATCCCGTGTCAATGGTCCTTTCAACTGCAATTGGAAAATGTATTGCAGTTTAAAGGACTGAAACGTTGCGGTTGGACCACATAATCGTCCTTTTTTAAATAACGGGATACCACATTTTCTTGTATTTTCAGTTTTCCGGAAATTAAGCTATTCACCTGGAAACTAACGTGGCCAAATACGTGTACTTTAACCTGCTTCCCATCTTTCCCGGCCTTTTCCCGTATCCCGGCAAACCTGTTAAAACCTTTCTCGCAGGAAACTGACGTGACGGAAAACGGGTTTTCCCGTATTTCCAAGTTTTCTCAATTTCTCTCTCATTTCTTTGGCGAATCATCCAAAGGCAGGTTGAATGGAATCCACCGGCCGCTCCGTCCAGTCGATCGAGACGGTTATCGACCAACTTCTAGCCAAAGGCGCTCAGGTATAGTCTGTTCCAATCATATGTGAATGCCTACAGTATGTTTGGCGGTCAACCGTATCCTATTCAGACTTATTTTATGTTTTACTATTAGCCACGGGCGCACAGGAGATTACCTATTAGCACTTATAACATACTTCCACAAAACTGAGAACTGTCTACCCAGAAAAATTTCACCTCAGGCAGTAGGCACACCTGGTAATATTCCTGTTGTTTGCTATTCGAATATTTATTTTTTTTACTTTCATTCGTATAACCACAACCAATAAAGTCAATCATTTCTGTATTTTTGACTGAGACTGCAATATCAGACCAAGAGGCTAATATTATTCCAACCAGTTTTCATACCTTCAACAAGAAACTTGCAGATCAGAGATGTCTTGGATCAAGAAGTCGAGTATGCAGCGGCGCAGGGAAATAAGGTCATTTTTGGGTCGGATTCCTGTTTTTACTTACAAAGGGACGTGTTATAATGACTACGTGGTACAGTCACTCCATTCCTTGAGAAAATCTTGAAAAAATGCAGAAGGGGAAAGTTAATGTTGTACAGTTCTACAATTCAATTTTGAAAAAATTTGAAATAGAGAACAATTATATACAATGTGTACAAGTTCTTTAAAAAACAATTATCAATAAATTATCAATTTCATTGACTTTTTTGTTAGTTCCAGTTTGTCCCCGTCTCGCAGTGTAGTCGTAGTGGGGAAGTGATGTCCATGGATGTGACCCGAGCTGACACGCCCCCTTACCGTGGGAACCTGTGCCCACCCTCCAACCGTGGGAAAAACAGCAGATGTTTCTCGGTCAACAGTCATCCTCTGCCTAAGAATGAAGTGGTTCCCCGGTACCTTCCCCGTGAAAATCAAAACGACGTGGGTGAAAATATCGAGTTTGTCCGGAAATACACGTGGTCAAATATTTCTGCTGTGTTCGGCGATCTTTCAGCAGACCTCCCCCAAAATCAACGCTTATTGAAGGCCAGTTAGGATAGTGAAGTATGTTTCTCAGTCACAGTGTTTTTCAGTGCGGCAAGTATAGTCGCCATTTTCCCCATAAAGATAGCAGAGGGTTTAATTGATCGAGAGATGCGGGGCGAGCGGTCGTTGATTATCTGCCAGCAGTTGAGAGAGTGTGTAGATCAATGATACGCAGACGAACTGACCGCTCGCCAAACCCCGTCCCATACAAAATCGATGGTACGGTGTCCACAACGGTTTGACAAATCCTACAATATCCAAGACTAAAGCATTCTGATTATTTTGAGTGATTATTGTCGATTGGCTGCAGAAAAACTTGTTTTGGTGATTCTGAATCCATAACGGAACTTCTTCAGAAACATAGTGTCCTAACCTCTAATCAAAATACTGCATTTCCAGGTTTAGACGGAACGATGCTACTTGTATAAATCAAAAACTTATTGCTATATTTGAAACTTATTTGCTATGAACTAAATTTAACCCTAAATTCATCTATAGCCTTTCATTTGGTTTTTCTCTTTTAAAACGTTCAAAGTTTAAACTTTAAACTTTAAAGTAAAAAGTAAAAAAGGGTTTTAAAAAGTTGTTTACTTTTCCAGGAGGAAGCCGTTTCCTCTCTGGCTACATCGCACACTCGTTTCACCGCGTCCGCAGTTCATACCTATCACAAGGTTGGCGAGTTTCATCGACAAAACAAAAAAGTAAATTGAGTTGTATTAGTACAACAAAAATAACATTAAAAAAGTATATTTGAGAAATCCAGAGCTTTACGGGCTGCTGTTAACTTATTGGATGTTTGTGTTGAATGTTGGCATGTTGGAGAGTCAGGGAAGTAACACGTCAGACAGAAACCAGGTTACCAATTAGGTAACCTGAAACATTACCAAAAACCAGTTGAGCTACCAATATTTCTCTAGCTAGAGTTAGAAAAACTGGCCCTGACTTGAGTACAAAACCTTGAAACATACCAAACATACCTATCAAACTCATTGATTTGGCTAGTATTGGAACAGTTTTGTTTGTTATTAATAAACTAATTCAGCCTATTGACGTCTCTCGCCCTACCAATCGTATGACTGAGTTGAGTGAATATGACACTATCAAGAAGTACAAGAAAAAACAACCGGTTGAGAAGGTAAAGTAGTCTTCATTTTACCAACAAAGACAGCGAACGATCAACCTTATTCAATTTGAGGCAACTGATCGTTGATTCTCGGATAAAAAGTGTTGATTAAAAAGTTGGTAAGACTGCTGGCGGCGTAGCAATCCCTTAAAAAGCTCAAGAGATACCTCATGAGCTATTGGCACGAACTTCTCATGACATTCGATTGATTGCTATGCTACAACATTGAGAGTTCACGAGTAGCTCATGAGGACTTCTCATGACATTCGATTGATTGCTATGCTACAACATTGAGAGTTCACGCGTAGCTCATGAGGTATCTCATGAGAGACTCATATGAACTTCTCATGAGGTTGGAGGGATCGCTACGCCGCCAGGTAATAGTGTAAGACGGTCTGGGTATCTCTGACCTGCACACTCTCGTCGAGGATGTCGCCGGACAGCTACAAAGTTTTTGTCCATCTAAATAAGCGAAAATAGTTCGGATTCAAAGTTTTATGATGCCATATTTCGCTTGACGGTGTTTACTTCTGAAATTTAAGGTGTCTCTCGAATGCTCCAAGGGTGAGAAAAAGAAGAAGATTGCAAGTGATTCGAAACAAGATAAAAACAGGTAAAAGCAGTTGCGAAGGGGAGAAATGCAATAAAAATTAAAATAATTTAGTATGACTTGTAACATGTTCGCAATGTCATGATTCTATCAAGTACATAATTCTTCCCAAGTCCCAAGTCCAAATTTCTCTCAGAAAATTGCCAGAGAATACTGAAATGTCGACTACAACACAAAATAAGGTATAAATACTATATAAGAGTGTTCTGATGAATATTATTTTGAATTAGCCATTCTTTAATATTCTTTAATACCATAATTTATACCATAAATTAGACAAAATTAGTCATATATCCTGTTTTCCAGTTGGAAAAAACGCCAAATTGTCAACTTCACAGTACTATAAGCTTTCGTAATCTTTGCTTTTAGAGACCAAACTGACAATCTGGACCTATACTTACTGTACCGTAATTCACAATTACAGACCGGCCACGTTAATCTTTCACAGTAATGTAATCTTCCTTTAACTCTGTCCTTCGTGTCCAAACTACCATTTCTGAGAAACAATAATGAGAAATAATACCTTAGTTTTTTATAAACAAAACTCAACCATCATATTTTAGACCTGCCACCCCTGCCTACACTTCTTCCACCACCTTGCCCGGCAATGAAACCACCTCCGCCACCGAGTCTCTACCTATTTCGATTACGCGCAGCTGCAACACTACGGTAATTGTTTGTGCGGTACCTGATTTACGTAAGCCTTGTGAGTAGCGTAGGATACGTATGTTACGTATGTAACGTGTACGTGAATTACGCGCAGCTGTAACACTACGGTAATTGTTTGTGCGGTACGTGATTTGCGTACGTTTACGTTAGGTCAGTTACGGAGCATTCATATAAATTACGGAACTGAGTCTCCACCTAATTGTTTACGTGACGTACGAATTGTTTACGTAACACACGAAACTGAGTCTCTGCTTATTTCGTTTTTTTGCGTACGTAGGTAATATCCGTTACGGAGCGTAGCTGTTGATTTCCGAACGCTGTTTTCCGATCGTAGTCCAACTCTATGATATACCCACCACTGTGGCTTTTTTCTTTATGCTTTTATCGATTGTGACTTATATGTTCTAGGTCAAAGAAGACGCGCTCTCGAATGTGCTGTTCAAGACTCTGCCGTACACTATGCGCAGAGGACCGAAGGAAATTCAGTGCCACGCTAAAGTGATTTTTGCGATTTTGGTTACAATATATTCGTAGTCATTACGTGGTCGTCGAATTCGCCAAATGGTGCAAAATTTTTAGCATGATGGTGAGAAATGAACAAAATGGTGTTCTTTATCATAGCAAATGTGAATTCGTTTCAGGAATCCCACGTTAAAAATGAATAACCGAAAATTTAAAGAAAGCTGAAGATTAGCAAGCATGTCTTGTTGAAAATAAACCTAATTTCAAGTTTTGTTCCCAATTTTTCAAATTCATATTATCGATTTTAGGCGCGCGTGGCCCGCGTGCCCAACTCGAAATGGCTGTTGGTCGACTACCAAATGAACGACGAAAACGGGGCCCCAATTGTCGAAATTCGAACCGAGTTGTGCGGAACCCAGATGAGGAAGACGGTTATCAACGGAAAACTTGTGTAGATCAACATTTTTAGATGATTACGTCACTTCTCACTTCATTTTCCAAATGATGACGTGATTTACTAGCCGTTTGTAGTGATCTTCCCATGTTTCTCTCCAATATTCATGTATTTCTGTGTAAATGTGATAGCTGTATCGGGAATGAAGTTTGGATTTGATTTGTTATAAATCCCACAGTAATAAAAATCATCCAGTTTATTATTCATGAAAACTTTCAACCTGTATCATATAACATTATGAAAGTATAGGCGCACTCTGAGGTAGGTTTGGGTAAACTCTTTGACTCAATTTTCCTTGTTTCAAATTCTGAGACATTTAAATAAGAAAAAAAGTGTACACTCGATTTTTTTAAATTCCAAAACCTGTAGATCAAAACTTTTTTTTTGATTCCTAAGACTAACACTATGGTTAAAAAATCTGAACACGCCAAATTTACGAAAAAACTATCGGAAACTTTTGTATCCGATTTCCCATCTCAAAAGCTGTGGACGTTTGCACTAAAACGTGAACAATGTCAAACAGAAAACAAGGGTTTACAATGAAAAAAAGTTTATTGTAAAACTTTATAAACAACAAAGAATAATTAAATAAGCAGAAAAGAAAGAATAAAACTGCAACTCAAGAACTTTCTCTTGCGGACGGTGTTCCAAACTGAAACACCTCATAATCATATTTGTAGATACGCTCCAATAGTTGTAGAAGATGAGGACTTCCCAGAAGTTTCCTCGTTACTCTGTCTCGGACACTTGAGCCCACGGTCGAGTGTCCGGTACGTTGTTCTGCAAAGGAGATGAATATTGTAGGTTGGTCATTGTACTTTGATCGTTGTACTTTGATCACGATACAAGGCACAAGTATTCAGAATTTTGACCGAAACCCAGTATAGTTCCAATCATTCCCGCTGAGACCTCGGCAACGTGCCAACAAAATTTCCAGGTGGCATCTCACCATGTTAATGTTTTCCAAAACACTGAAAGTTTTTCTGAGCGATAGTTACCCTTTGTTAAAACGCGTGGATAAAAATTGTTTTCATTAAATACATTATTTCTATGAAATACACGCATTCGAAGTTTCATTGGCACGCTGCCAAGGTCTCAGTGGGAATGGCGAGAACTATACGTTGTTCTGCAACGGAAATCAGGCTTTTGTTCGATAGTTGTACTTTGATCTCGATACACACCAGAGTACGTATGCTAGAAGATCCCGGCACCTTCGTCCCATCCTGCGTCTCCTCAAACATACGCTATTTCTCTGCTCTTACATCCCGCGAAGAGACGAGAAATAGTGAGGCAGAGCGAGAGACGCAGGATGGGATGAAGGGACCGGGATCTTCTAGCATACGTACTCAGAACTCCTGTGAGTTTCGACACACTCAAGCCCACCTTCGAGTGACCCATACGTTGTTCTGTAACGAAAACGAAAACTTAAGTTTGATCATTGTAGTTTGATTTCGATGCACACCATGACTAATTCAAGTTTGACTGAAAAGCAGCGCAATCAAACTACAAACACAGTGGGATGTGGAGAGATAAGGAAAACGGGGGGGGGGGGTATAGTCGAAATCTTGAAAAAACTTTCTGCTCACCTTTAAGCGAATCCTCGATGTACTGTATCTTGTCCTCCGGTACTCCGTGAGACCTCAAGAATCTCATGATGTTCTCCATCATTTCTTCTTGTTCTTTGCCAGTGGCTCCGAATCGAACAAAGTGGTAGTTTTCGTAGTTTTGTGACAAATCACAGTGCCTCAATATTGATTTTTCAATTTTTTTCCACTTTTCAACAACATAGTTTTGTGAACTGTGTGAAAAAACGTGCAATGAAGTAGAAGCAATGTCCATTTTCTCGATTCATCGTTAGAAGACGGTCAGTTAGTCTTTTCGTCCCGTTTCCACTTTCTCAGAGGGGTTCAACTGATGATGACCCAACCCTCTGAGAAAAACCCAAAAATCGTCTTGGATCAGGATCGAAACGATTTTTGAGTTCATCTTTTACTGAACACATTCATATAACTATAATCTTCTACACTTCCAGTTTTTACTTTAATAACATCAACAAGCAAGCGGTATGTTTGGAGAGACACAGATACTATCGAGAAATGGAAATATCACTGATCACATCATCTGATGTGTATAGTATATCCCAGGTTTCACGTGACTCTTCACGTACCACGTTTGAGGTGATGTGTGTACGATGAATATGCTATATTGGGTGAGAACTTCGGGAGAAAGTTGTCCTTTCTCCCTCAGTTTCATGACTTCGTAGAATTTCTCCAAAACACAGGTGATATCGCCCTTGCAGCCGAAACAGCGGTCTATTCCACTGTAGGCCAGCTCACTGGAAATGTCTTTAAAAAAATGTTAGTCTAAGTATGTTAAATAAAAGTTAGTTTTATGTATACAGAAGTAAAATGTTTATTATAAAGTAAGTGATATTGAACATTCGCTGAAACTGTTGGTTACAGAAGTCCCTCTTTCGGTTCTTTTTGCTTCAATTAATGATAAGTTGATGCCGATTCGAGGAAAAGGGTATATTATTGTACCACCTCACTCAACCAACAACTGTTGGTGTTGGTACACAGTGTTGATGATTTTATATCATCATCAAGCGAAGTCTACTCGATTGGTAAAGTTCGATCGCAGCCGGAACTGTGATGGAAAAATCCACATGAAACCAAAACCAATCTTCTTGTTTCAATAGTTCACGTTGAAATGACGTGGACTGGAAATAAAATGAACCCACTTGATACATTTGTCCATAAAAGAGCTGATAAAGCGTTGTGTGGGATCGCGCGGGACGAAAAGAACTGGTAAGTTATTAGAAGTGGCTGATTTGGCACCTTCATAAGTGCCATACTCGTTTGTTTCACCGCAAAATCTAGAATAAAAATGTATATTTCGAAAATTGTTTGTATTTGAAAGTTTTTATTGAGCACCTTCATAGGTAAACTTGTTCGTTTCACAGCAAAACCTGAAATAAATCAAATAGTTGCATAATTCATTCATTAAACTCATAAACTACTATATCGACGTATGTCCCAAACTTTTTCGTCTGCGACTTCTTTTTTGTAGTTTGATCCCTGAACTTTTGTGGTCAGGTGTTTGAGCGGTCCCTGTAGATGACTGTGCTGTCAACGGGTTAACACACACGTTTGGCCATGGAAATGTTTTACATGAGAAACGTGTTCTATTCGAGGAATAATAAAATTATCATTTTTCTGTTTAACTGCATATAGGGCGCGCTCTTTCAGAAGCGAACCTATACGGTGCCGCTGTGTTTGTGAACTTCCGCTCTCGTTGCTGTTCGGTCGAACCTCGTGAAGTATCACAGATATCAAACTACATATAAAATTTGGTCACTACACATATTCAGACAATTCCTTGTCAATTAGCAAGCCACTTCTGTGGGGCCTTCGATGAGAGAGGGTGCAGGTCATGGAGACGCAGATGTCTGCGGCCTCTTTGACCCTCATGCTCTTTCGTTTTTGTAGTCCGCTAATCGTATAAAAATGGTATAAAAACCGAATCGTCCCGAGTCTTCGGATACCTCTTGCTCCAAGTGTCCTTCGTTATACTGCGGTTGTTTTCGACAAAGCGGTCACTGTCATGTAGGTAGCAGAGCATGTTCTGCAGAACCGTTGACATGGATTTCTGTACCACACAGTTGCCGATGTTGTACTCCTTGGCCACCTCAACACGTAATTATATTAAAAATGTATTCAGAGACAGGAAACTAAACGGTTTACATGTTTTTACACTTTTAGTGTCCTTAATTCGTCTTCAGCAACTTATACGGGAATCGATGCAAAGTCATTGTAATACAAAAAATTATATTTTCCAACTGTCTCACCAAAATTGAGAACTTTTAGCAAATAATGTAGGTATCTCACTGATATTGAGGATTAATTCGAATTGGTCATAATTTTTTACCAACCCTAAAAACCGCTCCTGTCATTTGAAACGATGACAAGGCCATAGGATCGTGGTCGAGACCCTGCTCTGGAAAAAGGTGGTGATTAATTTTTGGTTGAAACAAACGTGAAAAGCAATAACTCGTTCATTTATAAGTTATATAAAGTTGTATTTGATAGTACCTTCTTTGTATTGCCTGAACTCGTGAACTTGTATGGAAACAAAGCTTCACGGTATCAGATTGCTTAGAGCCGAAAAAAAGAGTTTGCCTTTTTTTCAAATAGCCAGTTGTAAAGTGGTGGTTTGTATGTGTGATATAGGATTTGTCAAACCGTTGTGGACACCGTACTATCGATTTTGTAAGGGGCGGGGTTTGGCGTGGGGCCAGCCAGTCTGCGTCTCATTGATCTACATACTCTCTCAACCGCTGGCAAATGATCAACGGCCGCTCGCCGCGCAACGCTCAATCAATCGAACCCTCTGCTGTCTTTATGGGGAAAATGGCGACTATATGTGGTAAAGTGAATCGGAAATTGATAACTCGAACTCACGTTTACACGTTTCACATGCCTCCAGGTTATCTAAACATTAGCCAGTTTTTTTCCAGACTCACCGTTCTTCTGTTTTCTGCACTTTATCTGTGCCTTGACAACATCAGAGTAGGTCAGGGCTTCTGATAGATCACAAAAACTATGATCTTTGATCGAACGCACAAACTAAAATGATCAGCATTACACCAAACACAGTTTTGAATGGCATACAATGATACTTGGTACGTTCTTGTAAAAGTAACAATACAATGTTTATACATAAACAACAATTGGTGTACCGCGGTGATATTTTCAGTGTATTGAACGCGATCGTACACACTCACAACACACGTTAAAATTTGACCCTCCCTTTTTCCCCAAACATTCAAAAGTCTAGATATGTGAGAAATTTAACCTTACACTCGCTGTGAGAAATCACTATGGAATCAGCTGAGTTTTCAGTGAAGTTTTTGTCTACATTCGGAACTGGACACTAGTTCAGAATATGAATTGTAGTATACTGTAGGTATCTACGGTAGGATGAAACCGGAGTACGTATGCTAGAAGATCCCGGCATCTTCATCCCATCCTGCGTCTCCTCAAACTCACGCTATTTCCCAGCTCTTACATCCCGCCGGGCTGTAAGAGACACGAAATAGTGAGGCGGAGCGAGAGACGCGGGACGGGGTGAAGGTGCCGGGGTCTTCTAGCTTCTCGGGTATAACTCACCCTGGTTCGAGACTTCCGACTGGACATATTTTCTTCACTCTGTGAGTTAGACCTCACAATGAGAACTACTATAATAATTACTAAAAGCAGAAAAAGTAACTGCTTGCTGGCGTACAACATCTGAAAATAGTAAGTGAAGACTATAGGTAACATATTCAATGAACATGAAAAGTTCTAAATACTATTCGAATACAGTTGATTTTTCGAACGTAATAATCAATATAATTTCAGGAGAATTGACAGGACAAGTATAGAAGATAGCGTTTCCAACGCAGGGTTTCATGTGATATAAAGTTGTATCCAGTTTTCGAAAAGTATAAGAGAAACATTTTGGTTTCTATAAAGTTTTTAAGACTCACTTCTGTTGATTTCGCCACATACGGATGTTAGTCGAGCATTTCTGTCGGCGAAAAATCGAATTTCACAGGAAAGGAAGGAAAAGTGCATAGATAAACTTTGAGATTACGAAAGTCTCGGCGAAAAACTTCCTCGAAACCTGCGTGTTGAAACTGGCTCAAAAAAGGATTTCGGCTTTTTTCAGGTTCTACTTTTTTGTGAAAGTGATTAATAGCAATACGTCTCTTTTTCAACTGCGAGAAAAGGTTATAAGTTATATGGTATGGAAACAAGAAGAGTTGAAATGGAGTAAAAACAATTGAGTTGTAAAATACATATCGTTCATCGAGTACCACAACTTTGAACCAAACAACTGCACTGTTATTGAAATATGAAAACACGATAAAACATGCATGTTGTCGTTGTATGTTGATGTTATTATTTTCACTCTCAAAACTGTGGTTTCAAAAGATGTTCTCATCCACTGTTCACAATATTCATTCATGAAACATAATTATTTGATTAATACAATAATTTATATGTGCAGTATCACCGGTACCTGAGATAACAAAGAATCGTATGCATAATAAAGTTAATAAAGATTGCTTAAATACGCATGAACTAAACCAATTGAACATTATAATATTGACAAGCTCTGATAAATGTTCACATCGCATGATTATGCTTACATAGTACATGTTAAAATAACGTGAAACGGGTAAAACGAATAATAATTCAAAAATGTGGGACGATAAAGTGCATCCAAAACATATCAAACGAAGGTAGAAGTTACAAGAGGTTACAGCGATAACCACACAACATTATATAAACACTACAAAAGACGGCAACCAGAATAAGTCATTCAAAATTAAAAGTCATTAAAGTAAAAGTCATTTGAAAGTAAAAGTTCATAAGTACAGAAACAGTTGAGAATCAGAAATAAAGTTTTCGAAAATTTTTTTTTTCAAATCCTGACTAAAAGTGAATTAATGACTTTAACTTTTGAATGACTTTTACTTTAATGACTTTTTATTTTGAATGAATTTTTCCTGGTACCACAAAAGACCAGAATTGAGAGTCTATAACGCTACATTCTATCACACAGCCTAGATCAGATAGAGATATAATACTAAGAACATTGAGGTTGACAAAACCCTTTGCGGTGAAAAACTGCCGGAGGACAAGAAGTTGCAGCCATTTTCAGTACAGGAGCAGACCTGGAAATAACTGTGAGTTGATGGAGACGTGACATAAAACGTGAAAAATGTGAGCATTTTTAATGAACTACAATGTGTTTCTCACGTTTACGTGACTATGCTTTAACGAATGGTTAACTATGTAAATTCAGTTATGACCCTCTCATTATAGGTGCTCATCAGTTTTCACAACACACGTCATAGTTCTCGAATTCCGACCAAAAATGAACTGGACCAAACTACAAGAACAGCGTGATTAGCTGATTAGGCAAGGTACACTGTATGGACTTGCTAATTTTATATTCTATTTAGCAGATATCGATTGAAGTACGTCACGTTTTACATGAAGATCCGTCAAAAAAATCTCTTCAGACGTCCCTAGTTTCGGACTCGTAGATTACGTAGTTTCCGAGTCATAACACGTTGTGGTTTGACGTTCGACATAGAAATAGTTGTATTGTAACATGTAAAAATTAGTTTATCTAGTATTTAAGTAATGTTTTGCTAATTGATTTCTTCGTACTGGGTCAGTGGCTTATCTTCTGATGAGGCCTCGACCACTGACCCTAAGACATCGTAAAGGTGGTGAGGCCGAAACGATGTATTTTATTTTAAACTTAGTCATTATTAACTTCATAGATAGTATTTATTACTTTTAATTTATTTAATCATTCATTTATTAACTTCATCCTAGTTAACTTGACTTCATTTAACCTACTTTTGCTTATTTAATATATGGTTAGGGAGACAACTTGTAACTATTGTCATCGTTCGTCACAGTTTAGAATTAGCACATGTAACATACTATTTCTTACAATTGCATCATGATTCACGTAACTATTCCATCTACTCTTAAAACTTTTGCAAGTGAAGTCTCTCACTGAAAAAATTGAGAGCTTCGATTGAGAGCAATCCCTCCAAAAATATGCCCGATAACAATCTCCCTCCATCTATTACATCGTTTCGGAGTAATAAAACGCGGTGGTCCCACATATGGTTCGGGAGACTATTTGTCACCCCGACATATTGTGGTCGGGACGAAGTGTAATATAATGCTAGTCAAATTATGGGTCACGCGAAACACGTGAAATACCTAGTAGTCCCGTGGAAAGTGTAATTAGCTGCTAGTAGAATGATTGCTATGATGATATGGGAAACTTATTATTCTATACTACATCCCTTGAACAGGATAATGAGTTATAGTTTGGTCTCGTAACACAGAACTTTCAATTCTCACCAGAATGTGAAGGAATAAAACTATAAACACAGCGGAATCGAGCAACCTACACCATACCGAATTGCGTTGAACGAACTAACTCTATGTGGCTAATCCCTATTCATTGAGACACTTTGTGGACGATTACTCTCGATTATTTCAAAACTGACTGATTTGTTTGGACCTACTGAATGAGAGAGAAACATTGCTAGGTACCACAGTTATCAAGACAGTTTGAAGCGAAGATATAACCTCTAAACATGAGTTCGGGAAGAATTCGTCAACTGTTACGTTCTGATCTCTCTTCACTTTTTCTCGTCACTCTTTCTCCAGGCGGCGTAGCAAACCGTCCAACCTCATGAGAAGTTCATATGAGTTTTTCATGAGATACCTCATGAGCTGCTCGTGAACTCTCAATGTTGTAGCATAGCAATCAATAGAATCTCATGAGAAACTCGTGCTAATAGCTCATGAGGTGATCTCTTGAACTTTTGTGAGGGTTGCTACGCCGCCATATTTTTTCATTCAATACCTACCCTTACGACTTCATTGGCTTGCACATGTGGGTAGATTTGCGACATTTGCAGCGAAACGCAAATGGGAGCTCGATGGAGGAAATCTACCTGGAACGAATCGAAATCTACGTTGAGTTGTTCTGAAGCAGTCACAACCTGCAAACTGCTGGTTCAGTATATTTTCTACCTATACAGTCTTAGACGTCTGCGTCTTGTTGACCTGTACACTCTCTCGTCGAGACCGCCACAGATGTTCTCCCCGTTTAGCTGGGAACTGTCTGAGAAACTCGATCTACACCCCTCTTCTGTTGGTATAGTTCACACCCTTCCTACTGAGACTCCTACAGTAACCTTACGAACTTTCCAAAGGCTGTTGTGAGGCTGAAAATATAGTTCATGGAAAATGCTCTCGTATATTTACTCTACCTGAGAACGAGAAGGAGGTACGAAAATCCTCAACTTCTCCGATCAAAAGTAAGTGAGTAAAACTGCTTGGAAGTTTGGAATTCTTACTGTAGGAGTCTCAGTAGGAATGGAAGAGACTATAGCTTATCAACAACCGCTTGTTTATAGTTTGTTCCACCCACTTATAACCCTCTACAGTAACATGATCAAATTTTCAGATCAAAGTTCGGTATGTTGGCGTTAGGGGGGGGGGGGGCTGCAATGAATTGTCAAATAAAAGATCTAACTGAGACAATTCAATAGGTGTCTTTTTCTCACTAGAATGTTCAATTCAAAGCTCTGTTTTCAAAATTTCACTAATTTTTGCCTACTGTCAGAGAGGCAGAGAATGAATTGGCATATTGATTGCGCGCACTTCTCTGACTCTCGTGCCTTTTCGGCTAACGCCGTTAGCCAAATTCGGCATTCAATGCAGCCCCCTTCGGATTTTCTTCAATTTTTTGGAGAGTCTTCTTCATCTTTAGCACTACAAACTCCGCCTAATCCGCTTTTGCTCAATCGATTCAGCTGTCTTTCTTGAGAATTGAAATATGTCGGTGGTCAAACGTACCTCTCTCGGTCTTGAAGACATTGAGTCGAATATTCGGTCCGCGCAGCCACGAATGAATAGATACGGTTTCTCCATGGATTGCAGACCTGAATATTTTGGTTTCAAACGTTCTTCTCATTTTGTTCACCTGGTTATTTTCTGGTAAATGGTTTCAAACTTTTTTTCAAATTCAATTACGAACTACACCAATTGATATCTCTACAACCTAAAATTGGTTATTTCGGCAAGGTTCGACAACGAGCAGTTTTTCTTTTCGAGGCGTAATCATGAACATCCCAGCCGTTTAATCCCAACCTGCGTCCCCTCAAACCAACGCTATTTCTCTGCTCTCACAATGCGCCAGGATAATTGAGACTCGCGAAACAGTGAGCAAAGCGAGAGACGCAGGATGGCATGACGGTAAGGGGACATTCCATAGCGAGTGACTGAGTCTTAGTTGTAGTTTGATGTAGACTACAAACACATCGGCAAATCGTGACATACACCGTATATACTGTTAGTCAATTGCATAGTCACGTGAAACATGTTAAACACAGCAGAACTCAGAAACGTTCAACGACAAAGTGCACGTTTCCTCTTTAGAATGCTAACTTTATGTGACTATTCAATCTACTTCTAGTAAAGGCTTTATTCGGAGAGAGCGACCCCTATGACATACCTACTTTGATCTCCAAACTAACCTCCAAAGTATTGAGGTTCATAAATTGTGATACAGGTGGACATGCAGGATTCTACGGGCGCCACCGCTTGAACGGACTCCTCGGTGTCACAAAATCGATCGAACTGAGGGGTCCTGCAAAACATGGTTATTGATTTTTTGTTACTGTTCATTGTTCAAACTTCTATTTTTAGAAGTTGAAATTCGAAACGAGAAACTGGCTGTTTTATCGGATCACCGGCTAATAAACGATCGAACTAAGGTGTCCTGCAAAACATTGTTATTTGTTTCTTTGTTGTTGTTTATTTTTTGATTCATTGTGTTTAAATTGAGAATGAATGCGAGAAACGTAATATTTCATTGAAATACTTTCAGTTGAAAAGAATCATTCTAAGTCGTCACCAACGGAAAGGCGGGAGGGTACAGTATACCTCAATTTCCGCTGTGTACGCACACATGTCTTCGATTCCAGAGCTTTCCGGTTGTGTGCTCTAGTAGCGCAGTGGTTAGCGCCCAGTCACGGTTCTTTTGCTCGCAGGTTCGATTTCGGCGAGAGACAAAAATAAATTTGGCACACTAGAAGGACTTCATCTTGAGAATGTATACTTCACAAACCTTTCCGTCCTGCCAAAGGTGCCGCTCCTTTCCAATAGAATTCGATATTCTGAAGAAGCGCAGGAAAAGCACCTGAAAAGTATGCATTTGTAAACATATAGTCGAAAAATCATAAAACACGAATATTTGTGATGTTCACGTTTACGCGAAGAAACTAAGGCGCTTTTTCGAACACAAATTTCGACAACACTCGAGTTCTGTGCAGGCAGAGCAAACCAGCGTGTAGAGAGTTCAGACAACAACGCAGCTTTTGTCGTTTCCCACAGTTCCCACAGAAAATCTATTGTGGTGTTGCTCTCTGCTTCGATCGTCTCTCTCTTTACTCTCTTATCTCTCTTTCTTTCTCTCTCTTTCTTTCTCTCTCTCTCTTCTCTCTCTTTCTCTCTCTACATATGTCTCTCTTCCTCACTAAGTAGTGCGGCCTTATTTGCAAATGAACCTGTGCGAACCTTTTTTCTCTGAAAATGATTTATCCAAGTTTTTATGGGAACGCTGCCAAAGTCTTTATTCTAGAACCTTTCACTTTATTTGTGAATTTTCAGGAGAAGTTTTCTGGTGTTTGTCCCTCTCTCTTCGGAGGATCTCTCTCTCTTTTCCCCACTAAGTATTGCGGCCTAATTTGATACCATTGTTCGGATTACGCAACGCGAGTGATGAAAGAAAATGAGAAAAAGTATTTCTGCGAGAAAAAAAAATTGTTCTCTAGAAGAAAGTATTGGAAAACAATAATTTCTGAATGACAGTGGGTCGTTTCAAGGAAAATGAGAATGAAAAGCAATCTTTTTGCATGAAACTTGTGGTATTAATGGAAAAACAGAAACATGTTTTTATTCAAAAAGTGTTCTTGCTCGCAATAAACTGAACACCTTTGGAACCAAACGGTAAGAGTGGGATATGACTTTGTGATATTTCACATCCGAATAAACTTTGCTTTACTTTATACAACTTCTCTGTTTTTCTCTTCCTTGATCTTGCCCTCTACCCTCCACCCTCTACCTCTCTCTCTCTCTCCCTCTCTCTATCTCTCTGTCTTTTTCTCTCCCCCCCCTCCCTCTCTTCTCTCCCTATTTCTTTTCCTCCTACCAATCAAATCAAAATCAAATATTTATTACACAGTGTGTAATAACGGAACGAAAGTTTGAAACGCAAAAGGTTGCCAAAAAAGAGAATGGTGAAAAGAACATAGGTGAAAAAGATGTAATAATATTGTATACATTCTATACTAAAGCGACTGTTCTGACAAATGCTCTGACTTAACTACCGTATCAATACCACAACCGCTGGGCTGTATTTCGAGACAGCATATATTTGTTGATTAAAAAAAGGGATGTCTTCACTGGGAATGATTAAAATAACACTACCTTCCCCTAACTTTCTTAGTGCTGATATATGTTTGTAGTTACTACCACCGCCTAAGTTTCTCAGAGTTGACAGATATTTGTAGTTACTACCACCACCTAAGTTTCTCAGAGTTGATATATATTTGTAGTTACTACCACCACCTAGGTTTCTCAGAGTTGATATATATTTGTAGTTACTACCACAACCTAAGTTTCTCAGAGTTGATATATATTTATAGTTTCTACCTCCACCTAAGTTTATCAGAGCCAATATATATTCGTGGTTACTACCTCCTCCTAACTTCCCTCAGACCTGATATATAATTTCAGTCTTTACTTTTCCCAGCGGATTGGTGGATAATTACTACCACTGGGGATTTACCTCCCAACTCCTTTCCCCTTCTCTCTGTCTATCTCTCCTCTCTCTTTCTCTCTTCTCCCCCTCTCTCTTTCCCTCCTACCACTAGGGATTCACCTCCCAACTCCTTTCCCCTTCTCTCTGTCTATCTCTCCTCTCTCTTTCTCTATTCTCCTTCTCTCTCTTTCCCTCCTACCACTAGGGATTTACCTCCCAACTTCTTTCCCCTTCTCTCTGTCTATCTCTCCTCTCTCTTTCTCTCTTCTCCCCCTCTCTCTTTCCCTCCTACCACTAGGGATTTACCTCCCAACCCCTTTCCCCTTCTCTCTGTCTATCTCTCCTCTCTCTTTCTCTCTTCTCCCCCTCTCTCTTTCCCTCCTACCACTAGGGATTTACCTCCCAACTCCTTTCCCCTTCTCTCTGTCTATCTCTCCTCTCTCTTTCTCTCTTCTCCCCCTCTCTCTTTCCCTCCTACCACTAGGGATTTACCTTCCAACCCCTTTCCCCTTCTCTCTGTCTATCTCTCCTCTCTCTTTCTCTCTTCTCCCCCTCTCTCTTTCCCTCCTACCACTAGGGATTCACCTCCCAACTCCTTTCCCCTTCTCTCTGTCTATCTCTCCTCTCTCTTTCTCTCTTCTCCTTCTCTCTCTTTCCCTCCTACCACTAGGGATTTACCTCCCAACTCCTTTCCCCTTCTCTCTGTCTATCTCTCCTCTCTCTTTCTCTCTTCTCCCTCTCTCTCTTTCCCTCCTACCACTAGGGATTTACCTTCCAACCCCTTTCCCCTTCTCTCTGTCTATCTCTCCTCTCTCTTTCTCTCTTCTCCCCCTCTCTCTTTCCCTCCTACCACTAGGGATTCACCTCCCAACTCCTTTCCCCTTCTCTCTGTCTATCTCTCCTCTCTCTTTCTCTCTTCTCCTTTTCTCTCTTTCCCTCCTACCACTAGGGATTTACCTCCCAACTCCTTTCCCCTTCTCTCTGTCTATCTCTCCTCTCTCTTTCTCTCTTCTCCCCCTCTCTCTTTCCCTCCTACCACTAGGGATTTACCTCCCAACCCCTTTCCCCTTCTCTCTGTCTATCTCTCCTCTCTCTTTCTCTCTCTTTCCCTTCTACCACTGGGGATTTACCTCCCAACTCCTTTCCCCCTCCTTTCCTAACTTCATTTTCATTGACGGATTCAAATGGAATAGGCTGCGTAATGCCCCGCCGAAACACGATATATGGCCCTATTTGAGAGGGGATGAGAAAAGTTTTTCACATCAACTGCAATCAGAAGATTTCTGAGGAACAGAGAGAAAATAAGAGGGTTGGGAGAGTTATTGGGAGGAAGGGAGGGAGGGAGGGAGGGAAAGAGAGAGAGGGGAAGAGATAGAGATATAGATAGAGACAGAATTAGGGGAAGGAGAGAGGATAGAACGGAAGAGAGAAGGAGTAATCTGAAGTAAATCCTCAGTGTTAAAAGGAAAAGAGAAAGAGAGAGAGAGAGAGAGAGAGAGAGAGAGAGACAGAGAGACAGAGAGACAGAGAGAGAGATGGGGAGAGCAAAAAGAGAGAGAGAGAAAAAGGAAGAGAAGATAGAGAGGAATGGAAACCTAAAGAGAACACGGAGTGGAAGAGCAGAAAATGGAAGATGCTATTTTAATCTATTGAAAATTTTCGCAATTTCCGTAACTATTCCTACTTTCGAGGAAGTATGAGAAATAGAGTAGAAAAAATATAAAAGGGAGAAAACTTTAAACAAGCTTTATTGTATTCTATTTTTTTGAGTAATTATTGTCGCGAGACTGAACTTGAACTTGAATCTCAGACTTATTCCATCCATTTACTCAAAGAGAGACGATTATGTGGTTTCCCAGCGCTTCAGTCCTTCAAACTGCGATACATTTTTCAATTGCCATTTAAAGGACCGTTGACACGGGATTGGTCCACATAATCGTCCTTCTTCAACAAGAACCGCGAATTTCAAGATTATTCCTCAAAAACGTACGTACTTCACCGCGAATCAATTATAATAACGACTCCAATGGGTCACATTAAACTATAATGAGGGCGGGGAGTTATTTTCAGTATAGACCATAACATAAATCATGGAAAATTATAAGAAGTGCCTAATCAGTAGAGCTCACTGAACTTAAATTGTGAAAGTAGTATTATAAACTATAATGATGATGGGAAGTTGTTCTAAGTATTTGATAGATGAGCTATATTATCTCATGAGACACCTCCTGAGCTATATCTCACGAGATTTTTCATGAGGTTAAATTGATTGCTATGCTGCAACATTGAGAGCTCACGAGTAGCTCATGAAGTATCTCATTTGAAACTCATATGAATTTCTCATAAGGTTAGAAGGATGGCTATAGGATTTGTCAAACCGTTGTGGACATCGTACCATCGACTTTGTATGGGGCGGGGTTTGGCGAGCGGCCAGTTTGTCTGCGTATCATTGATCTACACACTCTCTCAACTGTTGGCAAATAATCAACTATTGCTCGCCCCGCATCGCTCAATCAATCGAACCCTCTGCTGTCTTTATGGGGAAAATGACGACTATACGCCGCCAGAGCAAGTCTATAAGGTGTATGTTCTCAAATATCGCTCTGTTTGTAGTTTGGTGCCTTTGCTTTTCTTCCAGAATTCGTATATTATGGCCTACACTCTGAAGTTAACAACCGGCTTGTTTACCAAGGTTTCATCTTGCTCAAATTCAGTTGATCTTCACTTTTTTTCCTGTTTTCTATATGTATCTCACATGCTTGCATGTAAATAAATCAATCAGAAAAGGTTCGCCCACCAAATTGGTCACCAGTTGATATCAAGTTGTGATTGGTGCACGATTGTGCACCAAGTTCTCGGTAAGAAGTCTGATCCTTGATTTACAACTTGGGTTTTCGGCGAATCTTGGTAAACAACTCGGTTATTAACTTCAGAACGAAGATTCAGTCACTCCCTTCACAAGGTATCAGAGAGTGATAAGCGTTCAGCAAATTATGTTCAGTCCTAAAAGAAGGACGATTATGTGGACCGATTCCGTGTCCTCAACGATCATTTGAACTGCAATTAAAAAATGTATTGCAGTTTAAAGGACTGAAACGTTGCGATTGGACCACATAATCGTCCTTCTCTAAAAAACCAAACGTTGAGCGTTTGGCTCTTCTCTCTCTTTTCTTTTTCTCCGGCGATTTCCATTTTCCCCGCCTATTCTGCTCCCTCTGCCTCTCTGTTTTTCTCTCCCTTCTCTTTTCCTCTCTTCCTCTCCCAATCTCTCTGCCCTTGGTATTTCTCTCTTTCCTGTCTGTCTCTCTCTATCTCTCTCTCCCCCTCTCTCTCTCTCTCTCTCTCTCTCTCTCTCTTCATGTTTGTTTATCCTTTTATGACACTAATTCGTCAGCCGTCAAATTCACTCACTCGCGGCTCACAAATGACAAATACCCAAATCGCGAAAGTGAATAATCACGCAGATGTAGTATTCCAGTAAAAACACTGGAGAAAATTTCTCACGTCGTAGTTTTTGATGACGTCATGGGCGTATTTATAGTGAGTGCCAAATTTATGAATTTCTGTCTCACGCCGAAATCGAACCTGCGAGCAAAAGTTTCGTAGCAAGGCGCTAACCACTGCGCTATTAGAGACGATATCAGGCAAGCTTTGGAATCGAAGACATGCGCGCGTACACAGCGGAAAGTGAGATATACAGTACCCTTCCGCCTTTCCGTTGGCGACGACTATAACACAACCAGTGCCGCCTCATAAGACTCAATGGTTTATGTCAAAACGAACGGGCCCCAAAACTTTTCAAAAGGAAGTCTATACGGTGTATGTTGCTCTATTTCGCTGTGTTTGTAGGTTGGTTCCATTGTTTTTTTTTGTGAATTATGGCGTGTATAGAGTTCAAACTACAACTCAGCCATCGTCATTAAATCGTACTTCGAAACTTGCTCCTGACTTTGGTAGATATCTTCAAAGGGAGAGCAAAATATTCTCAAGTTCTCGAGATGGGTCAGAATTTGTAGCATAATTTGAATATAGCGAAAACACGCTTGATAGACACAAACATATCAGAAAGCATGAATGTAAATTAGTCGATTAACAAGGACAGAGAGAGGGAGGGAGTAACCTAAACCAAAATTACCGTTAAAATTGTGGGTGAAAAGCATATTTTTCGGATAATTGAAAGACAACCGGTTCACAGTTTGGGTTTACTGTAAGTGAATTGGACAGTCACGTGAAATATGTTGAACACAGCCAAACTCAGAAACGTGCAATGTCAACGTGCACGATTCCTCATTAGATTTTTCCCGTGACTATTCAGTTTACTTCTACTATACAAAAGGGTTACCTACTGAGATGACCTTGAACCAGAATATATCTGGAAAAAAAACCGGATAGATTTAGAATTCACCATTTCCGTTTAGTCGCGCGTTCCCTCCAAGAAATATAGTTTATTATTTGCTAGCGCGTTCGCCAGGATGTGAAATTGTTTATGAATTTCGCGCTTCCGGCGATAGCTTACGAAGTTTGGTCGGGGGTCGAAGGAAGGAAAAAAAAAATATATATATATATATATATATATATATATATAAGAAGAAAAATATATAGGGAGTGAGAATGTTCGATCTGTAGTTTGATCTACAGCAGAGCTTACGAGCCCGGACCGAATAGCAACGGGACCAAACTACAGACACTGTGATATATAGTCGTCATTTTCCCAATAAAGACAGCAGAGGGTTCGATTGATTGAGCGATACGGGGCGAGCGGTCGTTGATTATTTGCCAGCCGTTGAGAGAGTGTGTAGATCAATGATACGCAGACGAACCGACCGCTCGCCAAACCCCGTCCCATACAAAATCGATGGTACGGTGTCCACAACGGTTTGAAAAATCCTACAGCAACCACCACCATTATGACTCGCTCGGTAGAAAGAAGACTGGGGGGTGAGTGGTTGATTGTAGTTTGATCTCGTCATTTTTCTGTTCGAGTTCGTTCATTATGACGTATATCAAGATCAATCTACCACTGGACATCGCGAATATGCAACTACGGTTTCCGTTACCATGTTTAGCCCCACATTTCCCACTAAAATAATACGACCTAGCCTAGGTGCTCATAATCAATCGTTCCATTTTAAGAATAGGTTTTTCATGTATTTCTTTTGTTAAAATCCATTCATCACGTACGTAATTTTGATTTAAGTGTTGTTGATGTCATTCTACATGGATAATGAATTATTATAAACTTAGGAGTTGGCAGTAGCGACATTCAGGTTTGATCTCAAAACAAGCTGCAACTCACAAGTTGCGACTGAAAAGCGACGGGGTCAGACTTCAAACTCAGTGGGATTGGGCAGCTATCATCGTATAAGTCTGTTTTTGAATAGCGAACTCTACAGCTAACTAATTTGTTTACATGCAAGCATGAAAATAATTGCAGAGTACCAAACACAGATGCAAAAGGAGAAAAATGACTATAAACATAAATGTCCTGTATATCTCAGTCTATTCTGTTGTATATCGAGTTTGAACTACAACTGAGACCAAACTTCGGGCCGAGTGGCCGACTGGTTGTGTGTGCGCTAACACTCAAAACACCATGGTTCGATCCCACCAGGCGCGGTATCTTCATGGCGGACCGCATGAGCTGGTAATTAAAGGGACCGTTCCTCTTCAATTTGGAGGTTTGGGCTGATTAGTCGATATTGTTAACATTAAAAAACCAAAATCATTTATATAGGTGTCAACTTTCTGTCTTGCTCCGTGTTCTCAAAAATGCCGCGCGACCACGCGCACGTACATACACCGCCGAGTTCACCTACGTACAAAGTTTCCAAAATGTTCATAAAAATACAAAACCATATTCAAAACATAGCCAAAATTACAAATATGAAAGCTGTGAAAGAAGATTTGTAAATATCATGAAAACTACAAAGCAGTGAGAGATTAAGGATTGCTGCATTACAGTGACCCAAATCCTGTTGGCTTCTATTTTGCTCGAAATAATGTGGTTTTTTGAATTTTCTGTACGTAGGGTGACAAAAGTTCATCTCAAAACAGAATAGATGATTTTTTTTTCGATTTTCCAAAAATTACCTACATTGCACATTATAGAGGTACGGTCCCTTTAAGCTCACCCATGCCTAGTTTCTCTTCTACGGACCCCACTCCTCTACGGATTCATCAGTGATAGTTGTCATGGTTGTTAGTTGAATAAAGTATTACACGGCTGAAATAGTTGCCGTGAAAGATTATTATTATTATTATTTTAAACTACACGAAACGAACCCTATCAAAAGTGTTCTGGAACATGGCTCGGCGACTATAACACGCCTGAATAGCCTGAGGTAATGGAATACAGACGGCCGAGTAGCTATCATGCAAAAGGATGGACACAGAGCAGGCTGTGGGGCATTATCTCTTTCTCTCCTTCTGTTCTTCCTCTCTCTCTCTTTCTCTCTCTAACCAGTTATCTCTCTCTATGTGTAAGTCTCTCCATCGTTCCTTCTCTATCACTATCGCTCTCTTTGTCTTTCCTCCTCTCTTTCTCTTGAAATTCGTCTTTCTTTTCTTTCTCGTTTTTTGTCTAGTCTCTCTCTCTCTAGTATCTCTCTCCATACCTTTCCTTCCCTGTCTAGCTTGATAGATTTGTTTGCTCAGGTTAAAAATTTCATGCTAATTCAAAACTCACTTCAATCCGTCTGATCGTAGAAATAAACCGAATAGCAGTGTAGAGAATAGGGCGATCATCAGGTTACTGTATCCAGAAGTTTCGCTGTGTTCCAGAGCTGGAACCAGAAATGAGAAACTCTTCCAATGCGGGCGAAAGGCCACGCCCCCTTCGAGTGGAGATGTAGTTTATTTCGAGAAGAAGGCGGGGAATTACAGATGTGCGTTCTCGCCTATAGTTGTCGCTCAAAGAAAGGCGGTGGTATACTGTGTATCTCACTTTGTGCTGTGTAAGACCAGATATATACGAATCGTCAGCAACGTTGGCATCACCACAGTTGGTATAGTGGTTAGCGTCCGCGCCTCCTTAGCTTTTGAGCCCGGTTCGAGTCTCATGTGAGGCGGATACATTTTATAAATTTGGCACGCACTATAGTTTATACTAAAAGTGAACGTGGAACGTCAATATTCACGTGAAACGTAGAAAAGAGATAGAAAACGTGTAACTAATCTGCGTCAAACGTGAATTGAACACCGAAAAATATGCACTCTGTCCGCGAGTGAACGGAACAGTCGCATAAATCGAAGGAAGTGGAAATTGGAAATTGGTTCATGTGAAACATGTACTAGAAGTGAATTAAATATCCACGTAAAATTCTGAGACAACGTGAACTTTTTCGTTTCACGTGACTGTGCAATTGACTAACAGTATACGAAATAAATAAAAATTTGACAACAATCAGGCCAACTGTATGATTACACAACTGCTGATCTCAAACTTTGTCCACATAGAAAGAATCATTATTTTCGAAAATACTCGGCAAAAGACACGACAATATATAGGTTTCGCTCTAAGAAAGGCGTGGGTATACCGTATAATTGATTTCGTGCTGTTTAAAGGATGGCAGAATGGAGAGCTAGTTTAGGTATCCGGAGTACCTAAACTTGACGGTGCGCGCGCCAAACCAGACTGAAACATTTGAACCTTATGCAGATTAGGTTCGTCATGTTGGATTAAAATTTGTATATCTCGGTTTTTCTTTAGCAGCTCTTTCATATTAACTTTTCTCTCTACCCCCCCCCCCCAGCCCTTTAAGAACACGTATATCCGGTTCGTCTACAGTTTTGGTATAAGCACCGTGGGTATAGATAGTCGCCATTTTCCCCATAAAGAGAGCAAAGGGCTCGATTGATTGAGCGATGCGGGCGAGCGGTTGTTGATTACTTTCCAACAGGCAAAAGAGTGTGTAGATCAATGATACGCAGACTGATTGGCCCCTCGCCAAACCCCGCCCCTCACGAAATCGATGATACGGTGTCCACAACGGTTTCACAAATCCTCTACAGTGGTTACCGTCCGTGCCTCACGAACCTAGTTCCATTGTAATGAGAGGCGAATGATTTATGAATTTGTCAAGCACTATTATACACGTAGCTGTCTAAGAAAACTATCGAGAATGGAGGTAAATGAGAGTGCCGAAAGTCTGCGTCTCTCTGACCTGCACACCCTCGAAGCCGCTACCAAAGTGACTGGGCAATCGGTTAGGAGCTATCTGAGTTCGGCTTCAGATCCAAAGAAACTGATGACCATTCAAAAAAACAAATGATCTTTCTTGATATATATTCTCATGCTACAATTATCTGAACACACTATCTCAAGTACCTATTACAATTGAATGATGTATAATGGTACTCTAGAATTAAACGTATAAACCAATAACGTTCAAGCTGTTAGAAAAAAAGCGTTTTCAAGAAACTTTTCTTGACAGATAATTATGCTATCGCACTTAAATTCAAACTATACGACTATGAACTATGTTCTCGAACCTGAAATAAATATCTAGTCACGTTTTCAAAAATAAACAGTATAGATACACATACATTAATTTTGAATTTGAATTAGAGTAAGTTTGAAGCTGCTTGTTGCTTTCGCTATGATTAGTGAGTGCGTTTGTAAGTTTATAGAAACACTAAGAATAAGAAAAACATTAATTGAAATACAATGGGTTTCATCAATTAAGTACTTGTGAAAATGATATATAAAACTGCTTTCAGTGTAAGCGAATCTTCCTTAGAAGAGGGTCTCGAAGAGAATAGTTTCTCAATTAGCAGCCTATCGGGTAACATTCGGCCCAATAGCTGAAGAGACCCTAATGAGGGTTCACCGGATATTATACCAGATTTACGGCTATCAATCTGGAGAAAACGTATAAAAGTTGTAGTTGTCTCGTGTAGTTTGCTTAGACAAGTTTTAGTTGTATCTTGGTTTGGTCAGTTTCCGCTGAACTAACCTTAGATAGGCTAGAGGTTCGTCTCGTACTTTGGTCGATATGCACAGCTAAGATTTCGAATTTCTCCCAAATCGAAACGATATCAAACTACAAACACAGCAGATTGGAACAAACTGACATCGGCCCCCACAGCCGAAGAGAGCCTAATTTTGGAATAGAATAGAACAGAATAGAATAATTTATTTGAATCGTAAATGATTTAAAAGTGTGAATGAAAAATACATGCAAAAGTATTCGAAAGTCCCGTGCGAAATGGTTGTTGGTTGTAATTTCAGGTTTTGTATTTCCAATACGAGCCTATACGGTGTACTCGCCGCATCCCGCTGTGTTTGTAGTTTGGTCCCATTGCTTTCGGGTGGAAAGTCGTGAATTATGGGATGCATCGATATCAAACTACAACGATGATTAGGTCACTGGTTTTGGTATTCAACGGATATTGTACCACATTTATGGCCATAAATCTGAAAAACTTTTGTAGAAGGTGTTGATGTACTTTGTACTTTAATTGGTATGTACAGGCATAGCTGATTGATTACCCTCGGCGTGCAACGAGATCAAACTACAAACACAGCAGAACGGATTGAAACTATTTCGGCCCGATGCAGTTGAAGAGACCCTAATGAGGGCTTACCGGATATTGTCCCATAAGGAGACCGGAACACAACTTGAGCAGAGGTTTTGTTTCGGGCTGCTTTCAACTGTATTGAGATCAGAGAGCACAAATAACTCGTATATTAGTTTGATCAGTCCACGTGACATTCACATGACAATGCCGAGGGACACGCAACGCGTCCAATCAAAAGTAGGATACAGCAGCTTTCCGAGAAACCATGTTGCTCTCCGGTCTCCTTTATTAACGGCTATCAATCTGAAGAACATTTGCAGAATTTGTCGCTGTATTTCGCACTTTGGTCAGTGAACGACGCAGCACAGGGGACGAATTACCTCAAAATACGACGAGATCAGACTACAAACACAGCAGAACGGAATGCAATGATGTCTGTTTGTTTTATAATGTGTACAGAACTGGGTGCCGCAACAATAATTTCACAAAACTTTGCATCAGAGTCTGAGCAGGACCCGCATTGTAAGTTGCACTGAATCAGACGAGATTGTCACAAATTTAGGCATGCTGAATTGATAACTTTTCTCATATTCCGACGAACCCTTGCGGCGTAGCAAACCCCACAAAAGTTCATGAGATCACCTCATGAGCTATTAGCACGAGCTTCTCATGAGATTCTATTGATTGGTATGCTACAACATTTAGAGTTCACGAGTAGCTCATGAGGTAGCTCATGAGAAACTCATATGAGCTTCTCATGAGGTTGGACGGTTTGCTACGCCGCCTTGAGTATAAATGCCACCGCAACGCCCGTCGTTTACAAATCGGGCCGCGAACATGGCGGAATACAAAATTCAGGATAGCGTCATCCTCATCATCTTTCTTATTACTTCTTTTTTCTTTGTAGGAGAAACTCATTCTAAAATAATAATTTGAAACTCCTGAAAAAATAACATTTTCAAGTACTGTACCTCTTGCAACCATTATGTAGAAGTAGAAGCCCGTAACGATCGTAAAGTTTAATCATGCACAATTCGTAAGAGTTTCCGCACATCCTGACTAAACATTTGTGCATTCTATGTGAAAATGAGCGTTAAAATGAACTAACCGAGTGTATAGTAATGGATCCAAAAAAAAACGGTTTACTTTGTTTACATTTTTTTACGATTTTTTTTAATTTACATATTTATTCATTCACTTCGCTTCGTTTCGAGGCGTTGATCATCATACATATCACAGATCTTTGTAGTAGCAGCTTCTTCTGAGGTATTGGTCCCTTTCCTTCATAGAAGACTTCATGGTGGCTTTTACTTTTTACGATACTTACATTCATATCATTTATAATTGTTCTGTGCAAGTCCTTTTCTCTTTCTACAGACACCTTAGAAAGAATCAAAAGTACTGCATGTCCTGAGGTGATATATTGTGGTCGCAATTGGAAAATGCAGAAAAGTCTGAACCAGAGTGATTTTTTTAGCTTTCTACCCCCTTGGTGATACCATTGATTTTGAACGTCCACTATGAAAAAAATAGCGAAAGAAAATCCATAACTACTGTACAAATTGAGAAACTATTTCAGTTCGAACTATATGTGAGCTAATTCGAGTTCAACGTCACGCGATACATTAACAATAGAGTGGGTAACCAATTCCGAAAAACCAATTCAATTCAATTCCAATTCCAACCAATTCTCAAAAAATCTCAGAATTTCAATTCCAATTCTTTTCCGATGGCGCAAAACCAATTCAATTCAATTCTTTGGAATTGATTTTCAATTCTTTTCAATTCCAATTCCAATTCAATTCAATTCCTTAACCACTCTAATTAACAATCATTAGTACCATTCAAAAAGTCTTCATGACAAAAATTATTTTCGTTTCCAATAAACATACACTAACACAACTTATCCACGCGTTAAACTTGTCTAGTACAAAACATTTGAGGGAATATTTTTGGAATCGTGCGAAAAGGATCTTTTTGTCTGTGTTACACTATTTCATCAATATTGTTGGATTAACTTGAACTCTTTCTATTTTCTCACTGTTTTTACATAGGATAAACAGGTCTTATTAAATGAAATATTTATCAAACAAAAATTGAATGGCTCCCGAATTCGTTGTACACATTTAATAGGTATCGATTGAGTATATATTTCCCACAGAGAAGATGGCGATGCTTCTGGAGCGCGGATCATACTGAGCGCTGGTGACCGACGAAAGACCTGCAAAATTAACAAATAGTTTCGTCTGTAATTTCTATAAGGTCATATACTGTTCGCACTTCCTGGTTGATAGTGATAAATCTAAACATTCTAAAGTTTTTTTCGGGTTGAAGAAGAGTTTCTGAGAGCCATTGAATTACTTGCGTTGTGTTCGAGTAAGTAGGCAGAAGGGTTAATTCGTTACACTATGCTGGTCTTCTAGTTTGATTTTACGTTGATTTACACCAAGATTTAGAAGTCGTGCTGTGCTTCAAGATCAAATTACACATACAGTTGGTTCTGTACACATGTTACAGTGCTCCACGAAATTATATCATTTTAATGACTTTCCATATGAAAGTGCTCGCAATACCAGACTAGTTTACCGCGGTATGTGGTATATTTCGTTTCACCCATCGATAGTAGCCAGCCATGCTGGCCGGAGTGCTCCCTATATTGCAGGCGTCGGATCTGGCAGCTTGCCAATGATTTCATTGCAAATAAAAATTTGAAAAGTGGTTATTCTAGGATTTTTCAAGTTTTTTTTTGTTTTCAAAAGGCTGCCACATAATAATATACACACACGTCGCGCCACCTATCATAGCTGAGTTCAATACCCAGCTTGTGCATTAATTTTGAATAGACTAGTTGCTGTTGGAAACTTTCCAACACAGTTGAGTCCGCCACTAAAATCTACTGTAACTGGCTGCTATCGATGAGTGAAACAAACTATAGTCCCCGGTAGAAAAATAAGACTTTCACATTTTGTATGTTTGGCAACCTTTTTTCGGATATCCGGGCGTAAACGATTGGCAACCGAAAAGTTTCATGAACGTTTCAAAATATTACTCCACATATCACTGTCGCTTAGAATCTACTAAACGAGAAGTGAATTGAATAGTCACGTAAAGTTAGCGTTCTAATGATAAATCGTGCACTTTGGCATTGCACGTTTCGGAGTTCTGCTGTGCTGAAAATGTTTCACGTGACTGTGTAATTGACCAACAGTATATACCAACCCTTCCAAGTCGTCTCCTTCCCATTGATGTGCATGTTCTGGTAGAAATCGTAGACCGGCTGTACGGATACTTCTCCCGGAATACACGTGACCGAGTACAGTATCCCGCAACGAATGAACGAATTGCACCAGGAGGAGAAACGGGTGTCACGTAGATACCACGTGGACAGAACCTGAACATATTTTTCTGCTGTGTTTGTAGTTTGATCCTGGTGAACCATGTTGAAAATGCGATGTGTTCAGATACCACTTCCTTCATATCCTGCATTTATGATTTATATGTTATGTTTACAACGTATAATTAGTATAAGTTCTTGCAGCTTAAAACTTTGAAGACGCACAACCTCCTTATAGGACGCGATCAAATTTCCGTTGTAGTTTGATCTCGACGAGTTTCGACCAAATAGCAACGGGAACGGGATCAAACTACAAATACTACATGGAAGGGCGACATATTTTCATTCGTATTTATTCGCATCGAAAAGAGCACAACCTACTGTACAGACACTCACGAGGGAAATGCAGCAGATACAACTACAAACACCGCTGAACAAAACTACAGTCATGTCTTCTGAGAAACGCTTGCAAATTTAAATAAGTTTCGATCCAAATGAACAAAATCGTGGGAAATCCAAAACTGACCTTGAGTGTCTTGGGAAACAGTCTGCTGATGGTGGGGTACTCTTGACCTGGCTGCCGGTAGATGATCCACATCCCGTGCTCATCGGCCTGTACATCTACGAAAGACTTGGACGAGTTGTAGAGGGGTTGCTGGAATATAGAGTGACTGAACTTTCGTTGTAGATTAATCTCTATGCACGCCATAGTCGGAGACTTCCGAAAGAGAAGCAGCATATCTAACTACAACAGTGGAATGGGAAAGGCTTATTTTGGAATGTGCGAAACCTATATACTCTTTTTCGAAATTAAGAATGTTACAAAATGTTGATACAAAACACTAGAAGTTTCGGCTGGACCGCCTGTATTTTATGAAGTTTTGCCTAAATTCGTGAGGAACTGGCTAGGGCTATATCCTTGATGAATTTTGAACTTTGAGGTCAATTTTACGAACATTTCGTTGACAAACTTTGGAAAATTCTCCGGGGATTGTGTTTTATTTAAAGTTTAGTGAATAAAACACGATCCCCGTAGAAGTCAATGTTCACTTGGAGAAACAAAAAACATCCACTATGAAGGAACGAAACATACAACTAAAAAAGTAACATGTTTACCTGGTCCAGCTCTAGCGACAACTGTGCCGTGGCTCCCGTTCTCAAGTTGTAGCCAAACAGTGAATTTGCGTGGTTGAAGAACACCGTACCCCCGTGCACTACATGATCCGTGCCGTGAAATGGGTACGGTAGGGTGCGAATGGAGCGCGGATCCGACTCGTTCAGAGCCTGTAAAATTGATGGTTTCCTGAACGAATTAGTTGTGAGTCCTATTGAGTTCTGTATATTCAGTATATTTGATTTTAGTTGTACTAGAATACGGTGGGCTGCACAATTTTGGAGCTTTTACGAGGTTGGTATACATACAAAAGTGATTCGAGAACGGTTCAAACCACTTTCCTTTGATATAGAAATCGACAATCGTGAGTTTCGTAAACTATTACATTGTTAAACCACGATTCGTTTGTTGAACAGCAAAGGTTTACTGCTTCAGAAGATAGAGTGTTGCAAGTGAACGTTCAAAAAAACAGAGATTAGGATAGCTTGATAGAAGTCAACTGACACTATTCGGTAACCAATGGAAGTTTCAAGTTTCAAGTTTCAAGTTTCAAGTTTTATTTGTCACATCACAATGTTACACAGTGGTGGTCCTTGACCGATCTCCAAATCTGCTTATCTCTGCGTGCTCTGCGATATTCGTGGCCACGAATCCCGTGGAAGTTCGTGGAAGTAAACTAATGAATTGCGAATTCACCTTGGTGTTGTAGAACACTACTATGTAGTATGCTGTAACTGAGTTCGTACTCTATTCATAGCAAATAATGTATCAGGTTATGCAAGATAGCAATAAAAGATAGTTCTCCACCTTAGTATTACTGAACTGCAGTATACTGTATCCGAGGTCATATTCCGTCGTGTACCAGGCGGCGCCATCGCGCATCGCGGTCCCCACGCGGTTCGGCCGCACCGCCACCAGTTGTGGAGGGAGGAATGACACGTCGCCGGAACATCCTATAGAAGAATACAATAAAATACCCAATGAAATAGTACAAATAAATGTATTGGTACAGAAAGACGCAGTTTGGCAGCACCGCCACTAGTTGTGGAGGGAAAAAGGACACGTCGCCGTAACATCCTTTAACAACATAACAACTAGTCCTGTTCACTCGTTATTTATCATAGTTGTTATGTTTAAAACATATTTGTTGGTCAAGCTGGTTGGCGCCGAATCTGGCCACATGGACTGTAGTACACCGTATATAGTCGCCGTTTTCCCCATAAAGACCGCGGAAGGTTCAATTGGTTGAGCGATGCGGGGCGAGCGGTCGTTGATTATCTGCCAGCAATTGAGAGAGTGAGTAGATCAATGATACGCAGACGAACTGGCCCCTCGCCAAACCCCGTCCCATACAAAATCGATGGTACGGTGTCCACAACGGTCTGACAAATCCTATATTATTGCCTTGGAATAATTTGTAGTTTGAATCGTTGAACACTAAAACATTGCAGTAAACGTTCAGAAATGCACCGTGGTACAGCGTAAAACAACAAAATATTAGTGTTTGCAAGCACATAAAGCCAAGAAGCATAACAATTTGTCATAAACCTCATTGTATTGAACACAACATCATTACGTATGTTGCTCTCTTTGTGCGCAAAACTCACGCTTTCGCTCAATTTTATCAACGGGCGCTGCAGTTGGGGCAATGGTTGTAGTTTGAACTCGCTCGGTGCGTTGTGCTTTGTTGTAGTGATGCTTGCACATGCGTTTCCAGGCTTTTTTCTGTAAATGTTTCATGATGAGTATATTCTGAATAAACTCGTCTATATAGTCGTCGCCAACGGGAAGGCGGGAGGGTACTGTATATCTCACTTGCCGCTGTGTACGCACACATGCCTTCGATTCCAAACCATGATCGTTAAGCCCTCTAATAGCGCAGTGGTTAGCGGCCTGCTACGAATTTTTTATATGTAAAGTTCGTCTCTGGAAATATTAATACTTAATACAGTTGGAGGTTTCATTGGACATTACAAAATTGAACGGAATACTACAGGAGGTGCTATGGAACACATATATAGAAAAATTTCTGTTTTTTTGTTCAACATTACATTTTAGAACTAACCGAAACCTGTGCAAACACGGGTACATAGACGGCGTTGTCCTCGACGGAACGTTTGGTTCGCAGGCCGGTAGTTTCCAGCTGGTGCTGAATAGGGCATAGTATATATTTTGGTTAAAAACTATTTTCCTGAAACTTGACGGAGATCGAAACCCAACTTGAAGGGGACATTGATTCGAACTCTAGCATTATCTTATTTGTAGGTACCATTCACGTAACCAAGTTTTGGTTTAGGTTGCTTTCAGGCGACCTACTCAGGCGACCTGTGAAAAAAGGGTCTGAAAATCGGTTATGTGAACCATCGGTCCGGATTCAATTTCTGAGATTGAACTGAATCGTACCTCCAGACTGCCGATAGTGCATCGTTGAAGCACAATGACTCCAACACTGGCAAAGAGGGCCAGCCACGGAGCGATCTGACGGAACTTCTCCATTTTTCTCAAGCCATTCTCGGGTTTCTGAGAAACTTACCTGTAAAGTATGAAACGTGCTTTGTGCTTACGTGCTCAGTAGAAAAAATAACTCAAAATATTTTGGACAGTGATCCAAAACAGAAACGTAATCAAAATGGGCTTAAAGTTCGATTATCATACTGTAGGATTGTCAAACGCGATGAAAACTTTGAATTGGAATTAGTGTTTGAAATAGTTTCGAACCAAAACTCAGAAGTAAATTCACACGTGTACGCAACTACAAAGGGATAATGATCAACTACATCGAAGTAAACTCCGTAACGGGGTTTCGAGGTTCAAAAAATATTTTTTTTTCAATATCATCAGATTCAGATCGATAGAGTTTCTGCATTGAGTTTGAGTCAATGAGTCAAACACTAGTCATGTCGAACTGAGATCTTTTTTGACTTTCACTCTAAACGTAAGATGTTCGTAGAGAAAGAAAGTATATCATCAGATTTGATAATGTTTCATCATTACATTTAATGACATGGATCCTAACTTTTAGGAAAACCTTCATATAATTTCTACTTAGAGAGAAAAACGTTTATTTGCGGCAGAGGGATATAGACAAGGCCCTTTAGCCGGAGCGAGTTGAATACCTATTATAGAAATTAGCCAGTTGGCCTAGTATTCATTACCGCGGGTATATTGGACTAGGCTGAGCAGAGTTCTAGAAGGAACCGAAACACTAGAGTGAGTTAGTTTGAAAAATTTTCTGAGATCACACAAATTGTAATGAATGAGGTAAAATTTGAAACCTTCGAGGAAAACTTTTTGTCAAGGCTGAATGAGTACTGTTCTAGACGGTGCAGGAACATACGAGTGAGTTAGTTGCAGTTATTTCCGAGACAAAACTAAAGGTATTTCAAACGAGACGGAAAAAAATTAGTTTGGTTTTGGGAGAAATCTCTTCTAAGGAAATTGAAGAAGTGAGCTTGGGGAACAATATAAATGATACCCAATTCTCTGTTTTGTTTGAAATGATCATAGCTAAGAAGGTAAATCTTGGGCACGCGAAACATGAATGATACAAAACAAATTGGCACTATGACATACTTATATTGTTCAGAAACTGAGACGTGTTTCATATTTGAATTGAATGGAAACCTATATTCTCTAGAACGCGAAAATTCCGTCCGTGAAAAGAAAAACATGTAGTAAATGGGACTTTGTGGGTCAACAAAAGAGCCGGAAATGAGAGTCGGATTGAGTTATCCTCCGAACCTAGTCACGAAGACAGGTTCATGCTCGCATCGCTATTTAACTATTCCAGATTGAGAAAAGTTCAAAACAAAATGTGTTTTTTATGGATATATGAATGGTCCTGGCTGCAGTTAACTATACATATTGCCACAGAAACGCCATTACGATACAGAAGACTTCTGTCAAGTTGATTAGTTGAAGTTAACATTCCAAAATAGAACACGAAAACGAGGATATTCGAAAATCGAGAAGTAAAACAACAAAACATTAGCACGAAAACGGTCAAGTTGAGTGTTATTGGGCAATCTGAAAATCTGAAGTGTTGTTTCGGTTTCAGTAGATACACACTACTAGTTTACTGGTTTTTGCAAAGACTTATTTGAAGTTCACAAAGTTGTTCTTTCCATATCAGTGGTGCTAGTATAACTCGCAGAATTGCACTATCAAATCAAAAATGTGCAGTAGTTTGATCCAGCTCCAGTAGGTTCAACCTGTGAAATATTGATGTGAGCACCAATCAAGTTCAACTAAGTTATACTTGCTCTCTGACAAGCGAGTGTCACATTCTTTGAACTGAGGATAAATAAAATGAATAAATAGTTTTGTTCGGAAAAGCTGTGGCAGTTCGAGTTGATGTGACTAGAAGAGTACAAAACATTTTTTGGGCAATTCAAACTGCCTGAGCAGAATTGCAATGCCCGATCTCGTCTCAAACTGAAAGGACTAATCGTCGCATAAATTTCGCGCCGCGCGCCATAATTTCAAGTTTTGGTATGTTATTTGTCACTTAGCAAGGTCAGAGCTGTCAGGAAGACATTTTTCCGTGAGTTTGGAAACGTGAACAGTATACAAAAAATGTGAACACGATAACGATTGGAGTATAGTAGAGAGAAAGAGGAGAGAAAGAAAGAAAACCTAGAGAGAGAGAGAGAGAGAGAGAGAGAGAGAGAGAGAGAGAGAGAGAGAGAGAGAGAGAGAGAAAATGTTAGAAATACTCTTCAACTAGGCGCAACTACCATGCTATAGGCTGAATAGATGTCACGAACAAAAAGTGTAAACCTCAGAGACGCAGAATGGAAAATCAGGATATTCCTGCACCCGGCGTCTGATACGTTCCCGGGCATCACGGGTAGATTATCAATATGATTCTAAGATATGCGGATAGGGCGGTGTCCCGCTGAGAGGATTACCACTCGGCCATATGCGATGGTTTGTTGTGGAAATTGAGAATAATCAGAGACGCACAATGAGAATAGAGCGATGGGATATTAGTACATACGGCAGGTAAAATTCAGAAAGTGACCAAATATTCGTTGTAGAGTCGATTCCAAAACGCGCTGTACGTACTGTACGAGTTTCGACGAAAAAGCACTGGGATCAAACTATCAACACAGCCTCATTGGACAAAATAAACATTATGGGCATCCTAAGTATTGTGCTCGCATTTCCCAACTGGACTCGTTGGCAGCGTGCCAAAAACTTTGGAAGAGATATAACATATTTAGAGAAAACATATAGTTTACAGAAAGCTTCCTCGAATACGAAATATAACAAAAGGAAAGAACCCTTCACATAAATGTTTTGAAGTATTTCAACATGTTCAAAAACTGCCCTGAAATTTCATTTGCGAGCTGCCCAAGTCCAGTTGGGAAATGTGCGAACTATAGAATAAAACTATAGGCTCCCGATAGCTTATAGGATAGCTCGGTGTAGATTATGGAGAGTAATCCATTTTTCGATGTAGTTTGATTCTAAAACACGCCATAATTTATGATTTTTCACCGAAAAAACGATGGGATCAAACTTGAAACACCACGGGATAGAAGTAAATTCTATATGATTCTGAGTCTGAGATATGCGGGGTTGCAAAATGGATTACCACTTAATCAATTGCGCATGGACTGTCCTGTTTTTGTTTTTCGACCGAACGCAATGCGACCACATCAACGCAGGACAAAATACATATTATGGGTTTAAAAATAGCAAGTTCTACATGAAAGAAAGTCTAAGATATGCGGTCTAGACCAGTCTAAGACAATGAAATCAAACTACAAATTCTGCGGGATAGGAATGTTCTGGTAAGAGCAACCTCCAAGAATGGTGAAATGAATCTAAGATATGCGGTGTGCGGCAAAGGGGATTACCACTTGGCGCATGGATTGGGCTTTTCACGTTTATCGACCGGGAACGCCACGGGATCAAACTACAAATGCTGCGAGATAGGACAACGGTCACCGTATAGGCCTGCTTCGGAGAGATTGAACCCTATAAGCTCCTGGTAGGTTATGGAAAAGCTTGCTGTAGCTTCTAGTGAGTAATCGATTTTTCGTTGTATTTTGAAGTCAAAACTCACCATAAATCACGAAATTCGAAGGAAAAGCACTGTGATAAAACTACAAATACAGCGGCATAGAAACGGGTACCATATGAAATTGAATCTAAGATATGCGGTATGTCTTAAAGGGGATTACCACTTGGCCATATGCGCATGCGACTAGGCTGTTTATATGCGGCAGGGGGGTCAAGTTATGATTTACGCTGGATTAATGAAGGGTAATCTGATACTGAGGCAGGGCTTGACCATAATAGGATAAGGAAGGGAGAGAAAGAGAGAGAGAAAGAGAGAGAGAAAGAGAGAGAGAGAGAGAAAGAGAGAGAGAGAGAGAGAGAAAGAGAGAGAAAGAGAGAGAGAGAGTAAGAGTGCGAGAGAGAGTGAGAGAGGAAGAGGAAGAGTGAGAAGGTGAGAGAGAGTGAGGGAATAAGACTCTAGTTGATGTTAATCCCAAAAACATTGTTTGAAAACAAATTTGAGAACACACGATACATTGTTAGTATAAATTATACTGAATCACATATTTGCTACCCTTTTGCAAACAGCTCACTGTCTTTTAATATAGTTAATTGATATATTTCCAGCATTAAAAACCATTTGGTTTTCATCGACTTGTTTTGCTCCAAAACTAGATGTAACTTGTCTTTTCAATGCGGTAAGTGAGGCATGAAGGCTTAAAGTCCAAGGCTAACACTGTTGCCCCAGCTGGTTTCCACATGGTATTTCCAAAACTATTCATTTTATCCCGTTTTCTTCCAACAGTAAGAGTAAGAGGCCTCTTAGCCCAGAAATACTAACTCAGATACACCCAGAAATATAGAAATCCCACTAACCTTTTTTGGCAACAACTAGACCAGTTTCGGTTTTTCTTTCTTATGGAAAAATCAGATAAGATCTTCATTCATAAAATGACTCACCAACTACTCCCAACTTCTATCTCTGCCAAAACCAGCTGATTGGCCATAAAATTCTGCCCGCTTCTTCTCTACTGGAACCTATCCTATGCGAATGTAACAAGGCCCATCCACCTCATTTCATAATCTCATTTTCTTCTTCTTACATTTCTCTAAATGAAGTGCCACATCTAACAATATGGAAAGCCACGTGTTAAATCGCGAATAAATTTCTTCCATTCTTTTCTATACCCAGCTTCTCAAGCTGTCTAGGTTTAACTTTTTTCGTTTTGGCTCCAGAAATCACCACAGACATAATGCACAGTACACATATGTGTGTGCCTATTTTGTAAACATCCGCTTCATGTGAGACTCGAACGGGACCAAAAACGTTGGCTGCGCAACGCTAACCATTCTCAGACAGAACCTGGGGTATTTAGACGGAGACATAGGTGGGCGTGGCTTATTTGCTCAAGCCCGGCTCGAAGAAACAATGCCAAGCGTCAGTTTTTGAGTCTTTGCGACAAAATTGTGGTTTCGAGATGATAAAACTGAATTTTGAGTGAACAAATAAAATCTGGTGAGAAAATTTGATCCTAATACATATATTTCTTCGTTTTTTGTTATAAGATGAATAAGATTCGTTTTTGAAATATGGGACTTAGGGGGATAATCAGTCCGGAGTACGTTACCGCAAGGCTTGCTACCAGATTTTCCACGGCTAAGTCCCATGAGATCTGTCATAGTTGAACCAACAACATTGTTGACGAATCCTATAAATCTGTTCTCACACATCGCAAAGTCAGATATACAGTATACCCGCGCTTTCCTTTAAACGAGATTTGTAAGCCTAGGTTAGGTAGATAACTTAATCATTGCTGCCAGCTTCATCCTCTGCCAAAACCAGCGTCTCCGACAGTTTTGAAGTAAGAATGTACTACTAAGAATATGTAATTGAACCTGTGATTCAAAATGTGGACGAAAAATATTTAGAAATTCAGAAATCAATTATGACCAGAAGCAATCGATGTTACACTTTTTCCTCCGGTTTCAACCACACAAATATGAATATTTCAAACTTTTCCCCTCATTGTGTGTGAAAAGGCACACTACAGGTTCCAATTTGTTCGATTTCAAACCCACAGCAAAAGTTCAGATGTATCTTGTTTGGCAAACATTTGTGAGCTGGGATTCTATCAATCACCAACTTTTTCAAACTTCCCCTTTGCCAAATTTCCCTAAACACCTTCTTAAAACACAGCAGAAAGTCAGTTACAAGGTCAAATGCCCTTCATGACTCACCAACTACGCCCGGCGGGCACAATCCTCTGCCAAAACCCGCTTCTCGAACAGTCTTGAACCGTCGATGTTACACTTCTTCTTTCCAGTTTCCATCGTCGAGGTCGCTGCTGCCACAACAGTTATAGCTGAAATTCGGCGGCAGACCGGTTGCCATTCTTAGTTTCGCTCGAGATTTGTCTTTGTTCTAGACATTTTTATTACCTTATTGTCTCAAAAGTGCTGCAGCTCAATTAGATTTAGTCTATACTTTTCTCGTTAAGTACTCGAGCTGCTGCCGGTCGACGTAAAATAAAATTATTTGAAAACACTGGTTTTCAATGAGTTTGAGCTCCATTGAAAAGAACAAAATGTTTCCAAGAACTTTCATATGTGAGCTCGAAATCGGCGGTAGACGATGTAGCCCACGTTCTCCATCCATGCAAAGTATTCTTAGTTCGGTTGCCATTCTTAGTTCCGTCAAGGTTTTCCTTTGTTTTATGTTTTACCTTCTTGGATTCCATATAAGAGCATCAGCAGCTTAACTTAACCGCGCCTTTACACCCTTTTCGTTCAGTCTTAGAGCTGTTGCAGCTCAAACTCAACTCGAATAGGATTTATTGTGTTCAACTTACGTCTAGTTCACACTCTTACCTTCTGCAACTCAACTACATGGAGACATGGATTCTTCGACCTTTGCAACGACATAGCTCCCTCTCTACCTTCTCTGGCGGCGAAGCAATCTCTCGAACCTCACGAGAAGTTCATATGAGTTTCTCATGAGATATCTCATGAGCTACTCGATAACTTTCAAAGTTGTAGAATCTCATGAGAAGCTCGTGCTAATAGCTCATGAGGTATTCTCATGAACTTTTGTGGGGATTGCTACGCCGCCTGTTTTTTCGAGTTAGAGAACCAGAAAGGGAGAAAGAAAGAGAGAGAGAAAGAGAGACAAAAAGGGAGTTGCATAATTTCCCCATTACTTTCGCTGTTTCCTTCTCTGTTTGTATGTACACCGGTCTTTCCGTGGCATCGGTCATGCCTTAGCTGGTTTCCTCAACCCAACCAGTTGTCTCAATGGCAACACTGGAACTGATCTCATTTATGCTTCCTCATTTGAGGGGAAACAGCGAAAGTAATAGGTCTTTCTATCTCTGTCTCTCTCTCTCTGTCTCTCTTTCGCTCTCTCTCTCTCTCTCTGTATTTATATCTGGCTATCCTCCCTTTCTGTATATGCGTATCTCTCTATCTCCCCCCCCCCCCCCTCTTCTATGCGTCCCTCTCTTTCTTTTCTCATTGGAAAAACCGGTGTACATACAGCGTTGTTTACATGTTTTGTAAACAACATCAACAACCTCATCTTCATATCACTTCATAAACTAGGATTCAGAAGTTGCTAGTTTGAATCTACTTGTGCATGACTTTCCAAACCGCGTTCCCTTGTTTTCTCTCAATGGCAACACTCGAACTGATCTCATTTGCTCCTTTCCTTATTTTAGTGGCTTTCTCTACGGGGGTCGCACATCAGAGTACGTATGCTAGAAGACCCCGGCACATTCATCCCATCCTGCGTCTCTTCAATCATACGCTGTTCCTCTGCTCCAACATCCAGCCGGGATGTAAGAGACGAGAAATAGTGAGGCAGATCGAGAGACGCAGGATGGGATAAACGGGCCGGGATCTTCTAGCATACGTGCTCAGAACTCACACACGTGAAATCATAACGTGAAACGTGTTTATCGTACTGAAACAGAATTTCTAGAGTTCCGTTAGTAGTTTTAAACAGAAAAACTCGCCCTATACACTGTATTACTGGGTCTCTCCATGTAGCGCAGAACGTAGAGTGCCTTTTCATTCCAACCCGGGTCTCCTCAAATATACATTATGATTTAGTATTTTAGAAATATTGAACGTGTTCATGTATTTGACACATCATCGCACTATAGGTTAGCGTTTTCGCCTGCAAGCCTACATGTGCATTAAAAAAGGAAGGAAAAATAAGGATATATAAAATACAATGAGTCAAATATAGTAAGTGTGAATTACAATTATGTTAGGTAGCTAAGCTGTATAGTTGAAATAGGAAATGATATATTTAGTGAGGAATATGAAAACTTTCTAAGACAAATAATTTGTTATGTATAATTGATTAAGATACATTTACACCGTTTCGGCCTCTACGCTCTGTTGCACTATTCCGCTGTGTTTGTAGTTTGATCCCGTATGGCGGGTATCGAGATCAAACTACATTGATATCTCTCTACATCACATGGTGTTCGCGCATCTTTTTGCTGTGCCACAGGCAGTACACAAACATTAGTCATTAACACCGCTTTTTGGCAGATCTCTTCGCACTCGTCACATTATTATGACAGTAAACGAGTTCCATGGTGTTTCAGTCATGCTTATAGATTGTCTATATAGTATTTCTCATTTCCACTGAGACTCTTACAGTAAGATTACAAAACTTTCAGTGCGTATCAATCACGTGAATTTTATCGAAAACCATTTCAATTTTTGGACATAATTTTGATTCCCCATCACAAAGAGTGTTTCCCAATGATTGTGACAAGGTCGAACTTGAAATCAGAAATCAGTCATTAGACAATTCGAATGTTTACTGTGGGAGTCTCAGTATAAATGGTGTCGACTATAGTATGTACACCTCCTTCTCATAGCTCTATACTATTTCACGATTTAGAACTTATTCAATTCCCGTATTATCGTTTCGAGGTGTTCCTTGCACTCCAGATGCGTTCATCTCAGAATACTCAGAAAACTTATATTTCAAGATTTGAACCGTTTTTTGATCGGTCTGACTGTTAATATAGGTTTCACAAGCTCATTTAAATCAAGTGTATTTTCAGGAATCAAAATGAGGGTTCTTCTTTGGTCACTTCTTTGTGTGACCTCAGTACAGGTGAGCTTGCTTAGAATACAGAAAAATGAAATGTAGAAAATGTTCAAAAATATGTTTAACATTACTTTTGATCCGAATCTTTTCTTTTTCATCTAAAATTCTCAAAATACCTTTTCTATTCAAAATATATGTTGAAGGACTTTCTCGATATGGGCATCAAAATCATATTTTCCCAGTTGTTCATCCTGCTCTCGCTTATTGCAGCTCTGTATTTATTTTTTATTACTTTCTATATTTTGTACAAAAAAACCCTCAAAAGCATTTTTAGATAGTTTTTGTTTGTTTATGCAGTTTTTCATTCATTTCACACGCTTTTAATATTTCCCGGTGTGATACACAAAACAAAAACAACAGCCTGCTTTCACCTTTCACGTTCACAGCCCTCTATTTCATTCCGGCCTAATCAAAAGGTTTTGTAGCAGTAGGGCATAGTAATTTTTGTTCCAATCAATCTTTTTTCTGCTGCGATTGATAGAAAGAACAACAAAAACGACATACAGCTTTCTCTTTTCTTTGCAACCGTTGTTTTTCGCTGAGTCACACGGTTTGGCACCAAAAACTGGTTCTTTGTTTCGAATAGTTCGTGTTCAAAACAGTTTTTCTAAATATAGAACAGTTTTTTTTTCTCATTTTTCATCTATCTGTTTTCTTCTGCGAAACAAGAAAACAACAACAAACATCTTTCTCCTTTTTTGCCGCATGGGTTTCAAGCCCAATTAACTTTTTTTTGGCAATTATAGATTTTTATGATGTGACAAAAGAAATAATAGCAACAACAACCAGCTTTCACCTTCCTTTACAGACCTTGTTTTTCGCTGAGTCACGCGGTTTCACACCAAAAACTGGTTCCGTGTTACGTAGTGAAGCGGCTATGTTTACAACGTAATGAAAACTGGAACTTATGAGGATTAGTCATTAGATGCAGAAAAAAGTGCTAAAAAGGCTACGAAGGTTGTAATGAACTCCATTATGACAGGAAAGTGCACGTTTTTCGTACATAACGGAACGTGCAATAGTTTACAAGGTAATAGAAACGGTAGGCATGAGATGCAGTGAACTCGATAGATGACAGTTACGTGTGAGACGAAAAAGGGATTGGCGGTATATAGGTTTTTTGAACCGTGGAAAAACATTTCTCGATATTTTCATGTAATAACTCTGCTGTCTCCCTGACTGTGAATAGTCCACTTGGTAATACTGACTCGAAAATAAACGATAGGAAAGCGGAAAGTGATATAAAATGCCTGTTTCGTGTGTCATGAAACGTTTCAACGTGACTTCCAACTCCGAACCTCTGAGTAAACTTTAAAAAAAAACTTTCCGTAACTTTTTATTACTTGTTCTCTAATTTCAGGCTCAAGGCTTTATGTCCTTCTTGACTCCATTCCTCGGAAGTGGATTGGGTGGGGGAGGAGGAGCTCCCGTTGGTGGAGCACCACCACCACCCGGAGGAGCCGGAGGCATCGGGGTAGGTCAAACTACAATCTAAGTTAGCTGAATTGTTGTATATCGAGTTCCAGAGAGCATTTGCTGACACCACTGTTCCTGTTTAAACTCTCTCCATCAATGTACCAACAATATTCGGTATATTTCTTATTTTCGTAATCAAACACAAGAGATTTGGTTTTTAGAGAAGTCGATAGGCAAACTCCATTCGCTTCGCTTTCGGAGAGAATGCAGTTTTAATACAAGTTTTTTTCAAAAACAATAAACTTTTTCAGAGTTTACTGAGTGGCTTCGCGAACACCGGTAACCATGCCGGTCCGGGTGCGAATATGCCATTCGGAGACTTCATCAAGATGGGGGCCAGTCTATTCGGGGTAAGTTAGATAGTTACTAGAAGTAAATGAGACACGTGACCACGTGAAAAAATCAGCGTGATGAAAGGGGGGGGGGGGGGTGAGTTATTACTAGCATTGAGAAGAGTAGTCACGTGAAAAGGTGAACAAATAATATCGATTATGCACATTATTAATGCGTGATCATGAGTTATGATGTGTTTACTTTCACATTGTACCAGGCATATTTTCATACTTCTCCAAGATGGAGGCCAGTATATTTGGGGTAATTTAGATAATTACAAGGAGTAAAATAATTGCCAAATCAGCGTGATGAGTGGGTGCGTTATTACTAGCAGTGAAAAAATAGTCACGTGGAAGCGTGAACAAAAATTGTCATTATGCACTTTATTAATGAGTGTTCATGAATTCTGATGTGTTTACTCTCACGTCGTACTAGAAATTTTTCAATACTTCTTCAATATGGGGGCCAGTCCGTTCGGGGTCAGTGACAATGATATCTTGGAAGTGTAGTAACTCTGCAAACACGTAAAGAGACACGAGCAATTTTATGTTGTAGTCATTTGGCAAGACCCGTTACACTTTAGAGTTACATGATACACAACGATTCGGTTAGAAGAACTCTGGCACTTATATGAAGTCCACTTTCTCGTTAAAATGCGCGAGAATGAAAGATTATTGCATTTCTCGGTAAACACGCTTTGTTAAACATGTTAGAACAGAACATTTGTTTTCAGAAAAAGGGAGGAGCAGGCGGTTCTCCCATTCCGAACTTCTTCCAACCACCCAAGCCAAAGGCGCCCAAGCCTGGTTCCGCGGCGGGAGGTGGCCACGGAAACATGCCCGATATAGAGGATTACGATGTAGAAATACCGGTGAGTGGACAGTTTACACCTATTGTGAAATTGTGCACGGTTTTCGGGGCGTGGCTTAGTTTTACCGTGGAATTGAAGTAGAGGAGATGGTGAAACGATGCGTGTGATAGAGGACTGCTATGAATAATTACCGGTTGAAGTTATTGGTTCAGAATTGTTGAGCGAGGGTGCGTTTTGCGCCAGCAGTTGCTCTCTTCGTAGGCTGTCTTTCCTAACCCCAAATAGGGTGTCATCTTGTAATTAACAGCGTAAACATGGTGGTTCAGTGGTATTTTGGGTGGCAACTGTACTGGGCAAAGACCTGTAATTCCTCTAGGGAATTACTCATAGTTTCGTGGAGTACAAGAAGATAGCCAAGAAGAAACTCCGATTCCTATGCCCGTTCATAGTGTTGTAAATACATTACCATGATAAACATAACACATAGTAACATATACAGTTTAATATAGTATATCTATTTACAATAAACATGGGGAATCACATAAAGCTCAAACTTCTGGACCTTCATTTCGTTAGTTATCGTGTGTATTGTGCTGTGCAATATGCGTTCGTAAGCGTAAACTATATTGCCATCATAAATTATGCGTAATATTCGTTAGGACCATCAACAACCTTCCGTTCCGTAATCGTGAGCGTAAGTGATCCTAAAATTATCAAACTTTGCAGCGTGGCAAAGCACCGCGTTCGCGCCAATCGTAGCGTTGACGCTTCTTGTTATGGCGCGCGTTTGAATCGTATATATTAAAGCTGTCGCCTGTCGCGACAGTGCGCAGATTTTTGGGCGTGGCTTAGTTTTGACGCAAAATGAGGATAAAGAGGCGCGAGTTAACAGTTTTGAAATGTTGGAGACTGAAAACTGTGCACCAGATGCACCTTGGATGGGAGCAGTTTTTCAGATGGGGCCTAGCTTTGGGCAAAGTATGGTTGATGAGATCGGACTAAACCAAATATGATGCACAAAAGCAACATTTGAAAAAACACGAGGGATGTACCTAAACTAGGAAGTAAAAAATAATGGAAGTATAGTGTTCGACAAGAGATATAGTTCTCGCCATTCCCACCTAGACTTTGGCAGCGTGCCAATGAAACTTCCAGGATGTGTTTCATCATGCTATAATGTTTCAAAAACATTGAAATTTTTATGAATGGTTCACCTCTGATGCAGAATGGGAGCAGACAAACTTTTCTGAAAACTCATGTTTCCTATAAAAAGCAAGCTTGCGGAAGTTTCATTGGCACGCGGCCAAAGTCTCAGTGGGAATGGTTCAAACCCCGACGATAGATAATAGTAAACAACGAACGGTGAGTGGGAAGCGAAACATGAATGTAACGAAAGAATCTCAACTGGACTGAAAGGTTTGTTCTGAAACACATCAGAAACTTCGCTCAAACATCATGCTTCAAACTCGGAACTGCTTGTGTCTTTAAATGTTGATGTCTCGCTCATGTTTCACACCCACGTCACGTCTATGAAAGACGTGGCCAATTAAACTATGTGGACGTAGCATATTTTTTCTGTTCTAGAACAGAGTGTTTTACAAAACGAAGCGTTTAATTTTTCATATTGGAAAATTATACTTCGTTCTAGAACAGAAAAAATGCCACTCCTAGAATTCTTCAAATGGCCAGGTCTAATATAATGTCACTGCTTGCTTTGCATGCCGCTTTTTCCAGCAAGCACCTCGCCCGAAACCCGCCCATCGAGCAAAGCCAAAGCCAAAGCCTGCACCCAAGACGCCCCAACAGAGAGCCAAAATGGTACTGTGAATGAGAATGATAGTCATGTGAAGCATGTTCTCTACTCATGATGTGTTTTGCATATTTCACGTGACCATACTGGGCTGGCGGGTAGATCCAACCAACGTCGGGGCATCTCAAAGATCAGCGTCTTAGTCTTAGCGTGGAATCGCCTTTCTAGTAAACATTCTTAGACTGTTTAATACACATCTGTAGGTCAAGTTCTAGTCACCAAAGTAAACTGGAACAACAATAAAACGTGCAGGACAATAATGGTGCACTTCTCACGTGACCTTCGACAATGTTTCTATGCTTCTCATCTTTCTAGCGTCGTCAACAAAAGGCTCGTCAGCAACGTCTACGTAAACAAAGGCAACAGAAGCAACGTCAAGCGCAGCGTCAGAAGGCGGTACAGTAATCTCTTCAACTAACAAGTGTCAATGCATGCAACAGCTCACTTTCTATCTATGTCCTCAACTTCATGATGGGTATTAATCTTCAAAAGTAGAAAGCACACTAGAAAGCCCTGACGTGAAAACAGGTGGAACAATGTGTTCTGCTGACCATGCTGACAAACTGCTAGCTACGTAAAAATTGCATAACAGTCAAAAATGTACTTCAAATATGGTTCTCTTCCGCACGTTGTTTTCGTTCCGCTCTCTTACTGTCATGCTCTGCCTAATTGAGAAGAAGGCTGGAAATGTTGTATACAAGCCTATTGATTTCTAGAAACGTCAACACCAGCTAGCCCAACAGCGACGAAGGCAGCAGCAACGACGAGCACAGCAGAATAAGGGGGTACCGTAATAAGATGTGATACAATCAATCAACACAACATAAACATTGTAAACCTAAACAGAAGTTAAACCACATCAGTTTGGGCTGTGGACGTCAGGTCATGAGAAGTGGGTGGTGAAGGATGGGTAGTAAAAAAAGTTGAAAGTTCGGCGATAGGAATTGGTTTTGTATGTTTATTTCGGTCACAAGCACAACAGAAGAAAGTGTTCATTCAGTGAACTAGCTTTCAATGCGGGATTTGAACTGACCACTTGTGTAGCTAGAGCCAGATTTGAGTGTGTTAATGTAGACCAACTGGGTTCTGAGCAACATTGCAAATGGAAAACCTTATGTGTCTGCAATCTGCATACTTGATGTGTGGTTTTTCTGCGAATAACTACCATCAATTCATATCACATCACCGACGATGATTTCAGGGCAACCCTCAGCCAGCACCCGCACCGGCCGCCGCGCTACCACCACCGAGCAGCTTGGGATGGATGGCAAAGCAAGGTGCAGCTTTATGGTTTTTATGGAGCGTGATGTAGCGAAAAGACCACACATTTGCTGATGGTGTTGTCAAAAGAAATTTGGTTCTAACTGTTTGTTTATTCAGGTTTCAGTCCTACAAAACCTTCCACTTTGAGAAAATTTATGTAACTTTAGAAAAACTTCGCACGCGAAAAACTTCGCACAAAAATCATGTATTTCTCATAAACTCCTGCATGTCCATGTTTCGTGAATGTTCTCAATAGAGCAATTTAGTTACAAACAAAACACAAACAAAATGATCATTGGATGTTTTCAAAGCTCAATTCTTCAGGTTCCACTGCGGCCGATCTAGAAGACGACTATGACGACAGCATCGACCTCGGCCTTACCGGCGCCAGAAACCTGCGCGACGTACCGCCCCCGCCGCCACAACAGTTTCGACCAGTCGGACGTCGGTAGATCAAAATCAACGAAAATCAATAATTTCTACCTACTACAGTTAGCATACGTGACATTGGTAGTACCAGCTCTAAATGTATTTCATCCACATCAACATAGTTCTAGTACTTGATAATTTTAGCAATCAATAGTTGTTGTAGGTAGAAATTAACACCGGAAAATGTTTATGAAATAAGTACTCACTTGTTACGAACAATATTGTCTTCAAACACACTGTTTCTGTACAAACTGTAATCACAAACTTCTACAAATAAATATACCTCACAAACTTCTTCTTCTAATTTCTTCTTTTTGCTCTATTTTTTTTCACTGCTTTCCATGCTTCAGGTAGCGTGCCCAGCCAACCTAACCCCGCTTATCACCGGCCAAATGCACGCACTTTTGTTAAACATCGACCCACCGGACCCCCGATCAGGTGAGATAATTATTTTATTTTTAATTTAATTCAATCTTTTTTTCATAATCTAGTAAGTTTGGCTCCTACATATATCTCCACATTCGAGTTTGAACTGTGTGAAACGAAAGTCGAGATATTGCTTCTAACCTCAATTCAGACCCTGGACTCCTCGCCGAATCCAACCAAGCAATCCCGTCTTTAACATGAGAGCACCGACAGCCGCGCCATTTACAGTGGCGCCACTAACGCTGGTGAGAAACCACCATTTTTTATGGTTTGATTTTGTAGTTGAACCGTACACGAGGTAGTATGATGGAATATTTATTGTGGCGACGTTTCGGCAAAATCGCCGTTTTCAGAGTTAAACCATATACACAACAATGCCGAGGTTTAAAGAAAGCAGGACTTGGAGAATACCACCATTTTTTACACGTGGAAACATTAGTTTTTCGCGTTTTCAAACAATACCTCCAATGAATAAATAAAAATATGGAAAAACCCTGGAGGAACCCGACTTCAGAATTGAATTTCCAAACTGTTCCATGCTACTTTTTTCCCAGTTCTCATGAGTTCTTCCTGAATGCTCAGGGCAAAAAGGTTTCTTCTTATTTTTGTGCTCCTTTCTATTTTCTCTCAACTTCCATGACTTTCTGTTTGTCTACTATTGATTTTTTAGCCCCCACCCGGACCCACTCTTCCACCTCCACAGCTGCCGAAGGGAAACCCAAAGTTGTTGGCTCACAACGCCGCTCGGGTGAGTTTTGGTTCACAATGTTAAATAAAAAGTGTTTTAAACAAAATAGAATGCCTATCCCTCTTCAGAATTCTGTATTCTATAAAAAAGTGCGAACCTATTGTATCATCTAAGAGTTAAAACTGTTTTCAACAGAATTACACGAGGTAGTAGTAACGCCACCAGATCGTGTACACTGGAGAACAGTTGGAAGATTTATCATGTTGACAAGTGAAAAAGGTGAGACTTCGTTGAAACCAGTTTTCAGATGATTCGCGAAATCGCTAGTTTCTCCGACAGTCACAGCGGTCAGAACCAGGATTTCTCTTCGGTTCAAACTTTGATGGAGGCCTTTTTCACGTCGGTCACTGATCCGAGCAAGGGAGTCGCTAGTGTGAGTTACTAGAGTATAGAAAAGATCATTACATACTGAACCTAGTATCGAAAACAATGCATGAATACTAATTTCAGGTTGCAACAGTTTTTACGTTCAAGAATTTCGTGGACCATTCCCTCCAACCTCAGTTTTTGAGTGGTAGTTTGAGCAAACTGCATACACAGCACAATTTGGAAACTGAAAAGCAAACGAATCAATAATACAAACTACAAACACATCATACTTTCAGGACTTTGTAGCTCGTCCGCTGCAACCGCAGTTCGATGGTACAGAAATGGGCGCCAACCGGCCGCTGACCAACAAACTATTCGAGAGTGATATGGTTCTGACGGTTGAGCAGATGAAAGCGTATGTTTGTTTTGTTTGATTTTATAGACTATCGATTGATCTATATTCACTTTCAGTGTATTAACGAGTGGTAATTGGGAAATTCTGTACACGTTCTGATTGTAAACTGAACATTTTTAGAGCAAAAACAAGTTTATGTTGTTTTTCTTTTCATTTGAAATCCAAGCAAACTTGGTGAACCACATGAATGTTAGTTAACATTATTTAGCAGATTACTTCATGCTGAACACAAAATTTGATCTTGATTTTAGTGTTGTTCTCGCTTCGAACGATCAAAGACGTGGAGGTCTGAGAAGAGGAAAGAGAAAGGTGGGAGATTGAAATGAGCATAAAATCTATCAACAGATTCGGGACTGAAACAATTAAGTTATGCATTACTTTGGAACATCAGGAAATATTATGATTAAGACGTAAAATTTCACGATTGTACATTTCAGGTAATCACCGGTGCCACCTACCGCTGGCCCAACAAGCCTATTCCGTACAGATTTAAACAGGGAAATGGTGAGTTGAACTGTCCTTGAACATATCACGACTAACCTATTCTCCTCTTTCTAGTTTTTCAACCAATCATCACGAGTTGAACGGTGTTAATACAAACTGTAACCATTGGCAGTACACAAACGTAACGGTTTCACTGTGTTCTAGTACAGAAAAATAGGGCTACTTTCACACCTTTTTCAAAAGACAAGTCTTATAAGTTAGGGTTTTGTTCTTTTTTCGCTTCAAATTTTTTATAAAACAATACTTCCAGCCAAATGGAAGAACGTGATTCGTTCGGCCCTACAGCACTGGGAGAAGGAAACATGTGTGAGATGGGCGGAGGGTGGAAGTGGAAAAGACCATGTCGTATTCTTCAGGGGCAGCGGGTGAGAATCACATTGAAACACAGAAAAAAACGTGAAATTCACGTGAGAAAACATACGTGAACACTTTACATTTGGTTCAACATTACTGAGGGCATGATTTGAACAATCTTCATTGAACCAGTAAGGGCAGGTTTTGAACAATCCTCGTGAAATAATGGTTGAAATCGACTAGGAAGTTTACTGAACCATGAGGTATATTCCAACGGAACCGTTCTCGAAAACACTTTCACGAGAAAACCAACAAATCCTATTTTGATCGTCTTTCAGATGTTACTCGAGTGTGGGTCGCACAGGAGGATCTCAGCTCATTTCAATTGGCTACGGCTGTGAAGACGTCAGTTGGCGTTATAGTAATTTTCTTCGCTATATGCATGCAGTTCACATGACACAAAAATGTTCTCACTTCGCTGACTACAATAACCTTAACAAAGTTTCTCAAGTAATCTTGCACTCTAGTGATTTACGTTATGGTAATATTTGTCAGGCAGAATGAAAAACATAGCAGCTAGAACGCTTCCAGGCTAGACGGGTTGGAAGGCTCAAACATTAGACTACAAGCATACAGAATTGAATCAATAAATAATTATGAGTTTATCAACACACTGTATAACAATCAAGTGAGGGACGATTTTATAACTTATGAATTGATGTTTAAGGCTAGTAAAACAGAGAGCAATACATAGAATTGCATAAATTTGAGGAGAAAACTGATTTAGAAATAAACACATAGTAACATGACATGTCTATTGACGAGGTGGAAGTGGTTCCCATAATGGGTCGAATGATTCTTTTTTTTCTCAGAAAGGAATAGTCACTCACGAAGTGGGCCACTCCCTCGGGTTCTGGCACGAACAGTCGAGACCGGACAGAGATCAATACATTCACTTGAAGTGAGTGGATTTTATTCTTACAAAGTTTTTCGCAGTCCTTAAAATGATAAATTCGATACTCCAACGAACTACGATAGTTCACATGCGACTATGTTCAGCTTACGAAATTACATCGGGTCACAAGTGTGAACATGTAGTGTTGAAGTGATGACTGTTTCCACTAAAAAAATTCAGGTTATCATTGATTTTTAATTATTCACGAAAAATCACATTTTCAGCAAACAATTCATTATTCGTGGCACGGACGGAAATTTCGAACGACGCACAACGCAAGAAATCGAGGATATGGGACTGCCCTACGATCTAGGAAGCGTCATGCATTATGGATCGAATGTGGGTTTACAATCGAAAAGAGGCACTTTTGAATCAACTTTGGTTTATATGTAGTCAAAACCTTCGAACAACGGTTGAAATGAGAGAATCATCACGTTATAATATAATATAATAATCTTTTACGGCAACTATTTCAGCCGTGTGTTACTTTATACATACAAATACAACCGAGACAGTGATCACAATGTAGTATCCGTAGAGGGGTGGGGGTCCGTAGATGAGAAACTAGGCGTGGGTGAGCGTTATTACCAGCTCATAACAAAGAACAAAGTTCGAAAACTGTACCAGAACTCGAGAGTTTCCGAAATTTGATTTCTGAACTCAACTTATTTGTTTCAAGGACGTTTAAAATGGAACTCACAAAAAAATTCACGTATTCTTTTCATTTCAGGCCTTCACCAAAGACTGGGACGAGATCACGATACAGACGCGCGACAAGAAGTTCCAGCGAACCATCGGACAGAGGGCAGAGCCATCTTTCATCGATGTCAAACAAGTTAATCGATTGTATTGTCATAGTGAGTTCAATGTTTATCTTTGGAGTTGATCGGTATGAAGTTAGGCACGTCATCGGTTCCGCAACTCTTCACTTTTCGAGGTACGTATTAGCGTAGGAGCTCGAACATAACTTCATCCTCATAGGCTATGAGAAGTTTCCAAGAAGAATTATCATTATTTACTCCAGTTCCTGTATGGAACAACTCTTCTCTTCCGCTCAATCTTATCACTTTCAGATACCTGCCCCAAGTTTGGCGGACCTGCCTGTAAGAACGGTGGTTACGTGGACCCCAACAACTGTCACAAGTGCAAGTGTCCACCGGGACTGGGAGGAGCGCTATGTGATACACTGCCGAAAAGTGAGTTTTTCGGAGAAGAAAAATAAAACTACACAGTAGAAAGTAACTCTTTCTACTATCAAAATTTCAACTGTTCATTACTATTTTACGAATGAACTAATGTTCCTAAAAATATTTCTTGGGAAATTATTCCAAAAAAGGATTCTTTTGAAAGGTGGAATATGAGTTTAATATTACCTATCTAGAGTATTTTTCTCCCAATGTGCAGTGTAATTCTCACGTATTGATCAAAAAGTTCTCATCAAAAAGTTCAATTCTCAGGCGAAGCCCTGTGCGGGGGAGAGCTTATCGCCACTCCTCTATGGCAAGAACTCGGACATCGCGGAAAGAAGAAGTGCTACTGGAGAATAAAGGTCAGTCAAACATTTCCATAAGGGTCTAGTTGCGGATCTACTAGATAACAAAAATGAGAAAACAAATGTGAAGCTGAATTGACTTATCTCAAGTTTTCGTTTGACAGTTGAGATTCAGGCAACAGAGCGTGGGATTCAAGAGATTCTTTCTTAAAATGAACAAGCTAACGGGATGAAACCATTTGAAGCTTTTCTCTGCGTATAATTGGTATATTTGAAATATTTCCAGACTAACAACGCGCGGATCAAGATAATTCTCAGCAATGTCACCTATCGTTGCGAGACGACGTGCAAAGCCTATGTCGAAATCAAGGCCAACTCTGACTTCCAACAGACTGGATTTAGAACTTGGTGAGATTAACCAATAACTTGATTGAATCAGTTCCTGAAAAACAGCCATTATTATGTCTCTAGGAAACCACGGCGATTCACAGTACAACAGGCACGTTTCGATAATCCGAAACTAATTTTGTTCCAGAAACTAAAACCAGAAACGAAAAGTTTCACGAGTTTCGACAAATTTACTACACTGACATGTAGTTTGCAACGACTGAAAAGTGAAAAGATGCCAGGGATTAATTTAAAATTGACAAAAAATCAAGATGTATAGATAACTTAACATTTCCAGCTGCCAAGACGAGGTGACGGTCACCTCAGAGCAGGCGGAGGTTCTGATCATGACGGAATCATCTATTCTCGACTACGAAACCGGGTTCCAGATCAGATATATTCAAGGTGGGCAAATTTATTGGAGCGTATTATTAATTGCCTAATCAGACTAAATTATGTGCACCGTAAGCTAGTCACGTGGATATGAGAGCTCAGTCTGTCTTGGATAGCTCTTTCATACTAATGTTTCTCTTCTAGCTCCTCTCATTTGAACTTTTGTCAGTTTAAGGAACTTTGATGTGCATATATGTGTGTAGAAAATGTTTTCAGATTGAAAATTTGCTCATGTAACTTACTTGGTTACTTGAGCTTACAAAACACGGGCACTGAATTGGGAACCAGAGGAATCACCACAGATTTTAATGAATATTTCAGCTAGAAAATAAATATTTCAGACTCTGGCCTTCCACTTCCCAAACCCCCTCCACCCGCCTGGGTGCCGGGACAGGAGAACAGAGGATTCCGCGGGGGAACAAACCCAGGAGGATCGGTCGAGAAGTTTATCCTCAATGCACTTCCCAAGATACGGTAGGTCAAATAATGAAGTCATTGTTGTTGTTTTCGCGGTTGTTGGTGTAGTTGAGTAGGGTGTGGATACAGTAGGCGGATATAGCTATGACATTGGGGGGGGGGGGACTGGAGCGGATGGGTCGAGAGGTTCATCCTCAACGCACTGCCCGAGGCCCGAAATATAGAATAGAATAGATTAGAATATATTTATTCGCGATTTAACACGTGACTTCCACATGGTATATGCCACTTCAAATGGGTAAATGGAGAGAAAAGTTGAGAAGAAAGAAGGTATGGTTACCCTGTTACGCGCACATAATATTCCATGCAATTTAACAGTGCTGGACGACGGTGATTGAACCAAATAGTTTGTGGGACAATAGTTATCTTGAAAGAGACGTTGTAATGGATACATGTTTTGTGAAGAGATACGGTTAGTCGATTGCTGTTGTCGAGGTATGTTGTAGTTCGGACTTTGTGTATACATTTACTTTATATTTCATGAAGCAGAATAACATTTCTATTGAAATTAATATCCTCATTTTCAGAGATGCAAATCGTCCTCTGGAAAGTATTGCCAGCATTGTCGCCGAATACAGTTTGGCCAGTTTGCTCGGAATCAAAAATCGATAATTTGCTCACCAAATTTAGCTCCGCCCCCCTCTTTGTACCCGTTTCGGATTCAAAAGTCGATAATCTGCTCACAAACTTTATCTTCGCCCCCATGTTTGTACAAATATGTAAAACACGTTGTTGCTTGTACAAATATGTCACTTTTTGCTCAATTGTATATGTCTTCAATTTTTAGTCTTTCATTTCGTACATCTTTCAGACTATGTTGCGGGTTCGTTCTGGATGTATTGCCATTCTCAGTTGTTCAATAAATTCAGTAACATACGAGTTTTAATGAACTTTGTAGAAATACAACTTCAGTATTTTGCACGGGATGAAAATTGGGAAACACTTAAAGCGGGACGGTTATGTGGACCAATCCTGCGTCGACGGTCCAATTCCAACTGCAATCGGAAAATGTATTGCAGTTTAAAGAACTGAAGCGTTGCGATTGGACCACATAATCGTCCTTCTTCAAGCTAAATCCACAAACATGGGGTGTTGCAGACTTGATGGATAGTCCGCTCGCAGAGCTTGTTGCTGATTTGTTGGAAAAAAATTGCTCAAAGTAGAGGGATTATGTGGACGAATCCCGGCTCTTCGAACTGCAATTGAAAATGTATCACAGTTTGAAGGACTGAATCGTTGAAGGTCAGATAAAGTTCCGGTCATTCCTACTGAGACTTGGCAGCGTGCCAAAGCATTTTCCAGGCTATTTTTCCTCACTTTGGAGTTTCTCAAATAACTGCGCATATTTGTAATCGGTTGTTCGGTTCCATAAGAATTAATGAATGAAAAAATTCCTCAGAATGCTTATGTCTGCTCTAAGAAATAGTCATCCGAAAATCTTGGCAGGATGCCAATGGGTCTCAGTGGGAATGGAACGGACTATATATGAGTGTATTAGTGTACGTCTTCTCCGGAATAACGTGAGGCAAGTTTTGTTGACCAAAAAATGTCGGACACAACTTTTCATTCACAATAATAAATTTATCCGTTTTCCACTGTATTTTGCTCCGAGCTTCATAAACATAAGCTGATCTAACAAAACAGGTAGCGGGATGGTATTATTCGCGTGATTATGTAATCCAAAAAAGTAAAAAGCGCCCGCAAACCAGTTCATTCTACAGTGGTACTCATTATCATTCTAATGTGGCTACGGTATGGTTATGCGAAACATTTATTCACTGTTTCCAACTGTGAGGGTTTTGAAAACTTTCTGATTATTGTAATCGCTTCTGCAGCTTTCGTTGATTGAATTAGATTAAGGTATAGAAAGCACGTTCGGTAATGTTTCTCACGTAGATTTTCCATTTGCCTCCATTAAAGAGTGCAATCAACTACCAAGCTGTGTGAATGTTTCAATAGCCATAACATTAGGGTTGTCAAAGCCAAACTCGAATTTCGAAAAAAAAAAACTCGAAATAACTCGAAATTTCGAGTTTCGAGTTCGACTCGAAACTCGAAAAATTCGAAATCTTCAAAACTCGACTAACTCGAAACTCGAAAAACTCGGTTTTTCTCAAAACTCGAAACTCGAAAAACTCGAAATTTTTGAAACACGAAAAGTACGAGTTTTCGAGTTTCGAGCTTGGCCTCGTCCCAAGTCAGAAATAAGAGACGAATGAGCGTTTCCCAGCACTTTTTCTGCTATTTCAAACTTAAAATGCTTCTTTTTTTCATGATTCTCGTGAAATCATAAGAAAAATCCGAATTTCTCGAAAAATTCTTGTTTTTTATGTCGATAAAATCCTGAAACTTAACGACCAAACTCGAAACTCGAAAATCGAGTTTTTCGAGTTCAATTCGCAACTTGAAAACTCGGTTTTTGAACGCTTAAAACTCGAACTCGAAAAACTCGAAATTCCGAAAACTCGATTATAGTTCACACCATTCCTAATGAGACTCCTACAGTAAGTGTGAAAAACGACTTGGTAGTTTTGAAATCCTACTGTAGGAGTCTCAGTAGGAATGGGAAAGGCTATAACAACCCTACATAACATCAAGTTTGTGGTCGTGGACTTGTGAGGTTCATAGGCTTTTTCAAATCAACACTTTTACATTCTATGCACACCATGCACACCTAATATATAGAGGAAAAACGCGTAAAACTAGCATTAAAAGGTATTATTCGTGTGGTTATGTAATCCGAAAAAGTAAAATGCGCCCGCAACCAGTTTTGAGCCCGACTGGGTTTGAGTGTTTATTGTGTTTATTATGCGGGTTCCACCGAGTACCTACTGAACACGTCAAAGCGAAATTCTACCGTTGAGAAGGTTCACTGTTTCACGAGACATCATTTAGTTCTCCTTTCTACTTTTTCGAATAGTTTCTGTTTGCATTTCAAAGTACGTGTAGAGTATAGATGATTTGAAGACAGTGTTGTATTTTTTGACGTTTACCAGACTTACTAAATAATGATTGTAAATACTGAAATTTGGGTTATAATGATTGTAATTTTTTATTCGCACTTTTTAACAAAACACTTTAACTCTCTAAATTATCCATTTCATTTTGTTCACAGTCCTTTATCCAATCTGTCGATTGAAACTCACGTCGGTATTTATTCTGCTCCTATGTTGAGGATTTTAGTTGCAGGTTTGTTATCATATTTCCAGGTAATTTATATGATATTGCTTTCTATACTTTTCTTCCTTATACTACACGTATGTGCATCTTTCTCCCAAGTACTAATGGAAAACTACCATTGCGGGACTGATCCCGCCTCGAAGTGGTTGTCCTACATTTTTACGTCAGCCTGCGATCAGAATGGAAGTGAGTTTATTCTTTGTTTTTCATTACAAAACTTTATGCGTATGAAAGAGTTTCTCTAAGTTGTTCTGTATATAAATCTTCAAATTCACTTTTTTCTCCACTTACCTGCGCACTATTTCGTGAAACTGGGTATCCCCGTGGGATGCAAGAGCCGAAAAATATCGAGCATAACATATTTTATTTTCAGTCAACACCTGCTGCTTCCACCATGATCAGTGCTACTCCAGCTGCCAGCTGCCGCAGCTCACCTGTGACGTCACATTCTGTCAATGTATGGCCAGTCTGCCAGCCAATTTATACTGTAGGAATATAGTCCACGCGGGACACTGTAACTTGGTACAGTGGATGGGACATCAGTTTATTTGTCCCAATATGGCCCAACCGATGTTTGGGGCCAGTAATGGGTATCAGATGGGGAAGTAAAATGGATTAGTTGTAGTTTGATCACGATATACGCCATTTTCGCCTGGAAACCCAAGAGATCGTACTACAAGCACACCCCATATAATGGTCCAACCGTTTTTTGGGGCTAATATGGGATATAAGTTGGGAAAATAGACGAGAGTGTTCAAGCATTTGTTGTAGTCTGATATCGATACATCTAGGGTTGTTAATCGAGTTCAAAATTTCGAGTTTTCGAGTTTTGGGAAATTTCGAGTTTTCGAGCTTTCGAGTTTTCGAGTTTTGGGAAATTTCGAGTTTTCGAGTTATCGAGTTTTCGAGTTTTGAAAAATTTCGAGTTTTCGAGTTTTCGAGTTTTGGGAAATTTCGAGTTCGACTCAACTCGAAAATTTTCGAGTTTTTTCGAGTCGAGTCGAGTTTTGAGTGTTTTTGAACCCAAAAGAGACATTTTTCGAGTCCGAAACTTTGATTTTCGAGTTTTCGCGTCCAAAATTTCGAGTTTTCGAGTTTTCGAGTTTTCGAGTTTTCGAATTTTGGAAAATTTCGAGTTTTCGAGTTTTCGAGTTTTGCGTTTTTGGAAAATTTCGAGTTTTTGAGTTTTCGAGTTTTCGAGTTTTGAGAAATTTCGAGTTTTCGAGTTTCGAGTTTGACTCAACTCAAAAATTTTCGAGTTTTTTCGAGTCGAGTCGAGTTTCGAGTTCGACTTTCACAACCCTAGATACATCCCACACTTTACAAACTTTCACCGAAAACCAACGGGATCAAACTACAAACACAGCAGGGTCTCATACATCACAGTCTTGCTCAGACAAGGCCGAACTCTGTATAGGAATGAGAACATTTGTTTTACAAGTTGTAATAAGTTATATAGTGAATTATATGTGTCCTCACTTTGCACAAAACTAATAAATGCTTAACTAAGATTGTTGTTCAAACTCTCGTCGACCAATTGAGAAACTTCTATAATTTGTGTTAATTTTACATTAATAATTCATTAGAAATTACGTGATCTCAAATACTGCACTGATTGGGTATATTTGAAAATGAACGTTGTTGTTATTTTGAAAGTTGATGTGATATCGGTAAATGTTTTTCAATTGTTGTTATTGTTTAACTAACACAAATTAGTTATTTACGTTTTACCACGTAATTTTTTTGTTGTTTCAGTGTCGTAAATAAAAAGTTGGAAATCTCGATTTGAACTTTGATTTGACCGAGCACATAATTCTTTTCTACGGTGCTCTGTAGACTGTAAATGATCTGGCTGGATGTTACGAAAATACATTTTTGTTATAAATATAGAAAGTTTCGAAATCTTCGTTGCAGTTTGATTCCAATTTCCACGATTTGCACATTTGCCCCAGTAGAAAGTCCAAAGTCAGGAGCCTATAGTTAACGTTGGCATCTTCACAGGCCAAAACAGTGAGGTTTCAGCATTTGAGCAGATCCTTCAGAGGTTTTCATTTTGTTCCATATGCCGGAAGAGGATTCGAAAGGCTTGTTGTTGAACAATGAAAAAAACAATAAAAAAATACATGACTCAGAAGTGCTTTGAGCTGATAGTCGACCGGAAGCGACATTGCGTATAGTAAACACACTCTCCGTTCAACCAAATAGGTGATGGGTCTGAATTTTTATCGAATCATATTGTTGGTTAGCTGACATTTCCATTTCCACCATGCACCATCGAATTTTTCTATTGTGAATGCGTTTCATTCTTATTCAGGGTGGTGATCGTAAAACCCCATCCGTTTTACTAGCATAAGACGCAGAGTAGACTGCAAGTCAACTGCCCAGTCACCTGAAACATGTTAAACTCAGCAGAACTCAGAAACGTGCAATGACACAGTGCACGACATATCATTAGAATGCTAACTTCACGTGACTATTAAATTTACTTCCAGTCTATGCAGGTTCGACACGTTTTCCAGTTGACATCCACTCTAATCTGTGATCAGGGCACCGTAGCAAAGTCGTGAAAGTGGTGAGCTCACCCTGATTGAGGACCTGATCACAGTCTGGCGACATAGTTGCCAACTTCCCGTGTTTAAGCATGGTGGGGGTTACTGAAACCTGGGTCAGGTAGTGTTCAGATAGTTCAGCTTGGAGCTGAGCTTTTCAGGAGACTTTCCTACGGTGCCAGAGATGTGGTTCTCAGTCATCCAAGCAAAATCAGGCATTCTGTGAGCTGTACTTGGCGGCGTATCAATCCTTCCAACCTTATGAGACGATCATATGAGTTTCTCGTGAGAATCTTATGAGCACATCACGAGCTACTCGTGGACTTCTAATGTCGTAGCATAATAATCAATGAAATCTCATGAGAAGTCCGTGAGATATTGCTCGTGAGGTATCTCATGAAGTTTTTGAAGAATCGCCACCGCGCCTGATCAAGAACCAGATCACTTTTCGACCGTTTAGTGCCAACTGCCTATGGTTAAGTAAGTCCAGTGTTGGGGATCCCAACTTGGGTCATGCAAGCTTAGCTCTAACGTGACCTTTTAATGCCACTTTTCTGAGTAGCCTCATGTTCGATTGCTCGCCAAAAAGTTTTCTGTATTTCTATTTAGTGACTCACTGCTATCTGCAAGGATCCGTACACCACTTTTTTCAACATAGACTAATCGACAATGTCAGTATTTCCAATACAAAAAGCCGATGACACCACTGAAGACGATGTAAAGTACGCCCACGAGCAACTGCCGAATGCGGTTGTATAAAACTCTAAGTCCAATTATTGATCAGCAGACCGTCCAAGCATCTATATTTTCCAGTTTTATATTGATTCGGCTAGTTCTACCAGTTGTAACAAAACTAATATCGTTTATACATTTCTGGCTGAAAGCTAAGTACAAGCATGTTTCAATTGTGTGTGTAGATTAAAACAGAACCAGAATTACTACCAGTGACAAGTGTGGTTCCGTTGATGTGGTTGATTTTTGCACTTTTTCTGAAAAATAGTTTTTCGAATGAAACATTTGTCATTCCGTTTAATTTTATTCCAGTTTTAGGTAGAAATGAACTTCACTTTACTCTTTGTAATTTTTTTACAAGTAATATCATCTCACGCTTGGGTGTCGGTGAAAAAGTACCGGTGTGGTACCGGTGCCGTCAGCGGCGGCTTGTCCTATATTGGTACCTTGTTCTGCGACCAAAGTCAAAGTTAGTTTTTCGTACATTTTAATGGAAAATCTGGGGGTTTTAATAACTGGGAGACGAGAAAAGTACAAATTTTTGTTTTATTTGTTTTCATGCGGCGTAGCCAACCCTCACAAATCTCATGAGTTACCTCATGAGCTATTCGCACGAGTTTCTCGTGGGATTCTATTGATTGCTATGCTACAGCATTGAGAGTTAGCTCATGAGGTATCTCATGAGGAATTGATTTGAATTTCTCATGAGGTTGGAGGGACTGCAACGCCGCCTGATGAAAACTTTTTCTCTAGAAACATCCGAAACACTTTCGTAGGTTTTCGACACATTTCTGAAATGTTAACAGAAGAATAAATACACAATTCTTTATAAGCCTTCAAATTAACCCATATTCCAGTGAATAACTGCTGTCGTTTCCACGATTCATGCTACCAGGAGTGTGAGCTCTCACAAGAAAGGTGTGATGCCCAGTTCTGCAACTGTATTCGCCATATCAACACCAACTTCTTCTGTCGTTATACGGTACACCTGAGTCACTGTAAAATAGCCTCATGGATGGGCCACTTCTACTACGAATGTCTCGATTATTATCTAGAAAATCTGGTGAAACTCCTACACAAGGAGCGAGAATGCGGGCATTATTATGGTGCAGCTTCTCGAATTCGTCGTTTAGAGGGAAATGATAGGAGGGCCGTACTGCAGAGATATCACGAATTGTATGGCGAGTGGGTTTGGATATGAGTTTTTCTTCCCCAGGGTTATTCCGGGACCGTATCTCATCCTTTGGATCTCTCTCTCTCTCTCTCTCTCTCTTTCTCTCTCCCTCTCTCCCTCTCTTTCTCTCTCTCTCTTTCTCTCTCTCTCTTTCTCTCTCTCTCTTTCTCTCTCTCTCTTTCTCTCTTTCTATCTTTCTCTCTTTCTCTCGTTCTCTCTTTCTGTCTTTCTCTCTTTTTTTCTGTCTTTCTCTCTTTCTTTTTTTTCTCTTTCTTCCTACACTGCTAGTAACATAGAGTGGCGTAGACCTCAATAAACACAATGTGCTTACCTGTTTTTTCTGCCCAATTTCTCATTCATCTTTTTCTGTTTAGTACAGTTATAAAAATGCACAGTTTCATTGCCAGCTTTGCATTTTATATAGTCAATAAGTTTTTTTAAAAAAAAAAAAACGAACTGTTGTAAGCTCATTTTTTTCCGTTTGATTTTTTATAACAGATATTGTATGAGTTTGAGTTTGAATGAAGATTCTTGTAACAACTGGTTTCATTTAACTATCAACGTGAATGATTTCAATTATTCTGAAAGTACGAAATTAATAGCAATGTTGGATTTTAAGGTCAAAAAATAGCGTAGTTCTACTCAATCTGGGAACAGGGCTACCTATGTATGTATAGGGGAGTGATAAAATATTTAATCACTGATTTAAGCCATAATAAATAATAATAATAAATTTGTGTACGGCCTATTTCATCCGTTTATCACTTTATTCTAATTATACAATACACATGATCAATATCAACCGTAGAAGGGAAGTCCGTAGAGGGTGGTGATAGGCATGGGTGAGCTATATATTGACAACTCTTACGGTCCGCCATACAGATACCGCGGCGAGCGGGGATCGAACCCGGGTCAGTGGAGCGACAGCCGAACCACTTGACCACTGGGCCCCTTGACATAACTCACTAATCATCCCCGAAAAGCAACTTCATGATCAGTCTACGAACAGTACAATCTAGAGAAAGATACATCGTCTGATAGATTTTCTTTCGTCATAGCGAACCGTAATTTGTTATGTGTATACAGTCTCAAAATGAAGATTGACATATTTCCGACTACTGCTACTTTTTCTTTCATTCTGGATAAAATTAGATTCATTCATCGCTCAGTTTTGCTGGTCAGCAGAAAATGTCACTATCGCATGTAGAAAGAGATGATCGTAGAGTTTTTGTCTCAAAAAAAAACTAGTGCCTGTTTGATGGAAACATGCCATCTGGCCGAAATACTACAGTTGCAAACTTCTCGTTTCTACCGACTGACTTATTTGGGTTAGTTTTTCATAGATGTGTAGTTTGGTCACTATTCGAATAGTTGGTTTCGTAGTTTTGTACACTATCGACCAACTTCAAACGTGAATGATTTCAACTATTCTGGAAGAACGTAATTAACAGCTTGTTGGATCAAAAGGTCATTGCAAACTCTCAAAAGTTTTCAATGAAGTGGAAGATCGACAGATTTTATTCTGTACTCATTGAAGTTCATCGAGTTTCAATAAGCATGTCAGTTCGAACCTATCCATCAAGCTTAATCAGCCTTACACTCGAGTCGGCATAAAAACTTTTCCAGAAAGTGCATCCCTTTCTGCAGAAAACAACTGTCTACTGCTTTTCAACATTTGAGCAGCCATTTTCTATCCCTCTGTCCTAGTCCACGTTGCACAGCGGCTGCAGAGTGAGTTTCGTTCCTGCGTCTACAACTACAGTATATAGGTTGTAGTTTTAGCCCGATACACGCCATTGTTTACTAATTTCAAACAACAAGTATAAAATTATATACATCAGATACCTAATAGACTCGCTTTGGAAAGAGCTATCCTATATACTTGATAATAATCGGAGAACTCCGTCCTATTGTTCAATTGACCATAAATTAGTTCTAATGATTCACCCTAGTTTTCACACCCAACTTTGTAGAACTCTACCTGATTCCTATTTGTTTTTCCAGAGAATCTAGAAGTTTCACTACTGTCCGTTTGTATACCGTGAATAGTGAGTCCCTACAGTTTTTATTTTCACTTTTAGACCTAAACAGAAAAGAGTTAAATCTCGTAGAATAGTCCACATAACTCATGTTAACCGTTTTGGTATAAAACGATCGACAGAACTAAATTAAACAATTATGACTACAACTCATCACGTTTATAATTCACACCATGCCTACTTAGACTCCTACAGTAACCTTGCAAACTTTCGAAGGCGGTTGTGAAGCTGAGAACGTAGTTGAGAAAATAGTTGGGAAAACATGGAAAATGTCTCGTATATTTACTCTACGTAAGAAGAAGAATAAGGTTGGAAAATCCTCTCCGATTAGAATTAAGTGAGCGAAACAGCTTGGAAGTTTCGAAATCCTACTGTAGGAGTCTCAGTAGGAATGGAAAAGACTATACCCTCAAACTGTGTTGAATTCAAACTTTATGCCAGGCGGCGTAGCGATCCCTCCAATCTCACGAGAAGTTCATATGAGTTTCTCAAGAGATACCTCATGAGCTACTCGGGAACTCTCAATGTTGTAGCATATCAATCAATAGAATCTCATGAGAAGCTCATGCGAATAGCTCATGAGGTATCTCGTGAGATTTTTGAGGAACTTCTACGCCGCCAGAAGTCAAGAAATGACATAGCGATTTCGCTAGTTCGCGTTAAAAAAAGTTTCTGTTCAGGTAGACATGCGTTCTCTCTATTTTCTTCTGTTTTTCCTACAATTCAATCTGACTTTCTCACTTGAATGGCCATCGAACTATCATTGTGGAATCAATTATTTGTCCAAAGCGGCATCTTACCTCTCAACCCTAACCTGCGCTCAAACTGAAGGTTAGTTCGCATTTATAAAGTTATCCTCACATTACCGAGTCGATAAACTGATCTGGGGTTTGAAACGGAGATAGGTGGTTTGTTTTATCCGTACTTAGACCGATTGGCCTCTCTATTTCTCAGAGCAAACATAGGTTTTCCCAAACAGTTTGATCGTTTGTTTTGACAAAAAGTGAAAATCGCTGAGAGAATTCCATTGGAATAACCCCAACAATAGAAAACTACCTAAGAATTAATTGGCACGCTGCCAAATTGTGTTGCATTTTAGACAAATTCAAGCCGATTGGCCAGCCACGTAACAGTCTCAACGAGAGAGTGTGCAGGTCAGAGAGACGCAGATGTCTGCGTCCTCATTGACCTGCATGCTCTCTTGTTTTTGTAGTTAGCCAATCGCAGACAATTGTAGCCACTCGCTCTGAGTGGCGAGAACTTTAGGCGTCCACCAACCAATCCACTATCTAGGAGGGTATGGGCTGCGATAAAGATCAAACCAAATAAGTAATTCATACCCATCACAAATTGAAATCAATTCGGACAAAAACCCCCTTGATGATGTCTGATTCGGAATTGTCTTTTTTAGACGCCTAATGTAACTACCTTGCATGAGAAGCCCAATAAACACGAAGCTTTGGAGCTGCGCTTAACACTTTGACCCCCCCCCCCACTCCTCTTCCCGTTCAAGAGGCGGAGGCATTAAACATATAACACATGAATGTATTGAGTTTATATAGGTGGGATCTAGGTTAACAGTATAATTGTATTTCAACTTTTTCATCATTTGTTGTTTATCTTTGTTTCAGTCAACCAATGCTGCATCCAGCATGACGCCTGCTATGACGATTGTCGTCTACCCCAACACGAATGTGATGCTAATTTCGCCCAGTGCCTCGTCAGCTTAGATTTCAAGCTCTTCTGTACCTTTTCCGTACACATGGGACATAGTGTATTTGCAGCGACAATGGGTCATTTGACCTACAACTGTCTAGATTCCCATCTTGAGAAGTTTGTCAGAGAGGTTCATGAACACCGCGGTCAAAACCGTTCAGAGAAGTACAAATTCTATAATAACTTGAAACCATTCGAGCGGCGAGCTGTATCAGATCGGTACGACGAACTGTATGACTCTGTGATGATATTTTGAAAATCATAGGTTGATTGATTGAAGGTCAAAAATATAAATGAACTAACAAATCGATCGATTCTGTATAGTTCCAACCAATCCCACTGAGACCACGGCAACGTGCCAACAAAATTTCCAGACGGCTTTTCACCACGTTATTGTATTTCCAAACGCTTAAAATTTCTCTGAACCGTAGTTAAGCATTGTTGCAGTACGTTGTTAAAATTGTTATTGTAAAACTTTTTGTTTCTACAAAATATAATCATTTGAAGTTTCATTCTGTCAAAGTCTCAGTGGGAATGGCGAGAACTATAGTAGCATGTTTAGCTAACACTCACATCCAACACTCACATGTTGCAAAATGTGTCAATTCTTTCATTTATGGTTCGCTCTTTTCTAAACGATCTTAGTTTAAATTGGCTGTGTTTGTAGTTCGATCTTTAATCGTACTGCTTTTGGTCGGAAATAGTGCATTTTGGCGTGTTCCACCAACTTGTAACCTTCTACATATGCTATGTGCCATGTATGCCATGTGATATGCTTGAGATCAAGGTTTGGTATGTTGGCATTTTTGGATTTTTTCCAAGTTTCAGAAGGGTTCTTTGAACTTTCGCACCAACACATTCTGCAAGTTGAGAACCCTTCTGAATATTCAACGAATTACTGTAGAAGAACATCGATTGGTGAAACAGAGTACATAGTCACTTCCTATAGCTGAGTTCGTTATTAGCATAAGTTTATACTTCGAGCCCCCAGGTTGCAGGCTGCGTTGCAAACCTGAACATCAATCAGAAGTTAGATTGATAAGTAGTATTTGCACATTTGCGCAATATTGCCGCTTGAACCCATGCGCACACTTTTCTTTATAAAACTGGCCTGTTTTGATAAGTTTTCATTTAGAAAATCAGCTCAACCCTGTACGCTCTGCTTATTGTAAATTCAAGACTTTTTGAGTTGTACCGATTAGTAATTTTCGCCAGCTTTAACGCTAATTTATTTAGACATATATTCTAAATTAGCTTTTTTTTCACGTTTACTTTTGTTTTTACAATACCATAAACTTATTGTTACGCTTTAGATACTTTTTACTATATTGTATTGTTTTGTTTCATATAATTAGATGTTAATAAAATGCTTCTGCCAACACAGATCGCTATTTTGAAAATACACGGTGTATGTTGCAGCATCCCCTCTTTGTAGGTTTTCAATGAAAGCAGTTAGTTCGTTGACTGAGTGCTCCGTGTCAGAGATGAGTAACCCAGCAAAATACGTATACTAGAAGTGAAACTAATGGTCATGTAAAGTTAGCGTTCCAATGAGAAATCATGTTCTGTAATAGTGTAATAGTACGTTTCAGAGCTCTGCTGTGTTTAACATGTTTGACTGTGCATGTGACTAATAGTATATATGGAGCATCCCGACACCCTCACCTTGTCCTGTGCGTCTCGCTCTATGCACTATAGTGCACGACACTTGTACTACTCAGTTCAAAGCAGAGAAATGACGTAGGTTGGAGGCTGTTAGACGGGATATTTCTGATTACGACCTTAATGAAAAACTAACAAATTTCTTGAGGTTCTTACAAACTCAATGTGATCATCCCACTTTCTTATTGTACAATAATAATCAATACTTTTGTGTCCTGTTGTTCACTTGCTTTGATAGAATGAATCATCCTCAGTGGACCGGAAGCGCTACGAAAGTGTAATATACGACGTGAAAATTAATGAGCAGTGCAACAAGTAGTTTATCTCACGAGCAGTAGACATCCACACCTGGCACGCTAGTAATGTCCAAACATCTCGTTATTTTAGCTTCCAAGTCATAGTTTACACCATTCCTACTGAGACTCTACAGTAACTTTACAAACCTCGCGGGGCTGTTGTGAAGCTGAAATTTTTTTCATCAAAAGTCCTCTCGTACATTCATTGTAAATGAGGACGAAAATGAGGTTCGGAAATCTTCTAGCTTTCCGATCACAGGTACGTGAGGAAGACGACATAGAAGTTTCAAAATCTACTGTAGCGGTCTCAGTAAGAGTGAAAAATACTATATCTCGTGAATGAACTTATTGAAACACTCCGCGAAATCTATGTTCAACCAAATGATCACCGGAGTATAGTTCGTTTCATTGCCACTGAGAGTCGTTGGCATGGTGCCAAGATTTTCGGATGACTATTTCTTAGAGCACACATAATTAATTGGGAACCTTTTTTATTTACGTGTTCTTGTGAAACTGAACAACCGTTGACCGAAAAATTCCGTATTTTGAACAACTCCAAAGTTTTGAAGAATTGCCTGGAATATTCATTGGCACGCTGCCAAGTCTCAGTAGCAATGACCGGAACTATACCAATCTCGCAGTTTTCTGAGTGAAAATAAAAAAATTTGATCGGAAAGTCCCTCAAATCCTCTTATCATGTTTTTCGTACGCTTCCATTCATGGTCGTTGATAGAACTGAATTAAATTATATATTAGATCGATAACATTGCGAGTAAATATAACTTTTGGGTGTTTTTGTTTCGAGTTCTCTTGGTGTCTTTTGAACCTTTCATTAGTTCTTCACACCCACTGGTTAAATGTTTATTGTACACGATTCAATTTACTTTTTTCAGAGGTTTAAAATGCGTAATTTTCTTGTTCTCACTTGTAACCTCCTTATACTGCCCAGTTCCTGTCTGGCGGCGTAGCAATCCATCCAATCTCATGAGAAGTTCATATGAGTTTCTCATGAGATACCTCATGAGCTACTTGTGAGCTCTCAATGTTGTAGCATAGCAATCAATGGAAGCTCATGAGAAGCTCATACGAATAGCTCATGAGGTATCTCATGAGATTTTTGAGGGATTGCTACGCCGCCAGGTTTCATTTGGAAACTACTACTCTGCCTTTCCACTACTTAAATGCTTTTTTGCATCCGCTGGTTCGATAAATACGTCATAATATACTCTTTTAACTTTTTTAAACTCTTATAACGAGTTCAGATGCAGATGCGCTCTCTTCTTGCATTCATCTGCAACTTTCTCATACTGCCCAGTCTTTGTCTGGTTTCATTTGAAAATTACCATTGTGGACCTCACTGGACTGTGCACTCCGCATCCTATGTCTCGACGTTATTTTGCGATCAGATCGAAAGTTAGTTTAATTATTGTTACCTTTTCTAAGCAGCAAAATCAACTTCAGTAGTAGTGTGAGTACCCCCCGGATCAGGTGTCCCTCAGGAACCTTTCAGTATTTAGAAAACGGCAAAGTATTATATTTGACCGATATATACGGTGCACATCTCGATAACAATCAATGTGTTATTTCTATTTGTCTGGTTTCATTTTTTCACAGTCCAGTGAGGTCCACAATGGTAGTTTTCAAATGAAACCAGACGAAGAGAATATATAGTCGTCGCCAACGAAAAGGCGGGAGGGTACTGTATATCTCACTTTCCGCTGTGTACGCACACAAGTATTCGATTCCAAAGCTAGGCCATCATGTGCTCTAATAGAGCAGTGGTTAGCGCCCTGCTACGAAACTTTTGCTCGCAGGTTCGATTCTGGCGAGAGACGGAAATTTATAAATTTGGCACTCACTATAGTTTGATGCGCCGTGCATGCACATCACTTTACAACTCACCGTTGGTCATTTTCTATAGTTACAGATTTCGTTGAACATCTGCCCACGAGGGTTTTACAGTCGAACTCGAAACTCGATTCGACTCGAAAACTCGAGTACTCGAAATTTTGAACTCGATTAACAGCTAGTGCACCGCCCACACATGTACAGATCAAACTACGTTTAAATATGTTCACTCCCTATGTTTGTGTTTTTAGTTATCAACTGCTGTGAAGCCCACGACTTATGAAAATAAGAAGGAATATTACTGAGCTAAAACATGTACTGTGAAGACCCACGTAGGCATGATGTAAACTATATTCGAAATAACAAATCTCTTATCTATTATTCTGTTTCAGTGAATAACTGCTGTGTGGCCCACGACCGCTGCTTCGATGCATGTAATCCACTAGAGGAGTGTGACAAGGAGTTCTGCAACTGTATCAGAAGTGTCAACACAAATGTCTTCTGTAGATACACAGTACATTTGCTGCATTGTAAAGTAGCCACTTGGTTGGGGGATCACGTTTATGAGTGTACCCCAAAAAATGATACAAGTTGACCTTAGTTTGTTTGTTTTTAACTTACTTATTGATATTCTGTATAATAATTCGAATAGTGTAGTTAAAATATTGATTGAAAGACTGTTCTAAAGACTGTCCTGCATTGTAAGGACGTTATTTGGAGATCATGTGTATGAGTGTAACTCGAGAAATTATTCGAAATAACACAGGTTCTTTCCTTGTCTGTATGATTCTATATAAACTTTATTGTGTTGTATAAATTTCCAAGTAGCACATTATAAATATTGCTTGAAGGACTGTTTTAAAGGATATTTCATGCATTGTAAAGTAGCCACCTTGTTTTGAGATCACGTTTATAAGTATACTCCGGAAAATGACACGAGTTAGCCGTAGTTTATTTGTTCTTTAATTCAATGTTTATGTTTAATGTATACTCATCCAAATAGCACATTTTTCCATTGAATGGAGGACTATTTTCAAAGATATTTCCTGCATTGTAAAACAGCGAATTGGTTTGGAGATCACTTTTACCTGCCTGTACCTCAAAAATTGATTTGACCTAACTAGTGTATTTGTTGTCATTCGTTCACTCTATTATGTATGTACTTTAGTGTATATTGTGTTTATTATATGCACTTTCTTCATACTTCATTGTGAATTGTGGCAACCAGAATAAGTCATTGAAAATAAAAAGTCATTAAAGTAAAAGTCTTTTGAAAGTAAAAGTCATTAAATACAAGAACAGTGGAAAATCAGAAATAAAGTTTTCGAAAATTTTTGTATTTTACAAATCCTGACTAAAAGTGAATTAATGACTTTACTTTAATGACTTTTTATTTTGAATGACTCATTCCTGGTACCTTGAATTGTGTGTTTTTCAAAGCCCAATATAAATATTGACCAAGGACTGTTAACTCTTGTATAACCTTCCAACTTCCAATCTGAAAATAATTGATCCTCTTTTCGCAATCGTGTTATAATGAGTGTGTGCACGGTGTTTTGGTGATCGAATGAGATTATCATTATGAAAAAACGACCTGCACCCAGAAAACTCATGTCGCTGTGTTACAAATTCGGACCAACTATTACATTTCATATACAATTATGTTAATAGTTTTCGAGAAGTTAATCCAAGAACTTCGAGGCAGTGATCATCGTAGATGTTTTATTGAGTTTTCATTGTTGAGTGAAAATGTATTCTTTCCTATTGTTGGTTACATATAAACATGGGTGTATATTTCCATGTGAGAAATTTGTTGATTTTTATAAAATCAGAATTAACGTCAGGAATGTTTTTAAAGAATGTTTCAGCTTTTTACGGGTATTTCTTGCTACTGGTTTCTATTTTCGATCGCGAACTCTGTTTGTTTTTATCATTTGGGATGCAACTCACGGTAAGTTGATCACTATTTGAATACTTCTGTAATTTCACTTTTATTTATGAGTTCTTATTTGAAAGTGTTTGCAAATTTTGTTTGGTGAACAGCAAGTGTGAGGTATATTTGTTGGCTAAGCTAATTCGACTCATACGGGTACAGGATACATGAACATGTATAGTCTTTTCCATTACTACTGAGACTCCTGCAGTAGGATTTCGAAACTTCCAAGCCGTTTTGTTCACTTACTTTTGATCGGGAGGATTTTCGTACCTCATTCTCCTTGTCAGGTAGAGTGAATATACGAGAAAATTTTTCATGAAATACATTTTCCGCTTCACAACAGCCTTCGGGAGGTTTGTAAGGTAACTGTGGGGGTCTCAGTAGGAATGATGTGAACTATAGTACGTTGCTTTGGTAGCGACTATAACCTGTCGCTGGGGAGCCTTGCTGAAATTGTAGTTTAGTGTTGCCTTCTTTGTAGTTTGATCACGTTGTACTAGTCATTATTCGAGATACACAGATCAAGCTACCACTATGGAATTCGGTGACCGGTCGCCGGTAGGGGTCAATGGCGACTGGCGGCTTTTCGGGTCGCCGGCGAGTCACCGCCCATTTCCAGAGAACTTACCGCTAAAACTATGTTTTCAGGTACAAATGCGTGTATTGCTTTTACTTGTTTTGTATCTGCAATCTCAACCCTCGCACGCCAAAAAGTCTGGGAAGCACGGAAAAAAGTCTTCACATCACGGCAAAAAACCATCGCAAACCGTCAAAAAATCTGCTCAAGTCGGGAAAAAGCTGGTCTCGTTTTTCAAATATGAGTGTGGACCAGGAATTGTCACCAACTTTCTGTCCTACGTATCTACGGCCCTATGCGATCAGAGCGAAAGTAAGTCTAATGAAAAGTGAAACTTCGAAAAGTTCTTTCAGATAGTACAGAGTGAAAAGCTGAAAAGCCTTCTATTTTCTGAGTATGAGTTGGGTGTTTTTCTTCCCAAAGCGGGGCTATACGGTGTTTGTTGCCATATTCTTCTGTGTTCGTAGCTTGCTCACGTTTCGTGGCCAAACTACAACATCAACAAAAACTTTTTTTAGTCAACAACCGATGCTGGTTCCACGAACCGTTCAAGACAAGTGATAAACTTCTAACAAGATCACCTTTGCGTATACACGATTTTGTAGTTTTCTCTTCAGGGATCACACTACAACTTGTGATGTTTAGACGAGATCAAACTACAAAAAATCTCCATGACATCATTCGTCTGTTTTCTCGCAGTCAACAGCTGCTGCACCTCCTAAATATTCCTATTAACAATGTATTGTGGCCTATCGGGCGATGTAGGTGGCTTGGTCTGGATTCGAGATCAAACTACATCTTTTTCTCTTTTCAGTCAACAGCTGCTGCTGGCGCCACGATCGCTGTTATGAGGACTGTTTGTACACGCGAGAGGAGTGCGACGCACAATTCTGTTATTGTACCCAGAACTTGGACACCAACTTTTTATGTAAATACACTATACATCTAGGTCATTGTAAACTTACCACCTGGTTCGGAGATGTTGCCTACAAATGTTTACATTCTTATTTAGAGAATATTGTTAGAAATCTTCATATTTTGTATCAATATGGTGATATTTTAGAGATTTACATGCAAATTGGTGGATTGAGTTCAGCAGAAAAGGAACTTGTTTGTAATAGGTTCGTGGAGTTGTATGGGGTTAGGTTCTTGTTCTAACCGTTTATGATTGGAAAATTGATTTTGTGTTTTAATTGTTCTAGTAATTCTAGTTCTGATACTCTACCCTAAACCCCACACCAACTTTTTATGTAAATACACTATACATCTAGGTCATTGTAAACTTACCACATGGTTTGGAGATGTTGCCTACAAAACTTTACATTCTTATTTAGATAAAATTGTTAGAAACCTTTATATTTTGTATCAATATGGTGATATTTTAGAGATTCACATGCAAATTGGTGGATTGAGTTTAGCAGAGGAAGAAGTTGTTTGTGATATTTTTGTGGAATCGTAAGGGATCCGGTTTTTGTTCTAGCTTCTTGGAAATCGGAGAAATTTTAGACAAGGATATATTGTTTTCATGTTATTCCAGTTTTTCGTTTTTGTAATTCAATTGTATTGTTTAAGAGTTTTTGAGAATGCAAATCATCTTTGAAAAAGCACAGGTCCGCCCGAAACGGCCGGTTCGTATACTCGTCGCCAACGAAAAGGCGGGAGGGTACTGTATATCTCACTTTCCGCTGTGTACGCACACATGTATAGTTTGTTCCACCCACTTATAACCCTCTACAGTAATCTGCTCGAACTTCCAGGTGAAAGTTTTGTATATTGACGTGTTTGAGTTTTCTCCAATTTTTGGTAGTGCCTTCTGCATGCTGACTACTACGAACTGTTAAAGTTCCGAACCATGATAATGAATTATTCATTGAAAAACGCCTCTCGAATATTTGACGGATTACTGTAGAAGGCCATCGATTGGTGAAACAGAGTATACTCGATTCCGCTGATTGCCGATTATGTATCTAATAGCGCTGTGGTTGACGCCTTGCTACGAAACTTTTGCTCGCAGGTTCGATTCCGGCGAGAGAGAGAAATTTATAAATTTGGCACTGACTATAGTCGAATTGCCCAAATAGTCTATTTGTGCTTCATCAAATCCGTTGATTACAGTTGTTCATTAGTTCGTTATGAGATGTACACTTGTAAGGCAGTTGAATTCACATTCGACTAGATTGAATGTGATGTTTCCAATACGCTTGGAACATCACTTGTGACTGTATCACATCCATTTTCATTATTGTTATGTAGTTTGAACTATTTATGAAAGGGGTTTATTCGGTTATAACACTCCGACTATCAAGAATACAATTTGTACATTAATGTCTAATTGAGATGTGGTATGTGGATAAACCAGGAAACTAGCACAAACAATTAGGTTATTTATTCTGCTGTGTCACATAAATACAGTGAATCAGCAGATATCCATAATACATTGATTCCGTTTGTTTTTTCCTGTTTCCGGCTTAGGAGTGCCGCGGCGGGGTCGCAGGTTGTACCGAACTGCATCTGTGCAACTGGGAACTGTGAATACTTTGGGAGTTTCTGAAAATAGATTGTCCCGCTTCTAGCTCGTATTGAAATTGTTAAATTATATTAAAAATGTTGTTTAAAATCCTGTGAGGGAAATCTTTGAACAAATGTGTCTTCAAAATATTCCTACGCCTTTTTGTCAACTGGTTCAAAACATGTTTATAGCTATTTTTTGCCGGAAAGACAAGTTGTTTACATGGTTAAATTGGCATGGATCGGTTTGTTCATTGATACACGTATACAGCAAGAATGGCAGCCTCAGCTTCTGTTAACTGTGGCCGTATTCACTAAGCTCAAATAGCCGGGTAAACTATTGGAGCAAATTATCAATATGGCACTGTATAAAGTACGTTTATTTCTCTTCAAATTTTATTGTTATTTTGGCTGAGTCAGGCAGAATACATAATGTGTGAAGAAATACATAATGTGTCTGAGAAAATAATAATAACCCAGCGAGAAAAGCCCTTCTGAGTATTTGCTCAAATAGCTTACCCGGCTATTTGAGCTTAGTGAATACGGCCACTGGTGAAAAACTTTAGTTTTTCTAGGAGTTTAAAATATCCACTCTCAGGCGTACCTTCTATCACAATCTTCTTGGGCGCCTTCACAAACGGTTCCGGGGATGAAAATTCATGAAAGTTTGTTCTTTGAAACGGAAGTTTCATGAAATCGAGGAACTTCTTGACTCCTTCAAAGCTCAGACTTCCCAGAATCACATAGGCGACTAAGACAGAAACTAGAATCTGAAAAAAAGTTCACCATGAAACGAATTCTACGCGACTGTTGGTTCTTTTTCATGGTCTTTTTCACGAAACTTTCGCTTTTTTTCGGCGATATCTGCTCGAAACGAACTTTGAACTAAATTTTGTCCATGAAACACTCACGTGAGTTTGCACAACAACACCATGGCTAAAAATCACTTCGAGAAACAGTTCTCTGGGGAAATGGGTCACACACAGTGTAGATCATGATCTACAGTTATGCTACTTCGTCGGAATGTAACTCACTCCAGCTCCTATAACCACAATTTGTCCTAGAATGGGTACTCCATGCAACAGTTCCTTCCAAAACTGGTTCACACACAGTGTAAGTTCAGAGCTACAGTAAGCTGTCATCTGTATTCTGATTAATAGAATACCATATTTCAAAGATCCCCACTCACCCCAATTCCCAAAACCACAATTTGTCCCAGAATGGGTACTCCATGGAACAGTTCCTTCCAGAACTGGTTCAAATGTCGCCCAAGCGGACCCAACCATCCGAATATCAGATGAGACACAACGTCCATCAACACAGCCGTGGGGGAGACGTCGAAGAAAGCCGAGCCGGTTTGGGACTGAAAACAATCTTCATGGCGGACCGCATGAGCTGGTAATAACGCTCACCCATGCCTAGTTTCTCTTCTACGGACCCCAACCCTCTACGGATACTACAATGTGATCATTGTCTTGGTTGTAAATGTATGAATAAAAGTAACACACGGCTGAAATAGTTGCCGTAAAAGATTATTATTATTATATAACAACCAAACTTCAGGATCTGTGGCGAGTGGGTGACGAGGCATTAAGGTAAGCTACAACCTATAACCTAGGTTTAAACATCAACAGAAGTTTCAAAGTGTCACAATGGGTAGTTTATAAGAATAAACTATCTTTGTGAAAGTTTGAAGAGAAACAACTCAAACAGTTTTTAATAAGAGACATCCGCTCAATGTGTTTAAGCCTAATCAACACCCACTCCAGTGGCAAGTCCTCATTGTTGGACTTCACAGTTACTTTTTTCGACAAATCGAAAATTATGATGTCTTCTCTTGCATGTCTCACCAGTATCCGGAAACTTTATAAAACTTTACAGATAATTACCCTTACCCTAGTTTTTCGATACAGCAATCTCTAACGCATGTACATAGAGTAAGCTGATACACATATTTCAAGCACAATTTCAATATAATCAGTTTACCATCATTTTATATCAAAACAAACCTCGATGAACCGACGACACGATGATTTCTCCTCTAGACTAACCAGTCCTTTAATGGTCATTCCTATCTGTTCGTACCACTTCGGGGGTGCGCAGGGGTCGCCGACCAGCGAGGCTGAAGCCGCCATTCTGGCTGACAGTTTGTCCTGCAAAGTTACCAAATAGGTTTGCATCATGAAACGTTCACATAGGAAGGATCAGGACTGTAGTGCAAGCCGACATGAAAAGCAGAACCTGACATTCTAGCTGATAGTTTGTCCTGCAAGAAAGAATGAAAGCTGTAATATACTATAGTTACAGAGTTACAATAATAGTTGAAAGGAAGAGAAATTATAGTGGTACCTTTCTTCTCTATCCCAGTTACCGAAAAATTTGGTATCAAGGAAACTTGACATAGGGATGGTTATGACTATGGTAAAAGCCAAACAGAGATGCTGAAGCCTTCATTCTGGCTGAAAGTTTGTCCTAGGTAATTGAAAATATATAGTTGAAGCGTATGATTGATATATTTGTAATGTGAATCTTTGAAAATAGAGTCTTGATTTACCTCGTTCTTAGATAATATAGATAGGCTTAGCTCAGAATAAAGTTCATCAGGTCATTTCACGTGAGGACGATGGAGTAATCTCTGAGACTTTCCAAGATTGATGAGCATACATTTTAGGCTGTGAATGTTGACCAACCTGATACATCTTCACATATGAGATGATCATTGATGACATGAACACCAATAGTAAGAAGATGATAGGCGCAGACCACCTAGAATGCAACTAACACATCATGAAAAATTGTATTGTAAATCATCTGTCACGCACAAGAACGTGTTCCATGACGAATTCGTTATGTGAAATGGTGCTTTGCTCATGTGTTGGAGTGTTTAGAGGCTCGCGAGTAGTTCACGTTTTTTGTGTATAGTTGTCGCTTGAAGAACGGCAGTGGTATACTGTATATCTCACTGTGTGCTGTGTAACAACACGTATATGCGATTCGTCAACATATACGCCCAGTTAGTATAGTGGTTAGCATCCGCGCCTCCCAACCTTTTGGGCCCGATCCGAGTCTCACATAAGGCGGATATTTTATAAATTTGGCATGCACAGTAGAGGGTTCGCTATAGGATGCGCTTTTTCAAACAAGCCTATACGATTTATGTTTCTCTGTCTTGCGGCGTCTGTATAGTTCACACCATTCCTACTTAGACTCCTACAGTAACTTTACAAACTTCTCGGGGGCTGTTGTGAAGCTGAAAATTTTGTTCATTGGAAATTCTCTCGTACGTTCATTGTAAATGAGGACGAGAATGTGTTCACCTTTTCTATCACAACTACGCGAGGAAAACGACTTAGAAGTTACGAAATCCTGCTGTAGGAGTCTCAATAGGAATGAAAGAAACTATAGTTTGCCTTCGTTTCTTTTCCAGTGGTGATTTCCACATCAAGAATTGTATCGCGATTAGACTACAACTAAGGTTTGGTGACATCACCAGCTGCGGAAGCTCTGTTGGCTAAACCACGTAACTGAGTATAGTGAATGACAAATTTATAAATGTCTGTCTCTTGTCGGAATCGAACCTGAGGGCAAAAGTTTCGTTGCAGGGCGCAAACCACTGAGCTATTGAAGCACACTACGGGCGAGCTTTGAAATCAAATACATGTATGCGTACACAGCGGAAAGTGAGATCTACAGTACCCTCCCGCCTTTCAGTTGACAACGACTATATTGTTATCATTCTAGCTGTTTCCCACTTTTTATGGTTCCCAACAACGATTGACGCAGCCAGTGGCGTCAGCACAATGTTGATGATGTAGAATATGTGCTGGGCTTTCGACCAGTGGGAGTTCGACTCGCTCCCAGTGTTAATGTCGATGTTCTGAAATAATTAAAACAAACTTATGATAAATCTAATGAAAAATATTTCAGACAAAATGTCAAACTGTTCAAGTCAATGTTTGAAGTTATTAAAATCCCTACACCGTTGTAGAGTTTACTTTGATTGTGGCTAATTAGCTGCTCACTGTGACGAGTGGAAACGGAACATTCTATTTTTTTCGGCATCTGCTGATAAAAACAGAATTTTGTCTCATAGTTCTTACAGAAACAAGAAGTAAAAACGGAAAGGAAAATCACCTCAACATCAATGAGATTTCTGAAAATGGGCTCCAGGTCTATTAGTGACTTGGCCTCCTCTGACAGATAGAGTTGCATCACTTCATCTCGCTCCTGTAAATTGTTCGTACAGATTGGTATAAATTTTCATTCGTTGGAATTTCAAAAAAAATACGCGGCAAAGTTCGGCTCAAATTTGGTAAACATTTACGTCTTTCAAACTACACAGCCCAAAGAAGACAACTATAAATGTAAATGGATTCGATGTTTGGAGCTATCGAGATTTGGTATTCAAAAAAAAATTGACTCAGATACACCAAGTAAACGTGAAATATGGGACTCCAAACTACAATTTTTTCTAGAAACAAATTTGCAGATCCCACATCGGTGCGTATCAAAATAATTCTCAATATAATGAAAACATTGGGAGTCTAACCTTACAAGGTACTCCCTGCAAACACCGCTTGCTCTCGATTCGTTTCCACAAATTTGCGATCAATAAATGATCTGAAGATTCCAGGTATTCCTTCAGGACGAGAATATCGTTCGGTTGAGCGGTAATTCTAAAGAATTTCATATTTCATTATTCATCTTATCCTATTCTATTACTTCGTGGTTCTGTAGTTCTTTCCGTGAATGATTACATGCAATTCGACTACCACACTAACTGGTCTAATAGTACACTGTTCCAAGCAACGCTCTCGTGCAAACTACAAAGAATCAGGTTTTATCAGAACATTCATCAGAGAAACCTGAGAAACAGTTCTCATCATCATTTCGGAACCAGTTAATGACCTCAAAATGAAATAGCAAGATCATGCCGAAAAGGTTCCATAATTAATATTTTCCCACAAAAACAGGTACAATCACCGTTCAATCTCATAAGGCATCAATCATTATGAGCGCGTAACAGGGCCACCCTTTTCATCAACTAAATTTATCTTCTTTAATTTCACCAATCGGAGTCCCACATCCAACAATGTGGAAAGTCACGGGTTGAATCGCGAACAAATATATTCTATTCTATTACCTGACAATCTGAGAGAATCCCTCCGATCCCGTGTTGTTCAGATCGAGTTTTTCGAAAATCGTTGAAATTAATCGACGAGGTGATATTTGGGAAAAAAGACCATTCTAAATAAAAAAAATTATTAACTTTTCGATCAATGTTCTTGAACTATGGCGTGAAACACAGATCAAACTACAACAAAGATGTGTTTTTCTCTATATTCGATGAAGTCATGTCATCTGACGGTTCTCTCCCACTTTGTGTAGAATACCTCTTAGGGCGCTCTCATACTTTTTACGTCGCGTTGAACGCCGGCGTTAATGTGAAGAAAACATGCGCATCGATTTTGTTGGCGTTAACGCCGGCGTGAATCAATACGTATGTTTTCTTCACTATTCACGCCGGCGTTAAACGTCGGCGTAAAAAGTATGAATGTCTATGAATGCCCTTGTTTTTCCTTTTTTTTTCTCCTGTGTTTCTCAGAAACTCTGAACAATAGTTGATTCGAAATTAAGTTGGGCGAAAATTTGAATAAGCTCACCTCTAAAGCTGTACACGAAAACACCAACAGGATAATAATAGAAATCTTCATGCCTCGAAAACTGTTTGCGAGAATCTAAAGACATCAATTGTTTATATGTGTTGGTGGCATTGACGAATCTGTCCTTATTGTGTAATAAACGGAAAAAACTACAGGCTTCATTTTTGAAAAAGTTGAGGAGAATAGTTGGAAGAGTTGAACAAAAACAAACGTTAGTAACAGCATAAATAAATAACTTGTTAAATAACTTGAATACGCACAATAAAGGGTTCACATTGGTGGGTGAATGTTGTGTAGTGTAGATAGAAACTCTAGAGCAAACATTAGTAGTAGCTCAAATGACAAACACAAATAGTGCGTGAAATAGAGTTTGACTTGGGGGAAGGGGGGTATACTAAAAGTAAATTGAGTTTAATTGAATAGTCACGTATAAAGTTAGCATTCTAATGAGGCATCGTGTACTTTGTCAACCATTGGTGTGGTTTGAGTAGTTTGATATTACCACACGTCATATAGTATGTTCCACCCACTTCTGTCCTTCTACAGTAATCTGCTCAAATTTTCCAGTCAAAGTTGTGTAAGTTGGCGTTTTTGGGTTTTCTCCAAGTTTTGGTATGGTCTTCTGCACATTACTACTACAAACTCAAAAAGTTTGAAGTCAAAATGATCAACCGTTCATTATAAAAAGCGTCCTAAATATTCGATGGATTACTGTAGAAGGGCATTGATTGGTGAAACGGAGTATAGTTCACAAACTTTCACCATTAAGAGATCCAACTACAAATTAGCGATATCTCGCTGTTTATAGTTCTAGTTGTTTGTCAGTTGAAATTCATAACTGCATGTGCATGCGCAGCAAACAACTCACGAACTGTCACCGCTATATTGAAAGTTTTTGGAGCAATAAATAATATCAAGAGGGAGAAAGAGGTGGTACGAAAGAGAAAAAGAACAGAAAGGGGAAAGAAGATTCAGTGGTAGGAAAAGAGACATAGAGAATAGAGATAGAAAGAAGGAGAGAAATAAAGAAACCGGATGAAAAAAGAGAGGAAGAGAAAGAAAGGGAGAGTCCGAGATAGAATGAAATTGCTCAAGGGAGGCTGGCGCAATAGTTTCGAAACTCCCCGACCAACGATTCCTTATTCTAACCACGTGGGGGGAGGGCACATGTTTCCCACATGGGTGGCATGTGTATTGAGAGGGTTTAGAGAGAGAGAGTGAGAGAGAGAGAGTGAGAGAGAGAGAGAGAGAGTGAGAGAGAGAGGGAGGGAGAGAGAGAGAGAGAGAAAGCAATGAAGAGACAGATCTAGATAGTGAAAGAGGCATGAAATATGGTAAACTAATGACAGTTCCAAAAAAATCAAATATACTTCATTCACGGTACACAAAAATGCATAAAATAAACTCTGCTTCTAAGATATGAGTTTGTGATATTTCTCTGCCTATAACGAAAATCTAAACAACAACACTTACTCAAATCAAAATATTTGGAATGAAACAAAAATATTTGGTCTTGAGATCAAAGCAGTGATAGAGTAATCTTAGAAACTTTCAATTAGAGATACAACTCGTTTTTTACAGGTTTCTCTAAAACCAAAGCTTATATGGGTATTATAACTACCAATTTTGTGAACTACCACAATAAAAATACAACTCAAAACTAACAAGTGAATTATTCTGTTAAAACTGTCTTGAGAGGGATGATATATGTTAAATTCTAAGGTCCTATACACCAATTTTCGGTGACACATTGAATCAACAATGAACTACAATGTCTGCGTCTCCTCAATCACACACTATTTCTCACTGTTGCCCAAAGTGAGAGAGTGTGGGAAATGGGAGACGCAGACAGAGTAATGGAAAATATAAACGAAAAAAGCACAGTTTGCACATACTTATGAATAGAGAATAAAACAACAATATTTTCTGAGGAAATTGAAGAAAACTAGTTTCTTAAAGAATGCTATTTACGACTTTCATACGAGACGGCTATCGTGCATTACTTGCACGTTTTCGATTAACGATTAGTGTCACACGTTTCACGAGAACGTGAAAATTCACGTTAACACCATTCAACAGCAGCTGAGTTGTAGTTTGAACTACGCTCCACTTCACGAAACTCAGTGAAAAGTACGGGATTAAACTATAACACCTCAGGATGAGACTACAAACGTATAGTTGGTTTTCTTCTCAAACTTGTGTCCAAGTAAGTGCTATCGGTTAGTGCACACGTTTCACGTGAACGTGAACATTCACGTGAACATGTATTTTACTACTGGTAAAGTTATTTTCCTCATTAAACTTGTGTCAACGTGTGAACTGGGTCCAAGTAAGTGCTATCGATTATTTGTGTCGGATCGACCACGGTGGAGAGGCTGCGCGGTCGCGGGTTCGAAATACTTCGCAGTCGCTGGAAAATGAATTATTTAAAAACAAATATGTTACACGACACCGAAACTAGCAGGCAGATCCCAAATTGGAAGTTCCGGTGCCGGTAGCTTGTCACAGTAGCAATGGACCGGCAGCTAGCTGGAAACCTGCGGCAGGTCACCGGCTACCTATTTCCGGTTCGCACTGCATGTGAGAGTATTTGTTTCAGAACTTTATCATAGTACTACTCTGGGGCTTCCGTGCTAGTGCAACAAATTACGTCAACTGAAATCATCCCAGTACTCTTATTATAGTCGTCGCCAACGGAAAGGCGGGAGGGTACTGTATATCTCACTTGGCGTTGTATACGCACACATGTCTTCGATTCCATGCCCGCTATGACCTCTAATAGCGCAGTGGTTAGCGGCCTGTTACAAAACTTTGGCTCGCAGGTTCGATTCCGGCGAGAGACAGGAATATATAAATTTGGCACCAACTATAATGGTCGACGATCTAGCTCAACCACTCCAAGTCATCGTGCATCTCTTGCTCCCCCCCCCCCCCCCTCCCATTCACTTCACCCGACTACGGAATAATAAAGAAGAGAAAAATCTTTGAATAGATCATGCAGAAATCAATAACATACCTCACAGAAGGTTCCCTTGGTGGTGAGGAATATGTAAACAGCTACCACCGGTACACTGACCATGGACAACATTCGCAGGAACCTTATATCAATATAGTTGTATACTGTTAGTCAATTTCATAGTCACGTGAACCATGTTAAACACAGCAGAACTCACAAACGTGTAATGACAAAGTGCACGATTCCTCATTAGAATACCAACTTCACGTGATCATTCAATTTACTTCTAGTATACTCAGTTTATGTTAATGTTGAACTCAATAACGTTGTAAGCCAACTTGTTGGTTGCATTACCACCGAACAACCACACAAAACAGGTTCGTAGCTGATTTCCTATTTCTACATAGATAACATGTAGATTACAGAGACGCTACCACTATTTTTGTGTAAAAGATTGTACTACAGTTCGAAAAAGTTCCAGTTCGAAAACAACCACTTAAAGGAGACCGGAGAGCAACATGGTTTCTCGTAAAGCTACTGTATCCTACTTTCGATTGGACGCGTTGCATGTCGCGCGGAATTGTCATTGTAATGTCACGTGGACTGATCACACTAATACACGAGTTATTTGTGCTCTCTGATCTGAATACAGTTAAAAGCAGCCCAGAACCAAACCTCTGCTCAAGTTGTGTTCCGGTATCCTTTAATAGAATGAATGCAAAGAAGTCTCACCATCCCAACGGCACACTCCATCCGGGGTACTTGTGGTTCATTATTTCCATTGGCACGAACGACGCCTGCCATACGGTCATCACGAAAATAATCTGGAAAATATACTCTTGTGCCAACGTGCAAGCAGGTGAAATATGTTGATTTTCACATGTGAACGTGTAATTCCATACGAAAACTGGTAAACGTACATGGGCAAGTTTAAAGAAGCAGAACATCCAGAAAAAGGTGAGTTCCGCCAGTTTAGGTTTCTGCTCTTAAGCGGTAAACGTACCAGTTTTTATTCTTAATGTTCTTCTAAAAGCTATTTGTGCTCGAACATGCATAGTTCAAACCATTCCTACTGAGACTCCTACAGTAACCCTACGAACTTTCCGGAAGCTGTTGTGAAGCTGGAAGATTATTTCATCAAAAATCCTCTCGTACATTCATTGTACCTGAGGAAGATAATGAGGTGCGAGAATTCTCTACATTTCCGATTACAACTACGTGAGGCAGACAGACGACTTATAAGTTTCAAAATCCTACTGTAGGAGTCTCAGTAGGAATGAAAAAGACTATAACATTAGTGAGGACTCCTAAAACTTACCATGATGAAAATGGGACAGAAAGTCCAACACACGCGCCAGTAGACACCCGGGTAGAAACCAAGCATTTGTCTGGAATTTTCTCATAGAATGGGCGGTAGGTCGAAAACCCGTGGATAACACTCAGAAACATTTGCGCCAATTTTCTGTCGTAGAATAAAACAGTCTGCGTCTCTTCGACCTACACTGCTGTTTTGTCGAAGCCGCTACGATCGGCTCGTGAATTAGCTAGTTTTTCATGCAATAACGAGTGAGTTTCCCGAAGGTAACCACTTTTTTGTATTCGGGCAGAATTTTAGTATACAGTAGTATCATACTGTTCTCTTTGCGCACACTACTCATTACTTTAACACCCACTAGATTTATTGCTGTAGTTAGGAAAACACTAGTTTAGCGCTTTTTCAGGTTCAACTGTTACCGTGCCACATGAACAGAAAACTTACTTGATATCGTTGCTGAACCTGTCCACACCATAGAACCAGCAGACTGCCACCATCTCGCAGGTCACAATGAACAGCACCGACAGGGAGACACCGTACTCGTCCAGGAAAGGTATTACGTACGAACCACCCTACAATGATCCGAAATTGATCAAAATGAACAAATACAGTTTAACTTTAGTTTATGAGATACTGTATTATCGTGTTACCGTACTACCGTGCGGAAAGAACGACACGTTACTCGTCCAGAAGGTATTACTTACGGACCGCCCATAGTGATACAGAAATGGTCTTAGAAATCAATATTTATAACTACGTAGAATCTTACAGGTGAACATAACTAATAGCTGGAAAGCTGCCAAAGAGTTAAGTGACGCACAAAACTGTGTCTAAGCCACTATGGATTCGTAGTTTTCCCAAGGTTATCATAGTTTCACTTTTTTATATTTTTGCAATTTAATTTCGTATTATTATTATTATTATTATTATTATTACCCACATAACTGATAGCCGGAAAACTGCCAAAGAAGTAGATGACGCATACGACAGCCACAAACCACTCTCGATTCTTGGTCAGGAACCGCGACTCGTCGCACAGACCGGTCACCAAGGCTTCGATTCCAGCAAACTGAAAAAATATAGGGATGATATATGTAGTTTGATCTCAAGCTGATATGTAGTTCAGTCCTGTATCACGTGACACTCTACGAATTTCGACCAGAAACAGCAGGATCGAACTACAAACACAGCTATTTTTTTTTCAAAAACCGCTTTCCGGCGAACTGGAATTCGGCACTTTCGACAAGGAAGTGGATATTTCGTTAACCGCACCAGTTGATCAGTTTTCAAGTAACACTTTGTAATCAGTGTTCACAACGCCTTCTGTGAGAAATACGCAAGTACCAAGTGATGAACAAGATAGTTCGAATGACTCAGTAGGAATGATTGGAACTATACCTCTTAGGTACATTTTTAGTGGCAGAGTACGTATGCTAGAAGATTCTGGCACCTTCATCCCATCCTGCGTCTTCTCAGACATACGCTATTTCTCTGATCCCACATCCCGCCGGGATGTGAGAGACGAGAAATAGTGAGGCAGAGCGAGAGACGCAGGATGGCATGAAGGTGCCGGAACCTCCTAGCATACGTACTCAGGTGAACGGAAAACAAAGTTCGTTCCGTAACCGTTGATCTACCTACCGTACCATCGAGTGCCAACGTAATCAGCATTAACATGACGGATCAGAAACTACTGTATTTTTCTAATATGACCACCATGTAAGATATGTTTTATTCTGCTGTGTTCATCGTTGGATACCAGTGATTTCGAATTGGAGCGCAGTTCAAAAACTATACCGTGTTCGATAGATAACTACAACTAACGCGTTTCACTTACCGTACTATCCAGTCCCAACGTGATGAGCATAATGAAGAAAATAAAGGACCAGAAACTACTGTAGTCCATGGTTGCGAGGGCCTGTGGATAAACAATGAAAATGAGGGACGAGTCGTGGTCCCCCACTACCTGAAAAAGAACAGTTTATGAAACATTAGTGGATATATGTGTATTCTTACTTGTAATTTCGAATGAATGGTAAAGAACTTCACATCTCAGACTACTCTTTTGAAGGCTTTTCTGAGTTAGAGGTTAAATGACACTGTGAGAAGTGAGAGAGTTACAGAAAAAAAGATTTTTTTATAGACTTTTGCTTCTCTCAAGCCTGTTTACTTGTAGTTGTGACGAAATGGGTCAGCCAAAAAGATAAACAGGGAGAGAAAGAATGTGTGAGAAATGAAGACAAACAAGAATTAGAGAGAGAGAGAGAGAGAGAGAGATAAAGATAGGAAGAAAGGAAGAAAGAAAGGAAGACAAAACGATAACCAACCTCGCTGACTTCCTTGTTTGTGAGCACGGACATGTATCCTAGGGTAGAAAATATGACGAATCCGGAGAAGAACGAAGTCGCGCAGTTAATGGTCGTCGTCACCAGGGCATCACTGAAATAATTTGTGTTCATTCACGTGATTTAGTCACGTGTTTGGTCACGTGGCACGTGAAAACAGATACATTTCGTACATTCTGCGTTTCGCTCTTAGCTTTCTGTTGGGACCCTAGTGATATATACGTTATAATATGATCACACTATAGAAGCTTCCATGGCACCATATAAGAGTGGCTTCCGCTCACTCTTGGCTTTTCATTCTTCGACACTATTGTCTATTTATTCGCTGGAAAAATCTACTACTTCTCCCGCTGTCTTCTTACAACACAACACTTTCATTTCTCTCTCATAAATTTCTAGATTTCACCGTTTTTTCAGAAGAAATGTCTCACCGATAGCAGTTATTGTCGAACTCGTTGTAACTGCTGAAAGCCAGCAACACGCCAAAACCGGGTCCCAGGGAAAAGAAAATTTGGGTGGCAGCGGCGGACCAGACCTGGAAAATTGTTGTCTTTAATAATATGAAAACGTCTGAAGCTTCGTTGTTCAGAGTACGTATGCTAGATAATCCCGGCACTTTCATCCCATCCTGCGTCTCTCGCTCTGCCTCACTATTTCTAGTTTCTTACATGCCGGCGGGATGTAAGAGCAGAGAAATAGCGTATGGTTGAGGAGACGCAGGATGGGATGAAAGTGTCGGGATTATCTAGCATACGTACTCCGAACTTACGGTACAACTGAGAAGACCAGAAACCAACTTCACATATCAAAAAGCTGTTCTACGCGAATTTCGTTAGACGCACTGCGTGTCTCCTAGCGACTGCATTGCGACATTCCTGTACTTCATGTGAATTAGTGTACACTATCGAGTTTCGAGGAAACGTCAATGACTTTCAGTTTAAAAAAGTTGAAGTTCAACATTACCTTGATGTTTAGCTTGATGAAACAACATTACAATGGATTTGAAAACGTACCACTGGGTCGGTCAATTTGCTGAAATCCGGCGTCAGGTAGTAGTAGATGCCCTTCGCCGCGCCCGGCAACGTGACGCCACGAATCAGCAGAATGGTCAGCACCACGTATGGAGCGGTTGCGGTTACCCAGACAAACTGTAAAGGGAAAGAGATGTGACAAAATGGCCAGCACAGCAGAAACTCACATACACAGTACGCTGCGATTCTTCATTCCATTCAACTAAAAGGTTTTACACTTATCTAACGTTCACTATACTGTTAGTTAATTTCATAGTCCGTGAAACATGTTAAACACAGCAGAACTCAGAAACGTGCAATGACAAAGTGCGCGATGCCTCATTAGAATGCTAATTTTACGTGACTATTCAATATACTTCTAGTATATTTGGTTTTTTTTTCATTTATTTGATTTTTATTCCAAATATATAAACTCAGCCAAATTTTAGCCAACCTTTCCAGAGCTCTTCGGTCCCTTCCAGAGTGCAAAGTAGACCAGTACAAATACGAAGGCCAGAGACATTGCCATTGACGGCTTCACGCCACCGAGATCGTCGAATCCCTCTGACTTCTGGAGTTCCAGCACGCGGTAGCTGAAAAGTCAGGTTTCGCTGTTTCGTGTGTTCTCAAGACGTTCTGATAATACTATAATACTGGTTTGTTTGACATGATCAGTAGGCATTTTCATTCCTGCTGAGTCTCCTACAGTATTAACACTATTCGAACCCGTTTTGATTACGTGAACGTTATCGGAAAAGGTATAGACGATTTTGTTTTTATGTCACAAAAAGTTCAAAAGTGATTCTGATGAAGATGAAGTGATGTGAAATAGACCTTTTATTCACTAGATTTTCATTTTTCTCGTGATTCACACACTTCTCTTATGGTTAAGAGCACCTCACTGGGAGAGGTGAGCTTTTCGCGTCTCACTCGATACGCGCAACATATACTGCAGAATCTGCATTTTCCAAAACTTCGAAACTCGATAACTCGAAAACTCGATTTTTCGCCAAACTCGAAAATCGAAAACTCGAAATTTTCCAAAACTCGAAAACTCGAAATTTTGAACTCGATTAACAACCCTACTGCAGGTACAGATCAAGCTACAACTCACTTATAGAACTCTTCACTCGGAGAGGTGAGTTTCTCGCCCGACTTGCTCAGAGTCACACTCAGATCATCGGTGCAGAGGGGAGTGTTCCACGTATGGTTGCACGATTTCCACGGAACGTCCCACTGAAAAACGTTTCTCTGAGTTTGTTAGTTACACTGAGACATTCGATGAAAAGAAGAGCTCAGGTTAGTTTCGCTCAAGGTGTAGAACCTCACCGTTCTCTGTTCGTTTTTTGATCGATGTGTAATATTCTATGACATTTTTGTCGCACCTCGCTGGGCATTGGGTGAACACCAACCTCGAATACTTGGGATACATAATTTTAACTAGGGTTGTTAATCGAGTTCAAAATTCCGAGTTTTCGAGTTTTCGAGTTTTGGAACATTAAGAGATTTCGAGTTTTTTCGAGTCGAGTTTCGAGTTCGACTTTAACAAGCCTAATTTTGACCGAGTGTTCTCGGCGATGTACTTCGATCTATGTTCGTCTCTTCGTTTGCCACTAACTCCTTTGCTGAGGGGAAAAGAAAACCCATCTTGAATACAACAGAGTACGTATGCTAGAAGATCCCGGCACCTTCATCCCATCCTGCGTATCCTCAGACCTACACTGTTTCTCTGCTCTTACATCCGCCGGCATGTAAGAGACAAGAAATAGTGAGGCAGAGGCAGATACATTCTTGGACTAACCGCGATCGAGCTGAACGCAAAGTAGACGGCTTGTGCGATGATTGCATTGTAGAAACACGCAATGAAGGTGCAGATGAAGCAGATACCGTAACCGATTCCTGAAATAATGAATATCGATAAAAACCGAGTTAGTCGTCGCCAACGGAAAGGCCGGGAGGCTACTGTATATCTCACTTTCCGCTGTGTACGCAAACATGTCCTCGATTCTAAAGTTTGCCCGTTACATGCTCTAATAGCGCAGTGGTTAGCGCCCTTCTACGAATCTTTTGCTCGCAGGTTCGACTCCAGCGAGAGACACAAATTTAAAAATTTGGCACTTACTACAGTTTGGGCATGAGACACAACACGGTTTCTAAACGTATTGAGTTTAAACTACAAACACATCAGATTAATAATGCCCTCATCTGCGATCTGCCTCCACAGTATCTGCCTTTACAGAAAATTTAATACTTTCTATACTCATTTGATATCCTAAAATCAATATTTTTGAACAACGTTTTATGAAGAGAAAATCCTTGAGAACTAGCCAGCTACAAAACCGAGAGCAATGAGGTCGAAGGTCAAGACCACAGACAGTGTGATCTACACGCTCTCTCGTCCAGAATCGGCCAGGCCGCTACAAATAAAGTCGGACTGTCAAAAAAACAATACGTTCCCAATGAGTCGAAAATCATCCCCGATACCTTTGAACATTGGACAAATCTTCCGCCAGATGCTGACACAGCCAGATCGATGAAATTGGCCCAACGCCAGTTCCATGTAGAACATCGGCAGCCCGCCAATCAATAACATGACCAGGTACGGGATCAAGAAGGCACCTGGAAAAATGACTCACAATCATTGGCGTCAATTTTCTGATTGGCCAGCTACAAAGGCGAGAGCATCAATGAGACCGCAGACGGGCCACGAAGGTTTGCGTCTCTATAAACTGCAAGCTCTCTCGACGAGGCCGCTACAAATGTGGTGCTCTAATCGGATAAGAATTGCTTGAGGATTTATGTAGGTAATTGATTGCATAACCATCAATTGTACGACCACTTTAATGCTAGTAAAATGCACAGTCAAATTTTGTACAAATTTTGTCTTGTATTTTTCCAAGTTTCACGTGACTATTATCACGTTTTACAAGGAAACTTGACGTACCGCCGCCGTGTTTGTAGCACACTGAAGGGAACCTCCAAATATTCCCCAAATCCACTGCGTAACCGATGACAGCCAGGAGGAATTCCATTTTGGTCGCCCATTTCTCGCGCGCGACGGACGAGCGACGTCGCAACGCGGCCACACGCGCCTGCACCACTTTCGAGGGCGAAAGACCTGAAATTATTGACTTATTGATTTTTCGATTGATAAATGGGAATATCGTACCACTATGAACGGGAACAGACCTTGAATTATCGATTTTTCACATATCGATTTCTAAATGGTAGGAGCTTGCTACACGCCAACAAATGACTCGATGTGCGTCTACGGAATGCGCAAAACAAGAGCGTAATGCCAAATCTGATCTGATCTTTGATCTCTGATCAAATCTGATCTGCTTTGATCTCTGATCAGAGCGCCAGTAGTTCGTGCGCGGTTTTGCGCAAGTTGCTCGGAAATTGGACAAACTTTTCTGAAAACGGCGCAAAAGTGATATTTTCGCTTATCCATGTTCGAAATCGTGATGTTCTTCTCGTGTTTCCACTGAACGGCGAAGGATCGAACTACACATGCGGCAGAAGAAGACATCATCCACAATATTATTCAGTATATAATTTTCCGACTCCTAACATTATGTTATCAATAGCATAAAATATAGCCTGACCAATTAAAACATTTGTGAACAACCGAAACTTTTCTGATCAGATTAAGACTCTGTTCAAAAATAAAAAAATACTATTTCAATTACAAATATTTGCATTGGTATGCGGCAGAAAAGACACCACCCACAATATTATTCAGTAATTTCATTGGTCCGGTCTAATACGGAAAATCATGCGGTTTTCATGACGATATCACGGGAGCACCGTGAGTTTGGGTAAACTTATTGACGGGTAAATTTTTGGGTAGGGAATCTTCTCGTGATCACTCCACCAAACAGAAGGATGGCAGGATTGAAGAATCTGTTCCGCTCTAATTTTGACTTATGAGTCAACAATCTGACCCTTTGGAAAATGAAAAACCATTATCAAAAATATATACTTTTATATCTCTATCTTGCCACGTTTGCTCAGAAAAGCGGCTTACGTAATGACACCGATAGGGGAGTTGCGTACGCAGTATGCTCCAAATAGCCTATAGAAGTACAAAAATATTTTTAAAACTTTCTTGCATATACGAAAACACAATTAGAGACTACAAAATGAGAATAAATCTGGACGTAAAGGTACCAAGTCGAGTTTCACAGTGAAAATGTTCATGTCCTCTTTTTTAATGCTTGATGTTATGCAAACTTTACAAATTTTCAATATGAAAGTTTTTGCATGGTCTATGCGAAGACATTGCGAAACTTTTTTGAGCTTTTTGAATTTTTCGTGAAACTCAGATTATAGCGGAACGGTTTCTTTAAAAATGGAACTAATTCGGAAAGTACGAAAACCCCGAGAACGATTGACTCAATTTCATGTGATTTAGAGCTAGGATAAAAAACTTGAACTTAAGCATTGTGTACGCTTCGCAATTTAACCCTTTCTTCAAAACTTCTAAAAGCGTGAGTCGAAAACACATAAATACACACACAGTGCACGTCGCAAATATAACGGGTAGATATTTATTATTGATGCAATAAACAAAATCATGCGTAGAACCTACTTTGAGAAGAAGAATAAGCCTCCAGAATGTTATCGAGAGTGTTCGCAGCTGCTTCGAAAATGCAGCCATTTTCTTGGCACATTGTTTATTTTATCTTCACGCTGATCGCATTTTTCAGCTGTTTTGGCGCCAAAAGGTCACGCGGATGGATCGAGCGCTTTTCTGTGATTGATTGCTCAGAAACATTTCCACAAGTTTTCTGCGATTACCAGACTACAAAAGCGAGAGAGCGTGCAGGTCAATGAGACCGCAGACAGTCTAAGACATTCTGCGTCTCCCTGATTCACCGACTCGGTTGTCCAGGCCGCTACAAAAGCTTTTTAAAGAAAGACGATTATGTGGACCAATCCCGTGACATCGGTCCTTTAAACAGCATTGAAAAATGTATTGCGGTTAAAAGGACTGAAACGTTGCGATTGGACCACATAATCGTGCTTCTTTAATTGTCTGAACACCACCCCATCGACTTAGCCCTTAACTGTCTTTGTTGAGAAAGTAAAGACTATTATATACCTGCAATAGTATCGATGCTATTAGATTCTCCCAATGCAATCCTACAACGTGTATGTCGCCCCATTCTGTTGTGTGTTTAGTTTGATTTCTATTTGCGTGCATATAGATGAAAATACAAATTCAAATTTGGTCGTGTCCTATACCTGCAATAGTATCGATGCTGGTAGATTCTCCCAGTGCCAGACTGGCTGGTTTGTTCGAGAGGGGAAGCGGCTGGTACTCGGCAGCTGTGCCGAGGCCTGGAACTAAACTTTCCAATAAAACTCGAATAAAGTTTATCAACCAAGTTTTCGATACATTTTTAGAGACAAAGACAAAAATTGTTTGTTGCTAATGTTCGGCGTGAGGCTGGATAGCCAACGAGCAGTCTGGAAGACCAGTCAACAGTATTCGGAATTCGAACAATATGTCTAGTTGGTAGTTTGCGTTTATACAATTTTTATGAATGAGATCAGTATGTGTAGTGTAAGTGCGCGCATGTAATATAACTCTTATAGAGACTTTTCATATGGCATCTAGACTAATGCCCAAAACATCACTTGTAACTGTGTCTGCAGTAACAGACTAGTATTGTAATAATTCAATTTAGGAATTGCATGTATTTTTATAAATTTGATTAAAGATACTACATGCTGTTCACATAACTGTGATAATGACTATACCTCTCGTTGACAGTCTATGTATTCACCTTGTACTACAGTAATTCAAACTATCCAATTCTTAAAAATAACAGCAAACGTAAACTTTCTCTAAACCTTTTTTGTCACGGGTCGTGAATGGAGACTAGAATCGAATTCCGTGGACCGTGTATCAGAATCTAAGCTCGAATGAACAATTGTTATAAATAGTACAATTTGTAATATTTCTATCATATTCTCCATGTCCTATCGTCTTTGAACCTCGGCATTTGTGCAATGTATTGTTGGTTTTCTTGTTGCAATGTATTGTTGGTTGGAATGTATTGTTGGTTTGCCGAAACGTCAGCACTAAATAAAACATCATATCACCTCGTGTTCGGTCTAACAAGAAAACCAACAATAAATTTCAATTATAATTATACTATTTTTGATATAATTATACTATTTTTATTATTATAGGAGTGATAATGACTATACCTCTCGCTGACAGTCGGTTCTGTCTGGGGGCAACCGGCGAATTTTCCGCGGACATCGCGCCGTATCCGTCGTCCATCGTGTCGATGAGCGCGCGCGAGTCTTGCGCTGAAAATTTCGTGGTAACTTTAAAGTTGATCGGAGTCCATATGCTAGAAGATCCCGGCATCTCTATCGCATCCTGCGTCTCTCGTTCTGCCTCACTATTTTCGTCTCTTACACCCCGGCGGTATGTGAGAGCAGAGAAATAGCGTATGTGCGAGGAGACGCAGGATGGGATAAAAGTGCCGGGATCTTCTAGCATACGTACTCGGTAGTCGACTGTTCTAGAAACTAGTTGGTCATTTTTTCAATCCTGTAACGCTGATTATTTGTTTGTAATTCTATGTGCAAAGGGATGTGCCAACACCCCTTTTCAAGTTTTTCTCCATTCATCTGTTCGAATGTCACAAAGAATTTACACGTCACGTGTTGAATTGCAAGTAAACTATTTTTCTATGCTACGCTTGTTTAGTTTTTTCTTCGTATCTGTGCAAACTAAACTTTAAAATTTTGGCCGTCAATCAAATGTCGATATCACGAACAAAGCTTTTTGTCATACATTGTTTCATGCAGCATCTCGAACCGTGGCAGAGTACAAAGAAACAGGAGAATTTAACTAAACTATTTGGTGAAATTATGGAGGTTCAACTGATTATATCCCAACCCTCTAAGAGCAACACCAAAATCGTCTTGAATCTTGGTCGAAACGATTTTGAGTGGCACCTTTCACTGAGCACATATTTCCATGATAACATCAAAAAGTCTTAATGACAACAAATAATTTTGTTGCAAATAAATATCACACTAATGTTTGGTGAAAGTTCAACAATTTTTCCATTCCCAGATTTCGGTCCAGCTTTAATGATCCTCTATTTGTGAAAAACTACACGTGGCCTTTACACTCAAATATCTTATGAGTTGTAAATATTCGCACACTCGAGTCAGAAATGCTTCATTATACACTACTATTACGTCACTATCCTATTCACATTAGGGTACGAGATTTGTAATTATTTCTAGCAGCTAACCGCATAACCGACCGTTGAAAGTTGTCTTGTACGAAAAATAAACTTGTTTGAAGCTTGAATCAACGTGTTGGACGTGCATTCTACCCGTCAGTTTTTGCTTTCATGAATTCGAATCCCATATTTTATGCTAAAAAAAGCTATAAATGTGAAAAGCGAAACTGGGAAATGGGACATTGTAGCCAGATTGCACATTTTATCGCAGAAAAATTACCTTTGAAAATGAATACTTTGTTAAACGAATCGCATGATAAGTGGAAAAACTAAAAAGTTTTCACTAAAAATTTTACAAATGTATATTTAGTTCTGTTGAACTGTGGCGAAAAACGTGAAAAGCGGAACTGATAAATGGTCGGACCGAAACTGCTCAAAAATGCACGGTATCCGGTATCGTTGCACTGTTTGTATATAATTTGGCATGTCGCTAACTAGTTGCACCTAGCAGGGATAGGGTTTCCAAAGGTACAAAGGCGTCAAGGACAAGAACCTAGGAAGTTTTAGAATAATCTAAGAAGATAAGTTGTATTTTACTCCTATTTTTGATTCTTAAAAAAGAGTCTATGTGAAACGCCCACATTTTAACTAGTTGCACCTAGTAGGAATAGAGTTTCTAACGGTGTAAAGGCGTCAAGAACAAGAATATAGAAAGTACTTGAGAAGTTCATGAAAGCATTTGTATTTTAATAAAACGAACCTAGGAAGTTTAGAATAAATGACTGAGAGCATAAGTTGCACTATTTGAACGTTTTAAACGAACGTTGAAACTTTTATAGAACTACTTGAAAGCATAGTTCGTAATATCGTTTATGTTTTAATGAAGATTCACAACAAATAGAATGGTGCTGATTAATAGAATCGGGTCTAAATGGGTGCATCTCTCAAGATCCGGAAATAACCCCAGTCATCATCTATCTTCAACAGGAGGGGTAGGAGCAAAAACGCAGAGATGGGGAGAACCCGGAATAGTATTTTTCTATTGAAAAACTGTCGAGCACCGAAAATCAAGAAGAAGACAAAACTAAAAATAAGCAAGATTGAATATTTATTTAGTTCACTATAACGTAGTATACAGAAAATTAGGAACTTATTTAGTTTGTTAGATAGGGAAAGAATGGGAGATGGGGTGAACCCGGAAAATATTTCAGCGTTGTCCAGACATGAGCGAAAACCGGTGAAAATTACAATTTACAAATCATACAAGCATTGTTTATGGGTTATTCTTCCGGAAAGAAATGAAAAGTGCAACGTTTTTGGAAGGATATCTTGGAGTGGATTCAATATTCAGGAGAAGTGTGAGATTCTGAGAGGCGAAACGTTTTTTCAGGCCAACCTTTCTCTTTATCAAGTGCAAGCTAGATGGAAATTCCGTTCGTGTTCAAGTTAATTGTTGAATTCAACCATTGTGAAGCAATTTCATCGATTGCAAAAAGTGGATTTACATGGCTGTTGTTAACTTTTCTGAAATGTTTAAACCTTCAAACATAGACACTAAGTTAGTTGTATTGTTTGTTCCACCCTCTTATAACCCTCTACCGTAACCTAAAAAACTAACGGGTCAAGGTTCGTGTTGGCGTTCTTGGATTTTCGCAAAATTTCGGTAGTGTCTTCTGCACTTTCACTACTACAAACTGTGAGAGTTTGAAACTAAACTAATGATGTGCTCATTAGAAGAAGACTTCTGAAGATTTCATTGATCACTGTAGAAGGACATCGATTGGTGAAACAGAGTACTCACTCATGAATTTGTATGATGACAAAGCATCGTGAATAAGATCTAATTCCGAATTACGAGTAGTAATCTGGGAGCATGTTGAAAACAATGAGTAACAGACTAGTGATTTCTAGACTAAGACTAGTGAATTCAACATTTGCAGAATGATCTTTGTATTGAAATCAGTTTTCCTTTTTCAACATATACATTGGTTTTCGCTAATTCAGAAGAAAAAAGTAAGGAAAGGAGAGAATAGAACGAGAAAATAGTTATTATGTAATTTTGTCATTTTCAAGAATGAAATGAAGGCTCATAGGTGAATATGAAATATAAATGTCGTAAAATCCTGCAATTCTTCCCTCTTTTAATAGAGCTGAGTCAATTAAAAGAACGCTGCCCGGATACCCAAAATTTCTGGGTTTAAAGCACAATACTTTGAGGGATTGGTGAATAATAAATGTTATACATTTTTCAAGTTTTCATAACTTTTCAAGAATCTCCATTATGTTGGATTTATATTGCACTCCAACACTCGAAGTTTCTAGTTTTTAAGCGTTATCTGGTTGATATTATTTGAAACTTTGTAATTCTCCAAACCCTCGATATAGTTCGTTTCACCAATCGATGACTTTCTACAGTAATCTTTCAGAAATTCAGAAGCATTTATCTAGTCAACAAACAGAATTTAAAATTCACTGTTTTGCATGCTTGTAGTACCCAAAGTGGAAAACGAAATCACAAAGTTTAAACTATGTGCAACACCTACAAGATACTATAAATTCCCTTAAAAGTTTTATAATCTTACTGTACAGGGCTATTGTTTCGTGAAACAGACGATATACCAATATGGAACTAAGCGGAACAAGAACAAAAACGCTTCAAAACATTACACAATGGCGTCTACTCATATATCTTCTTGTTTGGCGGTATTGTTTCAAAAAGTCAAAGGACTAAAATCGTTGAAATTCGTATAATCAAGAAAGAAATCAAAGTCAAATCACAAATCACAATCAGAGGGAAATCAGAGAATCACACTTGTTTCTCAAATTTCTGACCTTTCAGAGTTCATAGACCAAATGAATAGGTCAAAAAAAGTAAAATTCTGATACGGAAAAAAATTGCACGGTTCCATTTTTCACTTTCACTAGGTTTATTTAAGTTGTTGTTCAGTGTAGTATAGTTACTTTCAAAGCAAGTATTTTATTGTTTTCGTAACATTTTCCAGGTAGAATGCCGGGTTATAAACCTGCAATTACCGCTACGATTATTCTGTTTTCTATAATTTCACTTTGAAAAGAGGAAAACATTCAATTATTAATCGCAACATTCAATTATTAATTCATGGTTGCAGTTTCCTTCTTCGAAATTGTTTTCTTCAAAAAATTTTAAAGATTTTCTCAGAAGTTCTTAGTTGCAAACTTTGTGAAAACTTTTGCGACTAGGAATACGAAATCTCGTGAGAGAAATGGAAGAATGAAGAAAAATTAGAAACACATGACTAAGTGCAATTTATTTTCGTAAGGTCGTAAACTTAGAACACATTTTGTGACGCGAAAAACTCTCTCATTTTCTCGACACCTTGCAGCGTTACGGTGCAATTGTGAAGCATATAACGACAGCGCACGTGAGACGTGAACACACGTGAAAACGAGTGCAACTTACTCATATTGGCAAACGTTGCAACATTTGACGAACGTGTAGATCAAGCAGATGTAAAAAAATCCGTTAAAATACTTGAAGAATTCCGATTTGGGACTGTATACTGTTTTCGTAGGGTTCACGCACTGTATAACCACGTCAAACCAGAACAATCACGTTAGAAACGTGAAAAAACGTGAAACTCACTCATATTGGCGAAACGTTGCAACATTTCGGAAATGTATACTGATTTAGCAGGGTTAGTTGGGTAATGCCTAAGTCTTTCAAGTGGACTCAAACCGTGGGAGCTAGGGTATAGGAAATGAACCAAATCTCCGTTGTAGTTTGATATCGACGTTCACCGTCATGAATTTCCACGGACTCACGAATTTCCAAGAAAATCGAGGGTTTTCCAAGAAAATTTTCCAAGAAAATCAAACTACAAAAAATGACACGGCGTTGCAACATTTTGTGGGCGTGTATATCTCGTGAAACGTGAAAATACGTGAAGTATCGGCCTTCTTTAGAAATACCGATCACGTGAAGCGCAGCAACACACGTGAACACACGGAAACTCAGTCATATTAGCCAGATGTTGCAACATTCTAACAAACGCGTAGATCACGTAAAACATGGAAATTTGTGAAGAAATGCCGAAAGTGGGAATATTGCCTAAGTTTCCGCAAAAATTACTAATCGAGTGACATTGTAATTGTTAAAGCACGTCAAACGCGTGCGAAAACGTGAAACTCATTCATATTGACAAAGCGTTGCAAGATTTTTGGGAACATGTAGATCACGTGAAATTACGTGCGAAACTGCCAATAGAGAGAGAGCAAGCAGAGGTAATGCCTAAGTCTTTCAAGTAGACTCATGCCCTGGGAGCCAGTTTAGCGATAGATCACGTGAAAAGCACAGAGCACGTGAAAAACGTGAAACTCACTCATATTGGCCGGGCGTTGCAACAGTTTGGAAACGTGGCGATCACGTGAAACGTGAAATTACGTGAAGAGCTGCCGATTTTCTAAGTCTTTGAAATGGACTCAAGCCGTATGAGCCAGTATAGCGGTAGATCACGTGAAAAGCACAGAGCACGTGAAAAACGTGAAACTCACTCATATTGGCAAGGCGTTGCAACATTTTGGAAACGTGTCGATCACGTGAAACGTGAAATTACGTGAAGAGCTGCCGATTTTCTAAGTCTTTGAAATGGACTCAAGCCGTATGAGCCAGTATAGCGGTAGACAATGATGTTTTCACAAGAATTAGGGCGGTTTTTGCTGTTTTGTTCTCAAAACGGATTGTTATTACCGCGTGACACCTTAGAAGCGGAAATAGGGGGTAAATAAGCAGGTAGGAAGTTATCGGAATGATGTTACAATCTTGCTCTGACTATGATATAAAATGAAAAAAACTTTTTTCAATAAAGAAAAATTGAAGAAAAAAAAGAAAAATTTCAATAAAAAATATTACTCTTCAAAGACATTTACTTCACTCACCGACAAGTCTGGCATGCTGTTTCCTACGCACTGAGGACCAGCGAAGCATCTTCTGAAATTAAAATTTTTCTTTGAAGATTTAGTAAGCACGAATTCGTTATGTTTCAGAATAATATAATGTCTAATACTGCCAAATAGTGTTGGAGACGAGAGACGCAAAATGAGGTATTAACTGCGGGATATTTCTACATAAATTCAGAGTACGTATGTTAGAAGATCTCGTCACCTTCATCCCATCCTGCGTCTCTCGCTCTGCCTCACTATTTCTTCTCTCTTACATCCCGGCGGGATGAGAGAGCAGAGAAATAGCGTACGTTTGAGGAGACACAGGATGGGATGAAGGTGCCGGGTTGTTCTAGCATACGTACTCAGAACAATTAGAACAAAATGTTTCGGTTCGGTTCCACTTCACCAAGTTAGAAACAAGGGCCGAGAGAGCTGAAAGTTTACATTGGAATTGTAGTAAAGTACGTAGTTGGTCTGAATGGTTTGTAGCGAGATAAAAATTATAGATACAAATTTTATCGTCAAACAAAAATGAGTGCAGAGTAACTGAAAGAGTGCATGGTAACAACATAACTACAAAAAAATATAGCAATTTAGAACCACTGATTATCAGCGGGTAAAATAGCACATTTTTCCTGTATCCTGAAGGCTTACAGAAATCTCTGGAAGTTTTTCAAAAAAAACTTGCGAAACAGGAATACACCGACTTTGACGTTTCGTTCACAAGTTTTTAGGGGGAGGAGGCTATTTTAATATTTATAGATTATATAGATCACAAATCGGGAATCTATTGTGTTTCGTTTACAACGGGCGAAATAAGTTTAATGAATGTTAGTAACCTATTGGGGATAGGAAAGTATGAAAGTGTGCGAATGTTCTCAGGAACATTCACACTCAGGACATCATGCGGTGGTGAATTGGAATGAATAAGAGGTATGTAACATTAACTTTATCTCGGATATTTAAGAAAAAGTAACAAAAAAGCTATTTTGAAAGGAGAAAAAAGTGGGAAAGAAAAATCGAACTGCCGTATTTCCGTTCAAGCTACGCACAGTGGACATCAGTGTATGACATGAATGAGATTTATCCGAGATCAACTTTTTCTCAGAAGAAAAAGTAGAACAGAAAGAAAACACTCTAATCATGGGAGAATAAGCACTTCGTTTTGCAAGAAAACTGAATTAAGAAAACACTTTATATAGAGCAAGACGTTGACGTGAGGTCCTTTCTTGAAAATAAAAGAACAATTGTTTGTTTTTACTAAAAGAACAATTGTTAATTTTTACTAAAAGAACAATTGTTTATTTTTACTAAAAGAACATATGTTTATTTTTACTATAAGAACAATTGTTTATTTTTACCACATCAAAAGACCACCCAATGTCATAGAAATTATCTGAGAATGACCCGCCACTGAATCAAAGATAGAACCGTTAAAATCCAATGAAAATGTAGTTATCGTCTGATGTACATTTTACTAGTTACTGCTGTGTTTTTGTTTACGTTACTCAAAGTGAAAAAGATACGTGAAAAAAGTACGTGAAAATAGCACCGAAAATCAAACTAGTGAGTAATTGGTTACATCACTGTTGTGAGAGCTTTCTCCTGTGTTCTTAAGTTCTACTTGACTAAAACCTGTTTACTAGTGAAAATACGTGAAAGCCCACCCAAAGTCTTAGAAATCATTTGCGATTGACCCGCCAACACTGAATTATAGATGAAAATGGTGAGAAAGTAATTTAGTAATCGAGTGGGCGAATGAGCCAAACGCAGTAATTAGAAGAACAACAAATTATAGTATAGTCCAAGACTTGTTGACATCTGGAGCATACTGTAGCTTTCAGTTTGTGATGTGTTCCCAAACCCAGTAAGGAAGTACCTTAATACAACTGTGAAAGAACAGTTATAGTATAGTTGTGTACATCTAGGAGATACTGTAGCTTCTTATTTGTCCTGTGTTCACGAAACTGGTAGAGAAGTACCATGAGAGCAACAAATTATATAATAGTCCGAAACTTGTTGACATCTAGAACATACTGACATACTGTAGCTTTTCAGTAGTTGTTTGCTAACAGAACTAAACCAGACACCTCACGATCGCTGTTTGTAAGTAGGAACAATAAAACTTTATAGCTAAAGTTATATTGACATAAATACTGTAGTTTATTTTTTGTTATGTGACCGGACAAATAACCGGAAACCAACCTCGTGATAACTATCAATGTACAACAAATTATAGTAATTTCATTGACAAAAAAACCAAATTATAGGATTGCTCGACTCTTATTAACATCTTGATCATAGTTGAAAGTTTATATCGATATTGGGATGAAATAACTAGTTACAAATTAAATATAATTTAAATAAAAGCGCGGATTGAAACGTTACTTGTCTATCTAATTTTGTAGTTTGATTCTTCGCGAGCCTTTCAGATGTAGTTTGCAAGTTCTGATGTGTGGGAAGTGTGGGTGAATCAAACTGAAACTCTTTTTTGTAAAAAACCGAAAGATTTGTTTACACTATGCAGTATGTTGGGTTATGAACATAACTGCGCAGTCAGTAATGAAGCGGTAAGCCTCAAAAACTATAGTTCACACCATTCCTACTGAGACTCCTACAGAACCTTACAAACTTTCCGACGGCTATTGTGAATCTGAAAATGAAGTTCATGGAAAATGCTCTCGTATATTCACTCTACCTGAGAAGGAGAATGGGGTACGGAAATCCTCAACTTTTCCGATCAAAAGTAAGTGAGCAAAGTGCTTGGAAGTTTCGAAATCCTACTGTAGGAGTCTCGGTAGGAATGGAAAAAACTATACAACTTCCTCATGGATGCTATAGGTCACGATGCAGACAGTTAGTTATCCAAAGAGACTGAGTTTTTGAATAAACCTATAAAAGAATAGTAAATCATAGTTTGTGCTCTATCAAACTCATCAGAACGGTTATAATCTGTTTCATCAATCGATGTCCTTCTACAGTATTCCGTCCAATATTCGAAACCCTTTTTCTAACAAACGATCTGTTATTTTGGTTTCAAACTTTCGGAGTTTGTAGTAGTAAAGGTGCACAAGGCACTACCAAAGTTTGGAGAGAATACAAAAACGCAACCTATCAATCTTCTACCTGAGTACGTAGACTAGAAGATCCCGGCATCTTCATCCCATCCTGCGTCTCTCGCTATATCTCACTATTTCTCGTCTCTTACATCCCGGCGGGATGTGAGAGCAGAGAAATAGCGTATCATTGAGTAGACGCAGGATGGGATGAAGATTCCGGGATCTTCTAGTCTACGTACTCTGGAAGTCTTGGCATATTACTGTAGAGGGTTGTAAGTGGGTGGAACAAACTATACTGTAGCGTGCACTGAGATGAGACACAGGTTACGATGCAGATAGTTGGTGGAATGCCTGACTTGGTTTCTGAACTGATTAAAACATCGAGATTCAGACTATTTATACTGGTTAGCTAATCAGATTATATTTGCAACATCGCGGCGTCATTCTATGAGAAACACCCACTCGCGAGAGTCGCCAAAGTATTAATACCCTGTTGATTGCTCTATAGAGAGTGAACCAGTCTTTTTTAAAGTTTGATCTCAACAAACGCCATAAATAACGAATTCCGACCGAAAAGCAACAGGGTCAAACTACAAACACCACCGAATAGGGCAACATACACCGTATATATACTATGTTCCACCCATCGATGTCCTTCTACAGTAACCCGTCAAACATTCAGGAAGCACTTTCCAATGAATAATTCATTATTTTAATTTCAAATTTCCAGAGTTTGTAGTAGTATATATGCAGAAGGTACTACCTAAATTTGCAGAAATTCTAAAAACGCCAACGTACCAAACTTTGACCTGGAAGTTTGAGCAGATTACTGTAGAGGGTTACAACTGGATGAAACAAACTATAGTCGGCATTCTTCCTATAAAGACAATTGATTGAGCGATGCGGGGCGAGCGGTCGTTGATCATCTGCCAACAGACGAGAGAGTGTGTAGATCAAAGATACGCAGGCGAGTTGGCCGCTCGCCAAACCCGGCCCCTTAGAAAATCGATGGTACGGTGTCCACAACGGTTTGACAATGCTTCAAAAGCCGTTGGGCTTGCTTCAAAAACAGCGAACCGTATTCGGTGAATAATGATGATCATAGTCTCTGCCCGAGTAAAACAAGCAACACGGAAGCATAAAGTGAACTTTGATTTTTGATTTAGAGAAGCTGGCGTTCTCTGGCCAAGTCAGTTCGAAACAGAAAAAAAGTTAATCTGAACTGAAAAGGGATTCTCTAGTCGAACTGTTACACGTGAGATGGTCATGAGTTTCTCATGAGAAGATCGTGTGAGCTTCCCATATGTTTGGAGGTGTTTCTATTAGACTTGAGTAATGTGAGTAAATTTCTCAAATCTGCAAAATCTCACGTGATCCATGTTCTGGGAATCAGCAAGCTAGCTTATGTGATTTTTTCAGAGATTTTTTTTTGGTTTTGTGGTTAATAGGGTATAATTATTATAGAACAAGCCCATACGGTGTATGGTTGCCCTATCCCGCTATGTTTGTAGTTTGATCTCGTCAAATTCGTACATTTTACCATGTATGGGGATCAAACTACAACAAAGATCTACTGGTGACTTTAACATATGGCGATTTTTCTCGTGATCTTTCCTCGGAGGTCATTTCCGAGTATCCTCGTGCGAGTATCGCATGAGTATATCCAATCGAATGTTTCCCGAAAAACTAACTTCACAAAGTTACAAACGAACTCCTTTCGAACATTAATTACACTAGTCAAACCTGCAAACGTTATAGTGACGAACACTGTAATCAGAACTAATTGATGTGTGGGGGTTCGGTTTTTCAATTACATATATCAGAAAGTTCAATGAATCACTGTATGATGTATTTTGTTTCTTCTAGACTTTCAACTCATTAATTTCACAAAACGTCCTGAGGGAAAAACATGAAATACATTAATTTAATTAGGAATTTTCCGAGTGACTCAATTTATCCTCGTTTGCAGAGTTCAATCGAACTTAAACGTGCAGCAAAAACTAAGGAGATCAAAAAATAATGCAACTGTAGTGAGGGATAAAACATAAAGAGAGGGCGAAAAAGAGAGAGAAAGAGAGAAGAAAACAGCAGAAAGAGAGAATGATAGGAATGAAAAGATCTGATTTGTAGTTTGATCTTATAACACAGCAAGATTTTCAGAGAAAAGCAGGTATTTGTTTCGTAATTCCAAGAATTAGGCAATATTGACAGAACATAACAAATTACATATCGTAAGTGTTCTTTCCGAATAACAAGAATGATTACTGTTTATCACTTTCATTTCTCACAGTAATTGTGAATTACGGTTTTTGACTGGCAATTTTGTAGACTGCGAACAATTTAGAGAAAATATTTTGAAGACTGGAGAATGGTGAATGTATTTGTTTTCTCAGACACTTGGGAGCCTGTAACGACGGTTTGACTAGTAGATGTACTAGTAACTTTAACGTGACGTCATGTTAAAACGTGAGAAAGAGCCAAGATCCATCCTGGCGATGGTGAGTTACAGCTTTCCAAGCTTTTGATAATATTCCTGACTATCGAGTTTATTGAACACATATATGGGATTCGAGGTTTCTATTGAGTTTTCACATGATGTTTCTTTCATTTATTGAGTTTTGTATTAGAACCAAGGAGTGAAATGGAACATAATGTGAGATGGAACAACTTGTAAAACTGTGAGAGAAAACTATCACGTAAGTAATCTAACAAATCATATACGTGAATTGAAATTTGCAGACCCCAGGGACTTCAACTGGAAAACCGGGAACTAAGCGGATGTGACCTTGACTTGGAGGTAGAGTAAACAGAGTAGTTGGAAAACAAGTTGTGGTCAAGTAGACACACCCTAGTTCTTGGAAAAACTGGAGTTTAATCCCAGACGAAAACAAATATGACTACGCTCGAATGCGCAATGACGGTAAAATGAGTTGTTCTAGTGATTTTTCACGTACAAACGTGTGATAATTACGTTGAATCGTAAGGCACTTTCGCTGTGTTAGTAGTTTGATCCTCTTGGATTTCGGTTGGAAATCGTAAATAGTAGCGATTGAAATGATTGAGATCAAACTACAACGCATGTTTGGTCGCTCACGTTCCATGTGATAAGTTTACTAGTGGAATGCTGGACAACAGGTTTTGGTCAACTAAATCTCCTAATTTCTGGGAAAACTGGAGTTTATTCCCAGACGAAAACAAATATGACCATGCTCAAATGCGCAGGGTTACCAGAATGTTCGAATTGCGCGGTGATTTGAATAGTTCTCGCGAAATGCGTGAAAATTAGTGGCATATTCGCGTGACGATCTCAATAAGAAAAAAGATTGAATAAGAAAAACTCTGATTGATCATTTTAAAAACAGATACAACCGAGATCGGGATTCACATAGATTTGCGGTTAACATGATACCGGAGTGAAAAATGGATTGAAAACTGAAAGTGTACGATTTATAGTATTTCACGTTCCACGTAACTCTATCATCTACTTCGGGTTACGTCTTTGGCGAAGAGTAGGTGAGAGATCAAACTACAACGAGAACGAAACTACAAATTTCCTGTACTGGCTGGCAGCATGTTCTGGTTACATTGTAAATTCAATTTTCCAACAGGTCGTAAACTAGCCAACACCACAATTATGTCGTGAGAATAATTTCAGGTAGGCGGATGGATTTTCATGTTTCATCCTCAGATAATTTCCAGAAAAATTCGGGAACATACAACATTATATTGCGTATTTGTTGATTTTTGTTCGACTGAGAAATTAAATCTTAAAGTTGTGAGTATTCTGCCAAATAATTTGAAATAGGCGGATTGATCTTCATGTTTCGTCATCTCGCAATCAAAATTATCCGTTTTATGACGCTGAGTAAGAAAAATATCAGCGAAAATGCAGAAAACTGTGCAGTTCAGAGAATTTGGTCACGTGAGATTCTGGACAACAGGAAAATCTTAAAAACGAGTTTTCGAATAAAATAGTACTATTGCAAAACAGTGACAAGCACCAATTGTACCGCTAAAAAAAGCAGTCACGTAGAGCCCACATAAAAAGGAACATACAAGTCTATACGGCATACTTGTTGTTTGTTCATTTAGAGGCAATGAAGTCTTGAAGTTTGGAATATTTTGCCAAATAATTTGAGGTAGGCGGATAGATCTGCATGTTTCGTCATCGCGTAATCACGATTATCCGTTTTATGACGCTGAGTAAGAAAAATATAGGCAAAAATGCAGAAAACTGTGCAGTTTAGAGAAAAAGAGAGAATATCAACGGATTAAATAAGATTAGTCACTTGGTACGTAATTAAGCGAAGAAAACATCTATTTTTGTGACGTTTTGTAAATATCGTAAACTTTAATTATTAAAATGATCAAATTATTGGTTCGGGATGCTAAGGCAAGTTGACGTAAAACGTACGAGTTACGAAAGATTTAGTTGACAACGATCAGTAGATCGATAAGAAACAGGTGAAAACCAGAGATCAATACGAGGATATGCTGAAACATCCCGGCGCTTTACTCCCATCCTGCGTCTCTCGCTTTGAGCGCTATTTCGCGACGGTCGTATCCCGGCATAATTCGGAATCAGAGAAATAGTGTATATTGGAGACGACGCAGGTTAGGACAGAGAGACCGGTATGATCAATACTGTCTCAGTGCAAACGTAGGTGTGGTAAATGACCACTTAGTGAAAAGTAAAAAAAATCGGAAACCATCTTTTTCCAACGTAAGATCAACATGTTCACGAAACTAAATATCGAAACGTCAAATGTTAAGTAAGTCTATGACCGAAACTGTGACTTCTAGTTTACACTTACAAAATGTAAAAGAATTCCGAAACGACCCAAACACTGGGTTTTTCAAGGATTGATCGCGCACGTGATACTACGAGTGATTTATGCGTGTTGAACAGGCGGGAGCATTTTGATTAATTGAGAAATGCTCAGATAATCAATGTCCATTTCAAATATCTATTTCGATATATTACAACATTTGGCTGAGTTGAAGTTAAAGCTACTACTGTTTTTCAGAGTTTTGAAATAGAACTTTGCCAGAGACACGAAACTTTGTAAAATTGAATTGAATTGGGAAATTGAAGAGAAAGTAAGGGATTCATCAAAACAAAGCATTTCTTAGAATGGTTCTTCTTTCCTGGTTACAAACAGTACAATGGTTGAAGTTGAAGTTTGAAGTAGCTCAAAGGTTGGAGTTACCTAAACTTACGTTGAAGTTAGGACAAATCTCCCACACAATCTCATACACATTTCTCTGTCTCTCTGGGTCTTCCGTTCTGTCGTACTCTCTCACATATCTGTTTCTCTGAACCTCCATTCTCTTGCATCTAGTTTCTCAAGTTCCCATACTTGGGAATATCACGAGCGCGTCACGATTAAAAAGCAAGAGAATTTTAGTTACAATATGTTGCGAACTTACACTATGGATGGATAAAGTATAGATATACGTTATAACACAAATTTATGCTGAGCTCGGTTGCAGAAGATGCTCTAAGGGCTTTCATACTTTTTTGTCGGCGGCAGATACATAGAGCAAAGTATAACCATTGATTGTGGGCGATACATCTAGTACACACGATCGATGACCATTTTTGCTTGATGTGTCTGTTGCAGACTAACAAAGTATGAAGGGGCCTCAGCACGTATAGTCGTCGCCAACGGAAAGGCGGGAGGGTACTGTATATCTCATATTCCGCTGTGTACGCACATATGTGTTCGATTCCAAAGCTTGCCTGCTATGTGGTCTAATAGCGCAGTGGTTAGCGCCCTGCTACGAATCTTTTTCTCGCAGGTTCGATTCCGGCGAGTGACAGAAATTTATATATTTGGCACTCACTATAAGGTCACATGTTCGAGTTTAGAGGTGTAAAGACATTGCTCTAGCACGTGGGCTTGGTATCAAAATCACAGTGAACAAACGAGACCGAAATTAGTGTGAATCAGTTTTTGAAGCGAGGTAGAGATCACTGGCGATTCTGTGGCACAGTAAACGTCTGAATGGTGGAGACTATTATACGGACAGAAACACGAAAATATCATCATTATGGAGAGACTCGAGGACATTTTTGTACACCATCGCGTTTATGTAGAAAAGATGGAGGCTATAAAATTGATCAAAATTCCGAATACCACCATGTTTCAAGTACTCTGACTCGTGATGTATGATAGAAAAGATGGAGACTATTTCCGTTGCAACCAACTAGACTCCGGGAATAAAAAACCGTATAGGTCAGAAGAGTCACAGTTGGTATTTCTGTAGCACAGGATGTTCACATTTGAACGGAAAAGTTGACGAAATTTATGGAGAGATTCAGAGAAGTTTTGTAACTCATCAAGTGTATGTGTATGAAGAAGAGTTGAAGACTATAAAATTGACAAAAAAATACCGAATACCACCATGTTTCATGTACTATTTTCTAACTCATGATGTATGATAGAAAAGATGAAGACTATTTTCGTTACAACGACCTTAGACTCCAGGAATTCAATCTCCGCAAAACGTAGTGGATTAATATTCTAGCACGCCATCTACCAGATATAGCCGAAAGTAGTGAGTGGGTTGGACTCAAAGGGGGGGGGGGGTTGTAGATCAAATCATGACAAATCTTCTCACGTATACTCACGTATTATTCTCGCAGGTTGGTAGGGTTACTGCTTATGATACCACAGTTAAAAATTAGTTGGTACAACCGAAAATACTACTAAAACTCTTTTTAAAGGGGGGCTGCAATGAAGTTTCAAATAAAAGATCGAACTGAGATAATTAGATATATGTCCTTTTCTTACTGTAATGTCCAATTTAAAGCTCTGTATTAAATTTCATTCATTTTTGCTTACTGTCAGAGACGTAGAGGATGATTTGAAGTGAATGAATATTGATTGCGCGCACTTCTCTGACTCTCATGCCTTTTCGGCTAACGCCGTTAGCCAAATCCGGCATTCAATGCAGCCCCCCCCCCCTTTAAGAGTTGAATACGTCATCCACGTTTGAGACCATGTCGTCTTTTCGGTCTCTCATTCTAAAATTATCCTTACGTGAAAGAAAGTAGTGTCGGAGGAGTACTATAGTCGTCGCCAACCGAAAGGCGGGAGCGTACTGTATATCTCACTCACCGCTGTGTATGCCATACATGTCTTCGATTTCAAAGCCTACAATAAATGTGATGTCGTGGCGCAGTGGTTAGCACCCTGCTACAGAACTTTTACTCGCAGGTTCGATTCCGGCGAGAGACAGAAGTTTATAAATTTGGCACCCACCATAGTGCAATGCAAAACTACTAGAAGAGCTGAGAAACTAAAACAACTGAAAAACTGAACTGAACTGAAAACGGAAAAACTGCTAGTACTAGAAGAGGAGCAATGAAAAAATACTACGAAAAGATACTAAACACTTAGAGGTACTAGGAAGTTGTATCAATTTCTATTTAAAGATATCTTTCGAATCATACCTAAGTGTAGGATCAATTCCGTGTGGCCGGCAATTTGTCTTAATACGTGAGAGAGGGAGAGAGATATAGAAGGGAGAGGGAGATAGAGAGAGATAGAAAGAGAGAGAGAGAGAGGTGGAAAGAGAAAGAGAATAAGAGAATTATATATATGAAGAGAGAAACAGACAAAAAGAAATAGAATGCAGAAGGATAGAGCGAAGGGAAAAAGATAGAGCGAAGGGAGAGAGATAGAGAGAGATCGCAGGAGTACTAGTGCAATGCTCACGATATACGATCATAAATTATGAGAGCCCGTAAATCTCACGCCCCTATCTCTGCAGGCTAGATGAATGAATCTGTTTATAATTGATAGTTGGTTGGGTTAGAGGGGAAGCCGAACGATAATCAAAACCACAGAAGAATAAGTTTTAAAGAGGGGCATATCAAGAGAGGGAAACAGAAATAAGGGCTGTTATTAGGAGAATCGAATGAAACACAAAAACACAGCAGGATGAATGTCAGTCGATCGCTGGTTCAAGACATACTCTGGTGAATTCTATATCTAACCGGGTTTTTAGGTAACCTAACCCTTTTTTGGTAACCTATTTTTCAGGTTACCTCAGTAGGTAACCGGATGGTAACCTAAAATGAAAAACCGGTTACCTGTTTTTCTAACGCAAAATGTGGTTTTTACCGTTGGTTTTACCGGTAACCGGATTTCAGTTTTAGGTTACTTCCAGGTTACCTACTAAGGTAACCTGAAAAAAGGTTACCAAAAAAGGGTTAGGTTACCTGAAAACCCGGTTAGTTGTAGAATTGGCCACATACTCTGCATTCGACTTTTTTTTTCAAAGAAAAAGTTAGGGCGTTAGGGCCTTCTCCCGCTTTTTTGTTGGCTGCAAATGCCGAGTGAGTGCCAAATGTATATATTTCTGTCTCTTGCCGGAATCGAACCTGCGAGCAAAACTTATGTAGCAGGGCGCTAACCACTGCGCTTTTGAAGCACATAATCGGCAGGCTTCGGAATCGCAGACATCTGTGCGTACACAGCGGAAAGTGAGACATACAGTACCCTCCCTCCTTTCTGTTGGCGACGACTATACATAAAGCAAGTATGATTATTGATTGCATATGCGATACGTACAGTACAATACACGATCGCTAACCAATATTTGCTCGATATTTCTGTGGCAGACTGAAAAATTTTTGAGGGGCTCTCATAGTGATACCCTGACAGTGTGTGTGAAACACAGCAGAAAAAGTATCAAGGCGTACAGTTCTGCGAAAAATGCTGCCTAGAAATAATGAAACTAGAAATATTCTCTATTTGACTCCTATTTCGGGAACTAACAGCATCACTGATATAAGTGGGAAACAATGCAAAAATGTAGTTGAAGATAATCTTCATTCAAGTAGTTGGTTCCTACTATCCTATTATACCTATTACACATCATTTTAGTTAATCCCTACATAGCTTTTCATTATTAATGTGTTTCACAGAACATATTATCCTATTGTTTCTTTGAAGCTCTTCTTACTTTTTCTTTTGATCTTTTTGTAGTTGTGATTCATCGAAGATGGTCGAAAGTCAATTTCCACTCGGGAGGTGACCAACTTTCAGTTGTAGTTTGATCTATTTTCATCAGCTCAGACAGAACCTGGAGTAGTTAGAGGGGGACATAAGGGGGCGTGGCTTATAGGCTCAGGCGTGGCTCGAAGAATCAATGTCAAGCGCCAGTTTTTGAATTTTCAATGCGGCAAAACTACGGTTTTGAGTGGGTAAATTTGAATTTTGAGTGAAGAAACGGAAATGAGAGAGAAAATTAGATCTAAAAGCATATCTTTTCTCTTATTTTGTTGATAGATGAGGAAGTTTCGTTTTTAGAATATGGGACTTAGGGGGCTACTTAGTCCGGAGTTCGTTACCGCAAGACATGGTACCAGATTTTCCACGGCTAAGTCCCATGAGAATTGTCATAGAGAGTGAAGTAAATACGATTCAAACGCAGAGGAATCAAACACCTGCCGTTTCTTTTTGTGATGAACAGTAGAAATGACGAGAATTATGGTTTTATAAAATACATTTTTAATATTCTTTTATTTGAGGAATGTACAGAGATCGAGGAGTGGCCTTGGAAATGTTTTGGTGTTACTCCTTCAGCTTGTTTCCTCGCTTGATACCTGAAATGAATATAATCTTAATAGTTTACGATGTTTTTGAGAAGTTCAGATATCATATTGAACTAAAAAAAGTTATAAAAGTGTTTTACTCTGAAGGTGAAAACCGAGTTGTTTACCAAGGTTCGCCCCACCAAGTTGGTCACTAGTTAATATAAAGGTGTGAAATCAAAGATTGGCGCACAATTGTGCACCTTAAGTTGTCGGTAAAAAGTCTGATCCTTGATTTACAACTTGGGTTTTCGGCGAACCTTGGTAAACAACTCGGTTTTTAACCTCAGAGTATGCTAATTGCACGGCTTGTATGAATACGAGTTAAATGTTATCGTAATGCATCTCGTTTTTCACGTTTCACGCACTCACAAACCAGTTCTTGATTGTTATAAGCACTACAACTATCGATTGTTTTTAGACTTACTCCATAAGTCTGTCGGCAACAAGTAACAAGTAATTGATTATTTTCACAACTACAGATGATGATTTTTGTTACAACTTCAAGCATTGATTGTCGTTCCATCTCCATGTATGGATTGGTTTGTGTACTATCGATTGTTTCCGTAATGTATTGATTTTCTCGACTCACTGATGAGTCCATCCGCAACCAGTACTCGATAGGACAGAACAGCATTCGAGCAGGCGAGCATTATCGTAAGAACTACAGTAATCCCTGCCTGGATCCATGGCATGGAGGTAACCACAACGGTGGACTGAAAGAAAATAATTTTCATACAATTTTATTAACAATCTGTACAACTCCCAAAGAGAGAGCGGGTTCGGACAGACTCGGAGCGTACGTGTTGGAGGTTCGCAGACCTGGGTTCGATCCCCGCTCGCCGCGGTATCTGTCTGGCGGACCGCATGAGCTGGTAACAAAGCTCACCCATGCCTATCTCCACCCCCCTCTACGGACAGTCCTTCTACGATTGATATATGAGCTGTGTGTGAAATTGTAATTCTCTCAATAAAGCAATACACGGCTGAAATATTTGCCGTAAAAGATTATTATTATTATTATTATTATTATCCGTGTCTCTTTAATCGCAAATCAGAATTGTTACCGATAAACCGGCTGTCTACCAAGTCAGAGTGTGTGAGAAATCCGCTCTCATAGATTTGAGAAAACTCACCGCCCAATGTAGCAAGTAGCACGAAACCAGAACGCGGAAGAGAAGTAGCGTCACGACGTTGGCGGTGAGCACGAGGTTGTAGCCGAAGGACGTCTTTCCAACCTCGTAGCTGGATTTTTTTCAAAAATTTGTTCCAGGTGTAACAGAATTGCAGAATGCGACAAAATCACAGTAAAATAACGGTTATTTCTTACCTTTTAATTTTCATTATAAATTTAAAAACTAACTGTTTCATCAAGGTGCGGGCGTGTAGAAACATGGAGTTGAGCTCCATCAACAGAGCGCACATCACACCTCCCAGATATTTGTTGGTCACCTAAAATCATGGCTACAAACTACAGATTTTTCGTACTGCTAAGGTACGTGAAACACACGAGTTGTATGGTCTTTTCCATTCCTACTGAGACTCCTACAGTAAGATTTCGGAACTTCCAAACCGTTTTGCTCACTTATTTTTGATCGGAGAAGTTGAGGATTTTCGTACCTCATTCTCCTTCTCAGGTAGAGTAAATATACGAGAGGATTTTCTATGAACTACATTATCAGCTTCACAACAGCCTTCGAGAAGTTTGTAAGGTTACTGTAGGAGTCTCAGTAGGAATGGTGCGAACTATACTTGAAGTCAATTGAATAGTCGCGTAAAGTTAGCATTCTAATGAGGCATCGTGCACTTTGTCATTTCACGTGAGTTCTGCTGTGTGTTCTTCACAAGGTACTTTCGGCCTACACTCCGTTCCAAACACTGTTAAAACGTTACACGATTTTATTTTTTAAAGCGTGCTTACACGGTGTATTTTACCCTATCCCGTCGCTTTTCGGTTGGCATTCGTACAACTATTACTTGTATTGTTATCAAGTTACAATAAAGATTTGCTCACTCAGCATGGCTGCCGATTCAGCCAAGGAAAGAACATGACAGGAAAACAATATGTTTCGCTCACCTACAAACTACAAAACACACAGCAAACTATAGCTAACAATTGCAGTTTACTCACCAATGTCACAAACAGCCCACCCAATACGACTACGTGGTGGAACATGAGTTCGGCTATTCGGTTGCCCTTCTCGTTGGTAACCAGGTCAACGGCATCGTGTAGTAGGTAACCGGCAGACAGAAGCACCTGAAAAGAAAACTTGGAATACATTTTTAATAGAGTACATAGTTACGTAAAACGTGATCAAACACATCAGAATTTGTGAGAAAGCGTGTAATTCGGCCAACGTGCGAAGCTGAGAGCAGAGTACGTGAGCTAGAAGATCCCGGCACCTTCATCCCTTCCTGCGTCTCTCGCTCTCCCTCACTATTTCTCGTCTCTTACTACCCGGCGGGATGTAAAAGCAGAGAAACAGCGTATGTTTGAGGAGACGCAGGATGGGATGAAGGTGCCGGAATCTTCTAGCATACGTACTCAGGACCTGGTAACCGAGGGTTGTTTTATACTAGTGAAAAACCACAAAGTCCGCAGAAAGTGAAAGACGAACGAATAGCTGTGAACGTGTCACGATGGACCGAGAGACACGAGCGTGGAAGACCAACATAACGTAAAGGGGCTCCTCACTCCAGATAGCTCAGTCGATTGAGTGGTTCACTGTCTTAGTTGGTGAAATCGATGATAACTGAACTACAGTCGATCATTGCCACGTACCCCAATAAGAGCACAGAAGAATTTTCCAACAGTGTAATGTCGAAACGTTTGTTCGCATATATTCGGTCACGCTTTAACTTGCTCAATATTTCGTAATAGACTGACTAGTTAGCTGTCTTTGTTGCCGAAATGAACTTTAACTTACCAAATCAACAGCCACGTCGCATCTATAATCGATCATATCGGTGGCGAGTTTTGAGTAGAACATCAATGAGTACGCGGCCCACACGCCGCTGATCACGGAATGCAAAAGGGAGATGGACTCATTGGAGATGCGCCATTTCTTGTGGGACGAGAAGGACTGAAAATCGATAGTATCGATTGACTCGTTGCGTCGGCGTATTACGCCCGCGTTTTTGGTGAACCAAACATGGGTATCGACTTACGCCGGCGTAATACGCCAACTAAATCAATACGCATGGCATGTACTGGTTTACGCCGACGTAAAACGCTTGCGTAAAAAGTATGGCCCGGGCCCTACACTGCGTCTGGACAGCTACAGAAGCAAGAAAGCATGCAAGCCAATGAGAGCGCAGACAGGCTAAGACAGTCTGCGTCTTACCGACCTCTACCTCGACGACGCTACAGAAGTGACTCGCTGATCGGCGAGAAATTCTCAGGGCATTCCCACTGAAAAAATCAAGCCGCTTGCCAGTGAGTATCCAGGTGGTTTCATTCGGAGATTTTCACAATCATACCAGCTTCTGTGAATGGTTGTGCACTGTTGTAACAGCATGTGAACAAAAACAATTACAAAACGGTTTTTGATTTTGTAAGTTTTTTTTGTAAAACAGTAATCTGAGGTTTCATTGGCACGCTGTCAGTGAAAAATGGCGAGAATTATAATGTACAAAGTACAAACCTTCTCTGAGCCTACACCCGCCTGAGCTGGCAAACTGTTCTCAACCAGAGCCCATCTGATAAAAACTTGAGATACCCGGAATAGGATAAAGGAAATGGAGACCTGAAAATAAATACTTGAAATCTTGAAACCATGCACTCTTGTATACTTAGATGTTTTCTGCATGTATAAAACTGAGTAAAAATATAGCAAAGATAACCAACCTTGAGGGCAGATTGGGCAACGAATGACTGGAACATTTGAGCAATTTAGTAGATTTCAGAATCGAAACTTGATTTTATGGTTTTGATCGAATCTGAAAAAAGTTTAATATAATATCTGTGTAGCAAAAACGCAATGAACGTATGTTCGCCTGAGCGAATATGGCAACAAAAAATACGTAGAGAAATAGAGATTGGAGAAACGAAGAGACGCAGATATATTACAGCGTGTTCACGTGGAAATTTGACCGAAACCATCAAATTGCATTGAATCTATTAATCACAAAAGCATACTTTTGACATTATAATGTTGCATGACATTAATATGGATCATTCCATAAGTGTGCCGCCAGAGTATGGAATTCCCATTTATATTCCGAAATAATATCGATTTATGGAAACAGTGCGAAAGCTCATTTGAGATGTTCAAACACTAAACACTCAATACACTATTTTAGACAAAAGTTTGTTCTATAAGCCCGGATAAGCTAGAATTACATCCAGTTCTCTGTGAAATCCATCTCAAAGATTTGAAAACGACGAGAAGTTTTATACACTGTGAAATCCAGAAAATATGTTGGAATAAACTATATAAGGAGTGACCAAATATTTTTTATAGTTTGATCTTGGTATACGTAATAATGTACTAGTTTCAAACGAAAAACAATCGAATCAAACTACAAACACAGGGGTAGGGTAACATTCACCGTTAAGGCTTGTTTTGGAAAAAGCGAATCCTACTGGTAAATAGATATATTCTGCGCTAATGTTATAATAATCTGTCCGCGACAAGGTCGTAAAAACAATAAAATTGAAACCTTAATGGCGCGAACCTTGTATGAAACGCTAATTGGTTGTTCCTATTCCTGATATCTCTAATTTAATATTACACCATATGTGCCACTTTCTTTTAAAGAGACAATAGGACTGTTGATCGAACGTAATAACCTGGTTCCTTCTTCTAATAAAGGTTCGTTCATTTCCAGTAGTTCGAGTCTCGAAACCTTGGTGCATGATTGAGTGTACGAGATTTAAAAATAAATACGAAGAACTCTTAATAATGTGAAGAAAGAATCTAACTCCAGAAATAATTCATTACAAAAGATCAACCATTTTCAGATACTAAAGAAATGTAGCAGTCACATAAAACATGAAGATAAATAATCACTTATATAATTGCACGTGCTGCAACGTACGTGACATCTGACTAACAGTACAAATTCGGAGATCACTCGTGATTAAATGTCAACAGTTTCGACTGTTCATGTCATGTGGTTAGATTGAAGTGTTCCGACTAGCCACGCCCCCTGGCGGTAGCCTGTTTACACTGGTTCCCACGGTAAACAAACAACGGGCGAAGGGTAGACAATAGCGAAGTGCACGTAAATCGAAAAACGACGTAAAACGTGTGAACGTCAGTTAAGTGACCACATCTTAGTTGTAGTTTGATACACGTCCATCCGCAGAAGTTTATTCAAATCACGACAAACGCATCAGATTCAAACTACAAACACAGCAAAACGAAGGGACTCGTACCGGAAGTTCATCGTGAATGTGTGCGTGAAACCTGTAAAGTGCCATACATACTTGGCTGCGGCTGCGAGTGTCTGCGGGCGGCATATGATATAAGTATAGTGCCATACATACTTGGTGCGTCTGCGGGCGGCTGCGGGCGTCTGCGGCGCGGCTAAACTAGTGGTTTGCCCGCAGACGCCCGCAGACGCCCGCAGAAGTATGTATGGCACTTAAAACATCGGGGCTATTACAGGGGGATGACTACAGCTGCGTTGTAGCTTGAACTCGATACACGCTATAATTTATACATTTCGACCGAAAAGCAACGGGATCAAACTACAAATAGAGCTGGACAGAACAACATAAACCGTAATTCTTACCGACAGCTGAACACATTTCATTTTCTTATTCTGTCATATTCTTCCTCTATATGTTTTTGTACCGTTGCACATTTTGTGTAAAAAAAATATTAAATATTGTAATGCTCCGAAAATAGCGAGCATTATAATAACTTTCACATATTGCCGCTGTCAACACCATATTTAGGAAGTGGTGTTAATATCCTGTTTTCACGTCTCAATAACCATGAAACAAAGTGCAAAGTTGACATTTGCAACTTGTTTTCCCACTTTTCCCACTGTTTGTTTTCCCACCACTCGTTCTGTCAGGGTTTTTACTTAGTCAACACCATGGTACTGTGAACGGGCCCACATCACTTTGCACCCAACGGAAAACACTGTTATCAAGAGGTGATCATCCGACATTGTAGTTTGATCTATTTCGTAGAATTTACATACATTGAATTGACAAAGAGAATGGGAGATTATAATTATAATATAAATAGAATTGTATGGTGTCTAAAAGAAGGAATAAAAAAGTTATTAGGCTATAAGCCTATTTATGTACGAAAAGATGATAAGACAGAAATGTTACATAAACACCTACGATACGAGTTCCAAACTGCAAAACTGACTTCAACTTTAAAAATTCTTCTGTTAGTATCAACTAGCTTTTTTAAATGGTACTGTCCAGTTTTTTTCAATTTCGGAGTGAATGATAAATTTTGAGGGAAAACAATGTGAAACAACTGAAAATCAGAGTTCAGAGAGCAAAATCAGAGTTGTAGTTGCGATGTGAGCGGGGTGTTTAAACACGAGGATTGGTCTACGTAGAAGTCAGCTGACTGGTGACAATGATTGAGATTTTATTGACAGCGTAATGGATGTGACGTCAGAACTCCAATAATCTCTCTCTCCCTCTCTTTCTTTTTCTCTTTCTCTTTTATTTTTCTCTTTCTCTCTCTTCCTCTCTTTCTCTTTCACTCTCACCCCCTTTCTATAGAAAAACACATTCTCTCCACTCCCGATGTCGTCAGAGTTTTGTGATCATGTAAAAACTCAATAAGCAGTCAAAATTATCAGGAACTAACCATCAAATTTTATGTGTAGCGAATGGGGTGATTTCAGCTTTGTTTGCGTTCCAAACAGTTGACTGACAGTAGCAAGAAGTTTCTTAGAAACATCTGCGCCAATCTTCCGCGATTAACAAGCTACAAAAGCGATAGAGTGTGGAGGTCAATGAGACTGCAGAGACAATCTGCCGTTCTCTGACAGATATATAGTCACACTAGTCTAGCTGTTCTGCCTGGTTACTGTATCTGTCCAGTGGGAAGTATAAGCACTGCATTCGTGATCTTACATGCCCTGTTCAGTCTGATCGCAAAAAAAGGAGTCCAAGCTAGAGCCAAACAATTTTTTTAATCAGCTGTATAGTCTTCAACATCAAATTTCGGAGATAACGTGATAGTGTACGTAACATCAATACGAAGTACGTGAGTCGTGTACGTGACAATCGTGACATACACGTATCTGTACGTGAACTCCGAAAGCACTAAATACGTGATATTAGGTACAATTTCCATATGATCGCAACAACAAAAATCTAAGCTAGAAGCAAACAAGATAAGTTTGTTGTTCTTCCAAAAACCACGGGTAAATGATGTTACAGAGTCAACATCATTTACACGTCAAAAACCACGTGTAGATGATGTTACAGAGTCAAGATCATCTACACGTAAAATTCACGTGATCGTTCACGTGAAATGTAATGTACGTGACCTTCTGTCACGTCAAGTGTACGTGACATTACGTACCCGATTCCGTATGATCGCAACAACAAAAGTTCAAGCTAGAAGCAAACAAGATAAGGTCCTTGTTCTCTTATCAGACTACATTGAACCAGCAACACATGGTAAACAAGTCTGGCTGTGAAGAATTTGGCTCGAGTACAAAACAAGTCGCAATTTAGATTAGAGAGTTTGACAAGTTGAGTTGTAGTTTGAACTCGACCCACGTGATGAAAACGAATTTAAACCAAAAGGAACGAGATTCAAACTACGAACACAGCTATACAAAGTGACATACACCCTACTATGAGTGAAACGTGAGACGGCCGCGACAATGTCGTTGCCGTCTCAATTTTGACTCAGTCGGCGGAGGCCGAGTCAGTGATTTCTCAGAGTGTAAGCTTGCTTTGGAGCGTGCGAATCCTAGTGGCCAAGCTTGTAGCTTATTACATTTGGAACTTCGTACTGCCATCTGCCTGATAGATCGCGAATTATGATTCTGATCTGACGAGATCTGATCTAACCATTCATGTACCGTCCGATTTGTTCCCGGAATTCAGTAGAATACTTAGAAAACTCGTCTGTTTATTTTATAGTTCGATCTGGTGTATTACAGTTCAGCCTCAAATGCGACACGAGTGGCAATGATTCAGACTGAATTATACGTTTTTTTGTTTCTATTTTTCTCTTTTCTTTTTCAAAATATCGCTTAGCAACTTTCACACCACGTCACAAGTCGTGTAGTTTGCATCTCACTTCTACTGTATATCCGTAGCAGTGTGATCTCAATGCTCTCTTAGTCTCAATCTCCAACCTCTCTCACTTGCTCTCTGTAGGGCTCTCTTTTCTCGAAGCAGACTTGAACGAAGAATGTTGCTCTATTCCGCTGTGTTTGTAGTTTGACCTTTCTTTATGATCCAAAATTCGAAAAATGTGGCTTGTATTGATCAAAATACTACGAGGATTTTGTTGCCCTTAAAGTTGTCCGTTTTCCTCTTTATCTCTACCAACTCTTACTGTCTCTCACATATATGACACCATGTCACGTAATAGCCTGTTTGTTACAGATAAAGAACGTGATCTCTGCCTTTCACTTCGCCATTATCAAGGGAACCAATCAGACCAGCAAAAATGACGTTGGTGTACTGTAAGGGCACTTCATACTTTGTTGTCTACGGCAGATACATAGACCAAATCATAGTCATTGTATAGTGAGTGCCAAATTTATAAATGTCCGTCTCTCGCCGGAATCGAACGTGCGAGCAAAGGTTTTCTAGCATTGCCGAAACCACTGCGCTATCAGAGCACACACCCGGCAGGCATGGGAATCGTGGACATGTGTGCGTCCACAACGGAAAGTGAGTTATACAGTACCCGCCTTCTCGTTGACGACGACTATATTGTATGCGATACGTACGTACATATACACTGCGATCGATTTGCTCGGGCAGATTTCTGTGGCAGACTAAACGCGTAGATACGAACTGAATTATGATCAAACTACAAACACTGCAGTATGAACCTTCTCTGGGCTGAGCCGCTATAACGCTAGTTTCGGATGTCGCAGCAGTGGTCTAGGGTTTGCTCTTCCCAAAGCAGGCCTATGCGGTGTATCGGGCCCTACCCCGCTGTGTTTGTAGTTTGATCACCGGTGGTTTTTGGGTCAGAATTCGTAAAATGTGGCGTGCATCGAGAGCAAACTACAATTCAGACATTGTCACTGCTTATAGAAATACTGAGCTGAGCCTGCCCAAAAGGCTCACAACTTATATAACTTTGCTAAGCTTGTTATAGTTGAACTTGAAGACTGAATACTCGAAGTTTGAACTCGGAATCCAACTTTTGTTAGTTGTCAATCTCGAGTTATTGAACTCCTTTTCTATTTATCATCCTGCTTCATCTTTTGCTTCCGCTGACCTCAAAACGGTCCGCACTCCACTATGCATTATGAGCTCGATCGATACTCACGTTTTGCACGTCTATTTATCCGCTTGGGCTTTGAATCTATTTAAAAGTTGTAACAAACATGAATTTCGAACTCTCCTTCCTTATGCCACCAGAGTACTGTTTTTCTCTCTCTCTCTCTCTATCTCCCTCTCTGCATTCTTCATATATCTCAGAGTACTGTATTTTCACCATTTATGATATGTGAAGAATTTGAAAATAAATAAATACTTTATCAATCGATACTTATGAGACGGTATAAATTACACCACGAGTCCTAGAAAAGCTCAAACAATGGAAATGAAACTTGAAAATGTTAGTAGAATCATTCCATATTCGGATGATACGTAGGCTGAATAGAATGAGAGAAAGACGAATAACGCGAAGAAACTATGGAGATAGATATGAAGATTGTCACGATCAAACTACAGACCCCAGACTACAAAAAGCTAGACACCACGTATGCTAAGAGACGCAGACAACTTTTGTAATGGATAAAGTCTATATTGAAGTGACAAGAACTATGAAATCCAAAGAAACAAAGAACGCTCAACAGCACAAAATATCGAAATATCAATCAGATCAAAAATTGCGCCGAGTGAGGCAGAAATAATTTAGAGATAAAAGAAGCACACTGTCCCAGTATGCTAAAGCTAGCGCCACCATCACATAATTGAAATAAAACGGAAATAGCTCAAAATTACACATAAATACTTATACTACGTTTCACAAAAGCTCGAAAGCGACACAGTAACTATGGCAAGTAACGCGTAAAACAAGCAAATATCACCAAGATAATAATGGTAACAAAACGAGTAAACTTCGATGTGAACTAAAAAAAAGTCAGGTAAGCCGACCAACCAATCGATATGTATGATTTACCGCAAATGAGTCAACTTGCACCTCTTTTATGTCAACGATTCAAAATCAAGTAGTTTCCTAATAAATAACTAGAAACCGTTCATCAGAATCATAATATCGAGTTCTATTGAAATTAAACACCTACAAAAAAACAACTGCCAGTTTAATACAAGTACTCACATTGTACAGTGTACAATATAATTTATACTAGTGAACTTTCGATCAATCCTATTCGATTTCACTAGTACGTATCAATTAGTACTTGCACTAACCCAACAATTACTAATGGATAAACCGGCAGTTTCCGTCGCTTTCCATGAAACTCTCAGGAAATTTCTCAGGAACTTTTCTAAAAAAACTTTTCGAGATGTGAACTTGCACCAAACTAACAGTAACTTATGCGAAAACCAGAAGTTTCCAACTTTCTGAAAAACTCCTGGGAAATTTCTCAGAAAAAACTTCTATATCTCAGGAAACATCTCAGAAAAAATTCTAGGAAATTTCTCAGGGACTTTTCCATGATTATGCCACCGTGGCGCCGGGGGTGGCGGTGGACGAGTCGACCATGGCGCCCGTCTCGGTCTGAACTGCGACCTCCACCTGCTCCTGGAAATAGGAGGACTAATGGATACACAGTAGGATTGTTAGCGTCGAGCTCGACTCTACTCAAAAAACTCGACAATTTTCGAGTCGAGTAACTCGAAACCCGAAAACTCGGTTTTTGCTCAAACTGAACAACTCGGAATTTTGCTCGACTAACAATCCTAGTATATAGCTAGTAAGTTCAAGCACCCACTTTTCATCGAAACCCGTCATTCCACAAAAGTAGCCCGTTTCTTGACTATTCGGCTTGATTCGGCTATTCGGATTGACTACAACGGCTATTCGGCGAACTTTTCTGGAGTATAAACTAAAAAAACACGAACCTCATCTTCATCCTCCTCATCCCGTTCAATATCCACGGGCGTCTGCTGCTCGACGTCGACGGCCGCGCCGGCGTCCGTGCCACTTGGCGACTTCCGGGCACGACCCTTGCCTTAAACAGAAGTACACATCATTAAGGTACAATATAACTTCTGAAAACATTTAGTTTGTTACACTGTTACACATCGTGAGTTATAACGTATAAATGCGCGGATTTTCTGCCATTTACCACCAGCAATGTCTTTGGCGTTTGCCTGCGCCCCAAGTGCACCTCATCACCGACACCGAATTTACCTAATATTAACGAATGACTTCTCTCAACCAACGTACCTGATCAGCAGAACTCTATAGGATTTGAATCAACTTCACAGTCTAACTTACAACTTACAATCTAACGTTTAACTCAACAGTTTTCACAGTTACTACTCTTCAACTAACTAACTAACCAACACTTCACTAGTAATAACAACCACTTTTCACCACCTATTAAACATTATCATCGAACCAACTTACCCAATAGCCCATCGGCAGCCATGACTCGATACGAGAGAACCGTGTTGGTAGATGCCAACGAGAGGATGACCAACATTGTGATGATGCCCACGTACCACTTCATAGAAGTCACATTCGTGGCCTGCAAGAAGGAAACGTAAATAACATACTCTGACGAGTTGAACACCAGAGCTGTTACTGTTCAGTTTCATAGTTTCATTCCAAAGATAACCAGTTTTTTTAAATTCAAATACCTCCAATTTTATAATTTTAGGTCAAATTTTTTTTCGGGCGATTCAGCCAAGTTCGCCAAAGTATTATTACATTTTGTGACATGGGACAATCCTAACCAAACGGATGAAAACGTACCCCCCCCCCCCCCCCCCATGGGCATTGATTGGGCCCAGACCCAGACAAAGAACAAGAAACTCTAACCAGGAACAAAAATCGAGTTTTCGAGTTGAACTCGAAAATTTCCCAGTTTTTTGAGTTCGACTTCAAGAACCTCAAAGAAAACGTACCGCCCAATAGACGAGGAACAGTGAGACTCCGACCCGGAACACCAGCAGGGTGACCATGTTGAGAAGGGCCACCATACGGAACGGGGTCGCCTTCTTACGGAAACCGTAACTGGAAAGAAAATAGGTAAAATCTAAATATAACCCTTTTTTGATAACATGATAACCCTTTCTCGGGTTATCTGAATAGGTAACCAGACCGGGATGGCGGCATGTGAACTAAAATTAAAAACCGGTTACCCTCCAATCTACTCGGGGACACATCCCTCGACTAAGAAAAAAGGTAGAACTTAGTACAGTAGACTATCAGTAACAACACTTCTCAAAGAAGCCGATTTTTAAACGTTGAGACGTAACTAAGAAGATTTGCGGCGTAATCTCGCTCTGCTTTGTGCTGGTAACGTTGAACTTGGGACATTTTGGTTGAAAAACTCTCAACTCACAGATTCATGAGACTTCTAGTGTGCAGGAAGATCGAGTTCACTTCCATGAGCAGTCCGAATATGACTACTCCCAGGTACTTTTGGGTGATCTGTAAATGTCATACTAGATAGACTAATACATTCTAGAAATATCTTTAAGACATTGACGGTGAACGAAAAACAAAACTATGATTTCACGCAACAATTGAATGTGCCCATTCTTCAAAAATGACTGAAACCAAGAAAATTTCTCATTATTATCGTTATTCAGCGAAGGGTAATGGGGATGAGAGAGAGAGAGAGAGAGAGAGAGAGAGAGAGAGAGAGAGAGAGAGAGAGAGAGAGATCGTACCAGCGTGACAGCGAAGGCGGAGAGTACGACAATGTGATGGAAGAGCAGCTCCATGATACGGGCACTCTGCTCGTTGATTAGCAGATCCACAAGGTCGTGCAGCAGGTAACCGCCGGAGAGGAACAGCTGGAAATGAGCCATTTCTTTATTTAATCCGGTATTTCGGTTACCCTAGTAGTTCACCATTAACCGGGTTACCTGGTTAACCCTGTGTTAACCACTTGGTAACCCCCAATTTCCCACAAAATACATTTTAAAAAAGGGTTACAAAGGGGTTAACAAAAAGGGTTAACCAGGTAACCCGGTCATACATCAAAAATGTTGTCCGAAAACCAAATAGCCGCAAAGAGTGTAGAAAAGGACTCCCTTTTCGCCAAGTTCGGAAAGATTAGCATATTTTTCAAGCAAACTAACGAGTGGTGAAGTTTTCAGCAGTCGAATATTTTTTTGGTTAGGAGCACACTCCGACTCTCATGAGGTACGGGTTGCGAGTTAACGTTTCGTAACATTAATATCATGACCTCCAACTTAAAGCAGGACGATTATGTGGACCAATCCCGTGTCATAGGTCCTTCACACTGCAATTGAAAAATATATTGCAATTCAAAGGACTGGAGCGTTGGGATTGGACCACATAATCGTCCTTCTTTAAGAACAATTAGAACGCAATGTTTCGGTAATTTCAATGAACCAAGTTAGAAACAAGAGAAGAGTAGAGAGAAAGAAAAACGAAAGTTTACATTGGAATTGTAGTAAAGGACGTAGTTGGTCTGAATGGTTAAGGACTGGAGCGTTGCGATTGGACCACATAATCGTCCTTCTTCAATTTCGAAACTTTACTTCTTTTTATAAAACTGACCAAGTTGATGGCCACTTCGCATCGGTAGTTGATCATGTCATTGGCGAGTTGGGTGAAGAAGAGCAGGGCGTAGGCTGCCCATAGTCCGCTGACGACAGAGTGAATCAGGGATACGATCTCGTTCGAGATACGCCACTTCTTGTTCGGTGGTACCGCCTGAATAACAAAAGTAGAAGGGGGCTTCCTCACTCCCGGACACTTATCCGAATGAGCTATTTTTCGAAAAATGAGCTATTCTTCCAATATCGGTAGCATTTGCCTAATTTTTACATAAAATCATGTAATAGGTAATCAGCTCGAAAAACGAGAATGAGAGTAACGATCTCAATCGAGATAAGCCACTTCTTGTTTGGTGCTACTGCGTGAATAGGGGAGTGGTCAATATTGTATATTGTAGTTTGATCTGCATGTCCAGCACAGTTTTCAAGCTGAGATTGAACATGACGTTTTAGAGGAAGTTTTTAGCAAAATTTGACTCATTTCATAAATAATTGGCAGTGAATGAACAAAAAGTAAACAAAAATCGCAGTTTCGAAGGGGTCGCGAGTCGCGACACAAGAAAACATGAAGGATGAAGGGGTCGCGAAAATAAGTACTAAGAAGCTATCGGCGGTGTATTGCACCTAAGCTCCTAAGCTCACCTCCAGCGCTCGACTGTCCGCATTTCTTCCCCTGTCTCTGATTCCGAAATAGGAGAAGGTTCGGAAGGTGCATTTGCCGAACAGGTACCATCTCACTACGAACTGTTGGAAGTAGAAGAAGGCGAAGGAAAGGGCCACCTAAAAGATGCATATTGATTTATTGTGAATTTCAACTACTATCGTCTAGAATGTTATTCTTCATCCTCGTAGCGTAAATAACGAACTTGAACCATAATCAGTTTGCAAAAACTTTTTCCAAACTAAGAAAAACACGAAAACTGGTAAGATTTTATAAGAATCAAGAACTTCATCCATACACCAGCAAGGTTGTCCGAATAGTCACAAAATTTCGAAGAACGGACTACTTTTCAGCCGAAAACATGAAAATCGGTCTACTTTTGATAAAAAAAAATTCCAAATTTTCACGTGTGTACACCTGAAAACGGCTAACTTTTTGTCGCTTAGTCAGACCTTACTGGTGTATGACTTATACATCAGTAAGGTCTGACTAAGCGACAATCAGTTTATATGTCTCAGACACAATTCTGAGATCAAACTACAAACTACAACATTACTTTCAAATGTATAACGTACCCAAAGACATCCCAATCCAAACTGCTTCCACTCGTCTATTCCCCAGTCTGTGAACATTTTCTGATCTCTGGTATAGGCTAGAAGGCAAGAAACGAGCTGGGCAAGCGAAGTATGGGCAGCTACCTGAATTATGGAATTGAATGAAATACATATTCTCATATTCATTAGCGAGAATCAATTAATATAAGCCAGCAGCGACAAAAACAAAATAGTATTCGTATTCCCATCTCGTTAAAGTGAACAGCTAGTTTTTCGAAAGTGAAACGAAGGATGAAGGCTGAACAAGAAGCGAGTGCTTTCGGCGCATCCATTTATCATTAGTTTTAACCAAAGATCAGAGTTCAGAGATCAAACTCAAAACAAAACCGTCAACGAATAGTTCAGGGGTGATTTCAGAATCAGAAGCAAAAAGACAAAAAGAGAACAGAAGAAATAAATTAATCAAGATTTGAAAGCCAAAATAAATGCAATGAGGAATGAACATAGAAACGCACATCGTTAGAGTTTATATAGGGAGTGCTCACATTTCGTTAGAAAACATTGAAACAATCAATAACTCGGGCGACATAAATAGAAGCTAACTAGCAATTTTCAGATAGCGCTTCACGTGGTAGCCTGGGGCAGATTAGGAAACCCGATAACATTAGAGAAACTCAGACTACGAAAGCAAATATAGCTAATTAACTGATATCACAAGACCATCCATCGCGAATGATTCCAAATTTTCAAGAATGGGATATAAAATTTAGATAAGGTTGCCGACTTATTCGATAGATACTCTGAATTTGAAACTGGCAAACCTCAAATCTCAAATTCTACGAAAAAAAACTGGCAACATTATTATTTATATAGTTCACTTCTATATGAAATTTGCCTTATTCATTCGAGAACGACCGTTTTTGAAGTTTAAAGTCACAACTTGTAGGTTTGTGAGTATAGCCTACACTTGTACTAATAACAATAGTACGTGGGAGTAGCCTCCCGCCTCTGGCTGTCAGCGGCAATGACTCACAACTTTGGTGTTCAGCACAAATATATTTGGGGGTTAAACAGAAAAAAAAAACCCACGTGGACACCTCATTATCGGAACATGAAACGAGTTGTAATGATGACTCACCAACATCATCAAGACATCGAGCGAGGAGAAAACAAAAAACGAAAAATGACCTCAACCGCGAAGGAAACGTGAATCAACCAGCACGGTGCATGGATTATTTTGAATTGAAATTTGATACTGAATGTATTGAACTGAGTACTACTAACTCATAGGCATAACTAAAAAAAAGTATTACGGTCAAAAGACGAACGTTGAAACTTGATACTAATACACACAACTCATAAACAATTCTATACTGTATTTCGTGTTTGTTGATTGATCAGGGTATTCATTAGGTCAATTGAACTATAGCCATCTGGCGCTGTCCATGTCCATAACTTTACCTAATTAGGGACTAGAGAAACTATTACTCGATTACGCCCAACCTTCATGAAACAAAATGGCACTATAGTAGCTAATTGAGTCGTAAGTTGGGAGCGGCCTGACCGGCAGAGATGATACTTGTTGATAAGAGTTCGCTGAGGTCGGCAAATCAATAGAAAACGATGAATGGATTAGCAACAAGATAATATCTGGTGGCGAGTTGAGTTGAGTTGCAAGATCTAAGGCGAGTCTAACAATCTGAAGTCTGAAGAAAAACTAGCAACCTATATCACTACTCACGATCTAGAAATTTGAGAATACTTTGAACAACAGTAAAACAGCGACAGAGAGCAGGTATAGCTTCCTAAGACAGGCACCACCACATTTTAAACGTGGCCTGCGAAACATTTAACGATATATTACTTGATCTTATTCAATTATCCTTCTCTTTCATCTCCCTTTTGCACAAAAGGAAGAAAACGACAAGAGCAGCTAAGCTTCTGAGGTAACGCTTCAGACGGTTCTAGACCCCCAGACGTTTTCGACGTAGTGAGAACTTACTTACTTAGTTACTTAGTTGTCCCGTTCCTCAGAGGGCGATTGCTCTTCTGCGGGACCCAACTCTTCTTCCATGTCTCTCTGTCTTGGGCGATCGTTGACCAATATGTGAATTTCTTTGTGACTGTTCTGGAAATTCTGTTGAAAATTAAGGTGTGTTTGTTGTTTCTGTGGGCCAAGGAGTCAGACCAACGGATAGGAGGGCGACCGCGGGGGCGGGGGTGAGTTCTTGGGTACCATTCCATTGTTGCTCTACACCATCGGTTGTCCGTGCGTCTCATGACGTGGCCTGCCCATCTGTGCTTGGCGTGGTCGGCATATGTGACTGCGTCCTTTGCTCCAGATAAGACGCGGATATCGGAATTGTGGAGGAGGCGATCACGTTGCTCGCGGAGTGAAATCCCGACCAGTTTTCTTTCAAGAGCGGCTTGGGTGACCTTGAGGTGGCGTTCTGAGGCGGCAGTTAGCGTCCATGTTTCGGAAGCGTAGTAACTTGCTCATCGAAATTGATCTTGTTTTCATACTTTGCATGGATGGAGAACGTGGGCGTCATCGTCCGTAAGATCTTGAATCAAAAATGGACATAAAGCTAAACTTTCCGAAGCAAATACACGAGAACTAGGCAAATCATGGAGAGAGTTAATGATGAAAATGATATGAGGCCGAGAGAGGATCAATAATTTTTTGACGAGGAAAATGGATTTGGAATTTTGCCAAACGTTTAAAAACGATCTATGCAGTTTGGGTCTTACACCGAAGTGCCTGTAGTTCTTGGTTGTCCGCGGTAAAAATAGCTCCACATAGCCTTAGCGATTTTGCAGTTTTATTTAATTAAATTATTATTTGTATCCAACTTAATTGAAGTTTATCATAGTATTTTTATACTCATTATTTCAGACCACGCTCTTAGGGTCTTTGAGTCGTAGAAGATTATCCGTTTTTCCATGTTTAACCCTGTTTCACAGCTATTTTGCATTCATCATTCGTATTTTGTTCGCAGTTTTCTCAACATACTACCGTTCAAATTCTGTGGGAAGGGTGTTTTCCCTCTTTTCCGTGGAAGCTCTACATTTCGGTTACTAATATCAAAAACTGAGCCGTAGCGCTGCTTCCAAAACCGTTTTTGCTCAACAACGTCAATTGCTTGTGTCTCGGTGTGTTCTGGAACTCGACGAATTGGCTTGTACATAATTTGTTGTTATTGTGAAAACGTTTGCTTTTTATATCTTTCTGGTTTTCAGTAAACGATGGGACGAGCTTCGTTCGAGTATGACGAAGTAGGCAACACTTTTTATTACGTATTGCTCTCGTTCTATGCCTTGATACTCGTTCCCGCCACCTACTTCTTGTTCCCCACCGGAAAAACAGGTAAATATAGTTTTTTTTTTCGTTTTTCACCTCAACGTTCAGATCGCTCAAGTTACTTCGATTGATTTATGGAAAGCACAATGTATAACAACTGTAAACCTCTGAGCAGACGACCCAACCAAAATGTGTTTTTTTACAGATGAAGTGAAGGTAGATGAACGTGAATGTCAGTGTAATGGCTGTCTGCAGAAGCGGAAAAGAAAGGAAGCGGACAAGCCCTGGAAACGCACCAAAAAGCTCATCATAGTTCTGGTTTGTTTCTGTCTATCCCTTTTTAACATATTTCAGTAAAGTGTGACCATTACAAGTGTTCAAAATTCAAAAACTAACCATTTTGCAAAATACTGTAAGAGGAACGGGCTTTCCAAGGTGGAGAGAAAATAGCTCGTTTTGGGAATCTTGCTTCGCTTTCGCTAGCCTTCGGTCTATTCAAGCAAGTGGTTGAAAAAAGTATGTAAGATCTACATGTTGCATGTACTTTCAACAATATACTCACTATACTATATAATAACTTGTTATTCAGGGACTGGTCGCTGCTTGGGCAATTTTCGCCATGATCGTCAAGAAAGTAACTGAAATCGAAGTGACTCATAAGGATTATGACCCATACGCCATCTTGGGACTGGATCAGGTTAGTCTAAATCAAGATCGGTTTTCATAGAGTGTGAATTGACTGAATCACCGTTCTTTATCTATTATTATTATTATTAACTATTACCTAGTCGATTCAAACTCAAATTTTACAGTATCACTTTAAGTTGCTGACATTATTCGTGTTCCATGTTCCATGACACAAGCACATTACTTCTAGCAGAATTCACAACTTGTTTTCGCCTGTAACTGATACGTAACTTTGAGCAATTTGTAAAATTCAGGTGTAGCTGCTTCTAAAACTGTCCCTTCAAGTATCGTGTTATATCCCGTACCCGTATGCTTTTCAGGGAGCTGAATCATCTGCAATCAAGAAAGCCTATCGTGACATGTCGAAGATACATCATCCAGATAGAGGAGGAGAGGCAGAACATTTCGATCGCATAGCGAAAGCCTATCAGGTTAGCCTAAAAAATCAAAGCTAGATCGTTGTCCACTTGAGACCCTATGTACTTCACATTCATCGCCTGATCTCATATTTATAGCTCACCGAACGCCTCTAAAGTTCTCTTTAAACCTCAAACATAACTTATCCCAAAATGGATGTATTTTTGGACTATTCCTGGTAGTATAACGTTTTTAAGAAATCTCGAACTCTTGAAAATATGTTACGAGCATTTAGTTGTTCATCACATTCACATCATGTGCTTTTCATAAACTTCTACCTTAATGTTCTGAGGAAGTGTTATGTTCTAGGCTCTCACTGATGAGGAGGCGCGCAAAAACTGGGAGCTGTACGGTAATCCCGATGGACCGACTGGTACGTTCCTACGTTTGACTTTGACATAACGGTATGACGTCTGAAGCAGCCGTGTCCGAGAAACTTGACCAAAAGCGGTCTCTTGCGGTTGAAATCAGTTTTTTTGAAGAATTTTTGAACCTTACTGACGTATTTTGGTCTGTAGCGTCTGGGCGTTGTTTTCTCTGGTCAGTGGTGGAAACGTGGAAAACAAAGAGACAAATACAACATTTTTTCAGCCACGACCTTTGGTATCGCCCTTCCCAAATGGCTGGTCAGTCAGGAGTACGGGCTCTATGTGCTGGCCTTCTACGGATTACTCTTCATGGTTGTACTCCCCGTCGTCGTTGTCAGTTTTTAATAATTGTTCTTTTTTCCATGCCTTCACCAGTAAAGTTGTTCGAATAATCAGAGAAAAAATTCGAAAAACGGATTACTTTTTAGCCGAAAAATGACAAATCATAAATTTTCACGTGTTTACATCGGAAAACTGAATACTTTGTTCTGCTTGGTCTGACCTTACTGGTGTATGCTCTCATGGAGTTTGTATTTCCTTTGCTTCAGTTGGGCTTCTCACGCGTGGTAACGTGCTTTTGGGGTCTTAATATAGTTTAAGATGTTTTCCTGGGAAAGTCTTCGACAAGTTTTGGGGTGAAGCTATCAACTGATATCGAATAGTGACATAATCGAATTATTGTTAAGATGTCATCTGTTATTGTCATACAAAAAGTGTTTTACAGGGAACATGGTGGTACAACTCGATAAAGTATAATGTGGATAAGGTCCTGTTGGATACCACTCAATTGTACTACTACTTCTTGCACAAAACACCCAAGATGGAAATTAATCGTGAGTTTTACTATTGTGTATTGTGTTGTTACGAATTGTTCAGGAATCGGAATAAACATGACACGTTGAGTGCGAACTGTGTGAATATTACTCTTCCCAAAACGACAAAACTGTGACTTTTAAATTAAAATTGGCTGTACAAATGAAAAGACTGCAGTTTTCAATTGAGTGCAAATCGTTCGAGAAATATTTTTTTCGCGACTTTGTTTTTCTCAGTACAAATCACTTGTTACAGGTATGATTATGGTATTGTCTGGTTCGTTTGAATTCTGGAAGCAGTACAACAAGGAGATTGTGGAGCGGGAAACAGACGACATTGAACTGCCCAGGTATAAGTCCAAACACTCTAATTTACAATTTGTTAAAATATTGAAGTTAGAGTTTTGAGAGGAGTGTAAGCGATCAGTGGTCAAAGATTTTTGTTCAGGTTGCAGTTTCAGTTCGAGGAAAATATGCTACTCAGTGAGAATTTTAATTTTTCAGTACTGTCATAGTTCACCTATTTTCAAGCCATCATCGATTTGCGTTGTTGGTCTTAATTGGGTTTTTTGGTGTTTAGTAGATACTATTTTCTATACTGAAATTAGTTTTCACTTTTCACACAGTTCAATAAATATTCTTATTTTTATTTGTTTAGGATGATGAAGCAGCTGCCGGCTCTCGGGGAGAACAAGAAGGAGCGTCCGCTCAGTCTACCCTACGCACTGAAGGCTCGCATTCTGGTCCACTCTCATCTATCTCGCATTCCGCTCGAATCGGAGAGTTTGGAGTTTGATCAGAGGTAAGTTTTTTTTCACAAATCGTTCCACACGCCACCAACACACGGAAAAGGTACAATTTTTCGCAAATTTCGTAACCGTAACTGTAGGTCGTAACACAGACAAAATTTCAGAAAAAAAAACTTTTTTCCTGAATGGGCTCCCAAAGTTGCCAGATTACGGTCCCACAGGCTCATGGCGTTTGTATGTAAATTCGGCCTACTCGGCGTTGCGCTGGTTTATCGACTGGGAGAGTACAACAAAATTCTTACCAACATTATGTTCTTTCCAGGTATATTCTGGCTCGTGTTATTCGATTAATTGAAGAGATGATCAGCATGTCTCAACAGATGACCTTCTACACCGAACATGTAAGTCCCCCTTCTACATTCGCACTCACCTGCTATCTCATTCGATTTTGCAAATATTCTAATTTTTCGTGTACAGAGTACAGTTCAATTAGACAAGTCATTCAACTTATCCATAAGTTGTGTGAATTCAAATACATATCTTCTCCAATCAGATTACATGATTTGAATTGTGGTGTAATGTAAATGAGCCTAAAAAGAAGATTAATATGTTATGATATGTAGAACAAGCGCCATATATGCAGAATTTCGCAGCTATCAAACAATCAAATTGTGATTCAACTATTCTATAATTGTCATTTTCAGCACATTCCGCTGGACACTATGGAGAACATGATGCGTCTGCAGCCTATGTTTGTGCAGGGTCTGTGGCCGAAGAACAGCCCCCTCCTCCAGCTGCCCCATATTGGCGAATTCAATCTGCAGCACCTGAGAAGGGTGCGTTCATACTTCAGAAAAGTTCATCGTTCATTAAAAGGGCTCCCTTTTGGCTAATATGGGGAAGATTTATCGTTAGTGGTTACTGAGTAGGTTATGGAGCTGATTTGAGTGGAAACGTTGTAGTTGTTCCATATCGGCAATCTTGAACACGTGAGAAGGGTACGTTGCAGCTTATGATAGTTACTGGTCAAGTTCTAGTGCTTGAATGGCGTATTTTTTATGCATAATAGGGTTGTTCTCGTAGTTATCAATATGGCGGATAGAATAACTTTTTACTTCTCCAATGCCGAAGCTGATCTTGACTTTATTTCGGAAAACTGCACTTTTTAAAATATGCAGCTCTACACTCTACATTTTCACTCTTTTGTTTCAAAAATGTCCCGATCGTATCAGCATTTTCAATTTCCTCCCGATTTCAGCAGAAGATCTACACGTGCAGCGATCTGGCGGCAATGGAGCCGGAAAAACGTCGCGCCGTACTGAAGTCCCTTTCGAACGCGGAGTTCCACGACGTGATGGTCGTGCTCTCCTCAATGCCCCAGCTCTCCATTCAGACCACCGTCGTTGGTGCGTTTTATGTTGTTCAGCATATATCGATCAAAATGCGACCATTGAGTTTTATTAATCAATGTTCAGCAAAGTATACTATTAGTCAAATGCACAGTCACGTCTCACGTGAAACATGTAAAACACAGTTGAACTCAAAAACGTACAATGAGAAAGTGGACGATGTCTCATTAGAAATTAGAATGCAAATTTTACGTGACTATTCAATTGGCTTCTAGTATAGTGACAGCTGGGCATAGCTTTCACTCTCACACCACTAGCCTTTTCGTCGAAATTCTGGACTTTTGCAGTACCTGAATACGGCCACTCAGTAATAGTGTAGTGCAGAATTGTGTATAGCTAGTATGGAATTGATCCATTTTTTTGAATGTTGTATTATAATTTTCTATTTGCAGTCGTGGGAGAGGATGACAAACACGAGGTGACAGCCGGTTGTGTGGCCACAGTTAAGGTGGATCTGACCCGGACCCGACTCATCGATCCTAGGGTTAGTGGCCTTGTACTGGCAAATTCTTTATTTAACCCGGTATTTCGTTAACCCTATCAGGTAACCTTTAATTGGGTCACCTGGTTAATCATTTTGTTAACCACTTTGTTTCCCCGAAAGTACATTGTAAAAAAGGGCTACAAAGGGGTTAACAAAAAGGGTTTATCCGGTAATGGTTACCTGAGAGGGTTAACGAAATACCGGGCTTCTTGTGGAGTTAGGTAACTGTATTTATAAAGAAAAGACTACGAAAAAAAAACAGAAATGCCCCACGCATAACACTACGAAATTGCAAATAGCTTAGTGCTCAGCCCATGAGCTGTCACTATGTTAGATTTCACCTAAGTAGATTAATTATGTTGAAACCATAAGCCTTCATTTTAGTTACACATACTCACTTCCTTCGACCTGATGAGAAACTTTGTTATATTGTTTACTACATTCAGCTGATGTATGATGTGTTTATTTCCAGATGGCCGGTCTGGAGGACCTGCGCGTACAGATGAATGAGGACGACGAGGCGAGTGTGAACAGCGAGGACGAAGATGAGGAGGACAAGGAGGGCGTAGACGGCGAGGAGGAAGAGAGAGATGAGGCGGTCGAGGAGAAGAAGGTACGAGGGATAATGAAAACCAGCGAGTTCTATACAAAAATAATTAAATGAAGACCAACAATTTATAGAAATCGCAGTATTGAATCATTTTGGTGGGGGTCGCGACTTCAAAATGAGGCGGTATTACAAGCTTCTAGGAAAAATGAGAGACCCTTGGTGGTGTATGGGGGGATTGATGATGAGAGAGGTTGTTGTAGTGGTACTCCCTTCCCTTCCGGGAAAGGCATACTTCAGTTAAGTGGTCCAAATAGATAGAAGAATTGCAAAAATGTAAAACGGGCTTCACTTTCGTGAGAATCATGAGAATTGGCCTATTTTCCATGCAAAAACACGAATTTCCAAGAAACTAATGGAAATCGGGCTGATTTTTGAAGGGCAGTCTCAGTAACATACCATACTGGTGTGTGAAGAAACACCAATTTCGATCATAACAGTTGATACGCTGATCTCCCCATAGATGGGGTGAATAGTATATTGTAATGGCGGGAATTGCTATTGAACCGGAGCTCTCTATCCATTCTGTTCTGCACATTCCGTTGCTCTTTTTTTAGAAAAGAAGGTGCAAAAAACTGATTAGGTTCCCTTCTTGGAATCTCAATATCCCTACCTGTTCAAGGCCCATCCTACTATGATTTTTGTTTTCAGCCGAAGCGTAAGGTATGGGAGAAGGTGAAGCCTCAGAAGAAGAAGGGAGGAAAAGCAAAGAAAACTCAGGTTGGTCGTGAATTTCGGCACTATTTGTTCGAGTTTTGCGTATAAGAACGGAAAACAAGAACATTTTAATTGTTTGTTGCTTATACGGTATATAATATGTCTGTTTTGCTCTTTTCCCACCGTATAAAAGTAAATCTCTGTAATGTTTCGGATTTATCTTTAAAACTAATTTCAACCTATTTTAGCCGAAAAAGGTTGTCCCCGTGGCGGCTCCAGTGGAAAAGGAAAAGACAGAAGAAAAGGAGGACGAAGAGAATGCCGACAAGAACACCAACAATGGCGAGGACGTGGGTTTTTCACAGACCCAAGTAAAATAGTGCAAGTTCAATGCTAGTGCAACTGAAAGTAACGTGCGTGACCCTAGAAACGGACATAAACGAAAAAGCAGTTTTCGCTTCTAAATAAAAATGAGCTTCTTACCGATGGTTGTCCGAATAGCAAGAAAGATTAACGCCGTTTCCGATTTCAAATTTTGAAGATTCACGTACTAGAACCAAAGATACAGATTCTTCTCTGTACTGTAGGATAGTCACACCTTACCAGTGTGTTGTTTTTTCACTTGTCTGTTTTAGAAAAAAATACAAGGTTTGACTATTCTTTAAAAGAGAACTACCTCTGAACACTTTAATTTCGCATATGAAATAGCCTATTTTCGTAAGATTTGACACAACCGAGGCTAATTATGTTCATAGGTGCGATACCCCGGTTATTTGACCGGGGGACCCTTACTTGTTTTTCCAGCCCGGGCTGAGGGGACCCATAACTATTCTAAAACTGCTGCAGTTTCTGGCAAAGTACCTAGAGGGGACCTCGGACCTATAACTTTTCGCTTTTTTCTCCTGGAGGGATGCTCAATTCATCCAACCCTCGAACCGTCACTATCTCACCTATGATTATGTTGGTCATTCTATTGTATCCCCAGAAATCTCCAGAGATACAGGGGACACATAAGGTTGTATTGTACAGCTGAATTAAGTACTACCTGTTTAAGCTATGCGTCATAAGTATATTTACTTTATTACTTGGCTCGTTGTACTAACTATTTGTTTTCAGGACGAAGCATCATTCTCGGACAGCAACTCGATTGGCAGTGAAGACGGTGACGATTTCGAGGACTTGGGAAAGAAGGTAAATAGAATACAGTGCTGTTTGTTGTTGTACGCTTTTTTAGTTCATGATGTATCATATACCTTAATTTGTTAATAATCTTTTCAATAGTGGTTTCTAAGTTGTGGCCGAGTTGAAATTTTTCTACGACGTTTCGGACGTTATGGTTATCTAATTTTTGACTTTGGTAGTGTGGCAGAGTGGGTTGTACCTATGCACTATGGTCGTTAAAGTCGTGCGGGGAAACGTTCTTCTACTAGTTACATCGTGATCGGTGAAGCAGTGTTGATTTGTTCTAACCTATCCGAGTTTCAGCCTATTTTGGAGACGAAGTCCCACAAGACCCATGTCGTGCACAGTCCCTACTACCCCGGAGAGAAGTTTGAGTGGTGGTAAGTACTGTTCTCTTATTAGAGGACAGGGTTGACCGAATATGATCCCCCTAAAAAATTGAAATTCACCAAAAAACATTAAATTATTCTTCATAGTGCGGAAGTGGGAGAAAAAATAACCACCATATAGCAGAAATCTTCATACATAATTTCGCAATTTTTTGACCCCGGTGGTGCCTTTACCGTTTTTCACTTTACTGGTGTATGGCAACAGTCAGGTAACATTAGATAGATATAAGCGGTTCCGAACCTCCGAGGGGTATCATAATGATTACATTTTGTCAGTTTTGGTCAAATTCTGGTTCGTATCAACCACAATTATCAATTTTTGTACTTTGCAGGTGGATCTACCTGATTCAGACGGACAAGAAGACTGGTCGTCGTCTGGCCGCCCACGCTATCTCCTGTAAGACGCTACTGGACGAGCAGACGGTTAGTTAATGCTAATAAATAGTAAATACGGCATATATTATTACTACAGATGCGAGAGAGTGTACCGTAGAGAGGTGAAGGGAGTATTGTATTTTCTTCTAGCGTTTTCTGGGTTCCACAGTTGAATTATTGAGGTCGCCCAGTCCTAATGAACGAATCGATCTAACAGCCTAACCTCGTCAACGCACCGAATTCCGCATCTAAAATCATTCGTTTTCAAGTGCGGCAGAATAGTAGTCGGTTTCTTATATAGTTCTAGCTTTTTAGGCAAGCTCATAGCTCATCGAAGTGAGATAAAAGTTAATTAAGATCCTAAATAAGATAAAATAACCTAATATAAATTCATTAAGATCGTTTCCAATTCCAATCGTTGTATACAATTGTCGCTTCAGGTTGAAATTCGGTTCGCAGCTCCTCCCCAGAAAGGAAAGTACAATTATCAGCTGATTGTTCGCTCCGACTCCTACATGGATGCAGAGTATAGCAAGGAAATCAAGGTACGTGAGGCATCAAAAAGTTATACTGTTGTAAAATTGTTCCAGTAGACGTTCTCCTTTCTGCCAAAATTGAGATTTTTCAAGAATTATCAAAAGTTTTGGTCAAACCTTGGCACCTTGCTGTCCTGTGTAACGTGTCCTTATTTTCTTAGATGTTGAGTGTTCGCCTTTTCGTGTAGGTCAGACGTATACAATCCTAGACGACGTCTGAATTTTGGTCACCCAAAAAATCATGAAAAACTCCAAAAACTCAGATATTCACCAAAAAATTCGCCGAAATTGGGTCATTATCTGGATTTTGAACAAAAAATATCATTTTTATCACCCAAAAAATAGATAGTTACACCATTTTTTGTTCTGTCACCCAGAATACAGAGAGTCGTCCAATAATTGTACACGCCTGGTGTAGGTTATTGTAGTGGCTAGTAACTATTTCGGTATGATTCTAATGCATTTTTTATGGAGTCAAAGTCTGTTTATTTATTATATCATTATAATGTTCTATTTTTGCAGCTGGAAGTGAAGGAGGCTCGCGAGGTTGTCATTTCGAAGAACGTGTACGATGATTCCGAGGACGAGGTCGCATCGGATGTGGAGAGCAGTGACGACTACACGGAGGGTTCCGAGTCGGACTCGGACTAGTGAGGTGGGCGTTTATAATATTGATGATAAAGTTGTGTTATTATTAATAGTATTCAAATTCACCGCTTAATGGGAAAAATGGTTGGTTTTCTCGTACTTCAGTGAAAAACTGGTTCAATAAATAAGGTTGGGAGAAGTTGCCTGTTTTTATATAGATTTTGACTTTGTCCATGAGAAAATTGGTTTTTTCGTACTTCTGTGAAATATTTTTGGTTCCTGTGAAAAGTTGTTAAAGAGTAGTCGGTTGTTGCAGGTGATATAGAAGCGAAAAATTGCATTTCCTGGTAATTTCACGAAAATCTGTTCTCTTCCCGTCGTTCGTGAAAACTACGAAATGAGAACAGAGTTCTCAATTGAACTTTTTTTCAAACTAACCAAGGCAAGTATGTTGGTTATGAAGCCATTTCATTACAATTTGCTAAAAGGCGCTATTTCAGTGGTTACCTGTTTGGTTGTCTGAAGGAGGAAAGAGTCTGTGATAATAATATAATGTTGTTCTCTTTGTACTTGTTCGGGGTGCTTTGCCAGATTGTTTCTTAGGTAACAGAGGAATAGGTATATAACAACACACAACTTATTCATATAACTTATTGATCAGGGTGGGCACTTCTTGTGAACTTGATTGTTTTATGTGAATTTGTAAAAGATTTGAAGAAGTGCAGCCCGCGCAAATATACTTTCATTCATTTCCTGTGCTCTCATTTGTTCTACAATTGATCAAAACGTTTTCTTACTGAAGGCTGTGAGTCGCTTTTTATTTATTCGTTATTCATGAGTTTTAGTTATTATTCTAAGTTCAAGTTTCCTTTTTCTGATGCATCTATTTTTCGGGGTTTTATGCATAGGGTCCTTTTTATCACTGTTCGACCCTAAGTTACCGTTTGCCTGTAATATAAGAGATTTGATTAAATTATTGTTGTTTCCAATGAGCTGTCCTGTGTGAATGGCATTTTTCTTTCAATGAAAAATTGATGTTTTGTTTGATCTCTTTCGGCTACGAGGATTTTACGAAAGGCATAAACTGTGTGAGACAAACTTGTCTCCTTACGCATTTAGAATGTTGGCTGTAACTGATAAAAACCTATATAAAAAGTTTATTAAACCCATACAAATCACCGAGTACAATGTAACATCCGCAATGTAGACTTAGATACATTACCTGGTAAACAATACAGCATATAACAACAAGAAGACAGTATCAGCTAGAGTAAAATGAATATAATACAAAAGATATAAATATAATACAAAATAACACAGTATCTCAGGTACTTATCCGGGCGGCCAGTTCATCTGTCTGCCTCCCATGACGTGAAGATGGAGATGGGTGACCGACTGGGCGCCGTGTTTCCCGTTGTTGACCACGACGCGGTAGCCCTCGGCGAGGCCCAGGTCACGAGCCACCTGAAATGCAAGTAGAATTTCAGGGTCAGCTTCTACCAAATAAGGCTTATACCGTGTATCTCGCACCGGCCCGCGGAGTTTGTAGTTTGATCCCGTTGGTTTTCCAGTAAAAATTCGTCAATTATGGCGTGTATCGAGTTTAGTCTACAACAATTGGTCGCTCCACATAGAATCGATAAACCTAGTATGATATTTCTTGACCTGAAAATCGCACTATACCGTGCAAAAACTCAGCTATGGCCATCCCCTACACTAACGAATGGTAACGTTCTAGATCCAACGTAAAAACACTTCGGCAAAAGTGCAGTGACGCTAATATTAAGTGAGCGTAACGAGTACTCTTGATCAGTTATGAAATCAAACATTCAAAATCTCGTCCAGTCTCCTGTCATAAAATAAAGTTTCCACCCTTTGGTATTGACAGCCTACAATGTAAATCTCGCTGATTGCAGTCAAAATTGCGCAGATAAATGGGCCATTTGGTCATAAAAAAGTAAATGCTATAATTTCGATAACGCCGCCACAATAGTGCCTAAATACCGTAATAATGAATGAACACACCTTCGATGCAGTGAACATGAGCTTTCCCAGTAGAGCGGAATCCTGCAAAGAGAAAATAGTACACAATAACAATCATTCTAGACAAACACCAGTAACGTCCCTCCGACAAAAAGGAGTCCGTTTTAAGAATTGAACAAGCGAAAATTAATAATTTTTTTCTTGTTTTCGATTTTTTGTGGCTATTCGGACATCTTTACTGGGATACGATTCTAAGAGGAATGAGACGTCACTCGTCTCCTATTCGTTCCAGGATCAGTTGACTTGCGTTGCTTCACCTTCGCCATAAAACGTGGAAAATTGACGAAAAAACGAAATTTCGGGTAAGGCTAAGGCGCCATAGAAAACAACCAAAGAAACAAATATAAACAAAATGTTAGTTTCTACGCTAGTTTTTATCCCGGACTAATTTGATTATATATTATTTCGACTGATTATTTTATGAAATGACAACTAACTTCTTCCTTGGCCATTTCCAGCATGGCAATTCTTCTCTTGGGAATTACAAGAAAGTGGGTGGGAGCCTGTTTGGACACATCGTGGAAAGCCATGACCTTAAAAGTAAAGAAAATTAGACAATGTAAAAAATAATATGAATCAATATACTCGAAGCGGGAAGATGGTGGCAAAAGCGACAACGCTAAATACCACATGAGCAAAACGTGTTCTTTGAAAGTTTCAGGGGCTAGAAAAATCCAAAACTGAAGAATCGTTCCACTTTGATCTCTTTTTCGGTTACATCCCTAGTGACACCCGTTAATCAACGATACCAGCTGGCAATACAATAGCAATACAATACAATAAAATACCAGCTGGCACGTTGAGATATTCAATGGACATTGAGCAAAAGTAGAAATGAAAGATGAATTTTCCTTTTTCACCATAGGGGTGTCACTCACACATTAGTAAGGTGGTACTATTACAAAAAGGATCAGTTTTCGATTCAAAAACATGAACCTTCCACCTTCGTTCACCCAGATATTGGCGAAAATGAACCAGTAACATGTTAAAATAGGTTCTGGAGTCTGGATGGTACTTGTTAAAATAGGTTCTGGAGTCTGGAGGTTTCGCAGTAATCAGTAAACCAACCTCGTCATTTTCATAGATGACGTTGGCCGGGATCTCCTTTCTGGCAATCTTGCCGAAGATGGTATCCTCTTCTAGGACGGCGGTCTGCGCCTTATCTACCTCGGTCGCCATTTTAAAGGATGAGGAAATAGACCTATGAACAAAAACATTTCTATCACTTTAAGATTGAAAACAATTATATAAAATGGACCTGTTAATGAAAATTATACTAGCACATATACTAGCACTCAAATTAAAAACAGCAATGTAACCGAGTGTGTATCAATATTGTGAAGCGGTATCGTAGCTGATATGCAACCAAGTGAGCACCGAACTCTTGGATTCACTGGAAAACCGGGTCCTTAGCGAACCGAACCACAAACCAGAAATTGGAGACAGGACAGGTGACGATGACTTGGAACTGGCATTCAAACCGGCCGGTTCCCCAGTGAACATAAAAGTTCGCGTTTCGGGAAGGACACGGTTCGGTACTCTAGTGTTTGTCATCGCAGGCCAAAAAGGAGAAAATAGATTAACACGGTTTTATCATGTTAATGAGGGTTCTAGTATGTAGTTGAATGGCTTTTAACACTATCTACCTATGCAATAACGATTCGTACGAACCTAAGCTGTCGAGAGGGGTTGGCAGTGAGCAGCAAAGCTTTTCGACTACTCGGACAGAACTTTGAAAGTTCCAAAACTGTTCGAAGAGAGCTAAAGCGACGGAACATTAAAGATTGGAAGAGAAATTATGAAGAACCGCTGAAAACTGCGCGATTTTGGAAAATGTTGCCGAGTCGTTTTAACACAGCTGCATAGCGGCCGTTCACACAGAATTAAAATACGTGATCACGTATTTGCTCGGCAGCCCACTAAGCTGCAACGTTAAAATTTTTCCTCTGTGCTTCAAGTTTTTTCTGTTTCAATAAGTTTACGTTTGCATGCCATAGTTTGCGTCTATTTTTATAATTGCTCTTCACTGTCTAGGTATAAGAAAGCTATAGAATATCAAACAAATTCGTGAAACGAGAGCGATTGTGCACTTTGTCACTCCACGTCATTGCATTGGTTTTGGTTGAACGGTTTTCTATCTATTTTATTGCTTGTTTGTTTGTGGGGTATTTATTTGTGTTGGATTGTACTCAAACTTTCATTCACCGACTATATTTTCAGTGAGAATATGGCCGACACATCTGGGGAAACTGAGAAGGTTGTCGCCACTTTGAAAGCCTATTTGAAGCTCTGCAGCAAGTCTGTTCACAGATCTGTGATCTTAAAGGTATTTCCCGTTGTTTTCCTCGCTTTTGCGTTGTATAGCGTATTTTGTCGAGCTTGTTGAACCATTGATTCAAAATAAAATGAGCAAGATTTAGAAAACGAGCCTTTAGCCAAAAACACGAAAATTGTATGATACCGGAGGCTCAAACACGGTTGAATGTAAATAAATACTTTATTCTGTGGAAAAGTGCATGGTGTTTGGTGTACTGTTAAAACCTACAAAAAATTACCAGTTTTGTGTCAGTGAAGTTCACCTCATATATCATTCGAATTAGAAGGGATGCTTGTTAGGAGTAGTTACAACTGTGTGTTCAGGCTTATTTTTTGTTCGTTCCAGGACACCACATTTCTTGGGTTGTTGACTTCTCTCCTCTCCAATGAAAACCCTCAAATAATGACTTATATTGTAAAGGTGAGTGCCTGTTTACCAATCTTCCGTAGTTTTATCATGGTGGGTGATATCAGCTTTTTTATCGAATGAATAAATGAACGATATTCCGTTTTCCGTTTTGGAGTTGATACAAATATGTGTGTGACCTCAGGAATAGGTATTCGTCTTTGCAATAACTTTTTCGTTGAGGTTCTCATACTGTGGAATCCTGGATTCACCTCAAATTGACGTGACTTATTTCTAACACATTTGTAGAGCTCACGTTTTCTTCAAAACCGTCTAAAGTCACTCTGTGTCGAGTGTCGACTAACTTTCGTCTAGTTTAAAACCTACGCCTCAAACCTTGAATATCAAGAAAATTTATCCTAATCTTTTACTTATAATCAAACTCATCGTAACGCCTGAGCTATTCTCTACTATCCAGATTCTGTTATCGTTGACGGAGCGCAAAGAAGACGCCGTACTTCTGACTGCGGTACCGGGCATGGATGCCTCTATCGGTCAGGCGGCCGAGCGGCCATTCCCACCCACCATCGCCCACAATCTATTGATCATCTCTAGTAGAATCAGAACAGCCAAGACGCAGCAGATGCCGTGAGTTGGTATTTATTTAAATAAACCGATAAGCACAGAAACTATATGACTTTGCATGTAAATTAACCCGATTCCATAATGAATAATGTTCGACACGGTTTCCCTCATTGAATTATGGTTAGCGGTAGAAGTAACGGTTAACCCAACAAAAATTTCGCATTCCGATGAGGTACAAGCAGATGACGTGGGTCCGCTATGAACCCACCCAAAAAATTGTCCAAATAGTCGAGAAAAATAAATGAAAAACTTTTTTCCCCGAGAAAACGAGAAAATGTGTCCCTTTTAGTCAAATATCGGAAAAATAAAATTAAAAATTTTTTCTCTCTAGTATCGAAAAATACTGGTCGATGAAAAGTCGATTTCTGGTGCAAAATCATGATGTTTTCCGTATTTCGATCAAAAACTGGTTCTTTTTGTTCTATCATTATTGTTTACAGGCCTAGTTCTGCCGCCGGTGATAGCGGTATAGTGGGTCTGGGTGGCGGCCAAGTTAGTGATGGCGGAACGCTGCGTCGGAAGTTTGTGGCCAGAAAGTCGAAACAGATTGTCTTCGAGTTTGAAGAGTTATCGGAGGTAAATGTGCCGTTTCTGTTGTATAGCCGCTATCTATTTTCTCATGCCCATGATAGTTCTAAAAGATGATGAAATTCTTCTTCATCATTCTCGTTCTTCATCCTCTTCATCACGTTCTTCATCATTCTCATATGGTCGGTGTTTTTTGGATAAATGTTTTCCGTTCAGTTATGAGATGTCGACATCATTAAAATTTCTTCCAGTTCTTTTTACTTCTCCTGAGTGAATAGTGAAAATAAAGCTGGTCTATTCCAGGACCTTAAAATTGAGGTTGAGCGATCGCTATTGGCCAAAAAGGGGGTGATCAGTGTCTATTTCATCGTTTCCGACAAGCGCGTCATCATGAGGACGATTCTCTCTATGGATGTTCAGGTAAGGTTGTTCTTATGATCTGTAGATCAGCCAAAATTTGAAAAAATCAGGTTATTTTCCAGGTAAAATTATATCTTAGTGGAAACTAGGAAGATGGGTACTTTTCCGAGCCATAGTCAGACTTAATTCGTGTAATTTAATTGATTTTATCAAGTTTTGTAGTACAGACAACTATGAGTTGGCTTAACAATTGTTCTACCTCGTTCTATTCTCTTTCTATTCTTTTCCTCGTGTAACTCTCGGTATAACTGTCTACTTTGTACAGGATATGGCGGGCATTCTGTTCGATTGTGGTTGTGAGATGGTCACCCATGTGGTGCGCATCGACGGACAAGATGAAATGTTCACCATGCTGGCTAGTGAAAGGAAGGAAAAGGTGAGTGGGGCTTAAAGCAGGACCAATATGTGGGCCAATCCCGTGTCAACGGCCCTTTAAACTGCAATTGAAAAGTTGCAGTTCAAAGGATTGAAGCGTTAGGAATTTAGGATTGGACCACATTCTCGTCCTTCTTCAAGTTCAGACAACATCAGTGTCGTTCGAATGGAATCTTGTTTTTAGGCTTCACTTCAAATTTTATATTTTTGGATTTTGGTACTATTAGTTCTTACCATAGTGTGGAAAATGATAAAGGTCGAGTCCTATAAGGCTCGTTGAAAGGTAACTATTTTTCCGATTTATTTTCCTGAAATTTCTCATTTTGGGAGGGGGGATATTTGAATGAGTTTCGTACACAGGTGGCCGGTTATCTGAGTTTCTCTGGCAATTCAGCTACTTTTCGGAAACCATGTCACCATACCATTAAAGTGAGAATGTTCTATTGAACCGTGATTCAAATCATAGAAAAGGCATCAACTATTTCCAGCCGGCTGTCGGTCTGCCCGACTACATTGACGAAATGGAGGTGGCCGATCCGAAGTCATGTATGGTCACCAACGATTTCGCCAAGTCACAGAGCGGCGGCGGATGGTTTAACAGTATCTCGTCCCTGGTTAGAGGTAGTTTGTGGTAGAGCTGTTATTGTGTTATCGTAAATTACGAATTCGATAATAGCGTGAACATAATCCGAAAATGACAAGTTCCCTTTTGGCCGGAATCGGACAATAATGACTATTTCGATCCATTATTCAGACTTTTCTACAGAAAGTGACCCAATTTTTCGATTTTCCCGCTTTCGCATCGAAATAGACAAAGTTGTCCGATTCCGGCGAAAAGGGAACTTGTCGTTATTGTTAATTATGTTAACGCTATTATCGATTTTGTAGCGCATGTTCACGCAGCGGTAGATCGTACTCGATACTCGTTATTGACTGTTCTACTGCAACTGGTCTGTTGTTAGACTTATCTTTTTAACGTCGTGCAGTTGGTTTTTGTGAAGAATATGAAGTCTATGACGTCAAAAAGAGTGGGTATTGTAATTTGATTATTCATCGTGCCTCCTCTTTGATCTGCATAAAACATTCCCTGGTTCTTGTTGGCCAGGAGACGATCTCTCTTAGATTTCGCTTATCTTTCTCTTTGTTCTCATGATTTTGAGTATCTCATTCTGCATCTGCTCTGCTATTGCTTTACTAGTTTCGATTGTATTGAATGAAGTCAATAACAGGATAGGCTGTTTTGCGCATTTCTTTGAATGGTGTAGTTGCCTTTTATTATATGTGAGAGTGAGATTGTGAGACGAGTATCACTTAAGCCTTCTTTTCATAATCCTATACGGTCTGGTGTTGTACATTTGCCTTCGTGGTCACCCGTGTGTTGATATAAAACAGTTTAATCATTTCATTCATGTTCGACGATCGATATGTTTATAACATTGAATATCTCTTTTTGTTTACTTTATGCTGTTATGTTGTTGGTGCTGATTATTGTCGGAAAATTGAAAATTAGTTTATTTTATATTTATCTTTTTTTATCGAAGATTCCATAATCCATTGCTTTAAACTTCCCCATTTGAAAATTCAAAAAGTGACAATCATTTTTCTGTTATAGAACATTTTTTTTAAATGGTCAAGTGTTATAAGTTGTGCGTTTAGCGAGTGGAACGTTTGCAACACTTTGCCATCTCGTTAATTTGCAAGGCTGCTGCTTATTAGATTAGGACACCCGCATCCCTGGCAGGGTGGGGTGTAGTGTGTGGCCTTTGGCCTAGTCGCGCCAGCCCCCCCCCCCCCCCCCTCTCCAAATATGGTCCGCATTGCTAGGAATATGTGTCATCATCCCCCGCGCTCATCATACCTTTTTGGGGTGTCAATGTGTTTTGGGGGATTCGCCAGTATTTTTGAAGCTAAAGCTTGTATTGTATATTATCATTAGCATGAGGAGGCGGGATTACTTGTGTAGTTTCTGTGTTGACTAGTTGGTTTTAATTCTAAAGTTCCCATTTTGTGTTTGATTGGATTCATTCTATGAGTGGTTCCATGTAGTTTGTATGTGGATCGGTTAAGTTGAGTTGCTATTGTTTAAATTGTTAAATTTTTCTGAGATTTGTGCTCGTTTTATGGATACTCAGAATTGATTGATAATTTTTCTAGTGTTCGTGAATGCGTGCTGACACCGCGGTGGCACACCCAATTGGCCAAATGAACCACAAGGACGACTACATGACTGAGCTATATCAGTCCTATCAGGGTGAGCAATTTTCCCACGGTTGCTACTTTAACTTTTATAATAATAAAAAAAATACGGCAACCATTTCAGCCGTTTAGTACTTGGCATAACAATAATAGAATCACCCATTTAACATTATCAGCCGTAGAAGGACGTACATCTTATTGTTATATGTTATTAGTGTGATTGAAACCAAAAGTTGGTACCGAAGAATATCACGTACATATGTGTGCCCTTCTTTAGCTTCTTCTTTTTTTGCACCGCAACAACAAAAGTCAAAAGTGCATGTTTATGAAAATGATCAATCCAAATGGTGGTGTCACACGTCACACAACTATTGATCTGGATAATTACGTATTTGGTCATTCTAGATGCGAATCAGAACTACGCGGAGAGCCGTACGTCTCGCGTTCGGGCTGCGATGTTCAGCGACTGGGATCCGACCACCTCGGATGCCCCGCCCACCAGGAGCACCATTCTCGACAAGGTATGCAGGCCAATTCTTCATTTAACCGTTTTCATGGTTACCTAACCCTTTTTGGTAACTTTCTCTAGGTTGCCCGCCTGGTAATCAATTTTTTGGTTTATATTATCGAAAACAGGTTGAATAAATACGCGAATAAATGTTTCGCGTGTTGAAAGTTGTGAATTTCCACGTTTTACACATACGCGAGGCGACTTTGTTGTGCACAAATTTTGATTGAAAATTGGGTGTTTTATTTCGGTGACCAAACTACAAAACGGGAAAGGAAGTGATGTTTTCACCAGTGAAGGCGACTATTGTTGAAACTATGGAAGCTCTAAATCTTTATTTAGTGAAAATCGGGTGCTTCAATGAACAATCCAACAATGTCGCCCTACTTTTGTTTTACATAAGTGAACTAATAAAGAAGAAGATATATAGGGCACGTGAGCAAGAAAGGTTTTGCAATATCGTTTCTGAACTTGTCTCTTCTATTTCGTAGCTGTTGGTTCCAGTTGTCCTTCGACGCAAACGAGGTGAAGAACGCGATTGTGGATCTGCTCCGCTTTGAGGGTGCTTCGGATATCAGTACACTCGGGGTACCAGATCTGGTGGAAATGATGGCTGATCATGATGAGGTTGGTGGAAATATTCACTGAATATAATATATTATTAGTACGAATGTACCATATAAATGTAGAAGATTGCGTTTGGAAAATCGGTAAGTAGCTAGAACAATTGAAAGTATTGGCTCTTGTTCAGGTGAAAATTGCTAGCTATAGTTTGGTCTCTGAGAAACTGTTTTTCTCGCGAATTCGGATTGAGACAAAATTGAGGTTCATATGTCTTCGGAATTATAGTGCGAATGCTGAATGTACAATACGAAACGATTGGTATGTGCTGCCTAGAATTAATTGATACGTTTCGTGATTGTTTATCAGGTGCAGGCTTTATGGGCGGACTTTCAGACAACATCAGCAATTCTATGTTGCATTACAATTTTATTCCACTATTAAACAGTTGCTGTTTAAATAAGTTTGACTTTAATATATATGGCTCTGACGAACTACAAACTACAATATTTTTAAGCTGTAAATTTTTAATTAGATTGACTTCAACTTCTAATATATTATATCTGACAAACTACAATATTTTCTCATTTTTAAACGACGTTTATATGAGAACTGGCCATTGAAAATGTGAAGGTAGCATTCATCTCCAACGCAGAAAGCACTATCTTTTTTCGTATCAGTAAATTGAACAGTATACCTATTGTAACAATTATTTTGAATGGCTGCGTCCTCTCTATTGAAATGTTTCCAGTCTGTTATGGCGCGGGCTGTTCATCAGGTCTACCTGCTTTCGCAGGAGGACAGAACCGTGTCGTCGTACCCCCATCTGATTGAGGCTCTTCTGAAGGCCAGCAGGTAAATATAGGCCAGTAAGGTCCGACTGTTCGACAGAAAATAGTCCGATTTTTGAAGTTTATACACGTGAAAAGGGATGAGTTTCATCACAAATGGACAAATTATCCCGTTTTTGGAGAAAAATCTAGTTTTTCAATTTTTTTCGGACTGTTCGTACACTTTTACTGGGACATGGTACATATACTTCGACGTTTCCCAGCCAGCATGTCGTTTTTGTAGCGGCATTGCCGAAATAGTGCTCAGATCAGGGAGGCGCAGACTGCGGCCTCACTTCTGTGGCCTTCATCTTTTCATGCCTTGTCTAACACTGAATTCAGTTATTTGCTGTTTCAGAAGTGACAACGCCAATGTGAAGCGAGATGCGATGGGCGCCCTGTCGCACATGTCGGAGTACCGCGAGGGCTGCATGCACATATTCCGTTCCGGCGGACTCGCGGAGCTCATCCGCATGCTCGGCTGTAATGTCGAGGTGAGTTGAAGAATTTTTATTAAATAAACATAATTAGGTTTAATGAAATCAAGTTAACTAGGATAAAGTTATTACATGAATGATTAAATAAATTAAAAGTAGTAAATACTATCTATGAAGTTGATATTGACTGAGTTTAAAATAAAATACATCGCTTCGGCTTCGGCCTCACCACCTTTACGATGTCTTAGGACTTAGGGTCAGTGGTCGGTGGTTTTGGCACATCGAACACCCTAGTAAAGTCATCCGAATCATAAAATGTGAGAAATGAACTATTTTTGCTTATATAGGAAAAAATAAGCAGATGCAAAATCATCACATTATGATGTTACATGTCTTCATTTCCATAGGATAGTCACACCTTAGACCTTACTGGTATCTGGGTTTCAGCCTATACGAGAATAGAGGAGGGTTTCTATTTGGACTGTAACCTTTTTTCAGAGTGTGGTCCACTATGCCGTGATGACGTTGCGCAATCTGCTGATGTACGTGGAGCCAGTGAAGGTGCAGGCCCGTAATCTGGGTGCAATCGAGGGACTGACCCCCCTGCTCTACAGGAACAATCCCAAGCTGCTGGCCCAAGTAGCGGACAGCCTGTACTTTTTGTTGTTGGGTGGGTTATTTCGAATGTTGAGTCATATTTTAAGTTAGTTTTCATGACTTTGAAAGTTCAGAATGGTCATGGTTGGTGGAGAGTAATTCTCAATAGTTTGGCTTTCTACCATTATGAAAAGAGAAGTGAGCCTATTATCTGGTATTTCATGCAATGCTACATCATGTGATGAATCTGAAACTCGTTCACAAAAATTTTATGTTTCGGAGTTTTGGACGTTATCCAAGTAAAATCATAATAGAACTTCTCTTTCAGATGACCCGCAATCGAAGATTGTTTTTCTCTCCCTCCAAGGACCGGAAACACTGATTCACATTATGAAAAACTATTCCGAGCACCGGTGAGATTCTTTTCGATCATTACGCCTACCAGATATATACACCATGGACTTTTCACACTCAAATGTTATCAAAAAGGTGTTCACATTGAATGTTTCCTAAACCCCTGCACGATGTTCTATATGTCTGAAAAAAATATAGAAAACTTTCCATTTCAGAAAACTGATGTACTGTGTGATTCGTTGTATCCGGGCCCTCTCGGTGTGTCCCCAGAACAAGTCGGCTCTCATCGGATTAGGTAGGTTCTTATTACTTTTCATAGCTAAATTCAAACATATATTAATCTAAACTAAGCATAGCTGATTTAACGTTTAAGTTAGTCAGCTCTGAACCTAGTTATACCCTAGCTGATTATCTGGTCAACTCAGAAATGTTGGGAAAGTTATGAGTCCTCCTAGCTCAGTTAAAGAGAGGGTAAAAAAATCTCTCGGTCAATTAACCGGAGTATTGCACCTATGGTTGATCAACTGTGAACTCCTGACTACTTTGTTCGCATCAGCGGAAGCTATTCAATCAATTCACCAATCTCTGACGCAACATTTGCCACCTAAACCTCGATCCTCGATATTCTCAGAATATTGCTATAGGGAACAGTTTGACGACATTTCTCGTATTTTTTTTGTATTTCTCTGTTACAGGCTGTCTGCCGGCGCTGTACAACGAGTTGAGTCTCTCTTCTGACGAGCGAACTCGGCTCGCCATTCTGGTCTCGATGCGGAATCTCTCGGACGCCGCCACGAATGAGGAGAATCTGTCACCATTGGTTCGTTTTCTTGTTTTCCTTCTCAGTCTTTGATATTGATTCCATAATGGAAATATTTTCTGACTTTCATCAGTGTTTTCTCGATAGGAGACAACGGTTGGTAGTGTTCCACAGGTCAAAAGCAAGATGCTTTTAATTCCGGGAAATGACGATTTCAAAATTTCGGTAACTCAAAGCAGCGTTCTCGCTCGTTCTTGTTTTAGTTTTGAAGACTCAAATAAGAAGTCAACAAGATAGACCGTGGTTTTGAGCAATGTTGGATCTTAATTTCTAACAGGTCGCTTGTAACTTCATTGAAGCTTGAATATAGAAACCATAGGTGAGATAGTGTCGGTTCGAGGGTTGGCTGAGTTTAGCACGTTATAGGTTCCCTCTAGGTAATTTGCCAGCAACTGCAGCAATTTTGGAATAGTTATGGGTCCCCTCAGCCCAGACAATAAAAAAAAGTTAAGAGTCCCGAGGGTATCCGGGGTATCTCAGATCTCAAATATGTTGGAAACCTTTTACAGGTTCTCCGTCTGCTGGATATTGTGCGTGAGGCGGATGCCGCTCTGACCGCCTGCGCCTGTGGTATTCTCAGCAATCTCACGTGTAACAACGTGCGCAACAAACAGGCGGTGAGTTCGTTTGCTTTTTTTCTTGTGATTTCTTTTCTTTTTTTTTTATCGTTTTTGGGATTCATCTTTTATAAAATTTTAATAGATTTGTTTAATGAATTCATTTTAGGTTTTCCCTATATCACTTCCTGACTGTTCTGCACGATAATGTTATGCGTGTACTGCAAGTAGTCACGTGAAATAAGCCAGTCTAGAGTTAGCTGATGTTCACGTTTCACGTGAGTAGTTCTTCATTCACATCTAGTCTATTTCTATTTCCATATCAGGTGTGTGCTCATCGTGGCGTCGAGTCGTTGGTGGAGGCGATTCGTCGTTTCCCGGATGTGGAGGACGCCACCGAGCCGGCTCTCTGTGTCCTACGTCATTGTACGGCCCGACACGCGCTCGCTGAACAGGTAAAGGGAAACATTTTGTGATTGGGATTTGGGAATGACGCGAAAGTTCCGTAACTGGGAGTTCAATAATTGATAACATAGACTCCTAGATCCTGGTATCAAATTAAGAGGTGTATATTGGATTTTGAAAGTCAGCTTCCACTAGCAATAAGTAAATTGAAGTTGGAATGGTTTCTTCGAAAGCTGTGAAACAAAAAATGATGGTCGTGTTCATTTTGAGGGCAAATTTCAGTAGCGCACAGCTGAAACTGAAAGTTTCTTTTTGTTCACATGTAACTCTGGTGTTTCAGGCCCAGAACGATCTGCGTCTCACGCAGAGTTTCCCCATTCTGCTGTCTCTTCTGGCTACTCTTCGTGCGCCAGTTATCAAGGCCGCCCTGGGGGTTGTGAGGAACTCGGCCCTGCTGCCCACTAATCTGGTCGAGCTGACTCAGGTAGGAATTCATTTTCTCAACTCGAGTTCATTTAAGTAACGATCTACCTTTGTTAGTTAGAATTTTTGGGCTGCTTCATTGAGTAATACACGAGTGGGAATCAAAGGCTTTTTTCGTTTCGTTCGCCATTTCTTCGTACATGTGATACTTCCAATTGTGAACCGTTACCTTTCATCACTATGTTTCAGGAGCGTACGGTGCAGGGCGATTCGGTGGTCTCGTTGGGCGTGGATATTCTGATGCGGGCCGCGACGGCCATTAGAGAGGACCCGTTGGCCGAGAGCGATGGGGTACCCATGTGGGGAGTTATTGAGGGTGGGTTCGCACTTCTCATTCGCTGAATAGATTTTATATTATGTTTTTGACGATGAGCTTCGATCTCTGAAACTTGTGAAACTTGTCCTACTCATTCCGGTACATTTTCAAGCGAATTTCTGCTATTCTTAAGGTAGGTTTGGTCATTATTCCGTGAAGAGTTATCTGATTCGATATTTACAGTAGATAAAGTGCTGTACCTTTGTTGAGTTTGTCATTATATGTGTGTTTTCCTTCAGGCGCGGTATCGGCTCTTCATCAGTTGGCTTCGCATCCGGCTGTGGCTGCTTCGCTCTATGATGCACCAGAATTTCTGGCTCTCGTAGTCGAGTTATTGGGAAGACCCGAGGTGAGTCTCTACTTACTACGGTATTTATGCATTTGGTTATATAGGGGTCTACCGCTATTCGGACGATAATCGCTTGGTTGTCTCTCTCTGCGCAATCGTCCGAATCGCCTAACCCTCCGTCCGAATCGCCTAACCCTCCGTCCGAATCGCCTAACCCTCTGTCCGAATCGCCTAACCATCAGTCCAAGTTAAGTAACTACATCAAGTAGAGTTTCCGAGTAATACTTGAAAAGGCAAACAAAAAACGCTTTAATTTGAATGAAGTTCATTAGCTAGGAGTAAAGTACATAGTTTATAGTACAAAGTAACACAACAGCACTACTGAAAACTCAACAACAAATAACAATCACAACAATAATAACTAACAAATTATTTACATATATACACATTACTACTTCTTCTTGTGCGACTTGTGAGTGGAATGCGGCGGCATTTCCAGGAGGTACTCTGTCATCTCATCGGCTGTTGGAGAAGCTGATGCGATGTTGACAGCGAAAGCTTCCATCTTGTCCTTGACTGCAGCTCGCCTCGCCAGGTCGAAATTGTTCACTTTCGAAGCGGTTCCCTAGAAACAATTATTACAGCTATAATACATGAATCGTGACACACAACGAAATATCCACCTAGCAGCCTGAGATTATCGCATGACTCAATAGTTACGATCATTTTAAAAATTATTTTTTGCGCATATTCAATTGAAACGTGAACTGAAATAGATCTAGCACGATAAATCGTTTCTGATCAATTGAACCAACTGGAAACTACTTCTAAGTAAGCTATTATTACCTTGATTGCATTTCTGAGAGTGTGTTCAGGAACAAGATTCTCCTTCTGAACTTGCTGAAGAACTACTGACAACTCCGGAAGTGTAGCTCCGAATGCAAATTGCAGATATGAAGATTCGGCAGAGTTTTCGCTTATTTTTACGTTCTACTGTAACTTGTCAACACGAAGTGAAACTGTGTATCTCAACTATAAAGTTTAATAGTGCTCGATCTATATATATATATATATATAGTATACCTGTATGGGTAGATGCACCTTCATTGATTTGCACCGTGCGCACACGTAGACGTCGTGGGTATTGTTGCAGCGATGCTTTTGAAATGAGTAACATGAGGCACAGTTTGGTATTGCGTACATGAGAATATTTGGACTACCCATTTTGGAGGTTTCCCGCTTACCCGGAAAGGTGGTGCGAACTATAGGAGGAAGAGGCAAACTTGTGTTTGTTTGACCCCATTGATGTTGTGTAGGAGTTACAATTTGCCCACCGTATAACCCCGGGTTGTATGAAGGAAGTAGTAGCGCTGAATTTTCACTAGCACCTAGTGTTGTGTGTGAGATGGACCAGGAGTAGGAGAAAAGTACAATGGCGCCGAAGACGTGATGGAAAGAGAATTTGGAGCAGGATAAGCCTGATAGAGATTTGAAGTAGAAGGACCCCCCAGAGTGTTAGAGAAAGAACTAGAAGAGTCATCTAAAGAAAGCAAAACTATATCTGTATCCATAGCTCCCCCGTTCTGAAGAGTACGGATGGGAGCCGGCGTGAGAGAGGGAGGATTCATGGTTGGAATGATTTGTTAGTTAGTTGTTTTAAGGGTCAAGCAAAGTTCCACCCATTTCCTAATTAGTTCATCTCAATAATGTGTTTTGTCACCTAACTCTCACTAACCACTCACGATACGGTTACAACATAATTGGAATGCAGTGGTTTGGTGCCGCCAGGATAACAGGTAATCAGTCACAAACTACAACTACAATTAAAAAATGCAAATGTATGGGGTCAAACAAGACAATTTGAACGAAGTATATCAAGAAAAGAAAAAAAATGTACTAAACAATATGAAAAAAGTTGATAATGCTGCCGACGAGGTGAAAAAGCTGCTTGAATGTGATGGCCGACGAATAGATTGAAAGTGTTTTCACGTATCTGCTACGTGAAAGTAGTTCGTACTTCCCATAATTTTTACAGAGTATGTAAGACTTTTGTAGTTGTGTTTGTAACTTGATCCCAGTGGTTTACGAACAATTCCGGTACCCGCTCCCTATACCAAGTCTTAGTTTTTGGGTTCAGGCTGAAATCGTTGCCACATTAGGCCATTCGGACGATTTCTCTGTCGTCGGTAGTTAGGCGATTCGGACGATTCATAAGAGACAACCAATTCGGCGATTTTCCATATTCCCACGGCCTATCGAGACGACCATTGAAAAATTCGTCCGAACAGGCTATGTCCCGTTATATAGTTGGGCTTGTTTTGAGATTGGTTTATTGTTGTTGTTGGTATCGCGCCGCAAAGCGCTCGGCGTCAGCTTGGTTCAGTTTGGTCATTGCTGAATTCTTTTTAGTTTTCAATAAACACTATAAACAGAACAGCTTTGATCACCTGTCCAAACAATATCTATATATGGTTTTCAGTTTTCAGGTTGCACAGATTTTTTTTTCAAAAATATGTTTCAATGGTCTATTGTAGGTATCAGGCTCCGAGGACGAGTTGATTGAACGCGAGCTGCTCGGCCTTCTGTACCAGCTGACGAAAACGCCGGAGGGAGCTAGGGCAGTGGAGGCAGCCGGTTGGTAGATAAGCATACCCGACTACTGTATTACACACCCGTTCTAACTCAATAGTTCTAGTTATCTTGATGAGAAATGAGATTGGCTCTGTTTCATGGAACCAGAAGGTTGTTATATTCGGCTCCTCTCTTGAAAAGAGAAATAAACCCGTTGCGCATTCAACTGTTGAAGAAGTACTGTGATGTAGTCCAATCCCAACGCTTCAGTCCTTTAAACTGCAATACATTTTTCAATTGCAGTTTAAAGGACCGTTGAAAAGAGATTGGTCCACAGAATTTATTTTGTATTCACACTCTTGAACTTATTTAATTTACGGTTTCAATAAATTATTCTATTCTATTCTATTCTACTTTGAACAGTTCTCCTCATTCAGGTCCGACACCGTTGTTGATGGACGCGCTGCGCTCGGAGCACAAGGCCGTCTCCACGTACGCATCGGGGGTGCTGAAGAACATGGAGAACGACAGACCCGTCCCGTATAGACAGGTTGGTGACAGTTACCGCAGGCTCCGTTTATACCAAAAACAGACTCATTTTCGTCGAAATGAAAACCTTACTGTTGTATGATTAGTAAAAAAAATCCATTTAGTTCTAATCATCTTCGCGATTTCGGGGGAAAACAGTCAGATTCGGACCTCGGACGACGAACGAAATATTGGTTGTCGTACCGGGCTACTTTGTGCTTCTCCGGGTGCAATCGCAATTGAACTATCCTCTTCATTACTTTTTTAGCCTGTGACATATACTTTGAGCAAAATGTGGTTATAGATCGTTAAAGCAGGACGATTATGTGGACCGATCCCGTGTCAACGGTCCTTCAAACTGCAATTGAAAAATGTATTGCAGTTTAAAGGAAGCGTTGCGATTGGACCACATAATCGTACTTCTTAAAGTAAGTGTAGGATCTACATGTTTGCAGGACCTGGACGCGGAGTTGACTAGTGGCTGGCAGCGTGACGGCCTGGAGCCGGAGCTGTTTGGGGAGATGTACCCGATACACGGGATGGACTCCAACCAGTTCGCCATGCCCCACAACAACAGCAGCTGGTTCGACACGGATCTATAGGGCAGATATTGATTGGTTATCGATTTTAATGGTTATTGATTATCCGTCTGACTTGATGGTGGTGGTATTAATCATTTCATTTTTGTTCCGCATCGGTAGTTTATTTATTCAAGATTATCGATTTTCGGAATATTGCCGGAGACTTCTAAGACTAGTTGATTGCTTCATGTATTCACAACTATTGGTTTTCTCCAAACACTTGTGAGATATTATTTCTCCAGATGGCGACCTTTTCAATATCCTCTTTGTTAACTGGCCATAATTTTTCTTCGAAATCTCTTGCGCATGTTCTACTTATAAGTTGTCATTCTCCCATGTCTTTTTGCATTTCTCCATTATCCACCAAATAATATAACCGTGTTTCATATAAGTAAATATTATATGTCCCGTAACTTATTTCATGTACTATATAATAATAATTAAATTTGTATGCTCAGATTTGAATGTAAATATATCTCATCTTATTATCTTATCATTTTTGATAATTCAGTTTGATACGCTCCTAATCTTTTGAAACATATTTTTCCCTTTTAAAATAAAAATTATTTATTATTCTGCTTGATATCTGAAATGATGCGTTTGATTATCGCTCTCATTGCTTATTGTCGTATTTTTGCTGTGGTGTTGAAATAGATAGACGTGAGTTGAGAAATTATCGAAAACTGCAAAACACCCTCGGTGACCTTACTTCATAATTCATTTATATACCTTCCTGTTTGGGAGTTAATTGTATACTATAATAGTTGTGTTATTATAATTATAATGATGTATTGTAAATCCAGGATGGCTCAGAATATAGTGTACGAATCGGTTATCGAGTCTGACGAGGATATGGAGGTCCGTGAGTCGGGATCGGACGAGACCGATTCGGATGAGGAAAAGGTGGAAAAGAAAGAGGACAAGGAAGAGGAGGTGAGCAAACTACAAAAGGATTAAAAAAGGACACTTATGTGGTCCAATCGCAACGCTTCAGTCCTTTAAACTGCAATAGATTTTTCAATTGCAGTCTGAAGGACCGTTGACACGGGATTGGTCCACATAATCGTCTAGCTTCAACTGTTTAATTGAAACTTGGTAATAGTTAACGAAGATATTAGTGAACTAGTGGTCTTCTGGCTTCCATTTAGAAAGAATGCCCCTAGGCTGATTTGGTCAATCCTTTATTCAATCGGATTTTTGGTAACCACTTTTGTAAGCACCTGATGAGGAAAAACGAAAAATGGTTATCCCAAACCGGTAAGATGTATGGGAGACTTCACCGGTCGATTTCTCTCCAGCGCTCTCGAGAAAAGATTAAAATATATAGACAAAGCGTCGAGTAAGTTTGATTTGCCTATCTACAACTAACCCGGTTTTTAGGTAACCTAACCCTTTTTTGGTAACCTATTATTGAGGTTACCTTGGTAGGTAACCTGAAACTAAAATCCGGTTACCGTTCAAACTAACGGTAAAAACCACGTTTTGCGTTAGAAAAACAGGTAACCGGTTTTTCATTTTAGGTCACCAACCGGTTACCTACTGAGGTAACCTGAAAAACAGGTTACCAAAAAAGGGTTAGGTTAGCTAAAAACCCGGTTAGATATAGAATTCACCAGTTTGATTAGATTACTCAAAGTTATGGTATCTCATTGATTAAGGTAGAGGAGGTTATCCCCATCGTACGCCATGACGTGGAGGAGCTGGAGGAGCGTGGTGACGTCATGTTTCACGGTCGCCCCGCCCACTCGCTGGCAGTTCATCACGACATGGGCAAGATGATTGTGGCTAGAAAAGCGGTCGAGTCAGTTTTGTTGTTTTATATTAATTTTCTTTTAATAAAACTTGTGTTACTTTATTAATAAAATTTACGTTATCGAATCAACCGTAGGGCCTTTGGCTCATTAGCTACCCATGCAAAAATAATGAAGCTTACCTTGATTTAGTTTCGTTACCAAGATAGTGAGACTAGTTTTGACTTGACAAAATTCATTGCAGTGAGTCTAGTAGCGACGACGTGTTGGAGCAGTACAATATTCTGCCCGGTTGGATGTCTGTCCCCGAAAAGGTGAGGTTGTGCGAATCATCAGTAAAATTGTCCTTTCACATTCATATAAGGTCACAGAACTAGTTTATTTTTCATGATAATCGGGAAAATTGGGCGCTTTTATGTGAAATCATTAGTTTTCCTTTTCATTCATTCAAATCGAAAAACGGCGTCTTCTGTGTAGAATGGGCACATCTTATTGGTATTTTTATACGTTTGTTTTGAATCTTTGGAAATATTCTATACATTTATTTTTCCAGACCATTTGCCTGGAGAATGGAGGCGTGGAATCGGTGTGTTTCGTGGGCGAACAAATCGTCAGCTGTCATTTGAACGGAAGTATCACCATCTCGCATCCGCACAACGACACGGTTAAGGTAGGTCAAACTCTATATCTCTATAAATTGTCCGATAAGTCATAAAAACTCAGTAAACGACCTTCCTTCTTGCCTAAACTCGAAGAATCGACCCATTCTTGATGCAAAATCATGATATTTGACAGAAAACCTGGTTACTACACCTCAATGGTGTGGCCAGAAAGTCGATCCCCCACTGCTGACCATCGGAAATCTCAGCAAAGCTTGAATGCATTAGAGTCGATGAGGCGCCAGACCGTTTTAGGAATTGAACTTAATTGAATTTGTATAAAAGCTTGTCTGTTCTTCAATATATTGTAGAAAATTTACAATGAAACAATATATAAACAAATGTACTTTGTATTTCAGCGCGTGCAAGTCTGTCCGGCATAAGTAATCCTGTGTCCTACACTTTGCACGCGTGCCAACCTTGGTTCAATTTAAAAATCGTTCACAAGAATCATTTTTAATGTGTTCAACTAGTATACCAATTTTCTTCCCTTTAAGCGCGTGCAAACAATTCACAATTCACAAAAATCTTTCATTTCATCTTTCATTCTTGATCTTTCATCTTTCATTCTTGATCTTTCATCTTTCATTCTTGATCTTTCATCTTTCATTCTTGATCTTTCATCTTTCATTCTTGATCTTTCAGCGTGTGCAAGTCTGTGCGGCTCCGCTGTGGTCCATCTGTGCGGTGGACGGTCAACGGGCGGCCATGGTCTCCCACTCGGCCATCCTATACGTGTTCAACGTGGAAGAGGGCCTGGTGGAGTGGTCCCTCAGTCTCGGGGTGGATAATAGGTTGTTCTCGGTCGCCGCCAAGAATAATGTGGTTAGTTTTAGTTTGAAAGTTAATGGTTAGAAAGAAGGTAAGCATATTGAATGTTGACATTGCTATGCTACAAGATTGAAAGTTTGTAGGTAGTTCTGGTACGAGTTAAGAGGTGGGGTATTCTTAGTTATCCTCAAAGATTAATGGAAAACTATGTTTCGCGGACTTCAAACTGGGTTGGAAGGTCGAATTCTTAAATTTATAAATATTCAGATGATTGAAGTTTCTTTGCTTTCCAGATAAGTTTCAGAGCCGCAAACAGAGTAAAATCGAACATTTTGCAGTGGAAGTTTTAGATTCTCAATAAGTTGTGATTCAGATAGCTGTCGGAGCCACGGACACGATTTTCGTCGTGAAGGACGGCGCCATCAAGCACACGCTGTCGGTCGCCAGGAAGGTTGGTTATTATAAATTTTGATCCAATTTGAAGGAATGAATCCGTGGAAAAAGCGAGATAAAAAACCAAGTCTTGCCAAAAAAAATTCGAGAGACGTGTGTCGTTAAGTTAACAACACGTATACTGGCTTTTACAGTGTGTTGTCTCCGCTTTCTTTCTCCTCCTTCTCTCTCTCTCTCTCTCTCTCTCTCTCTCTCTCTCTCTCTCTCTCTCTCTCTCTCTCTCTCTCAGCCTAGACTAAAATAGTGTTAAGAATCTGGAATAACCTATGTGATTGCAGGAACGTCGCCTGCCTACCATCGTCTGGTCCCTTGTCTTCTTCCACGACAACGTCATCGCCAGCGGAGACTCGAGGGGCGTCGTGTCCTTCTGGAATGCGGACAGTGGAGCACTCATTCAGGTGAGGGGCCGGACTCACGCATACCCCAGTAAAGTTGTCCGAACAGTCAGAAAAAATTGGAAAACGGACTACTTTTCCGCCGAAAAGTAGACAATCAGTCTACTTTTGGTGAAAAATCATTAATTTTTACGTGTTTACATATGGAAACGGACTAATTTTTGTTGCTTAGTCAGACGTTACTGGTGTTTGGACTCACGTGACACCAGACGAAGAACTCCACTAAGAAATATAGTACGCAACCCTCTGCTCCTCACCGAAAACTCTCATATTTTGACTATTTTCAACAAATAAATGGAGAACCTTCCGCCTTGACAATATGTGAACTATAATATCCATTGTAGTATTAGTCTCCCACTAATTGTAATACAGTGCAATATAGTGTACCTGTTTTCAGTTCATCGCCTCCCACCAGGTGGACGTGTTGTCTCTGACAGTCGAGGGAAATGTGGTCTGGGCGGCCGGAGTGGATCCGAGAATCATGGCATTCCGCGCAGTGGTACGGTGCTTAGTAGCCTTCAAAGAAGGACGATTATGTGGCTTAATCGCAACGCTTCAGTCCTTTAAACTGCAATACATTTTTCAATTGCAGTTTAAAGGACCGTTGACACGGGATTGGTCCACATAATCGTCCTACCTTAACAGCTTAACGTATCGAAGTTGGAATATAGGTATAACTGTATTCCCACAGCTGTAAAGTTGGCAGAACAGTCACACAAAATTTACAAAAACGGGTAATTTGATCGTCAATATCGGGATAGTTGTACTATGTACAGCTAATATGGAGAATCTTCGAACTTGAAAGGCAATGCAAATTATGTTTACAGGCTCCCAACAAATATCAGGTGGTACAGAAGCGAAACGGTCCGACAAGAGACGTCAAGGCGTTGGCAGTTTGCGACGATAAGGTAAGAGCCTGAAATAATATTAGCATACACCAGTAAGGTCTGACTGAGCGACGAAAAGTAGTCCGTTTTCAGATGTAAACACGTGAAAATTTATGATTTTTCATCAAAGGTAGACCGATTTTCTTCTTTTCGGCGAAAAGTAGTTCGTTTCTCGTATTTTTCTGACTATCCGGACAACTTTACTGGTGTATGAATATTTGGGATTGTGCCCATACATGAAATGTTTCCAGATCGGGGCAACAAAGTGAGCATGAAACCTCAAAGTGATAATGTGTGATAAAGAATAGGAACTAATCGAACTTTGCCTGGAGTCTTCAAAATTGTCCCAAAAAGATCGATCAGATTTGGGTAGGAAAAGCTGATTGATGCTGAATACCATTCTGAGTGTTGTAACGTCATCTCGATTCATCCTATCGGTTGTTCAGGGTGTATACGTTTTGTGTTGCAGGTATTCGCGGTTGGCGACGATCATGAGATTTTCGTTGGTCGAAACGGCTGTCAGAAGGTGAAACAGCAGTGGAATGTGAGTTTTCTCTGGAATTCCATAGTACGTAGTCAGAATGTGTTTGTGGTGAATTTCAGATGAATGCTAATTGCCAATTTATAACGAATTGACGTAAAACAACTGAACGGCGGCTTACACATGCAACCAAGTTGCATGCAACCAAAATGCAACCGGGTTGCATGTGTTAGGAAAATTTGGTTGCTTTCCAAATGCAACCGGGTTGCTTTTGTGGTTGCTTTCCAAATGCAACCGGGTTGCTTTTGTGGTTGCTTTCCAAATGCAACCGGGTTGCTTTTGGTTGCTTTCCAAATGCTACCGGGTTGCTTTTGGTTTCTTTTCAAATGCAACCAAACACTCAATTTCTGGACATTTTCCTGTTTTTACTGCAGTTTGGTTGCTTTTGGTTGCATTTGAAAAGCAACCAAAAACAACCCGGTTGCATTTGGAAAGCAACCCAACTGTCTTTACAAATGCAACCCGGTTGCGTTTTTGTTGCATGCAACCCGGTTGCTTGTGTAATTGGCCCAACTGAACAACTGATTAAGTAATAAATTCCAGAAGCGCGTCTGTCTTGGAGGTGGTCTGGCCATTAGTCGCGGTGCCTTTTTTGTCGACATCTACACCACGGGACAGGGCGAACAGGAGGTGGAGGGGGCAGAGGAGGTGAGAAAATACTCCAGTAAATCTATTCAACTAATCATTAAAATTCAAGAAATGTACTCAGCTTTGGCTAATTTTGGAAATCTAGCCAGTTTTTGAAGTAAATCATGATGTTTGCAGTATTTGGATGGAAAACTCGTCACATCTTTCTGATGTGCGAGTATGAACATAGCCTCGGCACTATTCTTGATTCGGAACAGAAGTAGTTTTGTGTGTAGATTAGGTACTTATCTTGAAATTATATACTTGGAGTGTCACATCTGCCAATGTGAAAACGTCTGTTCGGTGAAAAGGTGTTCGATCGAAAATAATAATTCCATTCTACAATGTTCCAGATTGTTGTGGCCCGCCAGCCGGTCTACTTGGCCAGAATCAACACCCCGCGGAAGCTGCCACTACTCGCATGGTAGGTAACTGTACAGAAACGAGATGTCAAGGACACCGTTGAGACTACAAACTCGAAAAGTCTGCGTCTCTGATGGTCTATGATCTACCCCCTCGTCGAATTATGTTTTTAGTTCTGTTGTATGAAACTTGAAGGTACCATTCAATACCTGTGTATAGTACGCTTTCAGGACCAACTTTCAATCCGTATTCTATAGCTTTGGAAAGCATATATTTGAACCTCACTGATTAGCAATGATATTTTTAGTTTTGTTGCATGAAACTTTTCCAGTGACCTTTCTACCGACGGTCATCTACTCGCCCTCTCTACTAGTGAATCGACTACCGTTTATCGATTGAACCCGAAGAGTAAGACGAAAGCCGTGCAACGACTGCCGCTGCAGGCACGCGGCGCCACTGCGGTCAAGGTACGGAGTTTGTAGTTTGATTTCGAGTTAGTTGTAGTTTGATCTCGAAATACCTTGGTAAGTCCTGATTATCAGCCGAAAAGCAACGGAGTGGTACTTATTTAGTTAAAGTTGAAGTGTCTTTTTGAGACAACTTTATTGGAGTGGTATGTATGTCAACTTCTTTTCATTGCCGCCCGTTGATGTACGCATTAGTTGGTTATTCTAACCTAAGTGAGTGACATACACCGCCAGGGTCTCTCATAAATAGGGGAGATAGCGAAAAACAAGTAGGGGTGGCGAGTTGTAGTGTATCTGTATGTGAGTGGTAAGGACGATTGCGTGGACCAATCTCTGTCAACGGTCCTTTAAACTGCAATTGAAAAATGTATTGCAGTTCAAAGGACTGGACCGTCGCGATTAGACCACATAATGGTCCTGCTTTAAATTACGAATTTCATCCAAAATCAGCGATAATTCTACAGAAAATAGTTGAATTTTGCCGTTTTTCGGGGTCGCGACACGAGAAAACATGAAGGAGTCGTAAGAATTTTAAGGGAGTGAGAGGCCCTTGGTGGTATATGGTGAGTGAGCATACCTATGTTTGTTCAGGTGATCAAAGACGCGATTCTCGTCTGCTCCGCCGACTTTGAGCTGTGGAGATGTCCACTGGACGGCAGTGACTCGACACAGATCTTGGAACAGAGTGAGTTTTGAACTTGTAGTAATAATCAATAATAGTAATCAAGTTATTAATAATCAAGTAATAATCAAGTTATTAAGTTTTGACGCGCTAGGGGTTATCTTGCTTCCCGAGTTTTTGAAGTTCTGGAAACTGTTCGATCGTCTAACAGACTACTATTGATTATTATGTAACGAATGGATATTTCTAATATTATAGTTTTTACAATCTTTACAATCCTTCCCTATTTGCAGCCGGTTGTGGTCAGATAGCGCAGTTGGTTATGTCTCCGTGTCAACGATACGCGGCCGTCCTCACCACCAGATGTCAGGTGTTCGCCATCGATCTCAAGATGGGTGGGTTACAATTTTCATAATAATAATAATATTTCATGGCTACTTTTTAAGCCATGATTTGGTACATTCGTAGGTGTAATTGTAGAGATTGGAAAATTATGGGAAACGAAAAGTGTTGTTTCGCTTATGGCATGAATAATTGTATGCAATTTCCTGGAGAGTTTGAAGGAAGGTCGTTGTAAGAATAAGGATGAACGACGACATCAAAATATAGTGATTCATTAAAATTTTGAGGATAAAATTTCAATATTAAATGTTTCATTTTGCAGGCGAATCCCGACTAGTGCGCGTTGACCTACCAATCGATATCACGTTCACAGACGGCGATTCTCTGTTTGTGCTCACTGCTTCTGCCGGATTCGACGAACCAAAGGCCACCAAGAAGATTCTGTTTGAGGTAACGAGAACTAAAACGAACATTTTTAGCTGGGGTCCATGTTAGTGAACTCGAAATGAGCCAGTTGTTCGCTTTTTTTTGTTATTCCGCCAACATTGGTAGAATATGGATTGAATCTAACGAGATGTCTGCCAGTCACATAGTATTCTGCTAGGAAAATATATAAACAAATATTTCAATAGTCCGTCTAGTTTTGTTCTCTTAGTTTCATTACTTTATCTGAGATTTTTCTTGAATTGGATTGTTTTTACTATTTTACTTTCGCTCCCCTCTTTTTTCGTTTTAGTCGAAATAAGCCCTGTGTTACTTTCACCCCCCACCCTACCATACATTTACCTTTTACCCCTCACCATTTCCTGTTGAAACTAGTGCGGGTGGGGGGCCAAAGTATCACAGGGGATTATACGGTGGGGGGGCGAAAGTAAAATTTTCCCCGATTGTACTAGCAAAGAAGAAAGCCGAATACAAAAAATAATAATAATTTGAAACCTCTTTCATCCATTACATATGTTCCAGTTCCCCATGGCCGGTGGTGCTGCTCGCCGCTCCATCTCTGCTCGATCGCTGTTCAATGTGACTGGGGTGAAGGGAGTTCGACCCGTTTCTATCGCGGCAGGACCCGGAGACAGACTGCTGGTACAGGCAGCCGAGGGAAGCTGGGTGGTCATTAATAAAGTGAGGATGGGGTTAGAACACTTTGGCTAACTGTTTTCACGTGAACACGTCATTGAAAATGTACTAAGAGTGTTAATCTGACTCTAGCTATCAGCCGGGTCTTCGTAAATAAATACCACCATCCAAAAGTCATACCACCAGTCAAAAGTCATACCTAATCATACCACCATCCAAAAGTACTAGTGACACAATTATATTTTATTCAAATAAAATAACTTAATATAAATAACTATTGGTGACAGGCCCGCGACGAGACGACCGCCTCCCCAGTGGACGAAGCCGCTGTTCCGTGTGCGGTTCAGTTCCGTTCGGAGTCGCGTATCTGCTGTTGTCGCGTCGAGCTGCCGGCCCCGACTACCGCCCCGTTCAAGCTGAAGAAGTTTGGACTGCAATAAATTGTAACACGTTTTACATATAGTTTTGCGAATCATCTAAGAAACCACACATTTTGTTATCGAGGTCACGTAGAAGTTTGGACTACAATATGATGGCAGACAACTTGAAGAACCCTTTTTGTAACATTTGCGTCTTTTCTCCAACTTTGTTCAAGGCTCCACTCTTTTTGTTATCGAAATCAAGCTCAAGGTTGCTCTTTTTGTCTTGTTAATTATTCTGAAACTAGTTAGAGTGAAATGATGGTTTTTTATTCGAAAATCTGTTATAGATTACGTTTGGAGAGTTCACACTTTGTAACTCGATTCACAAGATACATTTGGACCTTGCGATATGAAAAAGTAGTTCTTGAATATGAAAGTATGAATCATCTATCTAAGTTGATTGAAGAAAGTCAAAATTCCACTTTCATAACATCAGTTGGTTCTCATTTTGTTTTTGTTGATGTTATTGATTTTTCTGATAGTCGCCTTATTCTTTGACCCTTGTCTAGTGTCCCAGTGCAGAGGTACATATTTGATTGTACTTTGCTCAGCCTCCTCTGATTGTTTTGTTGTTTCCATTGATTAGTTTTCCGCTGTCATTGTATTGATTTTACACTTGTTGTTATTTGTTTCATTGTTGACTGGTTGATTAAATTGAACGGCTGAAGCAGTTTTAGTTTGTTTTTTGAAAAAGTGCCTGAACTTCATAAAATGGATGCCATGCGAAGGGTTCGAACCTGCCGGTAGTAGATTGTTAATACAGCAATCCACCTGATATTACTTCAAAAAAAAAGCAAGGAATTGACAAAACATTCAGTTGTACGTGTACTTGGTTGTAGGTACGATGTTTTTTTCAAAATCAGGTTATAACCGATTTTTTCGCAAATCAACTTGTAATGCGTTTGATGGGGTCTTATCTCATTTCGTTCTCTGCCCGTTCATCTTGTTTTTCCTTTCTCTCTATCTTTCATCCCCCCCTATCTCGCTTTCTATTTCTCTACCCATCTCTCTTCCTTCTAAGCTAACACTCTCTCTCTCTCTCTCTCTCTCTCTCTCTCTATTCTCTTTCTCCCCATCTCTCTCCCTCCCAAGCTTATTCTCTCTCTCTCTCTCCATTTTCTGGCCCCTACCCAATTTGGCCTCCTAGATCGATTCTGGCCCCCGGCGCCGTTTCTCGCCTTATTAGCACTTCTTCTTACTCGTCTTCGACCTCAGAAAAGCCGGTCTGGCGCCAAACTTTGGTTTTTGACCCCAGCTGGCGCCAAACTTCGGGTATTGACCCCAGCTGGCGCCAAACTGTCTGTTTTGACGCCACTCGGCGCAGCTCTCAAATTTTCGCATCTGATTTGTACATCTAGCCTATAAGGGGGTTGACAAAACATTTTGTCGCTACTAGACACTAGAATATTGAGTTAAACACTAGTTTTACCGTATTTCTCATCTAGTTTTTTGTTTTTTTGACTCCGTGTTATCGCTCCGCATTTGAACTCGTGAGTTTCAAATGAAAAAAAAGGTAACAGTTATTTTAATATCACGTTTCTTCTTCGAAGCAGAAGAGAAACAGAGAGGAGAGAGGGAGAGGAGAAACTATAGACAGCTATATCTCCCTGTTAAAGAAGGACGATTATGTGGACCAATCCCGTGACATCGGTCCTTTAAACTGCAATTGAAAAATATATTGCGGTTTAAAGGACTGAAGCGTTGCGATTGGACCACATAATCGTCCTTCTTTAATTCTCAAGTGCGGCCAGTTTGTGTTTATAAAAAGTTGAGTGCCTCCGAGAGTTCTCCATTTGGGCGAGCTTTTCGGGTAATTGGGGGAAAAATCTAATTCTAGCCAACTATGGGAACCTCGAAAACCGAACGATTTTTCTCTTTCTCTTAAAAAACATCAGAACTTTCCTATCGAAAACACTATCCTAACTCAATCCATTTCCTTTTTTCTTCATTTTTCTTTTGTAAAAAGACAACTCATTTGTTGTTCAGGAAACAGTTATTAGAAGTTAGGAGTCATTAAAGCAGGACGATTATGTGGACCGATTCCGTGTAAACGGTCCTTTAAACTGCAATTGAAAAATCTATTGCAGTTTAAAGGACTGAAGCGGTGAGATTGGAGCACATAATCGTCCTTCTTTAAGAAGGGAGGAATTTCTGTAGAGGCCTCCGGACTACTCGATTGTTCTGTATTTATTTAGAATTTTGAGTCTTTGTTTGTGTTGACAAAAAAGTGAGTTGGATTGAACCTAAAAATTCCAGCAGAAACATTGAATATAATCAACACTAATATTTGAGTTTTTTTTACAGTTTCCATTTCTCTTTTGTTCTCGAACCTCATTTATGGTGAATCGGGAACGTTGAGAAACTTGGCACTTTTCCATATCACCTCTTTTTTATGGATCTTTATCACGTTTGCACGTGACTTCAGTTGGGATTTCAACTATATTTCGTAAATGTCTCCAAACTTCAAAGGCACATGCTTCTATAAAAAAATTTAGAATAATAAAACATGGTAGACATCTTCCAATATCGATATTTCTTTCACGTGAATCTAACTAGGGCCGCAACTTTGAAAGAGACCATTATATTTTTCGTGAATGTGTCCAAATTCCCAGCCCTCCCCCGTAATGAAATAGCTGGCGCAAAGCTCTTGAGCCTCTCCCGAAAAGCGCAACATTATCAGCATAAATTACCCCCCGGGCTAGAGAGAAACCACAGGAACTCTTGCATGAAAGTCAACAAGAAACATAAAATATTGAAAAGTGTACTTTATAGTTCTATTTTTTTGGTTTTGTGTGGTTTACTGATATTAGTTTAGCGAGAGTTAGCCCCAAGCTAGAGAGAAACCGAAGAGGCACATAAAAATACAACAAAAAATATCGATCGAAAAGTGTGCAAGTGGATAGTGTTTGTACTTTTTGGTTGCGCGTGTACAGATGTACGATAATTGCTGAATACGGCAAATATCCAAAAATTACTTCTCGGCTTGCTAAGTACGGCAAAAACTGTGTACTTAATGGTTGTACGGAAATACGATTACACGTGAAGTTAAGTTACCCCCGGTTTATAGAGGTAGATCTCTCGTATAAAGTCAACAAGAAATATGTTTTAAAATTGTGAAAATGTGTACTTTTTAGTAGCGTACTTCAGGTAATTTATGTACGCGGAAATTGTACGAACCTCGGTTTCATGCAAGGATTTGATGAAAACGTGCCACTTATTGTTGTACGTGTACGCGTGTACGATTTCTAAGATTTTCTCGGATTTCACGTGATACGAAATCCTGCTTCTGGGGCAGTATATAGTTGTGCAACTCTTGGGGTTTTAGAGGTTCTCTATAAGTTTTACTCAAACTTCAAAAAAAAAACTTAAATAACACTTTGTTCGCAACCACATTTTGTCTTCTTCATTTATATTTATTAACTTGTTTTTATAGCCCGCTAGGTTTTTAGTGTAAAACCCGCTGGGTTTTAGTGGGATCCCGTCGTAATTCGCAAATTATGGTGTGTATCGAGTGTAAACTACTCAGCTTGGGCATTCTCATATGATTATTGTTCTCGAAGTTTTGGAATGAAGTTATCTGTCCAACTCCAGTTAGGGAGAAATGCTTTTTCTCGCTCTAGACAGGTCTAAGTGTGGTCTCCGATGCACCACTCTTAATTATCTTTCTTCCAATCTCTAGACTCCTTTTGTTAGGGCCCGTCTTATTTTTCTACCGTGCTGTTCTAAATAAAACACGACCTGGCCATTTATAAACAAGAAAATGTAAATTGTTTAAGTGTCAATTTGACGGAACAAAGCTGGTTTTTCGTATTGAAAAGTTACTTTTTGTTCTAGAGCAGAGATGTTTGATGTTTTTTTCCTAATGCCCAATGGTCAGAGTACGTCTGCTAGAAGATCCCGGTACCTCCATCCCATCCTGCGTCTCTCGCACTGCCTCACTTTTTCTTGTCTCCTACATCCCAACGAAATGTAAGAGCAGAGAAATAGCGTGTGTTTGAGGAGACGCAGGATGGAATGAAGGTGTCGGGATCTTCTAGCAGACGTACGCAGGTCTTATATAGTGTTCGCTTTTTTCAAGCCAAGTCTATACGGTGTATGTCGCCATATCCCACTGTGTTTGTAGTTTGATCTTGTTGCTTCTAGTTTAAAACTTGTAAAGTAGGGCGTAGATCGAGATCAAACTATAACAAATATTTTGTCAAATCCCATCGTTCTATAATACACTTTTACGGGAGTGCGAAAGAGAGAGTCGTTGTTTTCGTTTTGCCAGATGTAGGAACATTAAACTTTGCTAGTCAAATGCTAACGTGACACCTGTGAACACATCAGTAATAGCAAGAATTTTTACTCTGATATATCGTGTCTCTCTCCGTTTCTTGGTTCATTCTCCTCCTCTCTCGTCTCTCTGTGTGTATTCCTCTCTTTGCTCCATTTTATTCTCTCTACCTTCTCTCAATCTTTTCTCGTATAACAATCCACTATCATAAAACTAGTTATTTTTTTTATGAAATTCGCACACAGGAAATTATTATAGAGACATGATTAGGTTAATACCACCATCCAAAAGTCCTAGTGACACAATTATATTTTGTTCAAATAAAATAACCTATTATAGAGACACATCGAACGAGAATTCGAAAGTCCTACTCATGTCTAACGTAACAACATACTATGCCCACTCTAGGAAAGTTTCAGTTTTTTTGTCTTTGCATGAACCATTTTCATCCACCACATTTAAGCACCGGTGCCTCCTTTGGCGGGCGCATGTGCTCCGTCCTGTGATGTCTGATGCGTTTCCATCCCGCATCTCTCGTGGTCGCCGTCGTGGCGCAATTGGCGGTGACGGTGTCCGCGGCGGCGGCGGCGGCCGACTGCAACCGACACATATACTCACATCTACCCACCTCAGGTGTGATCTTCATATCCCCGAGAAAGACAGCAAAGTGCTGAATCGATTGAGCAGTGCGGAGCGAACGGTCTTGACTATTAATCAGCAGATGAGAGAGCGTCTAGATCAAATATACGCAGACGCTCGCCAAAACCCGATGATTGCCGATTTAACCGTACACTGTTCATATTGGTTTGATTGAACTTATACATTCACCACCAGCGGAAATAGGATTGGGACATCGGACCAACAATAACGATTTCTTCGTTCTGCTGTTTCTGTAGTTTGGTGTCTAAGACCTAGGATTAGTTGATGTGCTTGACAAATCAATCTACAATACCGCAAACCTTCTGAGTCGAAAGTGAGAGCGCGAGTATGTAGAAATCCATTAGAGCCACTAATGTTAAAGGCCTTGTGTTTCTGAACCTGGTGTTTCAGTCAACACCAATGTCAAACTGCAAACACCTCAATATAGCAAGTGCCAAATTTATAAGTTTCTGACTCTCACCGGAATCGAACCTGCGAGCAAAAGATTCGTATCGAGGCGCTTACCGCTGCGCTATTAGAGCACATGGTGGGCAAACTTTGGAATCGAGAACATATGTGCGTACACAGCGGAAAGTGAGATATACAGTACCCTCGGGCCTTTCAGTTGGCAACCACTATACGTGAACAACACATTAGTCAGTTTACTGCAAACAGTAAAAACACAACACTGGCATCAATCTCCAAACACACCAATATAGTCTTTTCCATTCCTAGTGAGACTCCTACAGTAGGATTTCCAAACTTCCAAGCCGTTTTGCTCATTTACTTTTGGTCGGAGAAGTTGAGGATTTTAGTATCTCTTTTTCCTGCTCACGTAGAGCATTTTTCATGAATTACATTTTCAGCTTCACAACAGCGTTCGAAAAGTTTGTAAGGTTACTGTAGTAGTCTCAGTAGGAATGGTGTGAACTATACTCCAATCAACACTTTCAGGCATCATCGAGTCGCCCGCCTTCCCGTCCCCCTATCGATCGGGTATTGATTGTGTCTACAATCTGACGTCATCACCATCTTCCGTTATTCATCTGACCTTCGTCTCTTTTGACCTGGCACCCATCCATAGGTCAAGTGGACAGTGTCTAGAGGCATATGTCATCATTATTGTCGTCGATAGACAGGGTGAGTGAGAGAGCATGTAGATCAAGGAGACGCAGACAGCTCGCGTCTCTTTCGACCTCGCACCCATATGGATGACGGACAGTGTCTAGAGGCAAACATCATAATCATTGTCGTCGATAGACAAGGCAAGTTAGAGAGTATGTAGGCCAAGCATACGCAGACAATTTGCGCCTTCGTGAGTGAACTCTCGTAGTATCAACGTAAAACTTTATAGGTTGGTCTCATCTTCTTCTTTTTTCCACGTGACTCACGTGAAACTCATGTTCTTGACTCAGACTCTAACCGTAATTTTACCCCTTTCACGTGACGTTTCAAGTGATTCACGTGAACTTACGACAGTATGTTTCAGGCAAGGAGCACGTGGGTGAGCGATTGTGTGGCTCTGAGCTGCCGCGGAAGATCGAGACGATGCAGCCGACTGTCTACATACAATTCGCGACAACCGCTGCCAACGGACGACATCGGGGATTCAGAATACAGTACGACATGCTGTCAGAAGGTGAATGGGTATGGGGAATGTAGCTTGCACTTTGATATTTCGACCAAAAGCAAAGGTAACTACAAACACAGCAGTTGAGGACAGCATTCATTGTATGAAATTGCTTTGAAAATAGCGAACCCGATAGATGAGAATTTGGGTAACTTGAGGTGATACGTATAGTTTTTCTGTAAGTGTAGGGTTGGTCTTTTGAAAGCAAGCCCTTACGGTGTTTTTCTGACTCATTAAGCCGTGTTTGTAGCTTGATCCTCTGATGTTCGGTCGCGATTCGTAAGTTATGATGTTTACGAGAGCAAACTACAACTACTCCTTGTGTTTAGCCGACACGCGCTCGCGAAATAAACTTTTGTTTACCCATAACTTAGATGTGGGTGAACATGTTTTTTTGCGGGCAGAAATATGATATTTTACTGCAGTGTAGCTCGGTGGTTTTTACGGCCACCCTATAGTTTTGAATGTCTGTCGACTTTCGTTGTTGTGAAATACACATTTGATAACAATAATATTCTTTTTAACTTTGATAATTTCTCTCGCAGTTTACGGGAAAGTGCTTATTGCAAACTGATACAATTTCCCTTTTTGTTCAAAAAAATACTTTAAGAATTATTGAGTTTTTGATGTATCCTAACAGTTCATGACGGAACGAACTTCAATCTCCAAAGTGAGTAGTTTTCCATGATTGTGCAATCTGAGATCAAATTTCCTCCGCAACGACAAGTATCGTCATAGACAGAGTGATGCTAGGCTAATCGGAACGAACGAATTATAGCGAACGGATCCCTTTAAAGGGGGGCAGAAAGGAAAGCTAGTTTAGGTTCCCCGGGGTACCTAAATATAACGTTGGGCGCGCCAAAACAGGCAACCACGTGTCAACCGTATGCAAATTAGGTTCGTTAGTTTGAATTGAAAGTTATACTTATCGATTTCTTTTGAAAAGCTCTTTTATATTAACTTTCCTTTCTGCTCCCCTCTAAAGTCGAAGGATTTTTTTAGGACTTCGAAGTACATGGAAAATTTTGAAACACAGAGTAATGTTGTCTATCTAACTATCAAGTACAACCACAACATTTTCAAAATGAGTAGGGAGGAAACATTGTTTTTTGTTGTAACCTTTACATATGGTCGCCTTCACCAAGCTCACAAGACGCTGTCGCTATTTCGTGCTCTAATGTTCCATGGAAGGGCGAATGTAGTAACCATTCTCTACATGTACGCATAATGTTGTCTTCTATGGAAAAGGGACCAAGCTCAACTCAGAAGAAGCTACTACAAAAATCTGTCATGTATGATGATCCCCGCCTCTTAACGAAGCGAAGTGAATGAATGAATATGTGAAATATTTATAACTCAATACAACATATTGTTTTCTAACTGATAGTTTTGGAAAAAAGTAAGGTTTAAATAGTATAAACTTTTTCCAGCCGCCATTCGCGAGCCGCGGTCCTTCATTTCACCGGAAGATCGTCCTCTTGAAGGGGACTGCGGCGGCAGGAATGAGCCCGGACAACTGACTGGTTGGTTACTTTCCTGTTTTCTCTTCATTTTTTTCCGTTTCATCTCTTTTATCCTTTTCTTTTTTGAAACAAAAAGTTACGGGATAAAATTACTAACACAGTCAGATAGTGCAAACAGAGTACACAATAGGTTTGCTTCGAGACAAGCTAACCCTATAAGTCGCATGGTAGCGCAGCTCTGGTTATCCCCTATAAATCCTAGAATCAAAACATTCGGACGAAACAGTTTTTTTCCGCTACCCGTTCACGTTTCCCCATAACTGTTCCTGTAGTTGGTTGACTCAAAATCATCAAAAGTCCTTTAAGAAGAGGACGATTGTGTGGACCAATCCCGTGACATTGGTCCTTCTGCAATTTTCGTCCTAAACTGCAATTGAAGAAAAAGTAGTGCGGTGTAAAGGACTGAAGCGTTGGGATTGGTCCACATAATAGTCCTTCTTTGAGGACTTTTGAGAGAAACTTTAAATATTCGAAACGAGCAAGTTAGATTATTTTTTCTCACGATCCTTAATTACTGAAATCGAAACATCAGGTGAAATAGTGTCGCCCGGCTATCCGTTCACGTTTCCCCGTAACTGTTCCTGTAACTGGTTGATTCGCGTGGAACCAAGGCAGAGGATATATATTCGACTGGTGCTACTACATCTATCATCTACTATAGGTGAGTTTGTGTCCTTACTTGGTTCTCTTGCTTTTCATTTCTTTCCTTCTCTCTTTCTCTTGTGGGAAAGTAGAAACCGCTCGCTTTTACTTGAGTTTTCTCTGTTTTACACGCTTTTGGGGTTCAGTCGTTTGGTGGTGAGTGCCTACCATCTATATTTCATTTTGTGATCAACGTCTGATTTTGCTCGTACGACTAATTTGATATTTTGGTGATAATTTTATACATTTTCTCATTTGCACCCATTTTTCTACTTCAGCCGAATGCGAACGTGCCTCTCTGACGATAATCGATGGGTACAAACACGAATCAAGCACGGAGCGAAAGGTACGAAAATCAACAATCTTTTATGAATAAACTTTATTAAAGATGGTCTAACAGGAACCAAATCTCGTGCCTTGCGCTCCACGGTTAATTCCGTCGCCCCAATGCAGAAGCGGTACAAAAACTAATTCATTGATATTTCGTAGATCATTTATTCGCAATTCATTAGCGGTAATTCGAAAACTTCGTTTTTGGAACGCATTCGCGTCGGAGCAAATGAATTCACCGTGAAGCGCAAGGCACGAGATTTGATTCCTGTCAGGACATCTTTAATAACTTTCTGTGAAATAAGCTTGCCTGAAAGACTTTATTCTCATGGAGGGATTTAACTTTTAACATATCGAAGTGGTTCTCAATTGGGTCAAATCAATTTTGAAAGGTGTTATTTACTGAGAGCAGTAGTATAACTATTTTAAAATAGTTTGTGTTTTTTTTCAGGAAACAATGTCCAACCCTTCGGAAGCTCGTTTCTGTGGAAGTCAGATGTACTACTCGGAGGAGGGAATGAAGAGCTACATGTCTACTGCAAACCGACTTCTGCTCAGGTAAAAAATGAAAACATCTGCATTGTAGTTTTATCTGCTTCTTTTGGAGAGAAGTCTGGTTAATCTCTAACGAAGATGTGAACAGATGTTGATGGATTGCTCAGCTACAGCATACAAACTATAAAGTACAGTAACTAATGAGATATAAAAAACCAACCAGATTCTCAAAATTCACACTATTTCAAGTAGTAATAGTTACTTGTATAGTCGCCATTTACCCTATGAAGACAGAAGAAGCTTCGATTGATTGAGTGATGCGGGGCGAGCGGTCGTTGATTATCTGCCAACAGTTGAGAGAGTGTGTAAGTCAATGATACGCAGACTGGCTGGCCCCTCGCCAAACCCCGCCCCTTAGAAAATCGATGGTACGGTGTCCACAACGGTTTGACAAATCTTATATTAACAAAAGTTTCGAAGCAACTTGCTAGCGCGCGTCGTGTTTTTCTTCGGGGGTAATTTGTGGAGAGTAGCTTCCTGAGGCGGGCCAACTTAATCTAGTTTGAACCAACCGGCGAAACATTATTCAATCTAAAGATGCGGGGGCCCAACGACTCAGGCAAGATGGACAAACCATGAAAACTTTTCGATGAAGAAATAATCTTCTTTGTCAATTATTTTCATTGTTAGTTACACAAGGTGATACATGTTGAATACATTGAAATTCGAAAACGTGCAAAACGTATTCAATGAAATGAAGTGGTTCTAGAATACAGTTGGCAACATCGAAGATGCATTTGTAATTTTTTGATGTAATTTCCCGCATCAATTCACTGTGATCATCCCAATCTGAATCTCTTTTCAGGTTAACAACAACTGATCGACCGTCCTCGTTTGCCGAAGGACAAAGAGTGGGATTCAAGGTGAGCTCCAGTGCTTAAATAAGGACGATTATGTGGTCCGATCGCAACGCTTCAGTCCTTTAAACTGCAATACATGTTTCAATTGCAGTTTAAAGGACCGTTGACACGGGATTGGTCCACATAATCGTCCTTCTTTAAATCTTTTTTAGTTCGATAAACGCAGAAACTTTTTAGTTCACAGGAATGTCAAGCAAAACGCAACTGCAAACTACAAACACGGCCGGGTAGGACAAAATACACCGTGAAGGCTTGGTGAATTCTATATCTAACCGGGTTTTCAGGTAACCTAACCCTTTTTTGGTAACCTATTTTTGAGGTTACCTCAGTAGGTAACCGGTTGGTAACTTAAAATGAAAAACCGGTTACCTGTTTTTCTAAGGCAAAATGTGGTTTTTACCGTTAGTTTGAACGGTAACCGAATTCTAGTTTCAGGTTACTTTCAGGTTACCTACCAAGGTAACCTCAAAAATAGGTTACCAAAAAAGGGTTGGGTTACCTAAAAACCCGGTTAGTTGTAGAATTGGCCTAAAGGCTTGCATTCTAGAGCGGGAGTCCTAATAGCTGTATCTCTGAGTGTTCAAAAAATTACAGCAATGTTCATGAATGAAAATAAACAAAAATTAAAGTTAGAGAAACTTTTGACTCAGAGAACGAGTGAGTTATAATGAAAAGTTAGTAGCCGATTATGTACCATGGGCGCGAAGCTGTCCACAAAGGTTATTGCCAATTTTTGCTCGGGGTCAGAATCTCGAGAAGTCTAAAAAGATGGTTTTCCGATTCTGAATGATCCTTATCGTTAGTAGTAAGGAATTATTCACAAACAATATCGATAAATTTTGATAATGAATTTTCAGGTAATTTGGACGGCCGTCGAGGGTCTCGTGGAGGATTCTGACTCGTTGTCTGCACTCTCTCGGGATGAGCCTCCCTCGATAACGGTAGCACAATGTGATCAGTTCGTGTGCAAGGGAGGCAAGATATGCGTGGAGCAGGTGAATATAAGTTACTGCTAGTAAATGAATGGTCACGTAAAACGTGAGAAACAGCCCAGGCGCCGTGTCCATGATCATCCTGGCGGCGTAGCAATTCTTGAAAAATCTCATGAGATATCTCATGAGCTATTAGCACGAGCTTCTCATAAGATTCTATTGATTGTTATGCTACAACGTTGATAGTTCACATGTAGCTCATGAGGTATCTCTTGAGAAGGTCATATGAACTTCTCATGAGGTTGGAGGAATTGCTACGCCGCCTGGCTTTCATGTCCTAACCGGCGTCTCCAAGAGAGAGTTGTTCCCGTTTCATGTGACTCCGAACTTTTCATATAACATCATAAAATAGTGACACTTTGTGTTCGCTATCTCAGAAAGTAGAAAACTACGCCTGCCGCGCGAAAATACGCGCGATACGCAGCGCACTAGTACTTTAATTTCCACGGTAATATTGCCATTTCGCACTACTACCATTTCGCACGGGACTTTCGAATCATTTTGCATTTATTTTGTATTCACACTTTCGAACTCATTTACGATTTCAATAAATTATTATCTTCTATTCTACTCTATTCTATTATTCGCCGAAAGCTGAAGCGGGACTAGGGTTACAATACAATACAAGTTTTATTTTTGCCCGTATCACTGGTTGTTGTGTGAAAATGTTGTTGGCGTCAAGAGTTTCAAGTAGGACAATTATGTGCTCCAATCTCGGCGCGTCAGTCCTTTAAACTGCAATTGAAAAATGTATCACAGTTTAAAGGACTGAAGCCTTGAGATTGGAGCACATAATCGTCATTCTTGAAGGATACAACCTCGAAAAATCACTGCAGACTAGGCTTCACACAACAGAGTGATATTCACGTGGTTAGAAACTAGTCTAGTTGTACTACCAACTACACCATCCTGTTTCATATAGTTCACTGGTAAACCCAGAACTAAACTGACGAGAAAATTCACAAGTAGTTCAACTGCAAAACTTCGAAAACTTACAAGTAAATTCACAACTATACTTAATTTACTGTCAAACTCACACCTAAATTCACCGGTTTTCCAGGGTCACGGTGTTTGTGCCAGTAGGTCACAGCTGTGTATCCACTCATCCCTCGTCTGTAACGGAATTCAGAACTGTGTCGAGGGCGACTATAGCGACGAACAGCATTGTGAGTTTTGATCTACCTTGTTCTGCGTATCCGGAATTACCCACTCTCTCGTACTGCTTCAACGAAAGTTGATTAGAATGAGTCTGTGTTTCGATCTACATTTTTCTGCATTTCTCGATACACTTCCTAGCACTGCTTTTCACAAAGAAAGGCAATGAGATCAATCGGAGTTTTGATCTACCTTTCTCTGCGTATCTAAAACTACACACTCTCTAATATTGCCCTGAAACAAAGATAAGAGATAGATCAGGTATCACTCTGGGATTTGATCTACCTTTCTCTGCGGTCCTCGAATTATAGTTCGTTTCACCAATCAATGTCCTTCTACAGTAATCTGTAAAATATTCAGGAGGCTTTTTCTAATGAATAAATTATTATTTTGCTTTCAAACTTCCAGAGTTTGTAGAAGTGAAGGTAGAAAACAGAATAGCAAAGTTTGAAATCATTCTGAAAACATCAGACTACGAAACGCTGACCTGGAAGTTTGCGCAGATTACTGTAGAGGGTTATAAGTTCGTGGAACAGACTATAAATACTCTCTCTGACCCTGCCTGTCTTTGATTGTTGTTACCCCAAAATATCATATATGTTATTCCTAGTTTGCAGGCTATTCCCGGGAGATCATAATAGCCTCGGTGTGCGGACTTTGTGCTGTGCTTCTAATTATCTCAGTCTGCGTGTGTTGTGACCATTGGAGAAAGAAACGGAGATTACATCAGGTGAAAAAAGTTCTCTAATCATACTGTAGGAGTCTCAATAGAGATGTGAGCGACTATATATAATCTTCGCCCCTATGTCTGCTACAGTACGAAGATATATTCTTCTCACGTTGTCAACTGTTAACGTTTGGTCTCGAAAAACTCCATAGATTTCGTTGTAACCACTTTTTTGAGACAAAATTGTCATTAGGAATCCATTGAACGTTTCTCAGTGTACTGTGTGCGTCTGTTATTTCATATTTTCATATTCATTCATTGACGTCGCTTCGTTACGAGGCGGTGATCATCATAAATGTCACAGATATTTGTAGTAGCAGCTTCTTCTGAGTTGCTCTTGGTCCCTTTCCTTCATTGAAGACTTCATGGTGGATTATAGAATGCTCTAATGGCATTGATCCAGTGAAATGCGAGTAATTTCTTGAGGGGGGGGGGGGGGAGGAACTGCTTGCGAACATGCATTCCTGTTGGGAATACGGACCAGCGATTCCCAGTCGCGAGTGGTCCGGGTTTTCCATCTTGTCTTTGCCTCCACCATGTCGGATACCTGAATTGGACACGTAGTGTAGATGGGGGAAACGGGAAAACGGAGAGCTTCCGTCACCAACCAGTAGAAACTAGACCAAGGTAGAAAAAGGGTATGTGGGTTGGTGAAACAGAGAACATAGTTCCTGTTTCGGTGATGGATGTTTAGTGAGGGTCTAAGTTCTACTTCACCCCCCCTCCCCCCTTCTCCGCTCCTCATTTCTTTTTGAAACTACAGGAGTACGTATGCTAGAAGATCCCGTCCCCTTCAACCCATCCTGCGTCTCCTTAAACATACGCTATTTCTCTGCTCCTACATCCCGGCGGGATGTAAGAGAGAATAAATAGTGAGGCAGAACGAGAGACGCAGGATGGGATGGACGGGGCCGGGACCTTCTAGCATACGCACTCCAGAGGTCGTATGCATGAAACATCCCAACCCGACCCGGGATGTTTCATGCATACGGCCTCAGGTCAAACTGACACCAAGCTAGGCGAGAGTGAGGTATGGGACTACACTACAAATTTTTTCGAGAAAACAGTCTACGAGACCAATGTAGACAAAATAACAAAAACTTTACTAAACTATGTTCTCAGATGATTCGAGAACGGCGATCTCAGAACGGGAAGGGACCGGTGTCGGAGAACAATGGCGGCAGACCTCCCCGAGCACCGAGGTGAGAACTTTGGTACGGTGGTTGAGGATGTTGAGGCTGTAATCGTAACTTGACTCGATGCAAAACACCAAACATTCGCAATTTAGTTGAAGTCGAGACGCAGAAACTCTTTCTTTCTTCAAAATTTTGAAATACTGAACTCACTAGCACTATTTCAGGCGCAGCTCAGGACGTCGGTTAGATAGTGGTTAGGCTAGCAGGGTGCCCGGAGCCTGCCCGGTACTTACCCGATTACGCCCGAGGCTTGCCTTGTCCCCACTAACCGTGTTGGTCCAATTGTTCCATAGTTCGTAGGTGAATTCACGTTTAACCTTGTGTCGGCCTTCTACAGTACCGAAATATTTTTGTAGCGTACTTGAAGAAAAATCCAGCACAGGAAGTTTCGTATAATTAAAGCTTGGAAACTCTTGTTTCACTCAAATGTGCTGCGTAATATGTAGTTAGATAGAATGATTGCAGTGCTACTTGGTGCCTTATTCGAACTTGTTTGGAAGGAGCTTAGATTTTTTGGTATAATGTTTCCGTGCGAAAGTTCGTAAATGTGTATAGAAAATAGTGAAATCGTTAATCTCATAAAAACGTCTACAAAGTCACTCATTTTAGTTTGATTGTATCTCTTCTTACTTTTTTCATACTTCTATCAGAGCTTTATTTTCTACGTTTTCAAATGTTTGTTTCGTTTCTTGGTCATTATCGAGATTCGATGTTTTTGTGCAATGCCAAGTTTCAATGCAGTTTCGTGCTACGGCAAAACCACTCAATAATTGTCGTTTACCCTTTTTTTCACAAACTGTTATATTCGAATGAAAAACATCTCCACCCAGATACAGTACACAAGCGAGAGAGCAGGAAGATCAATGACACGCAAACAGTCTCGGACAGTCTGCGTCTCTCTGACCTGTACGCTCTCTCGTTGAGAGGCATGGTTGTTTCCTCAAGCATGGTATCTGCATTGAAAAGCTTTCATATCTTCCTTCTCCCTCTTTTTTTGTATTGTTTTCTACTTGCTCAATTGCTGTTAGTTGTATTGCCAATTAATCAATAAATGTTTTGTATATTGTTTATTGTTTATAAGTTTGTTCCAGGCAATACGGTTATTCTGCTATGTTTTAGTTTAATTTTTTTCGAAATCTAACTCATTTTGGAATACCCTTCTAATGTACGCAATTCTAGAAATTAAACTGATGCAATAGGATTAGTGCAAAAACAGCATTAAATGTGATTATTCGGAATGCTCAGCATAATTTTGCATCCTAAAAAGAAAAAGAGAAAAAGAACTGTTTCGGATTTTCAACCAATATGATTTGAAACCAACCATAAGATTTAGCGAGCTAACTTTAGAGCGTGAACTCTACGTATGAATGGAACAGACTATACCAAAGATCACTTCATATCTGGTGAATTCCTTCCCGGACCGACTCTTCCCGAACCAAAACCGAACCGATTCTTCCCAATACAGTTGGTTCGTTCTTGAACCGAACCAAATTTAGGTCATCATGAGTGGAACCAAACCAATTCAAGTAATTAATGCTGAAGTTGGTTCACTACGTAACGTTTATTAGGGTTTGGTTTGATTCAATATAAGTTTGAGTACACACAGGGTTCGGTTTCTCACCGAACCAAATGGTTCGGGAAGAATCGGTTCGGTTTTGGTTCGGGAAGAGTCGGTTCGGGAAGAAATTTTCCCTTATATCTTCTTAGTATATACTGTGCGTGTAAGTTACGAGAAGTATGTGAACTTAAACACACCCAACTTACCGTGCAACATAAACTTTACGTTAAAATAAAAATAACTCTATGAATAACATGAAATGGACGTGAGAATTACGGGAACTATCATTCATTCAATTCCGAACTACTAACGGTCCCTAATCTCTCTCATCATACGCGTCTAACGTACTGTAGAAAAGGAAATATAATAGAAATAGAATTCACAATACCACACTTGGTCACACAATCATTATTCTAGTCTACATTTCGCCAGACAATCTACAAACCTAAGGTACAATTTTATAATAATATTTATTCCTTCAAGTAATAGCACATAATTATAATCTTCTGTGAAATAGGAATAAACTGGAAACCCCAAAGGGATGGAAGCATAACTCTTCCATCTTCAGGTCATGGGGAGCTTTTTAGGATTTCAGTTGACTCGCTTTTTTTATTATTTGTTTTTTGATATTAAGCTTTTATTTTAGTGATTATTGAACTATATCACATTTAACATAGTATAACTTTTATTTGGTTAGTTTTTACACTTTGAACCTGGTCATCTCATGATGAGGCCTCGACCCCTCGACCTAAGACATCGTAGAGGACGAGAGGCCAAAACGGTGTATCTTATTTTACATTTAATTTTAGATAGTAAATTATTGTATCACTATATTATCCCATACAAATTGAATATGTTATATTAATCATATTTTACTAAACTACTTTCTTCACGGTTTACTTAAATACGTGAAGTACGTTAAAGTTCCTACGTTTTTCACGTAAAATGACGTGAACTATAACCAATTTGATTCCGAACAACTAACGGTCACTAATCTCCCCATCCTGCGCGTGTAAGCGGCTCGTTGTAACAGTGCCCGTCCGTCCCGTCTGCGTCTCTCCAGTCATATACTCTCTCTCCCTCATTTCCGCGTAAGGCACGTGAGCCACGTAAACGTTTAGGCTACGGAAAACGTAAACTTTACTTAGAATTGAATTTGCTTCTAGATTGAAACTTGTAAATTAAGGCCTGAGAGATCAAACTACAACCAAGAGTTGGACACTTCCAATTTATAGTCGTCGCCAACGGAAAGACGGAAGGGTACTGTATATTCCCACTTTTCTGTGTGTACGCACACATCTCTTCGATTCGCAGAGCTTTGCTAATATGTGCTCTAATAGCGCAGTGGTAAGCGCCCTGCTACCAAACTTTTGCTCGCAGGTTCGATTCCGGAGAGAGACAGAAATTTATAAATTTGGCACTCACTATACCAACGCTTACTAATCTCTTCGCCTGCGTTCGTACTCAGGTGAAATGTCAAGGTACTACTAGCCCCTAAAAAGGGAAATTCGGGTGATTTCGCAAACGCGGGCACAAAAGGCCCTAAAAGGGCTGCGATTTCAATATCTACCTAGCTTCTTTCATTGTTTTTGATTTTTATTGCAATTATGTTGTACCAATCTATGTTTTTTCACATTTATTGAGTATATACACAAGGGTAAGCAAGACAAACATATTTAATCCAGTATTTGAGACGAAACATTCATCCTAAGCGCTCCTAGTAGGCTCTAATAGGGTGACTTTGGCAAGGAAAATCGCGGGCCTAAAATGAACCTTTTAGGCCCGTGACTTTTCACCTCTGTAGTTTGATCACGTTGCTTCTGAATTGAAATTCTGAATTATGGCATTATCATTGTGGGATCATTCATTCTTGCTTTTTCTTCTGGTCATCTTCACGTTTCCACGTATCGAGATCAAACTACAATTTGGACCTAAATACCATCGGTCACTAATCTATCCGTGTAAGCGGCTCGTCCCCGCGTGTTGTAACAGTGCCCGCCCCTCCCGTCTGCGTCTCTCTCCACCCTCTCTCTCTCCCTCATTTCCCTCTCTGTTTGCACCCGCGACGAACGACACTTGTCCATATCTACAACTTCTTATTATTACCTTTTATTCACTCTCTACTAGATTTACTAGTGAAATTACCACTTAACTTACTACTTGCACCCACACGATGCTGCACGGTTATGACGCGAACGACTTTGCCAACGGCAACAATGCACAACGCACGCAGCAGGCACGGGCTCAGCCGCAGGGCATGAATGTTGGTGAGTGGATTATTTATTGATATTTCACGTTTGAAGGGTGATTGAAAGGTTTAAAATTTCCAAAATCGAAACTAGATTGAAAGTGAGGGTTTTGAATGGAATCAGAGTTGAATGTTGGTGAGTGGTGATTATTTATTAATTTTTCAGTTTTGACTGATGATTGACTCTTGAAACTCTTGAATCAGCGTCAAAACTATTTTTAAGTTTATCTTTTACTAAGCACATTCATCTCACGATGATGGAAAGGTTTAAGTTTTCCAAAATCGAAACTAGATTGAAAGTGAGGTTTTTGAATGGAATCAGAGTTGATTGTTATTGAGTTGCAATTTGTTTTTACGATTAAAGTTATGTTGAAATTGTGACCAAATACGGTGAGTTGGTGTCTCAGAGATTGAACTGAGGTTAGGGTGTTAAGGTAAAATTTTAAATGGGTAAATTTGGTGTATCAAAAATTATGTTACACGAGACAGAAAATCAGTGAAATTGAAGCAATTTCACATTGATATCGTCGCAAACGAAAATCTTCAAAATCACAACTTTGCGTAATTAAGTTCAAACTTTTGAATAAAATTAAATACAAGAAATTCAACTTCTTTTTAACCGTACTCATCAAGTTTTCGTTCACGAACCTGAGATCAATCAAATTTCGTACTCACATTTGAACCTGACTTTTACACCTTTAATTCACTTTATTCAATAGTATGATGTTAAAAATACTTTATTTAATAACGCTAATGATATTATCATCAGCGAGGATTTTATGCAAATGTTTTGAATAATCCATTCCGTTCGATGTATTGTTTTGATTATAAATTCATAGTTCGGAGCCAGCAAAATCGATGCGATTAGCACGGCAATGTGTATGAGTTCCACGAATTACGAACTCCTCCAATAATGAAAAAATAAATAAATAGAAGTCAATGAATGAAAGAAAAACACCATTTTAGTAAACGTGGTAAAATGGCTATTTTGTTTGAGAAATTAAATAGGCAAAAAATAGGTTAAATCAAATCAAGTTAATTAGGATGAAGTTATTAAACAAATGATTAAATATTATGTATACACTATAGCTCTTTCCCTTAAAAAGCTTCTTAACTGTTAGTCAATTTCTCAGTCACGTGAAACATGTTAAACACAGCAGAACTCATAAACGTGCAATGAAAAAGTACGAGATGTCTAACCAGAATGCTTAATTTACGTGAATATTTAGTTTACTTGTAGTAGAACTGAGTCAAGTCATGGAATTTTTGAGTTGTTTCATCGTATTTGTCGAAGCGAAACAGTTTCAAGGAGAGTCTAGAAATAACAGTGTTCAGCTCGGTTTCTACTGCTGTGTTTGTTGTTTATTTTCGAGATTTTCAAAGATAAAACAAATAATTCATATGTACGGAGATCCAACTAGAAATGAGTGATGGTCGTTCAGCGTTCACTACATTCCACCTCACGGCATACATCAAGATCAAACTATATAGTTCGTTTCACTCAGAACGATTGGCGCCAATTTTCTTCGATTGGCCAGCTACAAAAGCGAGAGAGTGTGCAGGTCAATGAGGCCGCAGACATCTGGGTCTCTCTGATCTGCCCACTCTCTCGCTCAGCCAATAAAATACTGGCTGGCCAATTGGCTGGGAATTGTCTGAGCACTCCCACTGAGACCATTTGGCAGCGTGCAAAATTTTTTGGATGTACTATTTCTTAGAGAAGACATAGGAACTTATAGAAATTTTTTTATTCACATGTTCTCCTGAAACTGAGCGAATGCTAACAGAGATTTGCAGTTATTTGAAAAAAGTTCAAAGTGATGAAAAACAGCCTGGAAAATTCATTGGCACGCTGCCAAGTCTCAGTGGGAATGATCAGAACTATAGAATGGTTCAATTTTTTTGAGAGAATGTTCCATTTGTGATCTCTATAGTGCTATTTATGATGAATGTCGGGCGGGCTGACAATTTGCCCATTGTAATGATCGCACGAACACCGCTGTTCCACTCAAATGTGCTAAAACAACTAAAGAAGCTAATTTTGGGGGTCAATTGTAGGAATGAAAGAGGGTTGTTAATCGAGTTCAAACTTTCAAGGTTTCGAGTTTTGGGAATTTTCGAGTTTTCGAGTTTTCGAGTTTGGAAGGCAGAAAAATTTCGAGTTTTTTCGAGTCGAGTCGAGTTTCGAGTTTGTCTTTAACAACCTTAGAATGAAACTACATTTGAGCTGTGTCACGTTGCATTTCCGTCAAACCGAGAAACTTCTATGCGTAAAACGTGAGACGGCAACGACAATGTCGCGTCCATTTCGACTCAGTCGGCGGGGGCCGAGTCAGTGATTTCCCCGAGTTTGACGTGTTTCGATATAAAACCACAAACCAAGTCATTTTTTATGAAGGGGTTAACAAACTTGATGATGATTCAAATATTTGTATTTCCTAGTTTTATTAATCAATAAATCAATATCTTGTAATAATACTGGTCGGATCATCCCCTTTGTGTTGAGCGAATGTAAATAGACTTACAAGTGTGTTAGTGAGCGGTATCACTCGGTCCCAATGTTTGGTTACTTGAGCAGACACTCGAAATTAGACACAGAAAAAGCAAACGTGCAAAAAATGATTCATAAAGACCAGATGTAGTTGTTCAATTTTTAAGTGATGAAAAAAGAAAAAAAAACTTGAAAAGGTTAGTTCACTTGAGCAGACACTCGAAACTAGACAGCGAAAAAAAAATTGAAATGCGAAAACTCGATGTGTGCAAAATTTTAGAATAGAATAGTTCATTCGGGTTTCTCTAAATCGATTTTTTATTGTTTCATGAAGAATAAATTTGTATGATAAGTTGAAATAAAAATCTGCACGGCACAAAAAATGAATAACATGGAACGTGCAATGTTACGTGTTGAAGTAAGTGTACTAATGGAATTTACATATTTTCGCTAGTGTTTTCCTTCCGTTTAGTCTGTGCTTTGTTCTAGCGGAGTGGCCTGTTATTGCTCTCAGAGATGACGTTTGAAATAGGATAGGACGCGAGGGTCGGGGGCTCGCGGAACATAAACTTTTGTCTATAAACTAATAGACTATATAATAGAAACAAAACTCGCCCTATCTTTCTGTATTTGTAGATTGATTTATTTGATTTTTGGTCGAAATTCACGAATTCTGGCTTGTTCCGTAAATTATAGCAATCGATATGACGTTTGAATGAAGATAGAATGCGCGGTCGGGGGCTAGGGGAACATAAACTTTCTTCGAGCAATTATGACAAAATATTAATAACAAAATTAAAAGAATACAAAATAGAAAAAATTATCTTTATCAACCGTGGATGATTCGAAAATAAAATGAGGCACGCGGAACATAAACTTTTTGATTTTACCTTTTAATCTTACAGGTTATTGACTTTCACGTTCACACCCACCAACTACATTTGATGAACAGCATTGAAACGCTACTGAGAACGAAAAAAGAAAAGAAAGTATGAACAAATAGCAATGTAAAATATATTTCTTTAGCATTTTTTATGAATTTTTCTTCCAGACCACCAACTTCAATTGATGAACACCGTGAACACCATGGTGAAGAACGGTCAGTTCACAGCACAACTGGCCGCTACCGTATTCCAACTATGTTCCCAGCTGAAGAACACGGGAATGATGCTCGAACAGACACACAAAAGTTAGTTATCGATTTTTTGAACAGCGTATTTTCACGCGACTCTATCTTTGTGTGAATTTGGAAAACCTGTATTTCTGAGAACGAAAAAACACCACCGTACTTTACCAACGACCACCACGACCCTATTTTTCCGTCTTTGAATGTAGATAGGTGAATCAAAGCATTACATTAGAATCTCGTAGACATCAAATTATAATAATAATAATAATAATAATAATAATATTTATTACACAGAAGTGTAACAACGGAACATAAACTAAGCTCTTTGAACAACCACAGTTGAAAGAAATGAAATATGGGAGACAGCGGAAAAATAAACTCTACAAAGTCTGAATGCAGTCAACAAATGCAATACTATAAGAAATGCTAGAAGAAAAGAAGTTATGAATCTCAGACTGCTCAGGTGCTACAGTAGAACTACAAAAAACCAAATTTCACATCGATGTTCTGTGAATTTATAAAGTTTCGTTTTCAGACGAAATGAACAAAGTGTTTGTGTCTCTTCGTCAAGCATGCTGTAGAGACAATGGGCAATTGGGGACTCCATGCAGGTATGTTTTGAAATCCTCGAAAGAAATTTAATGAACTAGTCTCTCATGATTGTTTCAATGTTTCAAGAGTATTTTACAGTTTATTTTCTAAAATTTTCAATTGGAAGTGTTTCTGTTTGATTTATTCGTTTATTGGTCGCGTTTTCACTAAAACAACAGAATACAACAGAAATTGTCTAGTTTCCTAGTCGGTAAACTGTCTCCGTAGAGCAAGTGATTGGAAAATCACACTTCATGTTCAATTTTTCAAAACTGTTCTTTTCAGACTAAAAATCATGGAGTTGGTCGAATTGCGAGCCATGCACTGGAGAAGTAATCTGGCACACAGCCAGTACTACGTCAGTCGACCAGAACAACGTGAGCAGAACACTTTTTAAACTTTGTTTTACTAAATTTTTCTAAATGTAATCTTATTTTATAACATTGGCTACGTCAGAAATTTTTTTTAAACTTTTAAAAACGTTTCTTCTCGCAGTTTACAACATGAGCGATAACCAGATTTTTCCTTTATATTACCATCTTATAATTCCTGTCTGGAGGGATCGTTATAATAAAAAACAGGAGGGGTCGTTGTAATAAAATTATTCGATCATTCCGTACCGTGCTGCTGTGTTAGAAGTTTGGTTCCGGTGCAATTGCAAGGAATATGTGTTCACAAGCTGTGCTCTTCCCCTTCTCCAAGAAGTTTCTCGCATGTCACTGGATCAATGCCAACAGAGCATTCGATAGTCCACCATGAAGACCTCTATGAAGGAAAGAGACCTTACAAGAAACTACTGCTACAAAGATCTGTGACATGTATGATGAACACCGCCTCGTAACGAAGCGACGTGAATGGATAAATAAATAATAAAAATAAAAATGAGTCAGAATCACAAATGTTTGATGTATCAGGACCAAACTACGAATTTGATGTGGTAATCTTCTCTAGTTAAGTTACCAGTTCTCCTATATTACTTTACATCGTTTTTCTAGAACCCGACTCGGCACCGCCCGTCTCCCAGCACCAATCACAGCACCAGCAGCAACAGCAGCAACAGCAGTACGTGCCCCAGTCCCCACTATTCATGCCGCAGGAAATGCAGGGACCCGGTTAGTTTTCGATGTTTTTTGGGAGATTCCACAACAAGAACGGGATATACCAATGTGGAAAGCCACGTGTTCAATCGCGAATAAACATTCTATTCTATTCTACCAGTTCTATCCTACTCGGTAAACGATGAATTGCTGCTGTGTCTGCAAAAGAGACAGCTAAAAACCATTTCAAGTTCCAACGTGTGCTCAACATATACACAGGAAAACTTACCATTACCGTAGTTCAGAGTGGGTCTTACAGCTAATAACTCGGGTTTTACCTGATTTCGACCGGCGGTGGTAGGACACACAGCATAAACTCAGTGTTACCGTAATCGAAACCAATATTATTAGCCCACAACCCGGGATTCTACCTGATCCCTGCTGGCGGTGGCTGGATGCCTCCTATTATGCCTGGGGGCATGGTCCCTCCGAACCCCTTCATGCCACAGCCAATGATGCCCCATGAGGCCATGTTGATGAGACAACGGAGTATTAAGAGGGTGAGTGACACAGAAGAAGTGGGGGGTACCGTAGTCTGGAATTCTAGTTTTCTCAGATGTTCAGAACTGAGCACATTGTAATGTACATGCAAGCCAGAGAATGGAACCCATAGTAAAGGTTGCCAGGGCTTTTCTGAGTTCTACACTATGGCAGTCCGTGGTGACTTGCTGGCGAGGGTAACCGACGACACGGAACGTTCCCACTCGCCGGCGAGTCGCCTCGATTTACCAGAGCACATGAACAACTGCTGATGTTTCTTCACGTTTTATGTGAAAGTTCTACTTTTTCTGCACTTTTCTTCAAGTTTAACACCAATTTTCAGACGACGCCGAAAAACCTGCAGCTGCGCCACGAGATGATCATTCGGAACAGCGACAGCGGGAAGATCATGGGGGTCAAAGGTCGTCGGGTGGCCCTCGTCGAACAGCTGACCAACACCGTCATCAGTTTTCAGAAGGTGACGTGTGACGTCATACTTTGGAAAAATATTTGTTTTTTTCATTTGCACACTTCATTATTTACAGAAGTATTTCTAATATATTTCTCTAACTCCAAAGTGTACTTATACGGTGTATGTTACCCTATCATATGTGTTTGTAGTTTGATCTCGTTGCTTTTTGGTAGAATTCCGTGAATTACGGTGATCGACCTCAAACTTCAACGAGTTTTCGGTCACTCCCCATGATTCAATAATGGAATACTTCAGGTGGACCCTAAGAGCAAGAGCTCATGTTTCTTGTTTGGTTTAGATTCCACTCTCATTCGTAACAGAATAGAATAGAACAGAATAGAATAGCATAGAATAATTTATTGAACTCATTTACGTCAATAAATTATTCTATTCTATTGAGTTTTGAGAGCAAATTACAAAACAGGACCAGTCAACATTTACTCAATTATCCTAATTTAACATTTTCAATTTCAGGTGGACCCGAAGAGCAAGGAGCGTACCCTGACCATCACCGCGAACAGTTTGGAGGACATCGAGAGGGCCAAGGATCTCATCATTGACACCATCAAACGGAACATCAGTCCATGCAGAGTAGGTTGTAGTTTTGTGTTTGTAGTTTGATAAAATCAGTTCCTAGTTGTCCCTTGAGTCCCTCGAGAGTTAGTTTTGTGTTTGTAGTTTGATCGCGTGTAGAACGTGTAGTTTACTCAAAGTTTGATGAAACGGGCCGAGGACCTGATTATAGACACTATCGAACGGAACATCAGCCCTTTAAGGGTGAGTTTATGTTTGGTTTGCAGTTTGGTCCCGATTTTCAAGAGTAAAACGGAACATCAGTCCCCAGGGTAATATGTATAGTCTGTAATTTGATCAAACTGCGTTTCAACTTATAACAACGGAATAAAATAGAATAGGTTGATATTCGCCATTCAACATGTACACTTACTGGTGGCACTTACGGATTGTGTCAAAATGACACCAAAAAAGCACAATTATACTTGCTGTCTCGTATTTCTCGTTCCTAACGCACTACAATGTTTCAGACAGATCCCACTATGACGGGCGATGTACGTTTGATCCCATAAGTTTTTGGTCAAAACTCGTTCAGTGTGGCGTGTACAAAGATCAAACTACACCATTGTTCTCTCACTTATTATAATCACTGCTCACTCCAATGTTTCAGGCGGATCCGACCTTGACGGGCGGTGCAGAGGAGGAAGAAGATGAGGATGACAACGACATCTCCATCGAGACCACCCAGGACGGCATGCTCAAGTTGTGCTGCTCCGATCCGCAGGTTCTACAGGTGGGCAGGCACTATCGAAGAGTACGGTAGTCTAGTGTTTTTGATGTGTTAGGTATTCGGTTCGCGATATAGAATGATACGGTGGCCATCTATTTGCATGTCTGTTACCCGATCTGCCCATCTCGCTGCGTTTCTAGTTTGTAGCCGTTGTTTTTGGTAGAAGTTTATGAAATACGCGGCGTGTTTTCTATTTTGAGATGAAAGTAAAACGAAGGTTCGGTCACCACCCACTATCTTTCCTATGCAGACCGCCCAGGAGGTCAAAAGAAGGACGATTGTGTGGACCAATCCCGTGTCAACGGTCCTTTAAACTGCAATTGAGAAATGTATTCCAATTTAAAGGACTGGAGCGTTGCGATTGGACCACATAATCGTCCTTCTTTAATCGGAATATCTTCGTGTTTGTAGTTTGATCCCGCTCCCTCGTGGCGAGATTGAACTACAAGATCAGACAATAAAACACCTGATTCCATTTTCAGGCCGCCCAGGAGGCCCTCTCGGAATACCTTCGTGTGCGGTCTCGTCCCTCTGCGGAGGAGAGGGAAAAGAAAAAGGAGAGAAGGAAGAGCATGCCGCTGCAACAGAGTCAACCGGAACAACCAGTGCTCAAGGTATCTATCTATATATGTCTCATTCTTTCTTTTCCCCTCAATCTTTCTTTCTCTTTCTCTTTCGCTCTCTTCCTATGTATTGCTCTCTCTCTATATTTCTTGCTCCATCTCTATCTCTCTTTCTCTCTGAGCCAGAGTAGGACAATCCGAATGGGACTTTTTCTCTCTCTCTGAGCCAGAGTCAACCGGAACAACCCGTACTCAAGGTATTTTCCACTGTCTCTACCTATCTGTCTGTTTCTCTTTCTCCTTTTCTCGTCCTAACTCTCTCTCTCTCTCTTTTCTCTTTCTCTATATCTATATGCCTCGCTCTCTATCGCTGTCTTTCTCTTTCTCAACCTCTCTCTCTTCGTCTATATCCATCTTTTGTTCCAGCCCTCCCGTTCGTTCACCGGTTCCACTCCAAACCTTGCCGACAGTCTGCCGGTGGTCAAAACAGTGCCCGTGGAGCAGGGAAAGTGGTCGGTCAGTGTGCTGTGTAACATCGCTTTCTCGCTTATTTTAAAGAAGGACGATTATGTGGTCCAATCGCAACGCTTCAGTCCTTTAAACTGCAATACAGTTTCAATTGCAGCTTAAAGGACCGTTGACACGGGATTGGTCCACATAATCGTCCTTCTTCAATATATTTATGCTATTACTTATTAGCCCCCCCCCCCCAATTGGACATTATACTCTTGCCCCCCCCCCCACCCCCTTGTACTCGTTTTATAGTCTTTTCATACCTACTGAGACTCCTACAGTAAGATTTGAAACTACCAAACTGTTTTTCTCACTCACTTATGATCGGAAAGGTTTAGGATTTCGGCACCTCATTCTTGTTCTCAATCACAGTAATTATACGAGAGGATTTTTGATAACCTGAATTTTCAGCTTTCGGAAAGTTTGTGAGGTACTGTAAGTCTCAGTAGGAATGGTGGGAACTATACCTCCCCCTCAGCTCCTTGCGTCCATAACCGTTGTGAAACTCCATTTACATTAATTTAAATTTAGAAGAAAATGAGAAGGTGTAGGAAGGGAAGATAAGATTCCTCGGCTTTTGATTGCTTCGATTCATTTGACTGACTATGACCGAATGAAATCAGATTTTTATCCACATTTTAGTATAGGGTGTAACGTCTATTAGCTCAACAAAAAAAGGTGATTTCCGCTTAAGAATACACTTTATATTAAGTGGACATAATAATTATTTTTTTTCCAATACCGGAAACGAAAAATACTTGATGTGATAACTAATGCTTACGCTTTGCGTTTTTCATAGTGAATGAAACGATGACCAAAAACGTTATTAAAACGTTATTTGTGTGCTTTCAGTGTTTTCTTTTTCTAGAAATTTGATTGTGCACTTCATCAGCGGTTCGACACTTCACTTCATCGGAAATGATTATGATTAACAGATTATTCGCAAAAACTAAGCCCCGCTTCTACTTACAGTGTCAAAGGTCACATATTCTTCGTAAAACTAAGCCCCGCCCCCTTTCAGAGCATCTGTTACACTCGCGACACCATGTCAGAGCTGCGCCAATCGCCATCGGTCGTCGACCAGGCGGCCATGCGCCAGAAGGTTGCCGCCGTCGCGCCCGAGCTGCTGCGCTGAGGTTAGAGCACATTTCCGAGTGGGTGACGATTAAGCCTAAACACATTGAGCGGATGTCTCATAGTGAAAACTGTCTGAGTTGTTTCTCTCCAAACATTCACAAAGATAGTTTATTCTCATAAACCATCCATTTCCATTGTGACCCTTTGAACTTGTTGTTGATGTTCAAACTTGAGTTATTGGTTGTGGCTTAATGCCTTTGAGCTTAATCGTCACCCACTCCACTTTCCGGCGAGTTCCCTAGAGAATCGGGTACTTCCCAAACCGAACCGCGAACCGGTTTTTGGACAACCGAACCCACCGAACCAACCAAACCGACATTGTGAACCGACCGATTCTCTAGAAAAATATGCGAACAGAACCGACATTAATCACGATTTTCAAACAAACAAGTCATATACAAGGTAAAATGATAAGATCCCCGACCAGGTTCGAACCATTTACTGGAGAACCGGTCGGTTCGGTCGGTTCAGGGTCTATTCGGTTCTCCAGTGAATTGGTTCGTTTTTCCTTAAAAAGTCATGCGTGTGATAGTGTCGGTTAAGGTTGTCAAGTCGAGAGTTGAAGATCTCCTATGAAAAAAGGGAAACGTTATAGGCTCGCGCTAGTCCATTGCACAGTAACGTGAAACATGTTAAACACAGCAGAACTCATAAACGTACAACTACAAAGTGTATGATTCCTTATTAACGTGCTAACTATACGTGAATATTCAATTAACTTCTAGTATAGGTCGTTCTCCAATCATGCCAGAAATTTTGGACAAGTTATATGTCCTCCTGACTAGTTAGAGGTGAAGTTAAGGATCCCGCGCGCATCTATTTGACATCTTAGTTTTCTCGGCTTTCACACTCAACGTCAATCGATAAGTATGTTTTCTATAGTGTTTTCTACAGCGCTGTAATAGAACTTTTATTTTCAGGTTCTCCAGCTGCTCACACCAAATTTAAATATTCATATTTTTATCTACATCTATACCATATATATTCCAAACGTCTAGAACGCGTGTTATCTATTGAAATCAATATTTTACGCGTCACTCAATTTTATTTGCTCAGTTATTGATTAGATATATAACAAAGTATATGGTAACCATATTCTCGTGATTGAGCTTCTTATACTATTTATCCTACTCCAAATGTCATGACTACAGATTCTGTTCATTTTATATTCGTACTTTTTAGTTACTCATGTTGTTTTGCTTAGAAAAAGTGTGTTATTTTACAGATATATAAATAAACAGTTAATTAAATAACGAGTTATCAAATTACAATTCTGAACTTGGACATATACTAGAGTTATGAATAAACTTTTATGTAGATGTACTAAACTTTAGAGGTAACAACAGGCATAAACTCTGCATAATAACAACAAGACTTACAAATGAAACTGAAACCAAAAAAAATATAAATACTTGGTGTCCTACGGTTCAAATAATACAATCGTAGTGTATTATTTCATACTAACGCGATTCACACTGAATCAAAATCTCAGTAATTTTAGGCAAAAGTTTGTTTCTAACGAAAAAGTAAAATTGAACCCAGAGTCCTTTTTGTAATACAAGCTGTTCAAGAAATCGAATTGAGCAAAATTGGCAATATTACTGACAAACAATCACACATTGAACCGGCTCATACATATTGGGGAAAAAGTTTGGAGATTAGAAAACAATCGTATCTACGCTGGTAAGGTAATGAACTTTAAACTCACGAACATGTCTGAACACTACAGACTACGAAAACCAAGCTACAAATGCAGGATGCACGTGAACTATAATGTTAAAAATATTATCAATTCACAACTTGGACTTGATGACAACAACAAGACAAACGCTAAGTGATCCCATATCAGACTACAAACTACAATTCTATCCGGGTCAATCGAATCGATCCATCGTCACTGCAAGAGGCGAGGAGCGAGGAATCAGAGGGACACCACGCTACACAGTTCACGTCACCTGAAATTCCTCAAATTAGTTGAAATCAACGAGCATTCCGCACTTCAAGAAGACCGTTCAGGCTGGTACATATCGATATGAGACTCGCTCTTCCCAAAGCAAGCTTATACGGTGTATTAATCATATTTATAAAATACACATATATATTATATAAAATTACTATAATACTAGTCTGCATACACAGTCACAAAAGGTGTTTTGGGCATAAATATAATAGTCCAAATGGAGTCGAGTACAACTGCTCTATCCCACTGTGTTTCTAGTTTCGTTTCTTTGCTTTATGGTCGAAATCTCGAAATTCGTAAATGTTGGCGTGTATCGAGTTCAAACTACAACTCAGCTATGGCCAACCCCCTCAAAAAATTGCCAGGTGGCTGGGACTGTGGCTGATCACCTCACAACAACAGGTTGGATTTGAAAGAGTTATCAAAACGGTATGTTTGTAAACGTTGTAACATTGTAACTGATCTCACCTCCATGAATATCGATTGTTTGCTGTGGTACGATTGACAGCGAGCCGGCATTATCCTCCAACTGTAACAACCTGAAAAACAATTCACATTTCAATTTTGTTCAACAATCAGATTTATAAAGGTTGATTTCTTCTGTAAATCATCATGTTACCTCAATGTGAACTTGGCTACAGAAACTTGTTGTGAATCATGTTAAATTGATGTTCATTAAGTAAAGCGAATTCTGCTTATTTCGGCAAAAAGGGAACCCGTCCATTGTATTTTCTAGAACTTTCCTGAAATATGGACAAACCTGATTGTACCGTCGCCTCCGCCCACGGCTATCAGGTCGTTGGTCTGGAAAAGAGTTTATACATTGCAGAGAAAGAGCGTACGTTTGGGGTGACGCAAGTTGGGATAGAAAGTTCGGTATATTCATGAATACAGCCTATGGAATACGGCCTATAGTTTGATTGAACTTAGAACAATTAGCGCCAATATTCTCCGATTGGTCAGCTACAAAAGCGAGAGAGTATACAGGTCAATGAGAAGCAGACAGGCTGAGAAACTGTGCGGCTCTCTGACCTGCACACTCTTTTCCAAGGCCGCTACAAAACTGGCTAAAAAATGTCTGTGATTTTCGCACTAAGACTTATTGGCATCGCGCCAAATTTTTTTCCGTATTTTGATAAAGAGGAAGAACCAAAGAAACAACGTGGTGAAAAACAAGAACCCACCTGTAAATGTATTGGCAAGCTGCCAAATTCTCAGTGGCAATAGCGAAAACTACACTCGACCCCCACCTTATTGCCAATTCTAAACCAACCGGGTTTTTAGGTAATCTAACTTTTTTTGGTAAAATATTTTTGAGGTTACTTTGGTAGGTAACCTGTAAGTAACCTAAAACTGAAATCCGGTTACCGTTCAACTAAAATTAAAATCCACACGTTGCGTTAGAAAAACAGATAACCGGGTTTTCATTTTAGGTTACCAACCGGTTACCTACTGAGGTAACCTTAAACACAGGTTACCAAAAAAGGTTAGGTTACCTAAAAACTCGGTTAGATATAGAATTCACCCACCTTATTCCATGAGACGGTATAAAGCGGCCATCGCGAGTCCTCGATCTTGTACCGACACAGCGACATCCACGTGTCCAGTACAACATTCTCCGTGGTATATTGCCGACCGAAGATCTGAAAATGATAGAGAAATCCAAATCAGGAAAGACCAGAGTACAAACTACAGCGAGTTGTTGACCGAGCACAGCGAAACACACATACACTACCAAGGGACTCATATTGGTATTGAAATCTCGCGATCCGTTCATCTTTCTCGAGCCGCGACCCCTCCGAAACGGCGATTTTTGCCTACATTTTGCTTTTTTACTGCTAAATTTGTCTTTCATTTGAACGAACTATGAACGAAACTTGTTCGACTAGGACTTTTCACCTTTGAGAGTTATACGAATGTGCTCAGCAAAAGATATACTCACCAGTGTTCGTATCAGTGAATAAACTTTTCTCTTCCGGGAGCGTTTTTAGTTTTTAGGCTCCCGGGAGAGCAAATTTGGTTGAAATTTCGCTCCCGGAAAATTTATTGGTCGATACCGCCACAGACCAAAACCTCCAAGAAATTTCAAATCGTATTGAATCAGGGTCGGAATTATTATGTGTACACATTTCATTCAGCACAATGGCACATTAAACACATTCTTGTAAAGTTGTAAAATGCGGATTATTCACCACACAAATATGTTTCCAACCTGAACAACTCGGTCTTCTCCCACGGTAACTAGTCTATCACCCGCTTTACGTGACAATTCAAGATTTTGCAGCGGAAATGAGCGAATTTCACAAATTTTGACTAAAAGGGAACCTGTTTCGTGAATTTGTTTCCGATTCCGACCAAGACAATTCGGTGAACTTGACTAGAGTATGTATCCCACCTGAATGACTCGGTCCTCTCCCACGGTAACCAGTCGATCCCCAGCTGAATTGAAATCCGCGCACCACACTGTACCCTCGTGCGCCTGAAAGTAGAGTAGTCCGAATAATCAGGATAATTCGAAAGACGAGCTACTTTTTCGCTGATTTTTATTTAAAGTCATTAATTTGCACGTCTTTCACTTTAAAAACGAACTCCATTTGGGCGAACATTCGTACCTTACTGGTGTATGGGCTGAAAATTTAAAGAATGCTTCGGATGGAAAAATGATTGTCCTCGCCATTCTAATAATCAGCTATTAGCTATTATCAACACTATAAGAAAGATAGCCTAGCCTATCTACGAGGAGCAACAAACTGAATGGTTCAGAGTTGAAATAGCTGCTTTAACGACTACAGTGACCTTGCGAAAACTGCAAAATCGTGACGTCAACAATAAAAGAAAACTGTGAAAACCTCGGTGAATTCATATACAGTTGGCGTTCGGTTGGTTACGGGCTTTGAAGATTAACGAAACGCCTACTATTCCCTTGAATACCAACTCACGTTATCTAACTTCTGCTGAGTGACCCAGTCCTCCCCGTCGTAACGATAGAATTTGATGGAGAAGTCGTAGCTGCACGAGACCAGAAGCTGAAACCACAACTAACAACTTACTCGAAAAGTATGGATTTCCTGAGAAATCAGCTATGCGAGATGGATGAAGGATGACTTTTATCAGGGTACTTTCACCTCTTCAAAACTATTCCCACCTATGATTCAACCTACATCTGTAAAGTGGTCCCATTAGCCACGGAAATCCGGAAAACGAGCGCTTTTTCCAACCAATATCGTCGGGAAACAAGAAAAATGCCTACTTCTGGTGAAAAATCAAAAAATACGTACTTTTATCGAAAAATTGGCTTATTTTGCCGAATAGTAGCACCTAACTGGTGTACGGAACTAACCTCGACGTCGGGGTGCCAAACGACAAACTTCACGTCCTGTGTGTGTGGTTGAAGAATGGAAGCCACTTGGAAATCGTCATCTTCGTCTACTGAAAACGAGAAGAAACGTAACAACAAGTTATTATACAACATGTCTACGTTCTTTTACGTTTCCGAAGTTATTTTCCATTATTTTGCGTTCATGTAACGATAACCGCAACTTTTGTTGTGAAAACAAGACGGAGTTGATACCCGGAATAGAAAAGCGTGGCAAAATCAGGTGACGACGGATTATAAACGTGAAAACCTCATAAGTTTTCATAGGAACCAAGAACTACATGACGGATCCAAGTAACAAAGATTTTCACCAATGTATGCACTGTGCGGGTGTTTGAGCGATACTCCGCACAAAATGTAACTAGAACTGACAAAATATTACACCTACACTAGTAAGGTGTGAGCATTATACGAATGGGAAACCCGTTTTTTTGTTCCAAATATGCCAAATATTATGATTTTGCATAAACAATCAGCCAATTTTCCAAATATTAGCGAAAAACGAGTCTCTTTTCTGAATTTTGTTGACTTACTGGACAAATATACTAAAAAAACTCACACTGCCAGAACCAGACACTCTTGTCCCTGCTACACGTGGCCAGAAACTCATCACTGGGTGAAAATGCACAACATTTTACCTGAAAAGCGTGCTACAACTATTTTCAAATAACAATAACCCACCATTAATATAATGAACTAATCAGTTGCGACCAGAAAAAACAGTAACGTTTTCTGTAATCTTAGAAAACTTGAATTCTTCTAGGACAAAATTTGCAGATAAGACATGAGTATGTACTAGAGCTGAAGTAGAAGTAAAAGTTATATGAATGTTTAAAAAAAACCGAAACCAACCTCGCTTTCATGTCCTTCCAGTTTGTTGGATTCGGCGAATTCACCACTGAAAAAAACGTCTTATCACACTCCAGCAAAGTCTATTCTATGAAAAGGGATCGCCTAACAACGCCTAACAATTTATAATCAGCAACAGGATTAAAGCCCTTTTTGTGTTTTCCTCAATATTTGAACAAAGTTACAATGTGACAGTTCTAGTATTCCATACTATTTGGTGATTAAATTACAATCCACATCACAACTGTGGTAGCTGAGCCACATAAGTGAGAGATTTGAGAAGAAGAACTTATCATTCTCATAGATGACAATGGAGAGTGGATTCATGCATCAAAACTGGCCGATGGTTTTACAGGTTTTAGTTTTTGTCGCAAAACTGTCTTAATTTCACTGGGTTAACAGGAAAAAGGTTCATATTATGGAAATAGCGACGTTTTCTAATCAAAATAATACAAATTGGTTTCTTAACTAACTTCTCCTTCTCATAGATGACGATAGATGCATCAAAACTGGCCGACGCCAAAAATCTTCCGCAATGGGAGAAAGCGACCGCCCGTATTGCGCGGGTGTGAGAATCGTCGATCGTCGTACGACAGTCCAGGAGAGGTGCGACTGGAATAGAAATCGAATGAAGATGAACTTTGTAGTTATGAAGCTGAATTCCTTGGTTGAACCTGCACAAATGAGAGGCATTTTTTGCTACTTTAACATCAAAACTCATACACTTAAAGAAGGACGATTATGTGGACCGATCCCGTGTCAACGGTCCTTTGAACTGCACTTGAAAAATGTATTGCAGTTGGACTGAAGCATTGATATTGGACCACATAATCGTACTTCGTCAATGTGCCTACAGCCTACACATACAAACTTTTTGGGTTTGGTGTTGCTATGCTATGCTGCAAAACTCCTAAGAAACTCAGATTTGATCAAACTATAAACTACAGATTCAACCCACCTTCATCATGCTGGCAACATCTGTCGACCAATCTACAGAACATGGAAACTATGACTACTAAAAACCTAAATTCGACCAACCTTTATTATGCTGCCAAACGCGGACACATTTGTCTTCCCCGCAACTAGCCAAGATCGTGCCATCATGATTCCAGGTGACCATCCACACACGTGGGGGAACATCGACCGACTGGTCGAAGGTGGTGAACAACCCGATCTCCTCTACTTTACCCATTTCTGGAACGGAAACAATGACTATTATTGTAATAGATCTACATACACACTAAACACACCCCCAAGTGTAGTTGGGAACAATTTGATGCTGTTCCATCCAAAGAGCTAGTGAAAAAACTGGTTTCAAGTTCAAGATGAATCGGGGATTAAGGAACAAAACCTTTAACAGCGTAACCGATTGTTTCGATTAAAACCAATGTAAAGAAGATAGGAACCTCGTGGTTCGCGGTTTAACTGCTTCGAATGGTCCAACAACAACAACAAGGTTCAATATGAAAAACACAATGCTTAACAACATTCGAGAACAGTGGATAAGATTACGTGCTAAATTATTGAGAACTGTAAAATTGAAAGAGCGGAAGCGGACGAGATTTCATTGTTTTGCTCTCCCTTTTTGCCGGCCAATTCTACAACTAACCGGGTTTTTAGGTAACCTAACCCTTTTTTGGTAACCTATTTTTGAGGTTACCTTAGTAGGTAACCTAAAAGTAACCTGAAACTAAAATCCGGTTACCGTTCAAACTAACGGTAAAAACCACATTTTGCGTTAGAAAAACAGGTAACCGGTTTTTCTTTTTAGGTTACCATCCGGTTACCTACTGAGGTAACCTGAAAAATAGGTTACCAAAAAAGGGTTAGGTTACCTAAAAACCCGGTTAGATATAGAATTCACCCTTTTTGCCCTCTCTCTCAGGATTTGAAACGGACCTGGAATACGTCAAGCGCGTCGCGGTTCCGATTAGGGCACTCTTTGTAGCTTCTCAGTAGTATTTATAAAAGTCAGATGATTTAACATGTAATGTATTCACAGTAATTTGGTCTCTCCTTTGTTCATTTTGATTTCCTTTGCCATTCCTCAATGAGCCAGAACTCCATATCGCTTCTATGCGCACACTTTTTTTAAAATATAAAGGCTGTTTCACCTTATTTATAAACACTTAGTAAAAACCAATGTCGGCGAATATCATATAATTTATTCATGAACGTACATATATACATTTTTACACATACGATGTGTACAAAAAGTTTCGTCTCTAACCGGGATTCTCATAGATCAAACATGACTATAATTACTAAAACTTCTTCTTTGTGAGTTTTAGATGATCGTGAAACATTTTTTCACAACATTATGAAAACTGTTCTGGCAAGCCTTGCTACAGACAATGAACTAGAAGCCAAAATGTAATTTAGGAAATAACTACGTTCAGTATCAAATATAGTAAACAAATGATGATCAGTAGGACACATCGAAATAAATACACAGCTTGATCAAACTACAAACATAGTGGAACAAAAGAGAGGCTAGATTTCACTGCTACTGTTCTCACGTGAACTTCACGTGGACGTAATTAACTCTAAAATGTCATGATCTACCCGGTCAAAGTACAAACTACACAATCGGCTCCTAGAGGGAACAGTATTCCGCTCCGCTTTGTCCGGATACGGTAATATTCCGGAAGGCTCCACAGCAGTTGGTGGCGCCGCCATGGACGTCTTCTATGGAGAAACCGTGCTCAATCCACTGGACGTAGCACGGAGAGTCCATATTGGCCGAGAGTAACTGAATTGGGGTAATTGATTCCACTTATCGATTTTTAGAGATCAAAAACTTTTCTCCTGTTGAGTTCACATGATTATGTACATAACTGAATGATGGATTTTAAGAAAAATGACGGAGAGTCCATATTGGCCGAGAGTAACTGGACTATAGGGTTATTAATTTAATTTATCAATTTTTAGAGATAAAAACACTTTATTCTATGTTTTCCTGTAATTTCACATGATTTTAGAAGTAAGTGAACAACAAAAATAAAACTGAATTTTGGAGAGGATTTTTAAATGTTCCTGCTGTTCCGAGAAAGTGTGTTTCGTTCTGTTCCGTTCAGTTAGTTTTTGTGTATTCATACAAATGAGAAAGTTTTTATTATGAATAAATGAAATGCGGAAATGGAACAAATATATTCTGTTCACCTCTGAGACTGCTGAGGTGGTGGCCGCGATACCGCCCAGAAGACCAAAGGCTGAAACAACAGGAATTCGATTACAAATACGAAGTTTTTATCTTTACTGAATATGTTAGTGAGAGATATGAAAATAAAGAGTGAGAAAGCAAGTGGAAGAGTTATAAAGAAGAAGAGACAGAGATGAGAGAGAGAGAGAGAGATGAGAGAGAATAGGATAGAATAGAATAGAATATATTTATTTACGATTTAGAGAGAGAGAGAGAGAGACAGAGAGACAGAGAGAGAGAGCGTGCGGAGGAGGAAAGGAGGGCAAGAAAAAAATAAAAAGAAGAGAAAGAGAAATTTTTCAAAATTTAGAGAGGGAGAGAAAAGTCCACAACATACTAATTCAAACTCACTGAAGCATAACACGTTGAAGAAGAGTATCCGCCGGTCAGAGTATTTCAAGACACTGTAATATAAATACCTCGTTGAGATTGGAGAAATGTGAGAACTTCTCAAAAACGTTGGCATCGATTTTTGTGCTGCTGGCCAGTTACGAAAGCTGGAGAATGAAGGTCATGATGCTACAAACAGGCACGGCGTTCTCGCCTACAGTAATTTTTGCGATTAAACTTGTATTGAGCTCCGTCAACGGAGTTTTCGCGGCGGGACACTATATCCCACTCCAATTCGGGATGGTCGCAGCACTAATTCGTTGCGTATCGCGCTTATTTTAACGTGAATGATTTGCGGAGCGTCTAAAATCCAGTACGCTAGTTCCTTATTTATTAAAGCTGTTGTTGAGAACGCCGTGCAGGCTAGGTGCCAGGACCGTCTGCGTCTCTCTGATCTGGACACGTCTTTCGAGGCCGCTTCAAAAGTGGCTGGCTAATGAGCGTGAAATTGTGTACGGTATGTCGAAACTCACTCCTTCACCGTAGCCAATTGCACATCTTCCGAGTCTGCGGAAAGTTCTCCCCTGACAATCATTTCTTCTCTTTTACACTTTGAGGCGAACATGAAGAGGTAGAAGACACTTGGTAGCAACATGGTCATCAAGGTAATAGTAGATCCACCGACCTAAAATAATGAATAACTTCGATCGATTTCTCACAGGTTCGGTAACAAGCTAACAAGGGAACAACCTAGAATTATTGTAATCAAGATAAAAACCTTCAAGAACAGTTCAATTTTTCAAATAAAATCTCTAGAGCTGGTAGTAGAAAACAGTGGAGGTAGAAAACAATCCATATCTCTGTAATCGTTTGCAAAACCTTAAATAGCCATACGTTGTTCCAGAAGTTTGTGCAGATCACAGTAGATGGTCTTAAACGGACTGTAGTATTCGTTAACCACATCATGTATTTCCTTAACCTCATCATGTACTAGAAAACTAAGGGATGACCAGCGGAGAATTTCATTAAAAAGGGGCTGCAATGAATTTTCAAATGAACGATAGAACTGAGACAATTTGATATATGGCCTTTTTTTACTAGAATATCCAGTTCAAAGCTTTGTTTTCGAAGTTTTCCTGATTTTTTTTATTGTCATAGAGGTGGAGGATGATTTTGAGTGAATGAATATTTACTGCGCGAACATCTCTGACTCTCGTGCCTTTCGGATAACGCCGTTAGCCAAATTTGGCATCGAATGCAGCCCCCCTTTAACAACTCACCAGATCCAGGAAAACTCCGAAGTTCGGTAATGAAAGTCCGGTGAAGAGACAGCCGAACATGATAGCGGATCGCAACAGAACACGCTGCCAACCGAAATCTGAAAAACGCAATGAATGTTTTGTGAAATCAATTTCCTCGGAGCAAGAAGTATTATTTTTTTAGTTTGTTCCCGCCATATTTCAGTTGTAATTGGAAAACTGTCCGAATGTGCATTCAGATCAAATTACAAACTACTGATGATGTGGAACTTTGGTTCAGCCCTCCATCTGCTGTGTATGTTATGTTGCCTTGTTTTGTAGTTTGGTCAACGTTTGTAACGTAATGCGTACATTGCGATCAAACTACAACGATCAAAGTCTATGAAAAATGTGAAAGAAAAACTTACGATGCGGAACCTTGGTCCAGTCCTCCATCTGCTGTGCCAGTGGACAGAATACAATGACAATTGCGGGCAGGACGTGGAGGGTGATCATGATGTTCACCGTTTGGGAAATCCAACCGACCTGGAATGTAGGGATACGGTACCTTGTTGATGTTCATTCGGCGGTGACTGTGATCATAATGAACACATGCGATTAGAAATATCTATCGATTCAACCAAGTACCTGAGAAGTACAATCAATAATTGCAATTTATAGGCTCGCGCTTCGTCCTCCTAGTGTTAGCTGGAAATGTAAATGCACGCAATACTTGCGTGTAATTTTCAGTATGGATAGTTTCCGAGAGGCTGCACGGAGTTATAGATGGAAAACTTACCTGAAGAGAGGGGATAATCGTGTCTCTGAGACTGTTCCCATAGACGAAATAGGTGGCACTGGATGTAGCCAGGTAGATTACAAGGATGACTGGAACAGAATCGATGCCGTTCAACTACTAGTTGTTCTCATTGCAAACGGATTCAGCACACCGGAATATGTAAATAGGGCAGTGCAGGCAACACGTGCCCACAGCCAAATACAAAACTGCGCACGTGAGACATGATCCTTCACTTCCATAACATACACGCGTTTTTTCACGTTTCACAGTTGATCAGAATTTTGTGTAAACTCACAAGAATAGGCGGCAATAACAGATCGGTTGAATCTGAACGGCTTCGTCATATCGTGCTGAATTGTGGGGAAGGCGGCGTGACCTCCTGGAAAATGAAAGTTGAACGAGTCGTTTGTCGATTCCCGACACTTATTTCCGCTTCCAAATGTTTTCTGTATCCTACTGTCATATTGTTATTTCTCCTCTTGTACACATGCTTCCATGTAAATAAACAAATGAATCGAAAAAACAAAACAAATTAATCGGAATGAATCTGGCGCGGCACTGGTCGTATCTTAGGCACCGGCGTGAACCGGCCCAACTCCAAATGCGAACCGTCCCAACTCCAGTCAGTGACTAGTCCAGCACCCGTTTATTTTGAGGAGTTGGGCCAGTCGTTTTAGGCGCTCTAGAGTTGGGCCGGTTCGCATTTGGAGTTGGGCCGGTTCATTTTTCGCGGGGTTGGCTGGCCTACAAAAAAATCAATAATGATTTTTGAACTCGGGAACAAAACATAAACCAATATTAAAAACCAAACTTTACTTCGTACCCAATTTTCACCCTTTCATTTCCTTGAGTCATTTTTTAACCTTATATTCCTTGAAGAAGCACGATTATGTTGTCCAATCACAACTCTTGTGTCTTTTAAACTGCAATACATTTTTGAATTGCGGTTTAAAGGATCGTTGATACGGAATTGGTCCACATAATCGTCCTGCTTTAATTCATTTGCAGCCTCGAGTTTCGAAGAGAAACTTGTTTGCTTGTTTCCATTCGTGAGCGCGATATTACCGGCACAAAAATTCTCTCTTTCAGTCCCTCTGTTACGTTCAGAAGACGTGTTTTCGAACTCGTTTTTGTTTGATCGACTCTATTTTTTTGTAAGTTTTGTTCTCTCAATAATCATGGATGTCCAGTGTGTTTTCAGAGTTTGGAACAATCTTGACTTGATAGTGTATACATGGGCGCTTTGTCGATTGCATTTCCGAAAAAGAGACAGATCAGTGTCTGCGCTCTGCGCGTTTATCATCTACGTCTCCTACACGTTAGTTGTCTGGCGCTATATCACGTCTACTCACTCTCTCACACTACTGTCTTGCACTATCCGCCTGATGTACAGTCTCTAAGGTGCTCTAGAGTAGTCAAAGCCACGCATGGAAACACGACATTGGGACAATAAAATGGGATCTTCGGAGAATCAGCCCCTGATCCCCCGTGTTTATACCTCTCAACGCTCTATTGACGACGGAAACAGAATAAATTCTAAAATTAACCTGGTCCGCATAGAAAAAAATTCCAGAATCCGAACAACCTCTCAAACAGACAAGATTCTGTCTCGGCTCCTGTTCAATGGAGACAGTATCCAGACTGTTATGAGAGTCATCGAGACCAGTCAGGAACACAGAATATACGGAGGATTTCGGCTTGATTGAAGCTGTACATGGAATGGCAAGGGCTCTATCACCAGTATCCAAACGAATGGTGCCCATCCAAAGTTTTCACTCGCATCCGGCTAGACGATCGAAAGATCACCATCAGACGAAGCTAGCTCCTTCATCAACGAGCATCATGTCGGTCATCTCCTCGTTCACTGATTTCAATTTGAAATGCTCCCTCTTCAACTCACACCTCTGAACACTTACCTACGCCACCGGAACCTGGGCACTCACAGCGGTCTCTCAAAACTCGAACTGCCCGGTTTTCCAGGAAAAGGTTCAAACTTTGCCACAAAACAGCACATCATAGAAAACGTTTCATGGTGTTGGAATTGGAGAAAGCAGCGGCGAAGAACTTCAGATGCGTTCATTCAGAGTAATTCGTTTTGCGATTTAGTTCGAACCGTTTACTAGACCAGCTAGCAGTTCGTATGTAGGTTCGAGCGAAGAGGTTCGATTTGTTCGTGTTCGGTTGGTCGGTCGGGTTGGCAAGGACTTTGTATTCCGGTGAATTGTGTTGTTCTGTACCATAAATCAACAAGATAACTTAATCGCAAGATCGGTAATCAGACATACAGTAGTTATTCACTGTTAACTCGGAACTTGGATCAAACACCCTTCAAAAAAGTCCCAAAGTTGAAACATGATTTGTTTCCTGAAACGGGGCAATTTCAGTTGTCTGCAAACCGATTTCTACATTGCCGTTGCTGCACTGATGCATAATTTTCACTTCAAAGCTTTTTTCACTAGCGAAAACGTTCTGCATTGTAGTGCTGCCTGGGTTTCACTCCAACAAGCAGTTAATTGCCATTTCTGAATTACCCACACCGGAACATCGGCCCTTATATCACCTCTTCTCAGAAGATTGAACTCTTTCGAATCTTTTTGTTTATCACTAGTCGCACACTGAATGACGGTTTGTACAACAATCTCTCTTCTAAATATTTCTATCAAAATTGCAAAAATCCTATCAGGAATTATTCAAGAAGTGGCATAAACCACTCTTGGAAGTCCACAATTTTGTGATCGAAAACGGATCTGCGCAGCCCTGCCCGTGATTCCGCGCAACGTACCAATGTTCGAAAAGGTATATTATGTTGGAACGAATATGAGTCCCCCTGTTGATGGCACCGATGAGAATAGCGTGAACAAGTAAGCAGAAGTCAGTTGTAAGTCAGGACCTCAACGGGAACTAATCCTCGGAAGTCAAATGGATCCACTCGACTCTGTGCCGTTTCTCTACTGCACTCAACGACTCGCCGATGCTGTGCCTGCACCCACTGCTCACCGCGTGTGATATATTCACCAAGGCGACTGTTTCATTACGTTTATATGCCCTTTGCAGTAATATACGCACCTGGCGTCTTTCAGCAAATCATTGAATCTCTGTGATTCCCTGACTTTTTGAAGTGGCAGTTCACAACGATGGCGTTGTCGTCACTGTCCGCACCATCACACAAATACAAGCCATCTGGACGCACTATCCAAGAGGATTCTCGACTTCGGTCACCTTCCTCGGCAACAAGTGCCATGAGTGAGTGCCACCCTGCTTCCAACATGACTGAGTTATTCCTTGCTGAGTTATTCCTTGCTGAGTTTTGCTCGTTTCCAGAACTCATAAACGACTGCAGAAGGGTCGTGCATAAAATGCGCCAGCTACATGCACCACTAGACGCTCTAGTCAAGGAAAACACCCTTCAACTAGGTAACCGAATGCCAAGCTGTCCTCGAAAGCCCGAGCAGTTCTTGAACTAGATTACACACTACGATCCCAATCGAAACTTCATCACGTCGCGGTTGATGCTTCTGACTACCGGGTCGGTTCCGTAGTCTTGCATCGCTTCAAAGTAGGGATGAACACAAAAATATTCTTCTCACAAGCTGGTCTTTCACGGATGCCTAGAAAACTACGGTCAAACCCTCGCTCTTTTATTTCTTGTTCAAGAGTTTAATCGCCGTATTTAGGCAGGCGCTTCACACATCTTAATCTCCTTTGATCAGCGGGCGAAAGCGGTTTGCTACTTCTCTCAAGTTATGTCTTTTTTGTGCTTTGCCCTCGTAGCCTATACGGGAAGGTTAGTAGTCTGCACCTTTTGCAGCCAGCCTAGGTCTAGTCAGAGCCTAGATCGCATCTACCACAAATCCACCTCCTTCCCGCTCTAGCTGTCCCGTCCCATGAGAGTCTCGCCAATTTTTGTCATCCCCCGCCTAGCCCATCCTAGACAGCTACGGGCCTGCACACATCCTGAATCAGTCTTTGTCCTCCATGTACATGTTTATTTTTGCTTAGAATCAACATCTCCGATACTCATTAGCCATTGAAATTGTCTGTCAAATACCGGGTTGATATATAATTATTATTATTGTCGCTCTCCGACCAGCCCGTGTACCTCTTGGTTCGTCTCTCGTCTACCTCGGGCCCGCTGCCGCCAGAATTCAACTGCCGAAACGCCGCAACCGAACAGGGTTTCTTCTCATACGCCCATAACTGGTCGAGCGACGCGAAACACGTCAAGACTGAAGTGGCCGCTCAAGGGAGATTTCCCGTTCATTTTTCTGCTGCGTCGTCTCTGCGATGCCTATGAGGTTATCCGCTGATCTCCCTCACCGGGGTGTGAGCCGGACTCCTGTGCTTTGCCGTGAACTGGAGCTTCAACAAGATCAAAGTCTGGTTCGATAGAGGCCATTCTGTAGCTCCCAGGGATTGGGAACGAGTTCGCAATATCTAAAAGTACCGTCGCTTTCGACTTGGACGGTCGTACTAGCAAGCGTTGTGAGCTGATGGAGATGCTTCAGGATGAAATGTTAAAAGTAGCTTAGAAGAGAGGTACTCGCTAGATAACAATCTTTATTTGTATCAGTATGACAATATGAACAATATCAGCGACCACAAGCCGCACCTCGCAAACTTTGCAAAGAAGAAAGAAAAACCCTTCTACACAGCAAACCATCCACAACGCTGATGTCTGATGCTGTTCGAACTTCACGACAGAGTATACAAAGTCCACAACTATCAAACAAATCGACGCTCTCCGCCACCCCCAGTATCTCATCACAAACGGAACCGGGAGATTACATGATAATCGCCCAGATTGAATAAAAAAAACGCTGCCATTTTCACCTCTAGAACTTTGGAGAATCCATCGGTCACCGCCGACAAACTGTCTTTACATTGTTGACATCTGGATCATGACTCAGCATACGTCAACAACGCCTTCCTCAGTCACCTAAGATTTATCATGACTGTATTCATTGGATCTTGATGCGTTATCCCGATCATTCTACACTTGTTCAGAAGTCGCCTTCTCCAAGTAACCAAAAGTCATCAAGTTGTCATTCTCTACAACTACTGCCAAACTCGTTGAACCAAAACGTCTGTTTGCTCATTTTTCTTCCCCCATACTTTCGTTCCGTGCAAGATACTTAGTTTACAGCAACCAAGTTATGAGACTACTGGCACGGAGGCACGAGTTCAGCACACCGATCACCGCTCTTCATTCACAGTCAGAAAATTAGGCCGAACATTTCGAAGACACCTCCAAGCGTGCACTACACGAGCTCGAGGTCCTTGAGAGCATCGCGAATGTTTTTTTTTCATATCCCGGCAGACTATTTCTAGCAGAACTTTCTAGTTCCTAGATTTTAACCACGTCAGCATCACTTCTCGCTGAGGCAGACGGGAACGCAGCCGACCCATCCAATTTAGAAGATGGAACAACACATCAACCTACGAAATGGTGCCAAATTCAAGAATTTCGAAACGAAAAGTATCTCATACGCTCATGAATACCGGCGTGGATACCCGAAGATAGTCTTCAGCTCGCGTACAACTATGTTTCTAACCCGCCATTTACCGAATCCTTCTTTATGGTCAAACATATAGACGTCTAATCAACCTAGCATACGCTCGACATTGCTTAGCCGCAAAACAAAGAATAGATCATGTTCTATTTTTCGCTTCTGTTCCGCGTTTGCTGCTTCAATCCGCCGCACATGCCAAAGTTCCCGAAGACAGAACTGATTTGTCTCAGATCGACACTCTGACGTGAACCACGTAACCTTCATCTCAGGAGAGTGGTAGGGGGTGTTGGAGCCCTAATGTTGTGTTACCGCGTCACATTCATAATGTGTTTGTTACGTCATGCCATTTGTACTGAGCACACCAGAAGCTTTTAGAAAGTATTTTCTATCCTATCTCCATTCAGTTCTATACCTTATTCTGACTTCCGTTCACCCAGGTCTCTTCATTTTCAACATAAAATGGCTGTTCATGCGCTAAATTAAATATACTTCTTCACACGCTGTCTTTTTACAACGAATCCGTGTTGTTCCACACGTATCACCGTCGCTAGAGAGCATTTTGAGAAGATATAATCCTGGAACACTTTTCTGTGTCATTTGCACAAAGTCCCCGCAGTAAACGCTAAACGGACTTCTCTGCAAACTGAAAAAGAGTTTGTTGTCTATCCGGCGTCAGATTGATGTCTGTCTGCATGAGAATCTCTGGAATACTCTCAGATTTGGAAAAGTTAATTGCGCGTCTAACTGGAAACGTAACATTAAACGGGTCCGATGAATTCTCCGTTTTCTTTTGATCATTTCTTGAACAGGATAAATTCTCCTGATACCGTACAGAGCTGCCTCGGCTCCGTCATAACTCGGTTATGCCGTAAGTCGCAGGTAGGCGAAACGTACATTTATCGAGACGGTAACACGGTTAACGGACGAATTTCCGCCTGCGTTCGTACGCAAGTCGAGAATCAGGCTCATTTCAATATGCTCGTGCGCGTGAACAGAAGGGGCACAGAACAATATCATTTCGCGCAACATTGAAATCACACTCAACAAAGATACGGCGACGTCAAAAAACGAGGGAGTCCAAGTGAAACAAGAAACTCGAATCAACTTGTTACTCACATGAAACACTTTCTTCACGAATGAGAGATTCGAAAACTCCACACATTCGGAACTTGATTTTCTCCAAAACAAAAACTCAAAATGTTACGCTGGACTTTTTTTCTTTGGTTCGAACACTAGAAACGATCTCAAAACATGAGACCTAGAGAAGCGTGGGCATTCATAGAAAACAGAACTGCGTTTCTACAGATTCGAACAACTGCTTGAAACCTTATGTTTTTTGTGTTTTTTTTTTTTGGAAACCTAAACACTCACGTTTTGAACATGTTTGTACTATCATAACAAAATACGACGTATAGATTTGAGATGATTAGAGGTTACTGATTACGAAAAAAACCAGCGGCAAATATTGTTTAATGCAGGTTTTTACAATAAAATAAAAACGATGTTCAGAGCATCATTTCTTGTAAGTTGTCAAATATGACATCGTTGGCTTTTTAGGCAATCGATAGGGTTGCCACAACGTACGCGAACCGTCCCAACCCCACAGCTCTGGAATTTGAACCGGCCCAACTCCACAGTTTAATCAATAAGGTGTTGGGCCAGTCGTTTTTAGACGATGTGGAGTTGGGCCGGTTCACGCCGGTGCCTGAGATACACTGAGCTGTAATACGGTTTTGTCAAACCGTTGTGGACACCGTATCATCGATTTTGTAAGATGCGGGGTTCGGCGAGCGGTCATCGATTTTGCCAGCTGGTCTGCGTATCTTTGATCTACACACTCTCTCGTCTGCTGCGAATAATCAACGACCACTCGCCCCGCATCGCTCAATCAATCGAGCCCTCCGCTGTCTTTATGCAAAAAATTACGACTATAGAATGTTTCTCGCATAGTTCTCAAACTTTCCCACTATTTTATTCGACCAGATGAGTATTTTGAGTAACTCAATAAAAAATGCTGTGAGAATGCTTGAATATACAAGTTCACTGAGCTCCAACTTTGTGTAGTTTCAACCAGATCAAACTACAGTAATTGTGAACCAACCGTAGGCAAATGCGATGGTTCCGTATCCAAGGAAGAGGTTCTTGAAGGAGAAATCGGGGTACTCGACAACCTGAAATGGTGGTAAATTGCCGTTTCGATTCTGTCAGCCATGCAGTTATACTAGAAGTAAATTGAATAGTCACGTAAAATTTGCATACTAATGAAGAATCGTGCACTTTGTCATTGCATGTTTCCGAATTCTACTGTGTTTAACATGTTTCACGTCACTCTGTAGTTGACTAATAAATAGTATAATGAAGTCTCACGTGTTGTCAACATGTTTACCTTCTGACAAACGGGTTCATCATGATGGCTCCCGCTAGAACCAGTTCGACTGCTGAGATTCACGTGTTTCAGTTGTTCCACGTTATTCACGTGTTTTCCATGTTTTATGCGTTACACGTTTTTCACGTGTTATACGTGACTCATACTTTGTACTACCTATAGGGTGCATAAATGTTCATTAATGTTATCACTATTATTGTTATTATTGATACTATCCTTACCTTCTGACAAACGGGTGCATCGTGAATGGATCCCGCTAGAACCAGTCCGGCTGCCAGGGTACTGGTGACAGCCGCACCGACAGCAGCTTGCCTGAAAATCAAAAGTATACAATAATAATATATTAGTATTATATTTATTTAAAACAAAAATATTTGTTGTCATTAAGACCTTTGGATGAGGACATATCTACTAATATAAATGGGTAGTTTGGTCTGTCTGTCTGTTTGAAGGAAAAAGTGTGTGATTCCAATGATGCATTTGCCCTTTTGGTCGAGAAATGAGCGAAAAGTTGCACTTTGTAGTTGGTTTTGGGGGAAAACGCGTGAGCGATACGTGCTTTTGCTGATTTTCATTTCGGAAATTTCTGTCACCGGCTGTTGCTGGGAAAATATTTTTTATTCAGGGAACGATCTGGCGCTCTATGATAGAAAGAACTGTCGCTGTCTATGTTAGGGAGAGATGTCGCGCTCTATGTTACGGAGAGATCTCGCGCTGTCTATGATGGGGAGAACTCTCGCTGTCTATGTTAGGGAGAGATGTCGCGCTCTATGAGAGATCTCGCGCTGTCTATGATGGGGAGAACTCTCGCTGTCTATGTTAGGGAGAGATGTCCCGCTCTATGAGAGATCTCGCGCTGTCTATGATGGGGAGAACTCTCGCTGTCTATGTTAGGGAGAGATGTCCCGCTCTATGAGAGATCTCGCGCTGTCTATGATGGGGAGAACTCTCGCTGTCTATGTTACGGAGAGATCTCGCGCTGTCTATGATGGGGAGAACTCTCGCTGTCTATGTTAGGGAGAGATGTCCCGCTCTATGAGAGATCTCGCGCTGTCTATGATGGGGAGAACTCTCGCTGTCTATGTTACGGAGAGATCTCGCGCTGTCTATGATGGGGAGAACTCTCGCTGTCTATGTTAGGGAGAGATGTCCCGCTCTATGAGAGATCTCGCGCTGTCTATGATGGGGAGAACTCTCGCTGTCTATGTTAGGGAGAGATGTCGCGCTCTATGAGAGATCTCGCGCTGTCTATGATGGGGAGAACTCTCGCTGTCTATGTTAGGGAGAGATGTCCCGCTCTATGAGAGATCTCGCGCTGTCTATGATGGGGAGAACTCTCACTGTCTATGTTAGGGAGAGATGTCGCGCTCTATGAGAGATCTCGCGCTGTCTATGATGGGGAGAACTCTCGCTGTCTATGTTAGGGAGAGATGTCCCGCTCTATGAGAGATCTCGCGCTGTCTATGATGGGGAGAATTCTCACTGTCTATGTTAGGGAGAGATGTCGCGCTCTATGTTAAAGAGAGATGTCGCGCTCTATGTTAAGGAGAGATGTCGCGCTCTATGTTAGGAAGAGATGTTTCGCTCTATGTTAAGGTTGAGGATAGATGTCGCGCTCTCTGTTAGAGAGATATGTCGGGCTCGATGTTAGGGAGAGATGTCGTGCTCTATGTTGGGGAGAGATGTCGCGCTCTATGCTAAGGAGAGATGTCGCGCTCTATGTTAAGGTTAAGGAAAGATGTCGCGCTCTCTGTTAGGAAGAGATGTCGGGCTCGATGTTAGAAAGAGATGTCGCGCCTTATGATAGGAAGAGAAGAAGAGCTCTTGCGCTCTATGTTAGGGAGAGCTCCCGTGCCTTATGATAAGAAGAGAAGAAGAGCTCTCGCGCTCTACGTGAGTTAGAGCTTTCGCGCCCTACGTTAGCGAGAGCTCCGCGCTCTCTGTTAGAGAGATCTATGTAGTAGAAGGCATGACGCCTCCTGTTGAGAAAAACGTGATTTGAATGGTTGGGAAAAACGTTAGTTCGGCAAATGGAGGAGAAATTAAACAAATAGTCCTATAAGCTCTCGCCAGCCCGGAATAAAAACAAGGGAGGCGGAGGCGGCTTTAGCCGCCGGCGACCTTTCTTGTTTTCATAATAATTTACTTGTCAGAAAACCATAACTTCAAAGTTATGATACACATTGGATACAAGTTGTAATAATTTCAGATTTGTTTCAAGCATTTCCACAACCAAGAAGCAGGAACATTCAGAATGTTTGACCTACAATAGTTCTACTGTTGTTTCGTTAATGTTCTGAAACGTTTTCTACCAGATTTCTCGATACTTGGTCATGAAGGACACGAAGAAACAATTGAAAGATAAAAACAAAATCAGATTGTTAGTGTAAATTTATTTTTGTTACAAAAACTTGAAAACCAACCAAAAGTCCATGGGGCTCTTGAGCATAATAAACGGCCACACGAGCACGGTCACAATGAGGATATTGATGCAGAAGCTGATCTGCACGTCGAAGGTGTAGTCGAGGAAGTTGGAGAGGTTCTTGGACGCCAGCAGCGACAGAACCACCACGATGCCGAACTGGGTGATGCACAGGCAGATGGCCACGAAAGTTCTGGAAAAAATACAATCCATACAATATTTTACAATACTTAAAATGGGTGTAGCGATAAGGGACATGGTCCTTTTCATTTCTATGTGGACCACAGTGTACGATTGGGTCCTGAATACTTGGTAAAGTTGTGGAACAAATTCATCCATTATCGTCATTCTCAGTGAGACTTTTGATGCCGTGCCAATGACTATTTTAAGTTGCTTGTTTGGGTTCATCTTAAAAAACTGAAAGCAGGGCGGAGTCTTAAACCGACTCAACATATCCTAATTAATTTTTCGTGAAGTTATTGTTGCAGAATGTATAGAAAACAATAAAACTCGTATGAAAAACTTTGAATATTTGGAAAAGCTAACTTTGCTCCCGATCCGAGGGCCCTATATGCCATTTCTGGGTACGGACGCCGACAGTGACTTTTGTACTCGTGCCACCTCGTCTGAAAACTAGTATTTTGAAAAATGCACGGTTTTCCGAAAAGAGCTAGTACGGTATTTGTGGGCCATTCCTACTGTGTTTGTAGTTTTACCTCGCTGTTTTTCGGTCGAAATTCGTAAATTAGGGCCTTGTATCGAGATCAAACTACAAAGAGAAGTTGGTCATTGGCTAAACATCATTCATATTCAGGAGAAGGCTTCTGATCAAATGCTGTCAATTGTTATCAGAGTTTTCAAAGTAAGAACGTTCTTACCTGCATCATAGTCCAATTCCATCCTAATTGGAGACCCGTGTATCCGGAACAAATTGCACAAATTACCAGTAAGATCATACCAGGGATGTAACCTGAAACGTATTTAGTGATGCCTCTCGAAGCTATACCGTTGTTACTCTAGAAGATTTTTTTCTCCTGTACCTAGCTCCCCACATGACACCCAGTAACACGAAAAAAATTGTGTAGAATTGAACGAGGGTTTTTAAACATGATATGCAAAATTGTCGGAAGCAATTCCGATCATTCATTACTGGACTCATTCATTCATTACAGAAAGTTATTTCAGCGGCTCCTCGGTTCCACAGAGCTTTTCACAGTTTTCGGCACATAATGCTCGATGTTATGAGTTCTGACTACAAACAACTCAACCGAGTGTTCTCTCTCAAATACCGACCTATTAATTTCTCTCTTCACTGTAGTTTTTTGGTTTTGAACTTACCGGTATCCATGATAGCTACCGGTAGCGCTATCATCCCTCCTCCCATCATGTCTCCTACAATGAAGATCCCAGCAGTCACCCAATGCATTCCCTCGGTATTTCGGTGTTTTTCAGGCTTTTCCGCCTTCTGAAATAAGAAGGGTTATATTTTACGAAGTATGACGTTTTAAAAGACACCTTTACAATGAAACAAGTTGTGAAAGTGGCATATATTGTCATGTACTCTAACAAACTGTGATTTTCCTGTAGGAAAAACATACGCTTGTCAAATTTATACTTTGTTCTAGAGCAGGAAATGACAGCTACTTTAAAGAATACTAGTTTACAGTTCAATCGTAATTTGGAGAGTTTCGAGTTGAAAACTATTTTTTTTGACGTGAAGTACGTCGTTCCTTCTGTTTTTACCACTTTTTATGTTGAATTCCCACACGAACCTCGACACTTCCACCTTTCTCCGTGACCGGATAACTTTTCGAAGATTTGAAGACCATTTCTGGAATGTTTGTAACTTTGTTCAGATTAAACCACTTCGAAACAGCTAAGGAATATATAAGGCTCGGAACAGTTCAATGAAATAGATAAATCGAAAAAGCATAGAACAAAGACGAGAGAGAAAAAAGTAGGTAAGGAAACACTGAGTTGAGAAACAATGGTGCAGAGGTGAAAATGGTGAAAAACAATGGTGAAAAACAATGGTGCAGAGTAATTATTCAATCTGAATATCTATGTAGAATAAACATGCACCAACTCTCTGGTGTAGGAACCTAGTTCCTTGTATGCGTTTTCTTGAATAGGAATAGGAATAGAAAAGAACAGAATATTTATTGAACCGAAAGTTCGTAAGAAATGTATTGATACTAGAAGGACAGTGAATGAACCCAGGCCATAACCAGTTCAAAAAATACAAAATGCAAGATTGCAGGGAAGTGGTCATTGACTGAATGCTCGTTGTAAATTGATTCCAGATAATGTCATGAGTTCGGAAAAGTACTGGCGGCGTAGCAATCGCCACAAAAGTTCATGAGACCACCTCATGAGCTATTAGCACGAGCTTCTCATGAGATTCTATTGATTGCTGTGCTACAACATTGAGAGTTCACGAGTAGCTCATGAGGTATCTCATGAGAAACTCATATGAACTTCTCATGGGGTTGGACGTGGGTTCAAACTACAAACACAGCGGCATAGGACAACTCACACCGGGACCTGGCTGGCAACGAGCGAATTCTATAGCCTATGCGAATGAGAATTTCAGCATGTTCCAGGGAATCGAACTCTTTCTAAGCAAATAGTTAATGCAATTCACTCATCCGGTCTTCTTTAACGTCCAACGTATTGTAGGAGGCTTAATGGGTTGAGAATGACTATAACTAGCGTGATATGGGTACGTCTTTTCGCTGTTTTGTATATTTTCGATTGAAGTGTGTCAGTCACTTAAGAGATAAATTGAACCAAGGACAAGAAAACAAATCAAGTTTCTTTGGCGAGCTAGAAGATGTCTCAATAGATTCCACGTAAATGGTCCGCGCCTGCCTCTGAACCATGAATAAACAGAGCGAAATCGAGATCTCGAGTGCATTTCGCTTGCTCGGCCTTTCTAAAATAGAATGGGATAACATGCTTTCGGAAGTGCATATCGTGCTGAGGAAAATGTGTTTCTGTTTTGGAAAACAAAAAGACAAAAAGCTGGTGCTAGCTAGACCTCACCTTACCTTGACCACCATACAGTCTAAACTTTTTCTGTGACAAAGATTGCGAAGGTGTGAATGAATATAATAGTTCACACCATTCCTACTGAGACTCCTACAGTAACTTCACAAACATCCCGGGGGCTGTTGTGGAGCTCAAAATTGTGTTCACGAAAAAGTGTCTCGTACATTCATTGTAAATGAGGAAGAGAATGGGGTTCGAAAATCCTCTACCTTTCCGATCACAATTACATGAGGAAAACAACTTAGAAGTTTCGAAATCCTACTGTAGGAATCTCAGTAGGAATGAAAAAGACTATACTTTCTATGACTGCTGTTCTCATACGTTTTTTCTACAACACCGTAAGCATAGAATATGAAGTTACAACTCTTCGTCACTGTTGGGACATTAATAGGAGAAACCATACAACAAAAAACCTACTAACGAAAGATTTTCGTATGTGGTATTTTTGTAATTCTGCTGTGCACTGTGACAATTGACATAGGAATGACGAGAACTATACTTTCTTATCTGTTTTGACAGGTGCTGATTTTACAACAGGAAACTGTAGATAATAAACGAACAATAAACAACTGATAACAAGGTGTTTTGGGTTTGTTATGTTCTCTACTTTGTTGTTCAAGAAATCGTACCAGTATGTCAACTATTTGTTTGCCTATTGTGCACCTTTGGCAACAAATACATACTCATCAAACGGTATCCGATAAAGACAAAGTAGTAGTAGATTCAGTAAACTTTTCTGCCTGCCAAATTCGATGAATACTTCACGGATTGCGTAACTTCCAATGTTCGGGAAGATAGAGATTTGAATGAAGAGAGAAAGAGAGAGAAAGAGGGAGAGGAAAAAAATAGACATACGTGTGTACGGAGCAAGGAGACGCAGACACTCTGCAACTCTCTGATCTACACGCTATCTCACCGAGCATTGGTCACGAGTCTTGGCCCCAAAATGAAAAATTGGCTGGAAATTGCGTTAAAAGAGCCCTAGGGGAGATGTGCGTGCCCAATTTGAAAAATTGGACGTCAATTTCGAAGTCAAACATGAGCTCTTTGTCAGAAAACAATTCACTAGGAAAATCAGCAGAAAAAGTTGTATGTATAGTTAAATTGGCTGTCGTTCCCAACTGAAACTAACTATATAGTAATTTGGTCAAAGTTTTATAGTTTTTGGGACGACCATCAAATCAGATTTTGTATTTTGATGTACACACACCTTTCTTATGTCGAACTCTAACTACAAATACAGCAGTTTCGAGCGGAAACTACAGTATTCGCGGAGCGAACCCTTTTTACACAAATTCTATTAGAAAAATGGTTTTTCAAATTAGCAAATTTCTAATCAGCTATAAACTCACGTGATCACGTGAAACATCCGACAAAACGCTATATTTGGCCGACAAAACCATTCTGTCAACAAAATCACAGGACAGATGTGTTTTGGCGCGATAAGAACACCATTTAGCATGTGAATGCTGCAAATCTGTTACCAGTCTCGGGTTTTTAGTCGTACAGAGATCACAATTAGGGTGGACTCCTGATAATGAGCGAAAAGGAAACAATGAATGAGAGAAGAGAAACGGATGATCGCTCTGAGTTACCTCACACACAAACCTCAGCCGTTGTGGAATTCCTGGCAAATTTTCCCGGGCGGGATGTTATTCCGAGCTCGATTCGGCTATTTCCCAGCCAATTCAAGTCGGGATAGCATCCCAACCCGGCCCGGGATGTTTCACGCATATGGCCTCATGTGTCGTATGTTGTAGTCTGATCTCAATTCAATTCACGGATTATTATTCACGGATTCCTGCTAAGAAACACAGCGGAAACTGGAGACACCGTTCCCGTCCAGCCTTGGACGGGCTACGAATATTATCACGCCGCAATGCAACGTGACAAATATAGGCCTGCTTTTGAAGGAGCGACCCTATACCACCATTCAGCGGTTTGCATATGCACACACAGATTTGTGCACAAGCCAGCTGTTGCAACAAGTGTTCTCTTAGATCAAGAAACACAGCAAAAACTATAGTCACCGTTGACTACCAGTGTTCGATAGGGAGCTACTATGAGGTATGCACACATGAGTGCACAGGCTGAGTGTAGTTAAACCATCTGAATACTTTTTGTGACAGAACACAGCGAAAACTAGCAACACAGTGCACCACCACCGTTCAGCGGACTTGCTACTATGAATATATAGGTTCACGATAGCGTTCGTTGTAACAAAGATGTTCTAAGATTATGGAACACGGCAAAAACCGGAGAGACAGTCCAAAACCATTAACTTCTACTGTGAACAATTAGATTATGAAACACAGCGAAAACTGAAGACACCATACACTAGCACCGTTCAGCGCACTGCTACTATGAACACAAACACATAGGTGCACGGGTGCGTTTGTTCTAACAAAAATGTTCTCAGGTTATGCAACACAGCAAAAACTAGAAGCACCGTAGACGTTTGCCGTTGAATGGACTACAATAGTGTAGTTTGTAGTTTGAACAACTGAACACGTCTTGATATGAAACACAGCAAAAATTAAAGACACCGTTCAGCGGACTGCTACTATGAACACTCACTAGGTGCAACAGGGTAGGTGCGTTTGTTGTAACAAAATGTTCCGCGTCTCTCGTCTTCTTTTATGACCCCGGAGTCTAATTTCCGTCCATAAATCTCGAACTATATGAGACAGTAAATGGCGGCTGGGTCACATGAGCCGCGACAGAAAAAACGCGAACATAAATTTTGCGGGCGTCAGCGAATCGTATGGCGCGGTTCGCAAAATTTTTGCTGTTTGCTATATTTGGAACGTCTTCAGAAATGTCTGGACCGTCTTTGGCTTATAATTGTCGTTGTGAATAGGTAAAGAAGTTATTGCACCGATAGAGATAGAAATGGGATAATATAAAATCACAGAAACCCCGGAAGTAAATTTTGATTTTTGTGGGCGTCAGAAAATCTGGTTGCTGTTTGCTATGTTTGGAACAGTTTTGAAAGTCTTGATTCGTTTCATTCTAAGGAAGAATGACATGTATGAATAGAGTGGTGAAGAGATAGAAACATGTTTGTGAAGATGGCTGAAAAACTAGTACCTCAATTTTGCCGGTGTCGAAAAAGCCAGTTCGGTTTAGTTGTGTTTTGTTGCTTGTCGTTTTGTAAGTATTTTATTGACAAACTATATTTTCTGAATTGTGTGTTTCGCTAAATAAAATAGCTACGAGTCTGTGGCAAACAGGATGTTTTGTGTCTATAGTATGTTTAAGATAAAAAAAATGTGTCAGAAATTGGAAGTTTGTGTAATTCAAAATTATTTCCTATTTTGAAGTTGCAACGAACCCCTTCAGGAACCCGAATTGCATACACCGGGCGTAATAGCAACATTTTCTAGAGTGTGACGCCAAAAAAGTTAAATTTATAGTAGGTGCATAGATCTTTTTACTTTGACTGAAATGACAGCGAAACCATTTTAAATTGTTACTAAGAAATACATTATTGGAGAAAGTACAATGGAGAGAACAGTGATAGGGGTGAAACATTCGGACGTTCTACTGTTCAATATCGGTGTCACGTGAAAGGTGTGGACCACATCAAACGGGCAAAAGGGGCAGTTGGTATAGAAATGTATTATGTTTGTAAGAAAAAATCGGGTTCAGACCAATATGTTCAGTATTTCTTGCGCACCCCGAAACGGGTTTTTCTGCATGAACTCTGTGTTAGTCGCTGATCTGATGACGCGAAAAGATGTCTGGGATTCGGAACGCCAACTGAGATGTTTTTGTCGACATTTTCCAACACTCTCTGCTGTTATTTATCTGAGACCACCAGCTTGATGCCTTTCATACCCTGAGGATGAACAATTCACTTGGAACTACGAAAAACAACAACAACAAATATATATTTTGGTATTTCTCTGAATTCTGAACGCGTTTAACGTGACCGTAGGCCGTATTCATAGCGATCCCGGCCTCTCATCACAACTGTTTCTGTGCTCTCACATCACACCGAATACGAGTTTCGCGATATACACAATACACTAGAAGTGAATTGAATATTCACGTAAAGTTAGCATTCTAATGAGGCATCGTGCACTTTGTCATTGCACGTTTCTCAGTTCTGCTGTGTTCAACATGTTCCTGAGTTCTGCTGTGTTTAACATGTTTCTGAGTTCTGCTGTGTTTGACATGTTTCACGTGACTTTGATTAGCATTATAGTGGGCAATGCGAGAGACGCAGAATGGAACAAGAAACGCGGAATGTTCTCGCACACGTACACATATGTTTGACTACCCCCATACAACATCTCAGTGAAAAACTGTTAGAACCTTCTGTGGTCGAAACGTTAAGGACTTAGAGAGGAAACTAATTAAAAGGATAAACTGATTGATTTGCAGATAACAGTAAAAAAAGGGAGAAAATAATTAGAAATTAGGCAGTAGGACTGATGAACTGATTAAACTAAAACAATGAAGCAAATTTCAATTGAACGTATTTATTCAAGTTGTTATCAGTAGATCACGTGATTCTGGAGAGATTGAAAAAAGATCCTAAATTGTATGTGTTTTCAAAGTTGTTATCTCTCTAACCTGTGATTCCATTTAAAAAAAACCGTGGAATTCTCTAACTGTACTTCCCTCGCGGATGTACAACCACCTGACTACTGAGTATGACTCATGAGTACGGTATTTCATGAATCGTTTTTAAGATAAGACGGTAAATATCAAAACGTTCAAACGTGGTAGAATAAAAACAAATAAAAACAAAGTAAATTGTGTACTTTTAAGACCAACAGGAAGAGTAAATAGAATTTAAGCATCAGATAAAACTAATGAAACTGAGAGAAAAAACTGTTATCTTTGGATGCTTGTGATTTTTCATTGAAAAAGACAGTAAAATTCCCTAACTGTACTTTCTGTGCGGATGTTACCACATGACTAATAAATAGGAATTATGCGGTGATGAAACTAATAAAACAGAAAAAAACTTGTTATCTCTAGATCCGGTAAATTTTTAGATTTATCCTACTGCACTTTCCTTGCGGATGCTCAACCACCTGACTCTGACTCATGGGTACGGTATTTTATCGAAAATTTCCGGGATAAAGCCGTATAATTACTGCAAAAAAAACTAATTAAAAGAAACAGATAGTTATTAAGACAACTTCGAAGACCGGCGGGGAAAATAATTGAGACTTGAGCAGTGGATACAACTAATGAAACTAATAAAAACTGAAACAAACATCACATGCACGTGTTATCTCTGAATCCTGTGATTTTATGAAAAAAATTCAAATTTTCCAAATTCAGAATTCACTTATTTCGCGGATGTTACCACCTGATCATTGAATATGAATCATGGGTACGGTATTTTATCGGAGAGCTGTGGAAGTTCAGAGATAAGGTCGTAAAACGGATGTGAATGCTCACGAGACTGGAATGTATTAATCGTTTTTGAGAAAAAAAATCTAAAATCTTCCTGTTCGAAGAAACTAATTGAATGCACATGACTAGTTTTATCACCGTTCACTATACTAGGGGTCACTAAAAAATGATTTGAAGTTCGCTGTGTTTTTAGTTTGATCTCTTTAATTTTAAAGTGAAATTCGAGAGGTGAATTCCTTTCCGAACCGATTCTTCCCGAACCAATTTGTTCGTTCTAGAAACGAACCAAATTCAGGCCAACAAAGTTGGAACCGAACCAAGTCATGTAATTAATGCTGAAATTAGTCGACTGCGTGACGTTGATTAGGGTTTGGTTCGGTTTCATGTCGGTTTGAGTACGCAAACGGTTCGGTTTCCTACCGAACCAACTGGTTCGGGAAGAATCGGTTTGGTTTCGGTTCGGGAATAGTCGGTTCGGGATAAAATGTGCCAATTTATGTTGCGCATACCATACAAGCGAAACTACAACACAGCCATCGTAAATGCTGCACTTTTCCTATGTTACTACAACGAAGTGTGATTTTTTCTATACGAGAAAAGTATAACGCCTAGTATTGTCAAACTCACATTATGTTCTAGAACAGAAAAAAACTCTACAACTACAATTTTATTAAATAACGAGGGTGCGGTTCATATGGTCAACGCCTTTGGCAGACGTGGATGAGTAAGAAATTAGAAAGATAACGGTTTCCAGTGTTATAGAACATCATGGAATCGAGAGGGCTTGGAAAACTTCACACAAATTAAAGGAAGTGATCGAATTGTAATTGTAGTTTGCTCTCGAAACACGCCGTTATCCACGGAACTCGATAGACGGCATCAAACTACAATCACAGCGGAAAGGGCAACATACGCCACGAACCTTATATAGTTTGTTCCACCCACTTATAAACCTCTACAGTACTCTGATCAAACTTCTAGGTTAAAGTTTGATTTATTGGCGTTGCTGGGTTCTTTTCAAGTTTTGGTAGTATCTTCTGCACGTTTACTACTACAAACTCTGGAAGTTTGAGACCAAAATAATGAACCACTCATTAGAAAACCCGTTCTGAATAGCTGACGGATTACTGTAGAAGGACATCGATCGGTGAAACGGACTATACAAACAGTATAACACTCTCTCGAATTACATGAATAGAAAAGTGCGTAGTTCTACTTGTGTGGTGTTCATATAACATTTTCAACTTTCGAATCATTTTGCTTTCTTCATGTATTCAATACAATACATTTTGTGTTCTATTATATTCATATAATCGATTGGAAAACATAGAAACGAATGTTCACTGAACTTCAAACACATGAAACTGAAATAGCGGATTTGACTGTGTTAATACAAGGGATTATGATAATGTTCAGTGAAAAAGAGCGAACGCGAGAGATATAAAGAGAGAGAGAGAGAGGGGAGAGAAAGAAAGAGAGAGAGAAAGAGTGAGAGAGTGAGAGAGAAAGAAAGAGAGAGAGAGTGAGAGAAAGAGAAAGAGAGTGAGAGAAAGAGAAAGGGAGAGAAAGATAGAGAGAGAGGAAGAAAAACAGAGAAGAGAGAAAAAGAGAGAGTGAGAAATATAGAGAAGGGAAACAGATATACAGGGAAACAGAGGGGGATAGAAAGAGAGGAAGTAAAACAGAGAGAGAGAGAGAGAGAGAGAGAGGGAAAGTAAAACAGAGAGAGAGAGAGAAAGAGAGGAAGTAAAACAGAGAGAGAGAGGAAGTAAAACAGAGAGAGAGAGAGAGAGAGAGAGAGAGAGAGAGAGAGAGAGAGAAAGAGAGAGAGGATCACGTGAGAAACCAACTACATGTCGTTTGGAGGCGCGAACAGCCCCATTGGCAGAACAGGATTTGGTGGAAGGTCACAGATCAGATCACGCCTAGCCGAAATCCCACTCAAGGGTAACATTTTGGTTTGTTTTCTTTTAAGGGAAACATTTTGGTTGGTTATCAGGAGAAACTGGAGAAAAAGGAACATTTTGGTTTGTTTTAGAAAAAAAGTCGAAGAGAGGGGAACATAGTGGTTGGTTTTCGGGAAAAAAGTGAAATGGTGGAAAATAGAGGGGATGATTTAATCATCGTTGTAGTTTGATCTTCACAGGCGCGCCCTTGGACCGAAAAGCAGCGCGGATCGAACTACATACACGGCGGGATGAGTCCGTAAAGAAGTGTTTTTGTGAGAAACGAATCCCATACACCGAAATCCCGTTCAAGAACAATAGTTTGTTTACTTTAAGAGAAAACAGTTGGTGTAGAAGTCGCCATTATCAAAGCAATCCTATACGATCGGTGTAAGTCGCCTTAAGTTTGTAGTTTGATGCCTTTGATTTCTGGTGGGAAGTCGAAAAGTATGGCGTGTATCGAGTTCAAACTACAACGAAGATTCAGTGACTTACTATACGCCCAGTCTTATAAACCTATCACAATTCGCAATTGATACAAAGTACAAAGGTTGTCGTGATTGAATGAATATCAGCATCAAATTAGAAACTCTCTAATATTTTCTGATGAAACGGTATAGTCTGTTTCACGAAACAATAGCCCTCTACAGTGAGATAATAAAACTTACAAGTGAATTTATCATATCTTGTAGTTGTTGTACATAGTTTAAACTTTGTGATTTCGTTTTCCACTTTGGGTACTACAAGCATACAAAACAGTGAATCTTGAATTCTGTTTGTTGATTAGATAAATGCGTTTGAATTTTCGAAAGGTTACTGTAGAAAGTCATCGATTGGTGAAACGAACTATAGTTGTTTGCAGTTGGCAGAAAGTTGATCTTCGTTTGCGATGAGAAACTTTCTGATCGTTGATCTTAAATAATATGAAAAGCTAGCGGAAATGGAGTATTAAAATCATTTCCATGAAAAACGTTAGAAAGACAATTTCTGGTTATAATATAAAAGATGTTCTTTCATAGTTTACCATTAGCATGTATTTCTGAATTCAAAACTTGTTTTCCCCCGAATAACACCAACAAAAACACCCTGTCTGCAAAAATTCGTCATAAGAACAGTGTAACACTTGAAGCATCCTAAAAACAGCATCATGCAGCACACGAAATATGAGTGTTTTGTCGCGTGGCGTGCCACGGTGTTCCTTGTTTCTTCTGTGTAAACACTTATCTCTTATTTAGTCTCGCGTTATCCCACCCCTCTCAACGGCTGTCACCATAGAAGGCGGTAAACATTATCCTCCTCTCGGCTCTATATCCACCCGCTACAGTAATTCGACTAGCTCGTCTCCTTTAACGGATCGACACAGCACCAAACTGTTTCTACAGTAATTCAGCAAATTCATCTTCTTTAACGTACCAACACAGCACCTATTTGCTGCTACAGTAATCCAGCTACTCCGTCTCCTTTAACGGATCAACACAGCACCAAACTGCTGCTACAGTACTCCGCCCAAACTGCCGTCCTTTAGCACTATACCATTTTCCTTGAAGAATTGCATCTCTCGCTGCAAATTAGTCTGGTAGTACTGGTAGTACTGGTTACTGTAATGCTCATCGTACTGCTATTATTTCAACTGAGTCTGATCTCAGCTACAGTAGTCAAGCGGGACGAGGTAATGAAAATACAATTGAAAAATAAATAGAAAAGCCAAGGAAAATTTTAAAACTTGCCGGTATAATAATAATAATAATAATTCATTATCCATGTAGAACTACATCAACAACAATCAAATCAACATTACATACGTGATGAATGGATTTTAACAAAAAAATACATGAAAACCTATTTTCGGACTTAAAATAGAACGAATGATGATGAGCACTTAGGTATATCAACAATTGGTTGAGCTGGTTCATAGAAGCATCGTGTTTTCGCATAATAAGTTCAATTTTCTAGTTTTCCTCTCGATTTAATGATAATTTGTTACGAATATGAGAACGTGAAAAAATAGATTCTTCTCTTGGTCATTTTCAATTGTTTAGAGCCAGTTCTAGAAGTTGAAAGCTGTGCTCTTCTCTTGAACTTTAGCACCAAAACGTAGTTCATTAACGTAGCGGGAATGTAAACGTAGCGCTACTTTGCAACTCCCTTGTGATTCAATTAATATTCTATTGTAAAGGGTTGTATTTTGTTCTAATTTTAATAATACACTTCTTATAGGTCCTGGAGCGGGAACCTGCGAATCAAACTGCGCAGGCCTACAACGACTATCCCGACTATGACTGGAGCACGGTTACGTTACCAAGAACTAGGTCGATGACCCTGCCGAATACGCAGGATTACGGTGAGTTGATGAAAAGTTGTGGCGTTGGATATCAGGTAGAAATTATGATTTACAAGCCTTTACTGAACTATTTTTTACAGTTTCGGACTCACTTCAAAAGTTTTTTCAGAAGATTGAGCTATGATGGGTTTTTGATTACTAGTGGAATACATTAGTTGCCTTTAAACATAGTATTTCATCTATCTGAACCGATCTATCTGAACAATTGACCTTTCCTGAATATTTCTTCTGTTGATGAACTTTGGTTTTGGAAAAATAGCCATATTCAACTTGTTGTACAAATGACAATTCTTCGAAATATAAGTCCGTTTCGGTGAATCTGTATTGTTACTGAGTCCGGGTCAAAAGAGGGGGATTTTCAAATGACCTTTTTATTCAGATCTGATTCTTTATAAGAGAGTGATCTTTTTGTACAAAATGACCGTTGTGTCTATTTCTCTGAGATGAGATGTTTCATTATCCTGTTTCCTTTTCGGAGCCTATTTTTCCATAATAAAAAGACGTATTATACATTTTTTTTTGTAAGTCTAAGGCTTTGAAACCCGTGGAAACGTTTCTAAGGCTTCAGTGATTTTTCTTGATGAACTTCGCAAACAACGAAACTTCATGCTATGTAAGTAAATTTTGATTTCTTTCTACAGTTGACCTCTTTGAACTCTTGGAATTACCCTTTTTGTACAAATGACCTTTTGTGTTCATTTTTCTGAGATGAGAGGTTTAATGATCGTGCGATGCGGCGACATCTCATTTTGACACCTCGCTGAGCAAATACAACAATTGAGAGTCGATAGCCAGTGAAAGGGACGTAGAGTGACCGATTAGAGAAAAAGTCATTGAACGTGTACATGTAAATAGTTTGTTCACGTGAGAAGTTTAAAATCGGAACTAGCTCAAAACAGAAGTTTCACGTAATTTACTATTTTGTTTCCAAGTGAAATAAACATAAGAGTCGATAGCTGTTGGAAATAGGTAAAGAAGTGACCATACGTGAGAAAGTAGACAAATACGTACACGTGCGATAATTCTGTCACGTGAATAGGGTGAAACTGAAAGACCTGTTACGCTGATCAAAAGCACACGTTTGCATGTTTTTTTATAAGGATAAACCAAATCTTCGTTGTTGTTTGATCTCGGTAGAAGCTTCGACCAGTAAGCACCGGGATAAAACTACAAACACAGCGGAATAAACATACACCGTCCCAGATGACTTTGAAACGAACAAATTGTACACCAAGAGTTGACAAGATACAACAGTAGGCAACCCGTTAGTAACATGGAAAAGCTACTCAGAATGATTAGCGCCAATTTTCTGCGATTGGCCAGCTACAAATACGAGATAGCATGCAAGTCAATGAGACGGCAGACAGGCTGAGACACTTTGCGTCTCTCTGATCTGCACACTCTCTCGTCGAGGCCGCTACAGAAGGGGCTGGCCAATTGGCAGGGAATTGTCAGAGTAACAGTGTCAATATTATGCATTCGTGTTTTCGCTGCTCGAAGGGAAAAGTGACCAAATATTGACGACTCAGATATTTGCGAGTCGTTAATATCTGACAAAGTGATCAAAGTCAGGTCACAAGTGTCATTTTTTGTAATAAAAGTTTTTCACAGCGTTCCTGTCTTATCAAATATCATAGTTTAGAGTAATAAAACAGCACATCAAAGCTGAACATGTGCGTCAGTCACACCTTGTTTTTGACATGTCTATAAAAATCAGATTTCAATGAAACAGAAGAAATTTTCATGGGTAATAAAGCTTCCATTGTAGTTCGATCTCATTATCTGTCGTACACAACAATTTACCAACCTGGGATTAAACTACACACACATCTGGATAAAGAAACACACACCGTGACCGTCCTAGAAAGAGCAAACCCCCTATGAATTTTGCTGCAAACTACTTCGAAAAATCTGTTTTAAAAGACCAGAACAGTTTAAAAACGCAAGTAAGTAACTAAGGAGTGAGTGTAGAGGTCAGCAAAAGGCCAATTTCGAGCCCGTGACAAAAGTTTCATGCATTGTTGAAACGCGGAAACGTGTAGATCAGAGAAAAAACCGATCGCAACCCCAATACCAAACAAATTTCACGAACAACTAATAGATCAAAAACACATTCCTCATTACAGAACGCCCCCGAACGACTGCCTTCCGAAGGTACCCACCACCGGGCAACTTGCCAAACTCGGGCAGTTTGCCAATTATTCATGGTAATACGCCAAACTACCCGAATTCACCCGATTACGGACAAGGCTACGGGCAGGGTTATGGTCAGGGATTCGGACAGGGATATGTACAGGTAGATTTTATGTGAACTTATATTGAAGAAGAACGATCATGTTAACCAATCCCAAAGCATCTGGTATTCAAACTGCAATGATTTTTTCAATTGTAGTTTGGAGGACCGATGCGTCGGGACTTTCATTAAACTAAGACGTTCAACTGCATTCTCAACAAAACTTTCTTTAATTTTTGAAACCTTCATATGTTAAAACATTGTTCAGTTCCAATAAATTAGTTGGAATTGTTTTGTTTCAGTGGCAGTCGTGATTCCTTACCTTCTTCTGTCTAGAACGTTTATAGTGAATAGAAACAAAATGAACGCGGAATTATCCAAGTAACTGTTTATAAACATCAATAAATCAATCGATTTCTTTTTATCCGTCCAAGTATTCTCTACCTGATCATCTAAATGGGGGTTCACTAACAGTGAGAGAGTCAGAGAGTATTAGATTCATAAATTGATAAATTTTTCATGAAGTCGATTATTCAATAACCCCATTGATATATTTTCTTTATTAAAACTAATAAACCATAAAATCAATCGAGATCTTTTCATCCATCCGAGTACTCTCTTCCCGATCGCGTATATCCCAATGGAGGTAGGCCACAGGGAGCGATGGTCATGGGAAATCCGAGGAACAGGGTTCGTTACAATATATTATTTTATGAAAACACAAAAACATTTGAATACTATATGTATATAATATAATTTGAAAACTAATTTCATTGAGAAAAGGACTTATTACATCACCTGGAACAGCTGTATATTGTAGCGAAACGTAGCACTTCAGCAAATATTAATTGTAGTGCAATGTTCTGTTCTGAGAAACCCTTGTTCTGAGAAAGGAGTTTGAGATACAGCGAAACGTACAATTTTGCTCTTCGAATTCTTTCACATTAGTAAATTAAAGAGTATTTACCTTTCTTATTATTCGAAGGGTCAATTCCCTGTGAACGGAATGAATTACAACCAGCGTCGTGTCAGCTATCCTTCTCCCATGGGGTACTCTTATGCAGGTATTATTGATTTATTGGGTACATTTTGGTCTGAATCTACTTTACTTGTTAATACACATATCAATCAGATTCTAGTTCTATCGTATATCAATTGCATGGACATTCCGTAGAGCTTATTATAGTACTAAAGCCGAAACTGCAACAAATTTCGGGCTAGACTTGATAAGTTACTCAGAAGGTTGAGAACTGCTCTGTCAATAGAAGACGTTGTTTTAGAATGAGTCAGTTCAAAAACCAACGAAATATTTTTTAAATATGTTTCTCAAATGTTTCAGGCTACATAGAAAAGCAGGCCCGTCGATATCCGATCATGATGTACACCCTGGTACAATGTGTGCCCTGTCAGAGGGCAAAACATTTACTCGCTGTTAGCTACAGTGATGTGGCCGCGCATTTTCTGGGTGAGAATGATAAATTTAGGTCTAAGGTCCTATGGGATTGATCAACTCAAACACTGGGTTAGGTGTTTTATCGTCAACAATGTTCAGTAGTACGGTCACATTTTTGTGTTTGATAATAGTTGATTGCGGCCGCTTTGTATAGTATTCACCAACGGAAAGGCGGGAGGGTACTGTATATTATCTCACTTGCCGCTGTGTACGCACACATGTGTCCGATTCCAAAACATGCACATTATGCCCTCTTATTGCAAAAAGGTTAGCGGCCTGCTACGAATCATTTGCTCGCGGGTTTGATTCCGGTGAGAGACAGCAATTTATAAATTTGGCGCCCACCATAGGGAGTGAACAAGTTTTTGTTGTGGTCTGATCTCAAAACTTGCGGTAGCTTACACACTCCGGCGGAGAAGCAAAAAAAGAGACCGAAACACCTTTTGGCTGTGAGCTACAGTGATGTGACATATTAACAAATTGACCATCTGAGTCACCTTTGTTCCAACTTTGGGCTACGTTTTTGTCATAGATTTCGAATGATCAGTTTGTAATGTTTTACTTGCATAACTTCTGTTGGTATCTATGCAAACAAACTTTTATTATTGTTATTATTGATTTTCAGAATTGGTTGGAGATGAAGATTGGCAACGACAATTGCAAGTCGATTTACAGCAAATGACAGGCCAGATCACGTTTCCCTATATTTTCATCTGTGGAAGTCACGTGGGAGGTATAGTTCACATCATTCCCACTGAGACTCCTACAGTTACTTCACAAACTTACCGGGGGCTGTTGTAAAGCTGAAAATTTAGTTCACCAAAAATTCTCTTGTACATTCATTGTAAATGAAGAAGAGAATGGAATTCGAGAATCCTCCACCTTTTCGATCACAATTACGTGAGGAAAACGACTTAGAAGTTTCGAAATCCTACTGTAGGAGTCTCAGCAGGAATGAGAAAGACTACATAGTCTAAATCGTCCCAACTGGAGTTCCTATCGGGCACACTCACACTTCTCAATGACCGAAATTTTTTGTGGAGGTTTTTTGTAATGAGGACGCCGAATCCAATTTTAAAGAAGGACGATTATGTGGTCCAATTGCAACGGTTCAGTCCTTTAAACTGCATTGCATTTTTCAATTGCAGTTTAAAGGACCGTTGACACGGGATTGGTCCACAAAATCGTCCTTCTTTGAAGAATAATATACAAAGTTTTCTCATTTTCTGATCGGCAGAGTGGTGGTATCCGCTCAGGTTTCGAATAGAATTAATTTACTGACCACAGAGAATATTGATGATTTCATTGATTATCTCAGGTTCATCTTCCAAAGTTATTGATTAGTTTATCGATTATTTCCAGGATCGTCCGACCTGTTCGGATTGCATCAAAGTGGACAATTGAGAACGATGCTGAACAACTGCTCTCCAAGAAAGAAATCGTGAAAATCAATATCGTTCAAAATTGTTATTTTGTAAATCTAATTTATTCAATAAAATGTATTCATTCTCTCACCAACTAAATCTCTCACCAGTTCTCTGTATTTTATCAACCAACACAAGAATGTGAATATTTGGATCTAACGATCCTTTACAACAATGGTGATAATCATAATGATTACTGTTAATTCAATACATCATATTGTTTTAATTAATAACAACAGGTGACGATACTCTTTCCACATTTGTCGAATGCAGAACATTAATCGGGGTAGTGGCAGTGCCTCTAAGCAAAACTATCCTGGTTTTGTAGAATATTCGAATTAGAAATAATCGATACGGTTTATTGATTAAAAGGAGAACAACTGCCCCCACCCCGCCGTGAGATGAGAGAGCCAGACAGAAGATATTGATTAGGCCTGGAATTGCAAGACATTGGTAAGAAAGACAATACCCTGAAACTGACATGTTTTCAAATCGTTACTTCGATACTTCGAAAAATCAACTTTTTCAACCTTTCTGTTTGCAGTGAAGTTTTTTTCGGTTTTGAGTTATCGAAAAAGACCTATTAAAGACACACGACTTTGACTCGACATAATACTTTTACTGGTTTACCAGTTTCTTCCGAATCTCCGACGAATCGAATAATAATGATTCATTCGAACATTTATGAGAATGATCTATTCAATGAATTTTCCATTCTATTGTATTGGAATCCTACGACTCATTGCGATATCCGCGATTAGTTTTTGTTCTCTACTACGCAGACGTTCTGGAAAGTTTTTTTGCCAGTTTCTTCGTGAATTGTGAAACGGTTCCCGCGAAAACTGCAGTGAGTAATGAAAGAGCATACATCTACAAGACATGCGAGTCAAAATGACTCAGTTTACGTGAGTTGGGAGGGTAAAGGTAACGCAAAAATGATTTCCGTAACGAGGCGGCGGCGGCGGTAACAAAAAAATGTCCGCCTTCCTTTCTGGGCACAGCTTCGCTCTCAACGAAAATCTCAGAACATGGTTCACATAGCGAAGAAAATGTAAGGGTATCCGTATTTTTCAGTCATAGTTGCAAATTTCATTTTAAGGATGATAGGGCCTTGCATTGTCTCAGGAAAAAGGAGAAAAAGAAACTGAAAAAAGGAGAACTGATTCCTTAACTTCTCAGCTCAGAACTCGGTTGCGCGTACAGCCTAGTTTTACTTTGCGGCCACATGTCTGAGTGGTACAGTGGATTTCTATTCTAGTGGAAACGAATTGAGGTTCGACTCCCGCATCGGGAGGAAACATTTTCAAACATCTGCTAGTATAATTTCAAAATATCCCAATGCTCAATGCTGTATCAAACGAAAAGTACGTGCAGTATTATCACATGGCTATATATTATTTTGATGAGATTTTCTCCGTAAATATAGAAAATAAGGTCAATTAGTATAATAAACGAGTGTCAAGAAGGTGAAGATTATTTTTGGAGATCACATGAACAAAAAAATTGAAAAACAGGTCCAATAAACGGATATTTCGAGCTAATCTCGCTTGGTTAGAAATTCCACAAAGTACCACAAATAATCTTCATTACCGATGTTGAAACATCTGAATATAGAATACAAAATCTAGCTAGATTTGTGCAATATTCCAAATGAACGAGCTTGGCATTTCTCTCAAAATGTCCGTTTATTGAACCTCTTTTTTATTTTCTGTTCATGTGATCTCTGAAACTAATCTTTACTATCTTGACATTCGTTTTTTATGCCAATAGTGTTTCATTTCATTTTGGGATGTATGCACGAAACTTTACGAGTCTTGGCAAGTTGCCAGCAACATAACGCTAAAACTCTGTGAGCTCGATTCGGAAAATAGGCCGGAAACTAAAAACCTGATCCACCGCGAAGTTGACTCTGGCAATAAATTTTCTATGAAACTTCTACCACGTATACTACTCCAAACTTTGGGGGTGAAGTTTTTTCTAAATTATTCGAGTTATGGACTGAACGACTTATTAGCAACTGTTTCTGAAAACTGCTTGCCACAGGTGAATAGTTTTGCCAATTCAGACTTCAACTCAGAAATCTTTATTCCCAGAATTTCACATTTGAATCACACGATACAGGAAGAAAGAAATCCAGTACGCGAAATGAGATTTGTTGGAATCAGCCGAAGCACCAGCCGAAGTGGTGTCGCTGGTGGCGGCGGTGGTATTGACGGGTGCAGCTTCGGTTGAAGGATGAAAATCTGCTCCACCACATGGCGATTTGTTCGATTTAATCGCAGAAAAGTCGGGCTTCGGCAGGCCGCGAGCTGCTGAAAACAAACTCTCCAAACAGACGAAACCAGTTATCAATCAGTTACTGCTATAATTTTCGCCATTTCCACTGTGACCTCGGCAACGTGCCAACGAATTTTCCCACCGGCGGCTTCTCCTCATGTGTATGTTAGTGTTTTCCAGAACACTAAAACATGACAGCTCTGAACTCCCTGGGACTGGGACGTCGTAGCAGTCGACCGTCCGGGACGCGATGTTTACGCGTCCCAGACGGTTTGACTGCCACGGTCCCAGACGGTTAGTCAGGATCAGCCGGGCAAGCGCGGTCCCAGACCATTCCGAAATTTAATTGATTAATAATATTACTGATTCACTCCGAATTATTGAGAAAAGATGAGATTATTGCTTAACTTTCAATGCTAATTCTTTTTGAAAAAAATACACTTTTTTCAAATGAATATGCACAAGCATGTTTTCTCTTTAACACCTTATCGAAGTGAGCACTTCTTTCGTGTGTCAGAGCGGCTTTTAACCTAGCTCGAATGAACTAAATTGGCTGAGTTGCGCAGAGTGGCACCTCTAGCACGTACGTATCTAATTCTGGCCGGACCGCTGATTACTTCACGAGTGGCAATCCAGCTATCATTGCGAGTGCAACGACGTCTGCTACGTTGAGTAATTTGACCCGTACGTCGTCTGCTACCAAGCTAAAATGCGGGTTTTTTTGCGTGACTGCTACGACGTCCCAGTCCCAGGGAGTTCAGAGAGATAACCTCTGTTACAATACGTGGGTAATTTTCATGTCATAACACTTGTTAATAATAATATAAAGTTTTGCGCATAGATTACAGCACAAAAATTAGTAATAATTTAATTGAGTTATTGTAAGGTCTATAGCAAAACGAATCTCTATGGCATTCTGTCTGGTACTTTGTTCAAAAATCAAGGTTCTCAACTAAAAAAGGGTAAATTTAGAACAAACCATAAAAAAGGGGTAAATTTAGAACAAACCATTCAATTTCTCGAGACACACACGGAGGCGAGTCACTCCCTCTGCTGACATGCACGAATTGTACTGAAAAAGATTTGATCTTGTTCTCTAATCGAAAATGAAGCTCAATCTCAGAATTGTGAAGGAAGTAAAATGTATTAACTGAGTATAGTCGTCGTCAACGGAAAGACGAAAGAGTACTGTATATCTAACTTTCCGCTGTGTATGTACAGATATCTTCGATTCCGAAGATTGCCTGCTATGTGCTCTGTTAGCGCGGTGGTTAGCGCCCTGCTACGAATCTTTTGCTCAAAGGTTCGATTCCGGTGAGAGATAGAAATTTATGGGTTTGGTACTCACTATACGGTAACTTTCAGGTATTATTCAAGTAAATAAGATAATTGACTTGTGTTCCGAAGAATGAATCAAAAAATTACCTGGTAGTAATCAATATTGTCGGTACACCAGTGTCCCTTGCATTTGAACATGTAAACGGAGCCAAAGCTTGTGTTCTTATATTGCAACTGTAAAAACTTCTGTGTTAAGGTGAACAAGAAGGAGAAATGAACGTACTTTATAACACCTCGTATCATTCATTCCCACTTAGACCCATTGGCAACGTGCCAAGATGTTTGGATGCTCGCAATATATATACTCACTATACGGTAACTTTCAGGTATTATTCAAAATGGATGATCTATATATTACTACAATTATAGTTCCGGTCTTTCCTACTGAGACCTGACAACGTGTCAGTGAATTTTCCAGGGTATTTTCACACCACTTCCGAGTTTTGCAAATGACTGCAAATTTCTGATAGCTGTAATTCAGTCACTTGCAGCAGGACGACTATGTGAACCAATCCCGTGTCAACGGTCCTTTAAAGAGACCATTTCTCTCTAATCGACCTTTGAGCTAGTTCCATCATATAGAGCTTGGAAACCTGATTTCGAACATATAACTTCGTCATCTTCATCTTTCACACCGCGAACGAGTTACGTACGAGAAATCAAGAAAACGCTAATAGAAATACGAAACTTCTTCAATTACGTGCTAATAGAAATAATGCTAATAGAAATACGAAACCTACCAGGATACAAAAAATGATGATTTTTTGTTGATTATTTCCCAAACACAATGGATTACATTAGTTCAGATTCGAATATTTCAGATTAAAGGGGACTGGTCTCTTTATACGGCAATTGAAACATGTATTGCACTTCAAAGGACTGGAGCGTGGGGATTGGACCACATAACCGTCCTTTCTTAATAACAATTTAATGAAATAAATCCATGAAACACTTTTGTGTAAAAATCCATGAATTACTTCATGCTCGGAAAAACAGTCAATCTTAAATTTTGGCCCAACTCCAGAGTGGGAATGAAACGAACTATAGTAGGTTGTTACGAGGATTTGACTATACTATCCAAGGCTTCTGAATTTTCTGTTTGAATGCTCATGGTTATTACCAGGTAGTATATTATTCGCGCGCAGCGCGGAGCACTGCGCAAATTGGATTTTGATCACAACATTGCGGACTTTCCGAAGTGGTTTATTGCCATTTTCTCAAAAACTCCTGAACGGATTTTTGAGATTTTGACAGAGAGAGAGATAAAAGAAGAAAGGCTCTATCATTGAGCTATTTGATATTCAATGTGCGACTAGTGATCTACAATCATTCTTAAAATTGTCTCGCAAAAATGGCTTCCGACAGCGGCCGCGCGGCGCGGCGGCGGCTGCAAAACCGACGAATTTAACCGATTTGTCCGAAATTTGGAATATACCTAGAAACAGCAGAGTATGTGCAAATCTGAAATCTTGGATCAATCGGTGAACATTGAGCCATTTTATGGCTCTGGAAACACTCTTAGCTGCTTTGACAATTACTTCTAGATGTGTGGAGTGTGCGCAGTGAGCTGTTGTTTCGGTTTTTGGTAGTTTGAATAGACTAAATTTTATTGGAAAAGCAATCGTGCTAATCTGTAGAGATCCTGACTCCATAAATAGGATAATCGAACAAAAACAAAAATAATGCCTGTGAAGGGATTTGAAAGTTCCGCCTAATGGGCAGTAGTGCGCTGCTTCCCCGATTCGTCCAAATGGCCACTGAGATGGAAAGCAAAGGACAGTGCTACACGTGCGCTGCCCGAAATCACGGATTGATTATGGTTCCGGGTAGAGATAGAAAAGAAACCGAACTTGTAACGCAGTTCATGTTTTACAAATCAACGAAGTTTTACCTGTTGAGTTGAATAAACTTTCAAAAAGCAATAATTGAATAGATGGCGTAGAAAAGGAGGTCAATAACTCAAGAGGGAAATGAAAAACCTAATCTCGCAATTTTCATGATCATCCTGACAAGCTAAATCAGAAAATATGTGCTCAACCATTGAGAACATTCCGCTAACACTAACAATCTATCTGAAACAAAAATTAGCTATACTGTCAATCAATCGCACAATCACGTGAAACATGTTAAACACAGCAGAACTCAGAAACGTGAAGAGGAAGACAAAGTACACCAATCCTCATTAGAATGCTAACTTCTCGTGAACATTCAATTCACTAGTATCCTATGTTCTGTTAACAGTTTCGAATCAGTTAACAGCGGTGATAAACTATCATGTTCGGACGTTTCAACTAATTTTTGTTTGCGGCAAGTTCGTTCTCCGTAGAAAACCAGAATGTTTTTGACTCTTGAAAATTCCGAGATTAGATTTTTCTTTTCCCTCTTACGATCAGCATCATCACTTTTGTGTCGAATTTTGTGCTAGTTGTTTTTCATCTTCTCCCTTTTCTCTTAAGTTGATACTACTAGCTCATTTGAACTGAATTCTCTTCTTATATAGTCGCAATTTTCCCCATAAAGACAGCAGAGGGTTCGATTGATTGAGCGTTGCGCGGCGAGCGGCCGTTGATCAATTGCCAGCGGTTGAGAGAGTAGGTAGATCAATGAGACGCAGACTGGCTGGCCCCACGCCAAACCCCGCCCGTTACAAAATCGATGGTACGGTGTCCACAACGGTTTGACAAATCATATACATTACGAAATGTCATCTCAATCATACGAATGATCAAAATTGAATACACTCACCGGACTTTTTTCGAATTCCGAATCCCACCAGGTGGGAAAAAACGTGCAACCAGAGGACTCTTTCGATGCTTGAATACTGCACACATTATTGGCGTTGAGGGCATTGGGTGCGATTCTTTTTTCTTGAAGCTTACTTCCCGGTCCGTTCCACACAAAGCACCACTCCCCGATGACGGCCTCTATGCACACGCAGCTCCCCATGACTGAAAGAATGGCCGCGGAATACAGCAATCACTATATATATATATATTGTGTAAAAGATTGTGATAAAAGATGAAAAGTGAAAAAAATATATATAGCGAATCCGCATAGAAAATTATTTTTTTAACTACTCGTCCGATTCGGCTGAAATTTGGCACACATGTGTAAACCCCAAAGTTAGCGCGGCCCCAGAAGTTTGGTGATGTCACGTTCCGTTTCACGCTTGGCGCTGGCGCCAGAAGCTGGAAAAAATGTGTTCCCATGAATAAATTTGTTTGAAATTTTGCACAGATGTCATTAAAGTAGGTTCAATCTGATTCCAAAAACATGGTGCCATTATTATCGAATGGCGCCAAACGCGGGCCCCTATTGGCGCCAAATGAGAACGACGCTAGCGAAGTAGGGTAACGACCGGATTCGTTCACAGAGGTCAGAACTATACATTTGTTGACAAGCGGATTGAGTATCCACATTTATTTGACATTTGGCGCCGAAAAGGCCGTTTATCCGCCGATTAGCGCCAAAATTAAAAATATTGTTTTCGAATAAAAAAATCGTCGGAAACTGTGCTAGTTGGTCAGAAACGTTCATTCCTGTTCTTTTCACCAGTTGGAGTGACATGTATGATTATTGGCGCCAAACGCTGGCGCCCGTTGGCGCCAAATAAGTAAAGGCTTGCGTTGTACTGTAATGAATCCAATTTTTCAAAACTCAGATTTTCATGAAATAGGTGAAAAAGTACGGTTTTGTGGTTTTTAGTTTCGCCAAACACGCCAATTTGAAAGGTCAATTGGCGCCAAAAAAATAATTTGAAAAACCAAGATCACACTGTTTGAGAACTCAAAACTTCGCCCAGTAATCAGAATGTTTGATAGTCACCAATTTTAGATTTTCGTTCTGATTGTTCTAGTCAATGAGTGATTGTACTAGTACAACTAGCAAAAATATAACAATTAGTAAAAAGTGGGGGACCAGGAAGTGTGTGAGTTCTGTTCGGTTTCACCGTTTTCAGCAAAAAGTGAACAATACGATGTTGTGAATGGGTGTGCAACAAAAATAGAACAATAAATTTGTTTGCACAACGGTTCACAACATTCTTAGGTAAAACCACTGTGCACTCTCTGGTTAAATTAATATTTTTGTAATTGCTTTTTTTGTGAACCGCTGTGCAAGCAAATTTATTGTTCTATTTTTGTTGCACACCCATTCACAACATCGTATTGTTCACTTTTTGCTGAAAACGGTGAAACCGAACAGAACTCACACACTTCCCGGTCCCCCACTTTTTACTAAATGTATAGGGTTTCTCAAACAGTTGTGGACACCGTACCATCGATTTTGTATGGAACGGGGTTTGGCGAGCGGCCAGTTCGTCTGCGTATCATTGATCTACTCTCTCTAACTCTCAACTGCTTGCAGATAATCAACAACTGCTCGCCCCGCATCGCTCAATCAATTTACCCTCTGCTGTCTTTATGGGAAAAATGGCGACTACAGAAGGACTGTCCGTAGAGGGCGTGGATATAGGCATGGGTGAGCTTGGTTACCAGCTCATGCGGTCCGCCAGACAGATTCCGCGGCGAGTGGGGTCGAACCCAGGTCTGTGGAGCGACAGCCAAACGCTAACCACTTGACCACTCGGCAATAGAAATAACAATGATTACTTTAACTATTAGCACATTATAATAATCTTCCGTGAAATAGGAATAAACTGAAAACCCCAAAAGGATGGACGCATAAATTCGCGATTTTCCTCATAAATGACAGCAGAGGGCTCGATTGATTGAGTGATGCGGGGCGAGCGGTCGTTTACTACTTGCCGGCAGACGAGAGAGTGTGTAGTTCAATGATACGCAGATTGGCCCTACCGAATCCACTAGTATAAAGCGCTTGTTTGGTGTGTGTGGGTGTGAGGCAAAATGCCGCTCTGAATTCTGATATAGGTGTACTTTGTAGTTAGAAAAGGAGAAGAAAGAGGACGTGGAGAAACGTGTAACTGGCCGTTTTTCATTTCCATTCAAATCGGCTATTGCTGGGATTTGTTATTGGAAATGGAGAGTTAATATCCTAAATCTTAAGGAGAATTCTCGCGCTCTATCCTAAGGAGAACTACGGCACTTTATGTTAAGGAGAACTGCCGCGCTATATGTTAAGGAGAACTTCCGCGCTCTATGTTAAGGATAACTACCGCGCTTTATGTTAATGATAACTACCGAGCTCTACTATGAGTAAAACGTGAGATGGCCGCGACAATGTCATTGCCGTCTCAGTTTTAAATGTTGTTTAACAGCCTGCGTCTCCTCAAAACATATGCTATTTTGATGAGTAAAATTTGTCACGGCAGCGACATTGTCGTTGCCGTCTCAGTTTCGACTCAGTCGGCGGGGCCGAGTCAGTGATTTCTCAGAGTATGTCACGGAGAAATACCGCGCTATATGTTAAAAAGGAGTACCACGCTCTATGCTAAGGGAAACTCCCGTGTCCTATGTTAGGGAGAACTTCCGCGCTCTATGTTGCAGAGAAGTCTCGCGCTCAATGTTACGGAGAAATTCCGCGCTCTATGTATGGTAAGGGAAACTCCCGCGCCCTATGTTAGGGAGAACTACCGCGCTCTATGTTAAGGGACCGCGTTCTATGTTAGGGAGAACTTCCGCGCTCTATGTTAAAAGAAACTTCCGCAACTTATGTTAAGGTAAACTCCCGCGTCCTATGTTAGGGAGAACTTCCGCGCTCTATGTTAAGGGAAACTCCCGCGTCCTATGTTAGGGAGAACTTCCGCGCTCTATGTTGCAGAGAAGTCTCGCGCTCTATGTTACGGAGAAATTCCGCGCTCTATGTATGCTAAGGGAAACTCCCGCGCCCTATGTTAGGGAGAACTTCCGCGCTCTAAGTTAAAGGAAACTCCCGCGTCCTATGTTAGGGAGAACTTCCGCGCTCTATGTTAAAGAAACTTTCGCGCCCTATGTTAAGAGAAACTCCCGCGCCCTATGTTAGGGAGAACTTCCGCGCTCTATGTTACAAAGAAGTCTCGCGCTCGTTACGGAGAAATTCCGCGCTCTTTGTCAAAAGAAACTTCCGCGCCCTATGCTGAGGAAAATTTCCGCGCCGTATGTTAGGGAGAACTTCCGCGCCCTATGTTAAGGGAAACTCCCCCGCCCTATGTTAGGAAGAACTTCCCCGCTCCATGTTACGTAGAGGTTTCGCGCTCAATGTAAAACAGAACGTGTGGTGCTCCATGTTAGAGAGAAGTTTCGCGTTCAATGTTGGAGAAAAGTTCCGGTATCTATGTTCAGAAAAAAGAGAGCCAGGAAGCTTCCGCCAACCTAGGCACAAACAAGGGAGGAGGAGGCGGCTTTAGCTGCCGGCGCCCTTCCTTGTGCTAATATAATACTTGACATGATACCGTGTTCAATGAAGAATTCCGGCCAATTCTATGTGATACCGGGTTTTTTCGGTAAAATAACCTGTTTTTGGGAACCCTTTTTCAGAACCCCCCACAGGTAACCGGTAGGTAACCTGAAACTGAAATCCGGTTACCGTACAAACTAACAGTAAAACCAAATTTGGCGTTAGAAGCACAGGTAACTGATTCTTCATTTTAGGTTACCGAACGGTTATCTACTGAGTTAACCTGAGAAAAGGTTACCGAAAACTGGTTAGGTTACCAGAAACCCGGGTACATGTAGAATTCATCGAGAAAACGCCAGAAGATGATTCACAAAAGACGAGCAGTTCCAACGACAGCATTCGGGCAGTTCAACCGCACGGGGGGAAGCAATGAGAACAATGAATGTTTGGCTGAAATGACTTGGCAAAAGACTTTCATCAAACTTGAGAAGACGAGTTACACCGCACTGTTACCAGGATCGAGTGAACGGAAACGCGTACAGTTTCAGTCACTTTCTCTGAGACTTCGGCTGCGTGCCAACTGCTGGCTAGAACTCAGACAATTTTCTGTCAATTACAAGCAGCTTTCGTAGCGCAATCGATGAGAGAGTGTGCAGGTCAGAGAGACCCAGATGTCTGACTTCATTGAGCATTGACCTTCTTGCTCTCTCGCGTTTGTAGTTGGCAAAACGCCGGAAATTGGCGCCAATCGTTCTGACTTTATTTTCTTTTTGAAGGTATTCTTGATTATCATATTGTGCTCGGGCAGTTACTGATTCTTGTGCCTTGTAACAGCATAGAAGAAAGAAGAATTCTCTGAAAAATCGTGTTTCATACGAAACTGCCTTCGAAGTTCCCACACACCCCCGCTTTTCTCTAAGCGACAACTACGAGCGCGGCGAGAACGGGAAAGAGAGTCATTGTTACGCTCTGTTCGAAAATTGTGTCAACGTGCCAAGATTTTTGAATAAATAATTCATAGGCGAGACACGAGTTTTCCAGAGGCATGTTTCATTCGCCCGCTCTTATTGAACTAATGCAAGAGCTAACGGAGATATGCAGTATCTTAAAAATCGTCAACGTGGTGAAAAACATCCTGGAATACTTATTGGCACGCTGCCAAGTCTCAGTAGGAATGACTCAGACAATTCCCAGCCAATTGGCCAGCCACGTTCATCATTTTCACGGTTCACAAGACATATTTACTTTTTTATTGATTATTTCAAGATCATCCGACCTCTTCGGATTGCACCAAAGTAAAAAACTGCTGGCCGAGGAATAAATCGGGGCAAAATCAGTATTTTTCGAAATTGTTATTTTGTAATTCTAATTTATTCAATAAACCATATAAATTTTTCAACCAAATTTTTTTTCATTCCATATAAACATTATGAGCGGTTTTATGATAAATTATGAAGATTCAGCGAGCTTCCAATGAACATTTGCAAAAAATGTACTTTGAGGTGTGACTGTAGAAAATGATCAAATCTCAGTTGTAGTTTGATCGGAATATTCGCCAAAATCTACGTTTAATTCGACCGAAAGCATGAAAGCGAAACCTATAAATCTCAGTGTGAATAAACCGTATAAATCATACTACGAACACCGCAGATTAGATGGGACGAAAACCATACTTTTGCCGCCACTCGGATTTCGTTCGGAACTTTCGAATAAATTTGCTTTCTTTTAGTATTCGTCTTTTCAATGCACTTGTGATTCAACAATTTTGTACTATTCCAGTACCTTATACAGTATTTAGAATATTTTAGAATATTCATTCTACGCATTCATGTATTCGACACAGTTGTATCACATGGTGTTCTCACAACTTCTTGTTTCATGTACGATTTGAGCGGGGAAAGGCCCTCTTCCAAACTTCGGTAGAAGTTCAGGCTTCGCTTATATAAATTATAAAAATTCAATGACGTTATTTTTCTACCTATCGGAGCAAAGACCAGAGAAACCTTATATAAACGGTATATGCTCTTCTAAATATGTGGTTTCTGTAGTTTGATCCAGCTGCATTTTAGTGGTAATTAATTTTCATATAGTTTTTCGATCCAGTTAACTGGGCGAAGCAAGTAGGACATTTGCATTCCATTCCGCAACTTCGTCTTCTCTTCTCGAAATGACCTTTCATCAAGCCACTGCTTTAGGTGGTAATCAATTCTTCGTTGTTGTTTGGAATCGATACACACCGTAGTTCATTTGACAATAATGCAACGGGATTGAACCGAAAAAACAGCAAGGTAGGGTAACACACACCGGAAACGCTTATTTTGGAGAGGCAAACCCTAAATCACAGTAACGTGTTACACAAAATTGTGAAAAAAAACTAATTTTACATAAAAGTACAACTACTCAGAAAAATCGGAAATCGAGTCACTTGAAGGCCCTTAAAGGGTCGCAATTTTGTAACCGGAATCTCCCTTTTAGGGCGAAATGGTAGACTTTTTACCTATGTAGTACGCTTTAGAAGAGAGTGCACAGCGGAAACTTCTTCAAAAGCTATTATGACAAAAATGGCTAAGGAATTTATGGGCGAACCGAAGGAATTTTCCCATAAGTTCCTTAGCAATTAAATACAAAATCAATTGCTTTTTTGCTACTCCCACACATTTTAATCGCAATGAAACGCTTCGTTATCAAGGTGGCCCAATATATAGGCTGGGTATACTGAAAAAAACATATGTGTTTTACAGGAACCGTCGTCGCACTGATCACTAGAGAATAAGTTATGAACTGGATTACTGTATCGAAATCAGTGTCGTATGACTTAAAGATCAAGGATCACGCCGCCGATTTATCTACATCCCGAGTAGTGAGGATTGACGAATAATCAACGTAAACTACTTCAAAAGAAGCGATATATCCATTCCCGGCCAACAGTTTCAAATTGGGTCAGCGCTCTAGAAATCTCTAAGTTGAGTCGGTTATATTACCGGTTACAGTGTGAATTTTGGCATTTTTCCTTCGAAAAAAAAACAAACAAAGAAATTCGTATCGTTCAAGCTGGGTGTGTATAGTGATTTTCCGACCGTCATATCACTCACTCAGCTGATCGATACTCTCCCTTCAACTTTCAGTTTGGGCTCCACATTAGCAGAAAACGTGTTGCCATGCGTAATATTTCAGCAGTTACAAATTTGCTCAAAATACAAAACTGCTCGAATAAATAACACATTCCTGTGCAGGTATACACTCTTCCCGAAAAAAGTAACAAAAACAAAACAGATGGTATCAAATCAAAATTTCTACCATAAGAGTACAACGAGATCCATGTAAATTACGAAAAACAACAAAAACAGATTGCTTACAGTTCATCCACACACCACATGACCACATGCTTTCCCCATATTTTACGCAAAACACGGCGAGACCATGGACTATTGAAAAGTGCCAATAATGTTGCGAATGAATAATATGAGCTTTTCGAACAGTATTTTATCATATCTATCGTTTGCAGTATGTTAGCGGTCGCGTGGCTCACGTGAGTGCCGTTTGACAATGTACCATGCACACAATACAACGTCCATAAACAGATTAATTTCTTTGAGATACCATGAATCATATCAATACACTGCTTCGATGTTTGCCCTCATACAATACGAAACGAAATCCAATAAAAGTGTGTCCATTATTGGTATTGTTAGCCTGCGCTATAAAATACGTGATTTATTGGTGGAGACAAGTAGCGTGAAATGCGTTCGATCTATCTTCTGATTCTGCTTGTTTCGTTCTCTATCGTAGAGGCCCGACGATGCAAACCCAAATCCACCACCACTGTGCCGAGAACAACAACCACTCCAACTACAACTGCCAGTGCTGCTCCCAGCAGTTCTTCGAGTACGCTCCCGACTACGTCTAAGTCGTGTGGACAGGTACCTAGCAGCACCTCCAGCTCGAGTACTGAAAAAGTTACCACTACAACAAACACGGTCAGTACTACACCACCTCCTTCAACTACGACCACTGAGAGAACTACATCCTCTGCGGCAACTACAGTAACCGATCCGAAGAACAAAGTAAGCATACTTTATCAGAATCAATTCCTCGAGACCATTTCCAGATTCTCAAGTTGCAATGTTCAGTCTACGTCTGGATGAGTAAGAGTTTTGCAAAACTCACAGCTTTATGGACCATGAAAGTTCAACACACCCATGGATAAGTTTTGAAACCGAAGATTATCATTAGAACTGCTCTCATTTATTAGTGTACTGTAGGACTCTGCAGAGTATTAACAAACGCAACCGTATGAAATGAGCTGTTTTTTATTTCATCAAAGTTGGGAGCTACAAGATGTTCAAATTATTCGGTTTTTAAGTAAACGCACAATCATGAGCAAACGTCTAAGTCTTGATGGTGACGCTTTGTTCTCTAAAATCCAGCTGAAGTCGACTCACGTACATTACACCACACACGTACGAAATGCCAGTATTGTCCATGAAATTACATAAAAGCAATTGGAATTCAGGAGAACCTGATTTAACGTTTGCAAATCGTGCACTACAACAATAATCAATATTCAGCCAAAACTAGGCGGTACGATAATCCAAGTAATATTTGGACTCACAAACGACTTCTTTCTTGATCGACTCCAAATTTTCCTCTGTAGAACCAATACGACAAAAAGAATACTTTCCTTTTTTAAATTTGAATGTTCTATCTTAATACTCTATGTAAAATATAGATAATTGACCCGAGTCTCTAAACTGTGTGGGTTGGATATATTCGATAGTCTCAGTTTCGCATGAAAATATTAGTAGAGACGCTCTGTTGTTCAACCGGTTGATTACAGAAAACCTGGATTGTTTCCGGAGTCAACGAAGGGTTTGTTACCGAAGAATATCGCACTATTGAGGAACGTTATTTCGACGACGAACTGTACAGGGAGTGCAGAGGGAAATTTGGAGAGGTTAAGGAAAAACGTCTGGAACTACCCAAGAGAGTGTATGGTCGAAAAAAACGCGATCTGTTGAAGTTGTCGTTGTAAGTTCCAGATATGTTTTCTTTTCATAATCGTTAACATAAGAAACTGAGAAAACAGTAAATGGAAATGTATGCATGAACACAATGGTCATAAACAACGAAACTAGATAGTTTTTTTTTGAATGAGAGATTAAATTATTTTACTCGGCGGCTAGGACCGATTTTAGCCAGAAATCTTGTTGATACACGCTTTTGTTCTGTAAATCAGTCAACTTCCTATTTTTCGTTCAATTGTGTATTGTGGTTGAAACGTAAGATAAATATAAACTTCGAGTTCCATACCACTGTGTGTTCGTGCAGTGCAGCTCGGGCGAGATCTGAGTAAGTTGTTTTTAGCCAAACTGAAAGGAAACATCAATAATCCCGGTAGTCAAGACGTTAGCTCCTGTACCTGAGAAACTCATCAAGTAGCATTGAACCCAACACGGGGCCCAACTCTATGAATTACGTTACTCTAACCCCTTTACTGAAAGGTAAGGCAGTCAGTAGTTGCGTGCAACGTGTACCCTACCGTTCTAAAGCACTGACTTTTGAGTCGTTCCACATTGGGCGAAAACGTCCTCATGGCTAGCAATAGTACAGAGGTGCTTTTTTTCCAGGGAAGATGCATCTCCTGTTATGCCCGTTTTGATTTCGACCAATTTCACGGAATGTGAAATGGTGTTCTTTGCCAATGCCATGAAACACTTCGAGCAGCGAACTTGCATGAAGTTCGTTCCGTTCGACCCGGTCACAACCCCCAAGCCCATCGTGGTGGCCTCACAGACCACGAGCAGCAACGCAGGTCGATGCTTCACTCTGGCCGGGGCGCCCGTCAACTGCGTCATCGACGGTGAACAAGCCGACCAACAATGTCGGATGATGCACATGGGATGTTCCACGGGCAGAACCGATAGCGTCACTTTCCGTCATGAATTGATGCACATAATTGGATTCATTCATTCACAAAACAGGTGCGAAAACGTACAGAAGGTAGAGGTTCAAGAACGTACTTGTCCGAGGCGAATTAGGTGGTGGGATCTATAAATAACAGGGGGACACGGACATTTTTTTTCTGCGGTGTGTGAATTCTGATATCGCAAGGCCAGTGATGATGTGTTCGTAGATCAAACTTTGAAGTGAAAATGTTCACCCATTCCTTGCAAGACATCTATTCGTTTTCTTTTCAGCCCGTACCGCGGAGGCCCAGCAGAAGTGTGGGAAAATTCTGAATACGCAGCAACCGTACCGACGTACGCCATTGAGCAGATGGAGCCGTGGGACATCGAATCGCTCACGAGCTATGTTAGGGTGGAGCACCAGCTTACGGATTGGGACATCTATAAAATAAACAAACATTACGAATGTCAACGCACAACAAGAGGAGGACTTTCGATTGACGTGAGCTACTGCCCTCATTATCAGCATGTTTTTTTCTATGGGAAAACATGCACAACTGAAATTACTTCTCGGAATGAACTGTTGCGAAATACTCTCTAGTATAATACATAGAAAAAATATTTTGACTCCTACATCGTCATAGGAACATTCCATAGAAACAGTGTATCACGGCATGGGAACATTTGCCCGGCAGCCGAAAAAGATTGTTGGTGTTACTGTTTCGTCGTAGTGTGGTAGTGAAGTTGGTTCTGCGGTACGAAATTCTTAGTTAGACTAACACTTAAATAAATGCTCAGTAACGTGCAGCTCAAAATCGTTTCGACCAGGTGATAAAAGGTGATTTCGGTATTGTTCTCAGAGGGGTATCTTATCATCAGTTGAACCCTCCTCACAATTATGGAAACAAGGCGAGTAGAAGGAGACGATCTTCTGGCGGAAAATAAGTAAATAAGTCTTCTTGTGTTTCTCTCCTGGGTTTCGAGTTTTCAGAGGGGTTCAACTGGTAGGACCCACTCCTCTTAATCGTCATGAAGCAGGGTGAAAACGATTTTCAGTCACACTATTGACCTAGCACTTATTCACATAATAACATCCGGACGTCTTAATACTCAATGACAACAACAAAATTGTGTGCCACACAAATATGACACTAATAGTAGTTTGAATATAGTTACGGCTCAGAATGATCGGCTCGAGTCACTGCTGGAAAGATCTTTTCAGCAGAACGAGAAACCTTCCAAGCTTCCGCATCAAATGAACGATGTCAACTTGACCACTCCAACTGGGCCTGACCCAAATGACTGCCACTTCAGCACATCGAGAGGCACAAACACGGTTCTCTTCAACGCCGGTGTTCTCAAAATAGACAACACGAACAATCGGAAAGGTGAGCACAAACTTACAGTAGTACAGAAACTTTCTGAGAAGGACACATGTGCGACGCAAATGAGGACATCGGATGATAATGAAATGAGGCGATTTTGGACGTTTCTCTGCACAAACTCGATAAGGCCGTCGTTATTAAAGTGCTAAGTTGATTTTGAATTCGTCCATTCTAAGTTTCCAGTTCAAATGCAAGTTTGTTTTCTCATAACTGAATTCCTGTGAGGGTTCCTCATTATTTCTGCACCACGGAACAACGGAGACGAGAATTACACAAATCGTTCATGTTTCCCAGGCCAATGGGGTGCGAACGAGAATCGAGCATACTCCTCCGCTTTGTAATCTAGAGGCTGAAACTATGGACCTCAGCAAAACTAATAAATGTTTAAGATATGTTGGCTGAGTATGACGACCTAACCTCACTGTTTTGTGCGACACGGTTCAGCGACTTTTGTGCCTTGGCCATCTCGGAGACAACAGCAGCTGGTGCGACACAAACTACAACCGCAATTCGCAGTTACTCAACAACGATTCCAATGAAGTGAGTTTTCGTAGACTGTTCCAAGTGGAGTTGTTTATCGAGTTGAAAATGTCGTGTTTCGTGGGGAAACAAAGAACTTCGAAGGTGGTTCAGTGTCAGAAACTCATTTGATCGCGTGATAATTTTTTTAGGTGCTACGTATACAAACACCCTTCCGTATATCCTCTCGCCCAACGTGAGTTTCAACAGACACCATTTATATGTGGGCAAAAAACCGGGGACGAGAGCAGGACGATCATGTGGACCAATCCCGTGTAATCGTTCCTTTATACTGCAATTGAAAAATTTATCGTCCTCCTTTAATATGAGCCATATAATCGTCCTCCTTTAATATGAGCGATGACTTACCGTCGTATCGGAGAAAAATATTGGAAGTACAGACACGAAAGAAGAGGAAAGGAGTGAACAGCGACCGGGAAAGTATGAGAAGAGAGAGAGGGAGAGAGAGAGAGAGCAGGGGAGAAGAAGTGGCATTTTGATATCTAAGTGTGTTTTTATGAATTTGAGCACTCTGATTTCAGTTGAGCGTGCAAACAGCTATCATGATCCCTGCAGCGATGTGGTCTACTTCAACAATCGCACCATTTGTGTTCAATGGTGAACTTTGAGAACGAAATGAAGTGTTTCACTGTCGCAACGTGTTTTGTCCCTGTACAGTTTCAATCTCAAATAGTATTGTCTTATATTTTCGGTGTAGATGCATGCTGCAAAATTATTACACAAAGTACAATGCTGTCTACAAAAACCACTGGTCTATTTCGTAGTCTCTGGAAATTTGTGTAAACGATAAATGTAATTTAATCCATGACTGAAGCTGTTTGATCTATATGCACAGCAAAATTATTAGGATGAAAGTACAAACACAGCAAACTGGGCTGGATGTAAATGTTTTTTCTCCTAAGACACCCATACCAACTATGCAGAATGGTATGGTGGTCTCTAGCTCTCAAGATAACTCCCTAAACTGAATCGAACTGGGACATATCAGTCGAACCTTTTTTGGAGGTGTGTGTGAACTATTTTTTGATCAAACTCCAGATGCACTCCTATTGCATGAAACTCCGAAAAAAAATTCTGTTCAAAGTGAGTTTATGTTCTGGTGTGTTTAGCCAACATCTCGTACAGGGAGGGATGTAGTGTGACACACGCCGTAGTTCACAAACGTCCAGTGAAATGATACAGGATCGAACTAAACACATCGGATGGAAGGAACGGAACATACACCGTAGGCTTCCGAGAACGTGAACTTTATAGCATGAAAAAGTAGAACACGAGTTGTGATATCAGAAAGAGCTCTGAAGCTCATTTTACGGAGCTGAAAATTTCTTTATATCATTCCTACTAAACATTATTCATTTGAAGTTCATAACTAAAGTTTACTAACGCAAAAAGAGAGAAACAAACTACAGAAAGTGGTTTCAATCCCATTTTATGATGGCAACTCAGAATCGAGAGCGAAATACATAATAGAAAATGTTCATGTTCTATTCGTACTGTTGGAGTCTCATAAGCAATCGGAAATACCACATTTTCCCAAGTAAAGTTGTAGTACATGAAAGGTATGATTTAGAAAAAAGTGCAGAGCAGCCGGAAACTCAATCGAGTGTCATGAAAACTGCCACCGGTTACAAGATTTGATGACAAAAATGACTCACAACTGCTTTGGACCGAACACAAATAGCCCATTAAATACAGAGTCAATAACTTCTTCTAACACCCACACGTCAATGAATTGCCTTCTTCATTCTGTGTAATTCTGACCACTGTCAGAATGTTCGCGGGATCGAACCTGCGGGCGCCAGGGCAAAAGGCAGACACACTGCCACTGCGCTACCGAGTCAGTAGTTTGGCTATCGACTGTCGCGGATATAGCCTGCGCCAGCCGAATCGTACTGATCGCTCATATAACGAGACAGATTTAAATAATGAAATTTAATGAGAACGATGAATTGAATAAGTAACCGGGTTAATTTGGTACCCTTACCAGTTTTTAGTACACTAATCTTTAGGTTACCTCAGTAGGTAACCGCGTGGTAACCTGAAATGAGAAACCGGTTACTCGTTATTTTTTCATTGTGGTTTTACCGTTTGTTTGTACAGTAACCAAAATAAAGTTTCAGGTTACCAACCGGTTACCTATGTGGTAACCTGAAATATTACCAAAAACCGGTAAGGTTATCAAGAAACCCGGTTACTAATGAAATTAGCCAATAAAAACGAAATGAACTTCTTTAATTTAATTTTCTCGACATTAAAAATAAGTCACGATTAACTGTTGATCGCGCTCCCGGCATGACTTACAGAAACTCGCGCACCTCTTTAGTGGCCACTGTAGTGTAGTGGTCAGCGCTTGCGCTTTTGAACTGACGGGCTCAGGTTCGAGTCCCGGCTGAGACAGGTGGTTTGCAAATACAGTTTTGACAGTGGGCAGTTCTCAGTATGAAAGTAACTGACGAATGTCATAAACAATGTGTAAAATAATGACGGTTGTCAGACTTCAAGAAAAATAATTGACTCTCGTCATTTATTTGGACAATAAAGTCTGCGGAACGAAACCAGAAACTGACCATATTCCAGGTTTCTCGGCAATAAATAAAACAATTGACCAGATTTGCATAATATTTGAATTTTGAAAAACTATTTAAATGGATGCCTCTTATATGGATCCCGTCTAATTATAAAGTTTCAATAACTTCTAATATTGTCATTATTCATCGAACTTCCACAAATAATTTCCGTTCGAAAAATGAGCATTATTTGAAAAACAAGCAAAGTTTCTAAACTTTCCAATTGGACTGGGCTTACATATCAGCAATGCTGAGTTCGGCGAAAAATCGAGTTTTCGAGTTTTCGAGTTTTCGAGTTTTGAAAAATTTCGAGTTTTCGAGTTTTCGAGTTTTGAGGAATTTCGAGTTTTCGAGTTTCGAGTTCGACTTTAACAACCCTAATCAGCATGTTTCGTGGAGATGAAACACTTTATACGGTGTGTGCTGCCCTGTTTTGTTTCTTGTGGGATTCCGTTGCCTTTCGGTCGGAACTTGTTTTTTGGCTTGTACAGGGAGGAAACTACAGCAATATTTATTCACGCCCTACATAGATGACAATTACCGTATAGTGCAACAGTAGTCATGCGAAAAAGGTACGACTGGCATCTTGTTCGAAAATCAATGACATAAATCTACAACCAAAACCGTTTTCAGGACACAAGTTGAATACGATTCTGAGGAAGTGAGTAGGAAGTGATTTGTGCAAATTGCTGCCGTCAACCGTCCGATTACTCGAAGTTGTTATTGGAACTGGAACACACCACTGATCAGTGGTTAGTTCGTGAGTCAAAGACAAACTTCGAAAAACATTTGACCATGGCATTCGCAAAATTTGACCATGGCAAACCCATATTTTGACCATGGCATGCGTACACGCTGCCATGGTCAAAAAATGGATTTGCCATGGTCAAATTGAAACCAAATGCGAAATAAGAGATGAACTTCACTTTCAATTTCACCCATTGTACAGAACGAGTATTTGTTAGCATGTGTGCACATCAACAAAACAACTTGGTTCGAAATATTCTCTAAAATCAAAATATATGATGTACGACGTTGTGAAGCACCACTGCGATAGTTATAGATAATACCAATCCTTAATTGTACCTACCCGGAATTGAACTCATACCTCTATACCCGAAAGGCGCGCACTACCACTATGCTACTTGACCACTGCTTTGACTGTCGCGAAGACTGTATAAGTGTACCCATAGCACTAAACAGCCCTCAATTTACCTCATTTCGGTCTTCTTTTCAAGGATATATATAGTTAAAGGTAACCTGAAAGCAAATTATATACTTCCAGAATGTTCAGGAAATGAGTTCAAGATGTGATTAAGTGTACAAAAACCAAATATTCCACAATCATTCTACGTGAAAAGTTCGAATAAGTAGTAACTGAGAGTAATCCAGCCGGTACCTGAGTCTGTTTGTGGTTTCCATATTACTTGAACTTGGAGGCACAAGCTCAGAAACCAGTGCTGGCTTAAATATTAAACGGGAAGCAGACGCATAACTCCTAAATGTTCAAATGTGTCTATAACAACATAGGGCACATGTTTTTAATTAAAAAGTTATTCTGTCCGAAAATATAGTTCTCTCTACATCTATCAGTCTATTTACATAGCTTTTATTTCTAATTGAAAAGATAATCGTACCCAACAATGGACTTTTGCTTGAAAGGACAGGTTCTCTAGATTGTATTTTTTGCAACAATATTTGAAAAAGAGTGTTAATATGATAATTTGTCCCTTTTTACTACTCAAAGTACGTTTGGGGTACTGTATGTGGAGTTTTTGAGTATGGCAAACGCAAACTTCGCATTTGACCATGGCAAACCCAAAAATGTGGGCGGGGCTTCAACACTTTGGGTTTGCCATGGTCAACATTTTCTCAGAGAAGTTTGAAAAGCGACGGGACTGTAATCACGAGCTCTCAGAAAAAATTGCGCCAACTTTATGGGATTCAGCTACGAAAACGAGATAGCGCGAATGCCATTGAGACCACAGACAGCTGGAGACAGTCTGCGTCTCTCTGATCCACACATTCATCAAGATCGCAAAAAAAAGCTAGATAATGAGGAACATGGAGACTCGTATATAGTCTGTTTTACCAATCGATGTACTCTTACAGGAATCCGTCAATTATTCAAGGGGGTGTTTTCTTATGAAAAAGTCTTTGGTTTTAAATTTTCAGAGTCAGTAGTAGTCAACATGCAGAAGACACTATCAACATTTTGAAGACTACCGAATACGCTAATATACCAAACTTTGACCTGGAAGAGATAGCAGATTACTGTAGAAGGTTATAAGTGGGTGGAACAAACTATATACGTCCACAGATCTTTTCCGATCAATTTGAGTATAGGCTTCGTTCAGAGAGGGGCAGACCGAAGTATCAATATTGTTCGGTTCTGATATGTTTGTAGTTCGATCGCACAACATTCCTATCGCAATTCAAACTCCCTGAAGTTGATACAGATCGAACTACAACTCTTATGTTATACAACACTATATATTCATTGAAAACAGCGACAAAAAATTTTTATTCGAACTTTAGCGAATAACAACGGGCGAAATTGTTGCATCTGCATTGGATGAATGTAGCACAGGCATAGTGGTGTTTCGTGTACCTATAATAGTAATATAAAGATACTTTATCGAACATATTAATGGTACATATTTATGAATATGAAAATAAAGTGTTTTCGAGTCGCAGGTATCTCTCTTTTCCGAGCTTCTGAAGTTTTAAAACATTTGGTATTTTCGCACTCTCGAGTATTTGATACGAAATGAAAGTTTTTACAAAACCTCAATTGTTTCTATGAGGGGAGGTCTGATCTAGAAGGAAAAGCATCGAACTATACCTTTTACAAAGTTTTTAATACTGTAAACAGTTCGAATGAGAAAATATCTATACGGTCTATTGATTAATAGTAGAACCACGGCTCCCACGGCGCCGTGGGCAGAAAGCGCCAAACAGAAGATATTTATTAGACCTGAAACTATATATACTGTTTTACACGTTCACAAAAGATTTCTTGGAGAAACTGTTCTGGGAAAACAGACATATATGTCAGTCAATTACGTGAGGGGAGCGAAGGCCATCCACGTATTTATAGTCGCCATTTTCCCCATAAAGACAGCAGAGGGTTCGATTGATGGAAAGATGCGGGGCGAGCGGTCGTTGATTATTTGCCAGCGGTCGAGAGAGAGAGAGTGTGTAGATCAATGATACGTAGACTGGTTGACCCCTCGACAAACCCGCCCCTTAGAAAATCGATGGTACGGTGTCCACAACGGTTTGACAATCCTATACGTCTCATGGACCTAAACACCCGCTCGCTCCTCGAAGAGTACGCGTGATCAAGTCTTCGTTGTCCCCCAGAAAAGGTGCTGATCATCTCTTTGGAGACAGATAACTCTGAATTGGATATTCTGCTGTATTTGTTGTTGAATCGAGCAGTATTTCTCACTTTGATAGCCGAATTCCTTTAGTACCACAGAATATACCACGCCCACTCCGGGAACAATAATCAGGGTAAATGGAATGAAAACTTGAAACAATAGCTGAATTATATATCTTCTTTGTAAACGAGCATTTCTCGGCGAGGCTTGGTGAAGGTTTCTGGAAATGTAATTCTATGTTTATGCGAAAAACACGACTGAGTTATTTTTTCAACGTGAAAACCACACAATTAGAAGTTCACTTTATCAGACGTTGTCTTTATGCTATGTTCAACTTCACAACTTAATTTTCCCCAAGCTTGGTTCTTACAGGCACATGGAATTATATGGGATCGTCCGAGTCTTAACTTGGCGATTGCAAAATGTGTTAGGAAGCAAGCCAGAGTGATAAAGACCGTAATCGCTGTACTGCAACTAACTTCTTGAGTGATCTGGTCGCCAAGAAAGTAATGATAAGTAGAATTATTGGAAAAATCATGGCTTCTACCATAACCGGAATATAAACTGTAGAGGTGATTCTCGGTTGATCATAAACCATTATTGATTCATCTTGCAACAGTTCGGGAGTTACACATGAAAAGTTCTGGAAATGAAAAAATCAAGCGTGATAGATATTTGTGTATCTTCGAAGCTTCACTATGGAAAAACAAGCAACAAAAACACTGAACAATTCACATGTTGAGTATGTGACAGTTCAATCTAAAAACCACTTGTATCAGTGTGCTATGCATAACTTGTTCTCATATAAACACAGCAGAAAGCTAGTTGTACAGTTCTCTAGCATAACTGAGCGGAGCTCACCTGTTGCAGCTGCCGCTCAAATTCTTTGTTCCTCTGCCCACTCAGCAAAAACGTCAAGCTCGGTATGCTGAATACAGTGTACACCGCCAGAATGAGTACCGTAATCGGTACAATTGACCTCCGGAACCAGTGGTTCGGCGCCAAAGACGCCCTGAGGCGATATAAGAACAGGTGCACAACACATGACATGAAGGACACGCCAATGAGAAACAACCAAAATAGTTGGAGATGCGGGGAACACAGCGAAAACTTTTGCATAACGCCTTTGACCAAGGCCGCGGGTAGCGGGGGCATCAGGACGGGACGGAGGCCAATCGAGAACTGAAATTAAATTTATAACTCATACTCCATAGCAAAACACAAAAATTCGACTTTTTCGCTGAACGATTTAGTCACTTACTTATCAGGCAATGTATAGAAAATGTGAGGTCATTACACTCGAACCTCAAGTGAAAGGTCAGGAATCCAAAGCTCAGCAGAGAAGTGGTGAAAATTACTGTCAAATTGCAATTCGTAGTTTTCACGTTCTACACGACTTGTTTTTTTTGTATTTAAACTGAAATAGAAATTATTGTGAGAAGGGGAGTAGTTTACATTTGCCCCCCACCCTGGTCGAAAATGGGTTGAAAAGGGCCCGTACTACAATCGCCCCCCACCTTTGGGGGGGGGGGGGGGGGGGGGGGGCGATTCTACACCATGCTTATTTACTGCAGGCTTGGGTTGAGTGGGGGTGATTGTTCATCAGTTCCGGGTATGTACTATCACCCCCCATTTTGTATTGTGGGGGGTGATTGTTCATTGTCGAAGATGTACAATGTCCCCCCACCCATTTACCAATTACCCCCACCTTCGCGCGACTTTTCTGGGATTTCAATTGGGTGGGGGGTAATAGTACCACGAGGGGGGTGATTGTTGGGTGGGGGGCAATTGTACATTTTTCCCGTGAGAAGTTCAACGAGACTTTACCTGAACATCCATCAGCGCTGATAGCACTTGGTACCACAACAGATGCCATCTGTAGTCCTTCATCTGAGACGTGGATTGGAAAATGATACAGTACACCGCCAGACAGTTGATGGGTATGGTAATAGAGGATCCGATTGTCAACTCGGTGATATATGCACTTTGGTCCAGATCAAAAAGAGGGCATTGGATCATTCTTCTGTAAAAGGGGTTGTAGATTGATCCAATGTAGAGAAAACAACTGAACATTCGGAATATCAAACAACAAAATGAGATAAAACAATTTTTGCTTGCTAGTTCAGTGACATAATGTGCAGGTCGAAGTCAAAGAGAGGGCACTCGATCATACTACTGTGAAAAAAAAAATTGTAGTTTAATCTAGTGAACGGCACGATAGAGACTTCGAGCGAGAAGTGAATGGTTTCATTCAAAACTGTATGGCATAATATTGTAGACACGAACACTAATATTATAATGAATCCGTTCAAGACTACAATTTTGCAGAGCAGAAGTCGGATACGTGAAAATATTCAGTAATTCCATGGAAGTAGGTACATTTTCTGCGTTTTCAATGAAATTAGTTGGATACCGTAATATATCCGAGAATCGCAGGATCGATCACATACAGCGGGCGGCAGAGTAATTTCCCGAAAACCAGCCCGATTTCAGGGGAACTATCTCGCGAAAACCTGCGCGATTGTTCTTGCCCTTTTTTTCGAATAATCGTAGGAGTATGCGTGGGATCTGTGAGATATCTCAGATTGCCTCAAAAGGTACTCATGAGAAGATTTTACGAGAAATTGGGAGATTACTGGTGCGCGAAAATGAAGATATTTCAGGAGATGTTCCGAACTCTCTCGTGAACAGACCACTTGAACTTATATTTCGAGATAGAAATTGCTGCCTACTACATACAAAAAATGATATAGACGAACAAAAAAACTTTAAAAACCCGCCTTGAAATGTTATATAATTAATTGTAGCGGTTTTCGAGATATAGACTATCAGTCTGGTAGAGTGAAATGTAGAAAAAAGTGATTAATAAGGGGGTGACCTACTTTGATCACTACAAAAGGGAAGCAAGTTGAGTTCACGAACGTTAGTTTTGTAGCCGTGGAGAACTTGCTAGATTCACAGAATTGCATGAATAGAGCAACTAACGACTTCATCAACGTCATTGAACATTCATTCAAGGGTTGTACTCGATGGGGAGGTTCTTTCTGCGGACCATTCCGTCTCCCTGGAACCATTCCCTGCGGAACTACTTGTCAGCTCCATCGCAGGTGTTGGTCTCATCCTGTTCGTAGGCAAAGGCGTCGCAAGACACAGCCATGAGGATGGCCTCCTTGGGGTCATTAATTCCGCTTCCGGGGTCAACACCGATACGGCGAGAAGACGTGTTGGTGATCTTGATGTGGTAGGTGTGCTTGTCATCGTAGGGGGCGTTGAAGATGATCTTCGTGCCATGCTGTGTGTTGATGTCTCCGGGAGGTACAGATTGGGCCATTGCTGCTGCGATGTGACGTTTGGTAGAAGTTTGTATGATGTCATATAATACAAACTTCTACCAAACATCAACGGAAGCAAACTACAAACACAGCGGGGCAGAGTGGAATACAGCGTATAGGGTCGCTTTGGAGAGATCCGGGCCGTATTTGTATTCAAGCTTGAGACAGTGTTCCGTAGGTTTCGCTCAAAAACTTGCAATGTGTAAAAAGGTAAAATCTGAACTGATCTATCTCTATACAATGTGCTTGAACATAGAAAGATAGCAAATGTGGTCATAACGTGATCAGCTAATCGATCGGTTTGAGCTCACCACTTGCATGACTTATCTACTGTGCCTGAGGTGCGACCAAATGAAACTAATGGCGAGAAATGTACGGGAATACTACCTGCAAAACCTCTGTAGCTGCAGTTATTTGCAGTGTAGACTTCCTTCGGCCAAACAAAACAACAAAAACCAATGACGTTTTCACTACTTGCAAATCACTGTGAATTGCAGTTAGTTGTACAATGTTCAGCAAACTTTCGTCGACCACATAAAATAAAATATTACGCGTGACTTAACACGATAGCTATCAGGACGAACATGTGACATTTCACACTGAACCATGGTACATCATGTAAATGAGAGTGAAAGAGTTAATAGTTGAATCAAGAGAACTTTTTGTTCTATGTGTTAAAACATGGTATTTAAGCTGTTACTACCTGCAAAATACCTAATTTTGCCGCTAGTTGCAGTGTAGACTCCTACAATCAAACAAAAAAACACTGACGTTTTCACTACTTGCAAATCGCCGTGAATTGCAGTTAGTTGTACAATGTTCAGGCAAACTTTCGTCGACCACATCACTTCCGTGTGGTAATTTCAGGTCTGATTAGAGGTGGCGGGACTGTAACTCCTAGTTTGACTGATTGCGGTACGAACTTAGTTCTGAAGCGCAATTAAATACAGACAGAACTTGGAAAATTGAATGTTTTCGGATTGAATGTGTTGTACGCACATGGACTTTCACTCTGTGACTAGAGGGAGACTGCGGTACGAATGTTGCTCTCCTCTTGCACTTCGGAAATTGAAGACCAGTAATCATCCCAAATTTTACAGAGTTTATGAAAAATCCGTCTAAACAATATTAGAAAATTATGTGATCAGTGAAAGATGCCTTTCAGCATCGTTTCGACCATGATTCAAGATGATCTTGGTGTTGTTCTTAGGGGTTGGGTGATCTTTTAATTAGTTTTGTAGAACAGTTCTGTACTACAGTGTATCTAAGCTGAACATCAAATTTTGTTTCGAAAGTTGTAGTATAATTGAAGTTCGCGCATTTGAAACTACAAGAATCAAACCGCTGATTGGTTGATTCTATGCCCATTCAATATCGTTCCAGATTGCTCTGAGCCAATAGAGCGGGACTATAACTTCTAGTTGGGCTGATTGTGGTACCTACTTAGTACTTTTCAATAAAAGCGCAATTAAATACAGACAACTCAGAGAAACGTCAACGTCTGTGCATTAACCGTCTGACACGCACATAAACTTTTTCACTACTAAACGGAGTGACCGAATTGTAGTTTGCTCTCAATATCCGTTATAACGCACAAAATACAACCGAAAAGTAACCGGATCAAACTACAAGATCGGATCAAACTACAAGGTCTAGGCAAGTTGAGCAACCAGATTACTCTAGGGTAAGTTTTGCTGTTTTGTATTAGCTGATACCGTATAGGAAAATGAAGCAATTATATGAAGGTATGAAGGCTCTGCTGTGTGCGATGTATGGTACAGTCTGGCAAGTACAGAAATTTGATTACGGTATCTCCAGTTGTGCTGTGTTGTATAGTACGATAGAATTTATGAAAATAAGACAGTTGTGTTACTCTCCCTTCTGTAGATACTACGTCAGTTTGTCCACGATGCAGCACACCGAACCCCGTTTGGGCTTGTTTTGTAAAAATAAAATCCTATACTCCCCACGTACATGCTAGACTCTTATAATGAATATGTATGCTGGGATATCTCAGCGCCATTATTCGAAGAACTTCTTCCCGAACCAAAATGGAACCGATTCTTACCCAACCAGTTGGCTCGTTTTCGAACCGAACCGAATTCTGGCCAACAAAATGGAATCATACCAATTCAACTAATTAATGCTTAAATTGCTCGACTGCGTAACGTTTATTAGAGTTCGGTCAGCTTTCTTCTAGGTTTGAGTACACAAATGGTTCGGTTTTTTACCGAACCCAGTTTTTATCTACTTTGCGCACTATTTGGTCCATTAAACTCGGTGGAATATAAGAACAGATGTCGTATGATTGAGGATACGCAAGTTGTGATCAGTATATTGTTCGCCCCATCAGATTCTGTCCTGGTATCTTCCTCTCTACGCTATTTTGCCGAAATTGTATCCCGGTGTTATACAAAACTCGGCTCTATGGGGAGAGACCAAATTAAGCTATAGTTTGATGTAGATTTTATGAATTTCGACCAAAAAAGCAACAGGATAAAACTATAAAAACAGCTATATAGTGGAAAAACTCCGTATAGGCTTGCTTCGAAATGAGCAAACCCTATATGGGATATTTCTGGCAGTAATGTTTGATCGAGTAGAGATGTAACAGTCACACTATAATACACAACTACCTCAGCATCGAAAAATAATAGTGATTAACTGAAATTTCCTTATCAAATGTATACAGTTGAACGGTGTTGCTAATGAGCGAAACTCATGGTGGCTCAAACTGAATTGAAATTTTTCGCTCCAACAAACATTTTTATGAAAATATCTCCTCGAAAGAGTTCATCACGCGGAATAAGAGCGTGAATCACATATTATAGTGCTTGTCATACTTACGTGAACTCTTGTAAACCGAAAGTACATGAAATAGTGACGTAAATGTGAGCAAACATCAAAAATTTTACTAATAGTTGGTACACGTTATTTCTTTTTTTCTGTACCTAATTTCGAATTTCAGACACGATTGACATCAAATGCCAAACGCATGTGGCTGAGGACCCCATGGGAAACTAATTAAGTATTGTAGTTCGACATTTGATATTCCAACTTTGACTCAATTTGATGACTAAACCAACATTCATACAGTCCCAATCTAACAAAACAAGCCAATCTAAATGATCTCTTCAAAAACAAATGTTCATATTTATGACATCACTATTTTCCTATTCTACAAACTTCTCGGTACAATCACCGTTTCAATTGTGCAATACTGCAAAAGTGCACATTACACGAGCAGCTCATGAGGTATCTCATGAGAAACTCATATAAACTTCTCGTGAGATTGGGGCGATTGCTACGCCGCCAGCTCAAGCGGTCCGCCTTATAGATACCGCAGCAAGCGGGGATCGAACCCTGGTCTGTGGGGCGACAGCCGAACGCTAACCACTTGACCACTCGGCCCCCGTTTCATTCCGTTGCTTGATTGTGGAATCTGGTGAACTGAACAGCGTTTAGAGATCAAACTACAACGAGTTCATTATTTAATAGCTATCGAGATATGAAATGTTCAAGAAAAAATTCCAAGAGTTTTACGACAGGTTGCTACTGATTCCACTATGTTGTTCGCAGAAGCTCCAGAGTCAAATCGAACACCTGAAAACAGAACAGCTAACATAGGACTGTGGCACATCCTACAATAACCAAACAACAAACTCCATCAGAACAGCCGTAAACTTTTCATCTAGTTTACGACAAATTCCTCGGAAATTTCTAAAAAGTAGTAAATAGAAGTTAAGAGCAACATTTTCGACCAACTGTGGATGACAAATCAAAGTGCGGTCAAAGTGCCACTGTAACTTTATCTCGTGGGTTCGACACCCACTCGAAGCGGTATTCTTGCGAGCCTATCTCAGGAACACAAAGTTCTAGTGTACTCAAATAACGTGGAAGTTATCAAAAACGTTAACATGATTCTGATTCTCTATTACAAGGAGTGTTCGAATGTTTTACTCGACAACGCTGAGTTTCCATGACATCAGACCGCAGCTAATCGAATGGAAAACCTTGTTCTGGATTTTCCTCTGAATTTCTTACGAACTGTTTTTCATTCATTACAAAACTCAGCCGATTTTCAAGATTACTGAGATTTTAATTGTTTCCAATTAGAATAATATTTCCCGAACATCCCTCCAACTTTCTGTGATGCCCGTGTTTACTATAATTTTAATTGCTGCAATTAAAATTGAGTTCTGAAAATGCGTCTAATTGATGGGTACGATAACGTGCTATGGTATTAACGCTCATTATATCAGTTGGTACGTAATGACTTGGAGACAAATAGAGCAATTAGGTTACGGTATCCAAAAGTTCTGCTGTGTGCGAAGTATGACACAGTACCAAAGTACATTTGTGAATATGACTTGCGTAGACAAAGACAGTGATTAAAACACGGTATTCGGAAGTTGTGATGTGCTTTATACGCTAGTACAGTCTGAACAAGTGGAGAAATTAGATTACGGTATTTTCGGTTTCAATTTTGTGTATTTTATGATCTAGGCAAGTTGAACAAACAGATTACTCTAGGGTAAGTTTTGCTGGTTTGTAATAGCTGATACCGTATAGGAAAATAAAGCAATCAGATAAAGGTATGAAAATTCTGATGTGTGTGATGTATGGTACAGTCTGGGCAAATACAGAAATTTGATTACGGTGTTTCCAGTTGTGCTGTGTTGTATAGTCCGATGAAATATAAAAAAATAAAGCAATTGTGTTACTTACTCTTCGGTAGATACGTCAGTTCATCCACGATTCCGTACCTGCCTGCACACTTCCTTCCGGCGCAAAACTTATCAACTTCAAAGAATGGTTGAAAGTTCGAGTTTAAACATCTCTATTCGATGAAATGAATTTTAACGTGAACTTAAAGAATAACGATTATGTGGATTATCCAATCACAACGCTTCAGTACTTCAAACTACAATACATTTTTCAATTGCAGTTTAAAGAACCGTTGAGACGAGATTGGTCCACATAATCGTCCTGCTTTAACGTAAAATTAAGAACATTGAGATTATGTTGTACTATGTTCCTTTTATGATAATGTCAATTCCAACATCCCCCACACCATTCCGTACCCTGCCCACTTCCTTCCGGCGCAACACTAATCCTACTGTAATCTTCTAATTGTGAGCCTGTGCATTGTTGGGTAATCTAAGATTTTGATAGGGGATTTGTCATCGAGACGATAATCCATTGTAGTTTTTTCTATGAGACAATTACAACTAAATTCGCCGGGAAGAGTATACAGGCAATTGGTATGATCGCTCTCTTTCTTACGTGAAGTTTGATGTTTGGACTCCATTGGGAGCAAAAATACAAAAAAAAACACTTTTTTCATTGTAGGTACATTGTGGGCTTAAGTTTTTCACTAGATATAAACATTGATTGATTGATCTAAAAAGCGTTGTTGAGTAAAACTGTTCTGTATTACTTGAATTCATTGAGTTACTTTATACTGGATGAATTTGTTAAGTTACCTCAATAATCTGAATAGTAACTTATTGTGTTCGCTACCCTCTTAACACTCTATGTTATTGTAAGTATACTGTAAGTAGCTAATGTGTTCCGTATTTCCAATTACGTCTCAGATTTCTGAGAGTTGCGTATTCACAGGTGTTTGTAGTGAAAAGGGGCCGCCCACGACGATTAAACGTTCTACCATTAGTGGCAAGTCGCTTTGATCTAGCCGCCCGAAGGGGAATGAGGACAACTCTATGAGAAACAGACAGGATGGCACCTTTGGGATACTTCACGCCTTTCCAACAGAGTAAGCTATCGTAATCTCCTAATTCGTGCTGGGGTGAAATGAGGACATCTCTATCAGAGTATGTGGGACCGACAAAAAGAAACCTCATAGTTCGTGCCTTACTGATAGACTGAACAGTACTATAACCATGTGTATGTTACTAAGTGAGTCAAACACGTGCAACTAAGTAATGAGGAACATTGGCTATTCCGTGCAACTTTCTTTGATCTAGCCGCCCGCTAAAAAATGAGGACAACTCTATGAAAGCTGAAAGACAGACATGATGGAACCTTATAGTTCAGGCCTCACTGATAGACCGGAAAGTACTGTAGCCTTAACTCGAAGAGGTAAACAAATATGTGATGTAGTTTAAGGTCCACACAGTGAATCATAACGTGTCGTACACAAAAAACCTCGTTTTTCATAGAAATTATATTTTCGAAGTCTGTCCGTCCATCCGCTGTGTTTGCGGTTCGATTCATTTGCTTTCGTCAAGATCAAACTACAACTTAGATTCGTTTACCATCTGCGAATAATGATCAGAGCAGAATGCCTGTCTGTTGAGGTTTGATGTTATTAGGTTGCTCTGTGTTTGTAGTTTTATTCCAATAAAATCCAGTTGTAGTGTATGTTAGAGCAATTGAATCGGTGCAGAATGACTTTACTAGAAAGTTGTTCATGCGACAAGGAGGTTATAGCTACTGCAAAATACCGTCCGCTGAGTTTAGAAACCGAAAGCTAGGTCTTGATTCACTTGAAAAACGACGCAAAGTGTTTGACATGATTATGGTACACAAAATTGTTAATGAACAATCAGGCCTCACTGCATCGAACTTCTATAAGTTCGATAACTCGCGCACAAGGGGTGCGAGTTTGAAACTACGTTTCAAAATTCAAAACTAGAGCACAGTTTTTCACTATAAGAGCTGGCTCGCAATACTTGAAGATAACCAATAATAAAACAATGCCGCTATCCGTCAAAAGCATGAAAACGTACTTGCTGGAAACCGTTAACTAGGTTTAGAACTGAACGTATCTGTTACCCATTATTTGTATTCTAATGCATTGTGTTACACCTTGTTCAGTTTCTGATCGTACTTTCGTGACAACCATTATTATACATCGTGGTACTGTACTCGTTACTGCATTGTGTTCATATTTCATTCTGTGACTGTATTCTCCAATGTCGTGTCTCAACTTCTGATTTCTTCCTACTTTTAAATTCTATTTTTTCATATTTTCACGCTCTTATATGCGTAATAAATCATCAGTTCAAATGTGAGACTTGTGAGACCAAACTACAGAATATTCGGTCACTCTTCATTTTAAAACCCCCTTCAACCTTACTTCTGCTAAAAGTGATTAGAGCAGAAGGCCAATCTGTCGGCGCTTCTAATTATCACCGCCCAGCCCCGTGATTACCGTATCGGGCAATCTGGGTAGGATTGGATGAAAGCTTTGATCGGCAGAATGAGTTTTCGTCAAAAAAACGGAAGATTACTGTAAACCACAGTTCGGGCTGTGTACCAATAGAGAACAGAGCAATCTGGGTAGGATACGATGAAACGCTTGAGTCAGATAGTATTTTTCAAAAAAGCGGAAGATCACTGTAGATGTTATGTTGTGCTGCGTATGGAAATATTCCGTCAATCCGGCAATCTGGGTAGGATTGGATGGGAAGCTTTTGATGAGTCATATAGTCATCTTGAAATGAAAATCAAAAAAGTTATTGTATCTTTCATTTTGGGCTGTGTACCGATGAATGGAGAACGGAAGATTACTGTACAAGTAGTTTTGTGATGTGTACAAACCATCTGGGTGTGTCTGAATGAAGTGCTTTCAAAGGCAGGATGAGTCATATAGTCTTTGACAGACTAAATCAAAAAGATTACTGTAGATGTAGTTTTTGGCCGTGTGCCAAAAGATAATTCCGTGAATTTGATCTCACTACTTTTGATCGATGCGACCATGTTATGGCGTCGAGATCAAACTACAAAACGATTAGGTTCCTTCCTATTAGAACTCCTAATAACTCTGGACAAATACCCGGAGACACTAATACGTTGCCACTCCCCGGTGTTTGCCAGTTAGCTCGACCCTACGTTCACCTTGCCAGTAGCTGGTCTGCGTCTCTCATATACGCACAGTCTCTCATCGCCGTCTGCCCGCGATATCCCGTTGAGTGGTGTCAATCATCGACTAATTGTTAGATGTTCTTTTTATTGTTTTAAAGAATGCCGAAGGGGGGATACTCCATGGGTGGTCGGTAAATGATAGGGTACGGTAGGGAACATATTGGGAAAGAATAGAGAGAGAAGAGAGAGAGAGGGAGGGACAGAGAGAGAGAGAGAGAGAGAGAGAGAGAGAGAGAGAGAGAGAGAGAGAGAGAGAGAGAGAGAGAGAGAGAGAGAGAGAGAGAGAGTAAGAGGGGAGAGAGAGGGAAAGCGAGAGAGGAGAAGAGGGTAAGAGGGAGAGAGGGAGAGAAGAAAGAAAGAAAGAAAAAAAGAAAGAAAGGAGAGAGTTGGACAGGGGTGAATGATAAGGTACGGTAGGGAACATATTGGGAACGAACAGAGAGATAGAGAGGAGGAGAGGGTAAGAGGGAGAGAGAGAAGGAGGAAAGAAAGATGATTTTCTCTCTTTCTCTCCTCTTTCTCTTCTTCTCTCTCTCTCTTTCTCTCTCTCTCTCTCTCTCTCTCTCTCTCTCTCTCTTTCTCTCTCTACCCCCACCTGGCCGCCTATCTCATCATTCTGCAATGGGGTGTGAAATGAGCAAATCACCGGTTCGACACCCGGTTACGGCTGTTCGAAAGGAGTAGAAAAATAATGAGAAAAGATTGACCGCAAAAGTAGAGAAAGAGAGGAAAAAGTGAAAGAAAGGGCGAGAGAGAGAGTTTTTTATCTCGGTCTTTCTTTATAATTTGTAAGGAAGTGAGCGGCTCTTTTTTTCATTTTTTCCTGTCACCAAATTACAGGGCGCTGAAAATACTTTTTGCTAAGTTTTTGCTATACTTTATTTGAAAGAAGATATAACACTGGTATTAACTATTTGAAGTAAATCTGAATAACAATATAGCAGTTCTGAAACGCAAGCAAAACTTAGCACTAATCATGAAAGATTTCAACCAACACAAAACTATTCCCATGTATTCATTACATCGCAACTATCTATCCAGTTGTATGGATTTTATAATTGTTCAAAGACAAGTGTATAAGTATGTGAATACAACTACAAAAAGTCTTCAATATCATTTCCGTCATGCTTGACCGATTACGACAATACATGTCTGTTGTTAGCTGATGGATCACCAAGTTGGTACCGTGTTGCGCAATCCGGGTGACAGTCCGACAAGGACACTGGCCAGCCCATCCTGAGGTGGGAGGGTGAATAACAAGTCACTTCAGCCCCCATGCGAACTTATCCTCATGCGAAGTTCAAAGTTCACAATTTTCTTATGAGTGTCTCATGAACATTCATGAGCCACTCGTTAACTTCTAATGTTGTAGCTGATCAAAGTAAGTATGCCAGAAGATCCCGACACTTTCATCCCATCCTGCATCTCCTCAAACGTACGCTATTTCTCTGCTCCTACATCTTGGAAAGATGTCAGAGAAGTCCCCTAGTCAGAAAAACTACCTATAATGTGTATACTGCAAATTATCATGTTTTTGGGTAAATGTGAGGATTTTCTTACAGAACTTCGAAACGTCACCTAGTCAGAAAAACCTATCTCTTCCAATTGTTTCGCGTTATCACCTCTTACTTCCCTCCTAATCGTTGCAGCCGGCTAATAGCCCCCCCCCCCACCTACAGTAACCCGCCAAGTCTCGTGAAAAGTGGGCGTGGTCCCAGCCCTCATTGTCAACCATGCTAGAGAAGTCTTCAGCCGTATTAGAGAAGTCGACAGATAGCTCCCAGTTCCCGCTCAGCACCACCACCATGCTGCCGCTACAGGTGAGGGTTATACTATCGCCCCCCACCCTTAGGGGAATGTGATTGCACCTTATAACATAGGGTTAGCGAGACGAGTGCGCATAATCATAGGTCTACCAAAACCCTATATTTGAGGAGACGCCCCGAGATCAAGCGTATATTTTGGTTTGTTGGGTAGTCAGTAGTGTTTTCAGTAGCTCTAGCTCGGGTAGTTCCCTTGATGTTGCTGACAACCGTGGTGTAAGCATTCTGAGTCAAGAATAGCAGACAGTCTCCTATTCTCGTCTCTTTGTGTGTGTGTGTCTCTCTCTCTTCACTCTCTCTCTTTCTCTCTCTCTCTCTCTCTCTCTCTCTCTCTCTCTCTCTCTCTCTCTCTTTCTCTCTCTCTCTCTCTCTCTCTCTCTCGCTCTTTCTCTCTCTCTTCATCCTTTCTATCTCTGTTTCTTATTTTATGTTACTTTCTTTTCTCATCTTTCTTTCTGTTCTTTCCTTTCTCTTCTTATTCTCTTTCTCTATGGTACCAGCGCAAATGCTCTACGATTTATGTTTCATTGTTAGCTTTCTACAATCATCACACAAGTATTCAAATTTGGCCATGAATAGATTAGTGTTCTGTTTCTCAGTGACAATACATTTTTAAAGGATGACTCGAACGCAGCACTCGGAAAGCTCATGGAGCAGTACAACAGACTGGCAGCAGAAGCTCAGGACAAGTTGGAGGTCCGTTTCCGACATATTTACAACTTATGATTTTAAATAATCGAGTTATATCATACACTTACTAATCATGTTCCTGCTTTACTTTTCTCTCAATCTCCAACGAACCTGTTGTGCTTGATGAGTTTGCAAACAAGTGGTTAATAAGGAAGTATTTTGTAATATACTCATATCCGATATTTTACTAAATAGAATACGTTTTAATTAGTTTTTAATTCACCAATGAAATCGTTGTTTGGTAATATTTCAAATTCAGGCGGTCAAGCCCTCGCCGGACCGCGTAGTCTTCCCAGCAGACGTACCGTATACCCAATACCCGCAGTACTGGTCAGCCACCACCGCGGCCAATTGGTATGTTTTCTCGAATGATTCGACACAAACTTGTTTTAGAGAACTACGAAATGAGAGTATCCATAGTTTTGTAAAGTGTGCATGGTAACCGCAACCTCATTAGCTTTGCTTACATTGTCGGTTGTACACACTCTTTGGGTAATGAATGCGGATTGCTCAACTTTCATCAATTTTTCCTTGTGAGTGAGCTGCACTTTCAACACACAATCCTTGGGGATTTCTCTCCAATTGGTTCTGTAACAAAGTTGTGAGTAGTAATGTAGTGTTCGTTCTCTCAAAATCAGGAATGTACGATGTGTTTTGTCCTATCTCCCTGTGTATGTAGTTTGATCCCAGGGCGTTTCTTGTGGTATTCGGTAACGGTTCAGTGATTTCTGATCAAACTACAACTTCATCGAACTCTTTTTCAGGTGGGACACAACGGCTACATGGCCGGCACTAACCTACCCGACAGACACCACCGCCTACTCCCCGTACTTGACCGGACAGCTCAATCTACTGCAGGCAGCTACGGCGCCAGCCACCACCTCAGCATCCAGGTAGGAGTTCTCTCTATCTCTATCTTCCCCTTTCGCCTCATCTCTTGTTCTCTTGTGTCCGTATCAATCTCTATCCTTCACTTTGCTTTTATTTCCGTTTATCTCTCCCTACTTTATCTTTTCTCACGAACTTTTTTTGTTTCTATCTTGGTCTCTCCATTTCACTCATTTTTAAGCTGTTTTTTGTGTGTTCCATCAGGTTCCTTTCTTTTTCTGGTCCTGGTGTTGTTTTCTTCATTATCATACGGTTTTTTTGTTTCACTATTGGATCAAACGTTGTAGACCCTCTACTCCAGTTCTGGTGTGAGCCAGCGTCTCCTGAAGTCATATCAGTTCGTCTCTCTCCTTCCCTTCCTCTGTCTCTTTTCTCTGTGACTGATTCTTTTCGCGAGCTTTTCATTACTATGAATATATGAATGATTTTCAGTTCCAGCCTGAGCCAGCGTCTGCTCAAACCTTCCCTGCCGTCCCCCAGTGCAGGTGGTGGCAAGTACACCCGCGGTAACTGCGAGTGCCCCAACTGCGCCGAGATCGAGCGGATAGGTTGGTTGACCCATATTCCGATCCTATATGTTTGAAATACTGTTTCACACAATTTCATTTCAAGTTTCCCTGCTTCCTGAATAGCTCCTACTCACTTAACACCTATTTTCCTCTTCCAAACCCACCAACACTTTTTCAACCTACCCTTCTCCATTGCAATCTTCAACTCCTACTCTGGTGCATACTCATCTTTCTGCGATCCACCATATTCTCACTCACTTTCTGCTATTCTCCATCCATCTGTGCAACTTTTACACATCTTTCTCTACCTTGCAACCCCCGCCGCTCTAAACTTTTTTCTAACTTTTTTTCCCGACCTACCATATTCCCACCCATTTTCCCCGATTTTCAATCCTTCTCGGAAATGCGAAAAACGCCAAACGCCCGGCCGTTCGGCCGTGAGAAACCGCCAATTAGAGGAGGACATAAAAACGACGACGAATCGGAAAACGATGGAGATATCCATTGCAACCAGGGAATTGACGGGATTTAGGTTCAGAACGGGTTTCACGTGGGTGTTTGTGAATTTTCTTGTGATTGATTGAGGTTTCCATGGGTTCTCTCGCTAAAGTTGAGAATCCTAGGGACACCTGCGTGCAACCACATGTTGTTGAATCTGGGGTTTTTCTGGAAGTTTCTGACAGTTTCCTCGTAGTTTCTACGTGCTGCTGTTAGCTAGGTTACTGTAGATCTAGAAGGCACTGATAACTCTGCAACAAGCCAAGGATCGTACTAGAACAAATCATCCGTTCTCGGTGGTGTAGTTGGCTGGAATACTGTAACTAGATTCATCGGTAAGACTCGGACTATGATCCCAGCTGCAATAACAAAAAGGGGGCCTAATCCCATATGGTTGACCGTGCCGCCAGCAAACCTCTTTCCCACCGCGATCATATCTCAGAGATATTAGGTAACCGGCGCATCGCACAGCCTATCATCATCAGATTGAACCGTATTGAGATCGATGACGGGGTTTTCACTAGTAAAAATACACGTGGGACCTGAGAAAGTACGTGAACCATTTCTAATGAGCAGTGTTGTCTATCATCATCAGATTGTACCGTATTGAGATCGATGAAGGGGTTTTTACTAGTAAATAGTGGACGTGGGGCGTGAAAACGTGAAAAGGCAAGTTTAAAGGCCGTGAAAACGAGGAAAACCTTCGACATATTGAGTTACCGGCGCATCGCACAGCCTATCATCATCAGATTGAACCGTATTGTGATCGATGACGGGTTTTTACTAGTAAATAGTGGACGTGGAACGTGAAAACGTGAAAAGGCAAGTTTAAAGGTCACGTGGAAAACCTTCGACATATATATTGAGTTACCGGCGCATCGCACTGCCTATCAACATCAGATTGAACCGTATTGAGATGGATTGCAGGGTTTTCACTAAAAGATATTAGACGTAGGATACGTGAATAGCACGTAAAGGAACAAGACACGTTTATTACACGGCTTAACATAATAGTGGTAGTCGTCAACTGTATACACATCAAAATGACCCGATGGTTTTCGCTAGTCTTTGTATTGTCACTGAGAACGTGAAAACGTTAAGCTGCATGAAGAACTAAGGGATGATGTGCTCTTAGTTTTGCATGACTCCTCTAGGAAATACTAGTATACTGGAAGTCAATTGAATAGTCACGTGAAGTTCTCATTCGAATAAGTCGATGGTGCTGTGAGATGCTAATATTACTTCTGCTCAGGTACAACATACAAAACACGTTCCTTCCATCATTGCACGTTCTGAATTCTGCTGTGTTGAACATGTTCTAGGTGACTGTGCAATTGACTAACAGTATAAAACAGCATTCCATTCACAAACATTTATTTTGTTCATTTATGACCATAACATTTTCCTGCCAAACAGTCTATCCAGCTGATGTTATCTCACAGCAGAGCATAGGGATACGCGTGACCTCTCACCTATATTATCGCCCACTTTGAGGGGGTTGTATATTAGGTTGGGTAATACGCGGCAAGGACGAGACCCACAGTAAAAACAACGAGCGACGATAAACTCAAAATGTTACCTAATTATAGTTCATTTCATTTCCACTGAGACCCATTGGCATCGTGCCAGGATTTTTAAATGACTAGTTCTTGAGTCAGACATAAGTATTCTGAAGACCTTTCTCACTCACATGTTCTTGCGGAACTGAAGAACCGCCAACAGAGATTTGCAGTTTTTTGAAAAACTTGAAAGTGGTGAAAAACAGCTTGGAATATTCGTTGGCAGACTGCCAAGTCTCAGTAGGAATGACCTGAACTATATATTATTTTCACAAACACAGAGACACGTGAGTGAACATGATCTGTTATGTACACATTCTTTCGCTGGATGGCATACACTTCCTCTGTCTCTGAGAATGTCCTCTCAGCCCAAAACACCGGACGAAACACAGGCCAAATCTACCTTGAAACTCATATTTCAACCTGTATGACTCCGGTATTTTAGACTGCGACCAACTTCCCAGTAGTCACAAACCAAGTTCGATGACCCTTTTCATTTTGTCTACTAAATACCCTCGTCCCGCCCACTTCTGACAAAACGTGTGATAAGTAAACACGGGAAAAACGTGTTATAAGTGAACACGGAAAAACGTGTGACAAGTGAACAGGGGACAACGTGTGATAAGTAAACACGTGAAACTAAATTTTCCGAAGTTCTTATACACTTCTAAGATGGGTTTGATGCTATTTGCAAAACTAGGGGGAATTCTCGTTGTAAATAAAGTTTTCTGTTAACACTCTCATGTTTCTAATTACCCTTGTCCCACCTACCGTAACCCCCACCGTTTAATTGACTTGCACCCCATCTGCGCTACGTAACATGAATGGGGTGAGAACAACTATGGCGGTCAATCGTCACTCAGGTGCGAATACGATTAGCCTATTCTGCTAGGGAAGTGCATGGCCAGTGGTCTCGTAAAACGTGTGAAACACGCAGAAAAACGTGTGTTTACCAGGTGAACGTGTACTACGTCTGTGGAACAGTGATGGTCACGCAGGTGCGAATACGACTAGCCTGTTTCGCTAGTGAAATGCAAGCTCACGTAAAACGTGATGCTTTGTTTTCACGTAAAATGTAGACAAGAGAAACGCCGAATGTCATGTATACCTGAGTTTGGAGAACAATCACACGTGTTATTGCAGGTATCAACAACGTGCCGATGAAGAAGCGGAATATCCACAATTGTCATATAGCCGGCTGCGGGAAGGTGTACGGGAAGAGCAGTCATCTGAAGGCTCATTTGAGGTGGCACAGTGGAGAGAGACCGGCGGTAGGTTCTTCTACTCTTATATAGTCTTTTCCATTCCTACTGAGACTCCTACAGTAGGATTTCGGAACTTCCAAGCCGTTTTGTTCACTCACTTTTGTTCGGAGAAGCTCAGTATTTTCGTACCTCCTTCTAGTTCTCAGGTTCAGTAAGAATACGAATGCATTTCACATGAACTACATTTTCAGCTTCACAACAGCCTTCGGAAAGTTTGTAGGGTACTGTAGGAGTCTCAGTAGGAATGGTGTGAACTATATACTGATCTAACAAACCTAGAAATACTGATGAAATTTTGAAAATACGGACTAAATGTTCAGGCTTGTGGCATTTCGGTTGAATTTCTTGAATTAGGACGCGTATAAATAAGGAATAAGGATAAAACTGCACAACTAAGATTAGGTCACCTCCTAAAGACGTCACAAACTACCGTAGTTTAAAAACTAGTGTTATCAGATGCTGGAACAGGGCAAACGTACCCTTTGTTTACAACTTCTCTCTTCATTAACCCGAGTGATAATATGTGGAAAGTCATGTGTTACTTTTTCTCAATTCTTTTGTATTCTGTAGCCCGGTGCAGCAAGTATGTTCACAATTTCTGACGTTGTTAACGTTTAAACCATAAACGTCACAAACTACCGTAATCACCTACGTGTTATTGGATGCTAGCCCGGTGCAGCGAGTATGACGCAATGCTGGTGTGCTACCTCGAGCCAACTGCTTATTAAATACCGTAATCCTCCCTGCCCCATTATGTCTGTTTTCGTAAGCAGCTAACGAGGGGATAGCATCACATTTCATGACGAAGCAGGGGGGGGGGGAGTTATTTCTGAAGATAAAAATAAGTGTAATCAGAGAAGTTATTTTTGACCTTAAAGTGATTATCATTGACGCAAGTTGAGTTAGAGGTTATTTTGGGTGGTAAAAGTGGTTGTAAACAATTTGGAAAAGTTATTTGGGAAAAAGAATCTTCAATCTGAAGAAGTTATGTTGGGGGCAAAAGTTGGTTTTATCAGGGTGTGGTAGAAGTTAACGTAACAACAGACATATAGTGGGTGCCAAATTGATGAATTTCTTCCTCTCCCCGAAATCGAACCTGCGAGCAAAAGATTCGAGCAGGGCACGAACTACTGCGCTATTAGAGAAAATAACCGGCCAGCTTATGAATCGAAGACATGCGTGTGTACACAGCGGACCTCTAAAGTTTAAAACCGAGTTGTTTACCAAGGTTTGCCGAAAACCCATGTTGTAAATCAAGGATCAGACTTTTTACCGAGAACTTGGTGCACAATTGTGCACCGATCTTTGATTTCACAACTTGATATCAACTAGTGACCAATTTGGTGGGGCGAACCTTGGTAAACAGCTTGGTTTTCAACTTCAGAGTAAGTGAGATATACAGTACCCTCCCACCTTTACGTGGGCGATGACTATACAGGGAACTTTAGGGTTGCTCGAATGGGATGAGCGTGATGCATGACTAGTTGCAATAAGTATTTAATTAGTTATACTCTCACTGTTCGACTCCTATCTAGACTCCTTGCTACCTGAAATTCCGAACTCTTTCCGAACATTTTTGTCACGAGCATTTCAAAGAAGGACGATTATGTAGTCCAATCTCAACGCTTCAGACCTTTAAACTGCAATACAATTTTCAATGGTAACGTTGACACGGGATTGGTCCACATAATCGTCCTGCTTTACCGACGTATTTGCCACCTAAAATACTAGTCAAAGTACACAATCTTCTCTCACGTTTCTTATAATCGTTATGAATACAAGATTTAAACGTATTCTTTTTCAGAAACGTCGGTCCGGAGATGCCCATTAAACATGGTCCCCACATACCTCGTGATACTTGATCTATTTGTACTTTGGTCTACTTTTATTGGATCTTTAGTACAATATATGTAAATATTTATTACAAAAACTTTTTATAAGAACACACTATCGTCTAGTTCAATTATTTATGTACTGTGCACTTTTTTTGACAATTTTGGATAAAACTTTTAAGAAGGAAAACTATGAGGACATAGAGTATTTTGGCGAGTTTTCCGAAACCTCATAGTTTTCCTTGCGACATTTTCTCGCGTGATTTGCATGCGTATCGATTTTCCGTGATTGTGCAACTGAGCTTTCCGTGAAGTTACTACAGAATGAATATTGTACTGTTAGATGTGTCATTATGGAGAGTGTACGAGAAAAAGGTATTGGAGAAACAATATTTTTTTTCAGTTTTCTCGAAAATAATGAATAAGAAAGGAAGTAGATCGTGGATGAGCTATAGTGCTCACATTTCCCAACTGGATTCGTTGGCAGCGTGCCAAAAACTTTGAAAGACTGTTATTTAGAAAAAAATATATTTTACAGAAAATTTCCCTGAATACGGATTGTAAGGGGGGGGGAAGAACCCTTAATATGAATTTTTATTATTTTGAAGTATTTCAACATGTTCAAAAACTGCGTTGAAATATCATTGGCAAGCTGCCCAAGCCAGTTGGGAAATGTGCGGACTATACTCGGGGCAGGAGTGAGGGCAAAGTTCCCGAAAGGCCAGTACAACCTCCTCTCTCTAAAAAATTTGAAAACTACCGAAACATATGTTATGTAACATTTTGCCAAATTCCGAAAACATGCTTCGAACTTTGCAAAAATCAGCCTAACCCCTCTTTGCCCCGTCGAGGCAGATACGACCCCCCTCCCCCAGAAAGCACATCCCTGCATCGGGGTCGTAACCCATTGTTGAAAACGTCGGGTTTACGTCTAAACGTTGTGAACCTACCGCTCACCATCTAACTCATGGCATGCCGGAGTGGGTGACAATTAAGCTTGAACACATTGAGCGGATGTCTCCTATTGATAACTGTATGAATGGTTTTTCTCCAAATTTGTACAAACATAGTTTATTGATGTGAACTATCCATTGTGATACTTTCAACTCTCTTTTGATGTTTAAACTTGAGTTATTAATGCATTTGAGCTTAATCGTCACCCACTCCATACCGGCAGATCGCCGAAGAAATTCCATACGATTGTTTGGTTCACCCCAAACTTTATTGAGAAATTTTATTGAAAGTGATGGACTGCGTTGTCACGTCGAACAGTCGCCAGAAGTTTGTTCGACAGACAAACTTCGGTAGAACAGTGCCGCAAAATGATAGATTTGCTATAAAATCTCTCCCACCCCCCTTCCCCTCTCTCTCACCTTTCTCTTTCTCTCTCTCTCTTTGTTTCCCTCCCTCTCTCTTTATTCCCTCTCAATATGTTCCCTACCGTACCCTATCTTCATCACTCTCCTCTCTTCCCTTCCCACTCTCTCTCTCTCTCTCTCTCTCTCTCTCTCTCTCTCTCTCTCTCTCTCTCTCTCTCTCTCTCTCTCTCAATCTCTCTCTCTCTCTCTCCCTCCTCTCTCTATTCCCTCCCAATATGTTCTATACCGTACCCTATCATTTACCGACCACCCATGGAGTATCCCCCCTTCGGCATTCTTTAATACAATAAAAAAACATCTAACAATTAGTCGATGATTGACACCACTCAACGGGATATCGCTGGCAGAGGGCGACGACAGACTGTGGGTATATGAGAGGCGCAGACCAGCTACTGGCAAGGTGAGAGTAGGGTCGAGCTAACTGGAGACCAACGGGGAGTGGCAACGTACTAGTGTCTCCGGGTAATTGTCTAGAGATGAAAAGTCTTAGTCGGGGATCAATGGTTTACCACGATGTCAGAACTAGATTTTCAGAAATATTCACGGGCTAGTATGAAAAAAGATAAAAAGTTGGTGAACCTATGAAAAATTAGCTGTCTCAGGATGTTCGTCCAGACTTATGAAAAGGTCTTATAGGGGGTGACCAAATCGTCATTGTACTTTGATCTCGACACACGGATACACGCCAAAGTTTAGTGATAACGACTGAAAGTAGCAGAACCATGAATCAAACTACAGACACCGGGACGTATGCTGAGAATAGGGGGCTGAACCACAATGAGGGATTTATTTTATACGGGTAGTCAATTGCTCAGTCACGTGAAACATAGCACAGCAGAACTCAAAAACGTGTAATGACAACGTACACGATGCCTCATTAGAATGCTAACTCTACGTGACTATTCAATTTACTTCTAGTATCGATACCTCAATAACCGAACATTTTCTGGTGCTCCATCTCATATAGGGTTTGCTCTTTTGCCGCAAGCATATACGGTGTATCTCTCTATCCCGCTGTGTTTGTAGTTGGATTCCCTTGGTTTTCTGTTGAAATCCGTGAATAATGACGGGTTTCGAGATAGAAGTACAACGACAATTTGGTCACTATGTTGTGGAAAAGGTTAGCTATTTACGGAGGTTAGCTATTTAGGAATTCGAAGCAGCTTTTCTATAACAAAGAAGAGTTTGAAAATTTTCTGACAGAGTTGAGGTTTGCAGTATAAAACAGCCAGTAGAAAGTTAGTATGTGTACTGTAGGATTGTCAGTAGGAATGATGTAGACTATCAAACGGCTCTCGTTCCGTCAATATAAGAATCAAAGGTTCGGGTCTGGTTCTTCCCGGTGCGACTTTTCACCAATCGAAACCAATTCTTCCCGAACCAATTGGTTCGGTAATGGACCGAACCATTTGCGTTTTCAAACCAAGACGCAATTGAACCAAACTTTAATAAACATTACGTAGTCACCCAGTTTAAGTTTTATTTACTTGAATTGGTTCGGTTCCACGTTTGTCGGCCCGAGTTCGGTTCGATTCCAAAACGAACCAACTGGTTCGATTAGAGCGGGTTCGCGAAGAAGTTCACCCGAACCAGACACAGAAGAGAGTTGTGTAGAAGATAAACTTCACCAACTACTTGAACTGACTCGGTTGAAGTTCGTTAGTTCCAATTTGGTTTAATGCTGAAAAGAACCACAACGTTCACCTTTTCCGATCCGAAATCGAACCGATTATCGCTGTGTTTGTAGTTTGGCCCCAACCCAGTCGAAATTTAACGTGTTTCAAGATGGAACTACAACTGTCAAATTGTCACTTCTTATACAAACTTATGCTATTACGCTTCCCAGATAACAGGGTACAAGATACTTATACCAAAATACTTCCGTGAGTTTCACGTGTTTCAAACTTCTACAATTCTACAAGTAACCGGATTTTTAGGTCACCTTACTGGTGACCTTCCGGTTACATACTCAGGTAGTCGGAAAAGGCAGTTACCAAAACACCCGGTACAGAGTTCACCCAAATTCAAGCCTGAAAGATTGCGATATCTTAGGTTGCAGGTTTTGACAGAAGTAACCAGTTTCATCTAACAGCACGGAGATAAACCAAATGTGCCTCTAGGTATGGTGTCATGCACAGTTTATCTGCCCACCTAATCATGTTGCCTTTGTGGTTTTCTCACGGTATTATCAGTGATGTTGCAGTATTGATTTGACAGGCCAAACTACAGATCGATTCCCCTTTCAAGGTAAGATTTGTTCATTTCAAACCGACCGTCTTACGAATTACGATCGAGTTTCCTTGTTCAAAAGCAAACTTCCGTTTTCTCAAAAGCTTCATCCGTTACAAATGTCTCATGTTTATTCTAGAAAAAAAGCATTGCGTTACCTTCTTTATTTGTTTTTCACCATCTATAAGAACTCAATTACAAGCGAAAAAAACACAAAAAGAAATAATTTAATGATCGCATATTGTTTGAAAATAGTCACAGAACACGTATTTGAGATTGTTCACTCAGATAATATCAACTAATCACGTATATAAAATCACTGGTATATAGAAAAAGACCCGTGAAGATCCAGAATTCCGCCTATTGACGACCTCCACGCAAAGCGAGAACCAAATGCAAGACGGAACCTCCTTGGACCTGAAATCAAAATGAATTAGTAAAAAGTGGGGGAACCAACAAATGTGTGAGTTGTGTTTGGTTCGACCTCGATATCAGCAAAAAGTGAACGATACGAATTGCTGTGATACTGTAGCAGAAGTATTCTGCAAAAATAGAACAATACAAATGTTGCACAATGGTTCACGAAGCCCGCATGATATTTCAGAAATTGCCGAAGGGTAATTCATGTGTACTTTGACGACATGCGTGCGTTGTGAACCATTGTGCAACATTTGTATTGTTCTATTTTTGCAGAATACTTCTGCTACAGTATCACAGCAATTCGTATCGTTCACTTTTTGCTGATATCGAGGTCGAACCAAACACAACTCACACATTTGTTGGTTCCCCCACTTTTTACTAATTGTCCTTTTTTTGCTAGTTGTACTCCTACAACTTCATATGTTGCCTATTCACAGAGTGGATCTTGTGAACTCATTATATTATTATGGAAATCTCAGTTTTGTGTGTGCACGAAGCCGAATGCAGACCATAAAATTGCTGATGTTCTAATATAACGCAGGTTACTGGCTCTGTGACTATCAACAACTGAACAAAAACGCTAAACGTTCCGATTGACATGTACACCGATTTTAGCGGCGATAGGCGATGGGGATTGGCGCCATTTACAAATCTACAATTAGAGACACCAACTCACTTACAATATGGCCATTATTTCCAATACCACATCAAAAACCTTCGTTGAAATTTTTTTTTCATTCCTGCGTCAATTGACACACGCGTCTGGCGCCAGGACGAAACGAAATTTTCTAGGTTTTTGAGCTACCAGTACACACTACATGTGTCAATTACTGATTGGAGCAATATTCAAACTATTCAATTGTCAGTTTCGTGTGTTTTTGTTTTGGCGCCATTTGGCGTCTGTTCCGAGCCAGACGATAAAATTCGATTTTGAATTTGTGGATCTTTATTTCACATTGGAATATTCAATATCTGTTAACTTGAAACAGTTTGATTGACGATAACTGATATTTTTCCAACTTTGGCGCCAATTGGCGCCAGCGCACAGTGCCAACAGAACTTTTCTTGATTTTCAGATTGAGCATCTTACTTGCCATGTGATAGTTATTTAGTGTACCGAATTTCAGACAATTCCATTGACGCTGTCGTGAGTTTGGGTTTTGGCGCCATTTGGCGCCTGGTGCGAGCGCCAGAAGAGAAATTTCAGTTTTGGAAAAAGACTTGCACACTTTCCACCAAAATATTCAATTTCTATTAGTGTTCAACATTTTAGTTGATGATAAATAGTGTTTCGCCGTTTTTGGCGCCAGCGCCAGGCGCCAATAATGATGTATCCATCTCATATTCGGCGCGACGGGCTAACTTTTGCATTATAACTCATGTTTCAAATTTCAGCTAAATCGGTTCGATAGTTTTTCCAATAGTGGTTTTTGGCGCCTATTGGCGCCCGCGCTCGGCGCCAATGAGGAGCTATACATCTCATATTTGGCGCGGCGGACTAAATTTTGCATTAGAACTCATGTTTCAAATTTCAGCTAAATCGGTTCGATAGTTTTTCCAATAGTCGTTTTTGGCGCCTATTGGCGCCCGCGCCCGGCGCCAGAGATTACATATACATTTCATACTGGGCGCGACGAGCTAACTTTTGCCATAGAATAGATGTTTCAAATTTCAGTCAAATTGGTTCAGTAGTTTTTCCACTACGATGCGGACAGAATTCCGTGAGGGACGAGGGACGAGGGAGGAGGGAGGAGGGACGAGGGACGAATTACGGCGGAACTTTTCAACAACGACACGAAACCATAACTCAGGCGAAAATAATCCGATTTGGCTGAAATTTTCACACAATGTTCAATTCGTGATTCTCTAACGTTCTCTCTTTTTAGTTTTCAAAAAAAGAATATGTTTGAAGATTTTTGTTAATTAAAAGGAAAAAACGAGTCCGCAATGGCCAAACCAAAGACAACTCACGCAGAGCGCTTCGCGCTCCGCGCGATACATGTTATGATAACAACTAGTTTACTTATGGGTATTCTTGAGTTTGAGGACGGAATTTGACGTGCAGAACCGGAGAAATGTTTGGGGGTCGTGATCCCGAAACTCGGGATAGCCCTCGAACACTATTAATGCTTTTTAAGGCAACATTCGAAACTCGAAGTGAAGAAAACAAAATAACCGATTTCAGTAAGAGTGAAACGCCGAATTTGAGTGTTTTCAACAAACACCTTTCGTGTTAGTCGTCTTGTGCGTGAACGAAACAACCCGCATTGACGTTACCTTTGAAGCATACTCCAGCAAAGCTGTCCCAATAGTCACAAAACTTCAAAAACGAACTACTTTTTAGGTGATATCTTACAATTTAGCCCATTTTTGATGCAAAATCGTGCTTTTTTCACGTATTAGGATGAAAAACGGGTTACTTTTTGTAGATTAGTTACACCTTACTGGTGTATGCTTTGAAGGTTCAAACATTACGTAAAACGCCGACGTAAACAGTTGGAAAGGCAGAACGCGTTGACACAAGGAAGGATGGGATGTTGGGATGGGTTTTTTTTGGAATAGTTTTTGAGTCGACAAACAACGCGGTTGAAACCATGCATTTTATGTGTGTCGGTTTGGTTGGCGTAACGTCGGGCTTAACCGATACGTCATACGGTTTTTTTTCACTACTAACGTAATTAACGTTGCTAACGTGAAAAGTACGAAAGCGGCCTAAGGTATAAGGTTACCATTTCGAAAATTATTGTAAAACGTCTCGAACACTTCACATACCTTGTAATCAGCGGCAGTCTTATCGTCGTTCATTTGTTTTCCCGCGAAGATAAGGCGTTGCTGGGGTGGGGGAATTCCCTCCTTCTCTTCTACCTGGAAAAATTTATTTACATGAAAGGTACACCGTACACGATTTGCAGAGCTGCGTGTGAACATGCATTCCTGTTGGGAATGCATATCTCAGTAAAATTCGTAAAACTCTTTTTTCGACAATATCGTAAAAATTTGCCTATTTTCACGTATTTCAATTGAAAAATGGATTCCTTGGTGTATTGCGTGAAATAGTTACACGTTACTGGTAAGTGCCAGTTTTCCAAAACAACGAGGTCTTCACCCACTACAGGAACAGCGTTTCAGCTGAACAATTTGGCAATAGTTGAAACTGAGGTTCCGAAATACACTAGTAGGTTGCCGTTATATGAGAAGTGTTGCCGAAATGTGACTCATACCATGTTTTTGTTGGTTACATAGATGCTATTTGCGCGGGTCCAAAGAATAAAGTTAACCCAGCTTTTCTAAACGCTAAACTAAGAAGCCCCCAGGTAAGAAAAATAGGGGTTCCCTAGAAAAACGTTCGCGAACTACAAATTCTAGAAGAAGCAGCTAAACACGAATGTGTTGGGTGAGCGGTGGGTGAGTTTACAATAATTTCAAACTTCAAACCTAATTTTAAGTTTCAAACAGTGTCACAAATGGGCCAGTTTGGTGCTTTCGGCTAGAATCCCGATTCGATAAAACTGGTTATTTTGTTGTTTACCAGGAACTCCAGAATATTCAATTCTTATCCAAAAATGAAGACTGCACATACCTTTTCCTTGATGCGGTCGACTCGATCGTTGGGTTCGATGTCCAGTTCGATTTCTTTACCGGTAAGTGTCTTAACTTTGATTAACATAACTGAAAGGAAAAGAAATCATATTAGTTTATAGTATTTTTTCTCAATTTTCAGACATAAAATTTGCGAAAAAAAACGCTAATTAAGATTGAAGTTCCTCAATTGGGTAATATTTCATAACACGCTGTAGTTATCCGCTTCAATAATATGAATTGAAGAGGAGAAAACAAGCAGCTCTTGCGAAACAAGGAGAATTTGTAATGAAAAATTCAAAAAAAAAAAGCGCGACTAAGATTATGACCCATCGCTAATCTAACTCTGCACGTCTGGTTTACAGTGTCTGCGCACTCTTATTTCACACGCTCCATAACAATTCCTTGTGTCTGACGTTCAAGCGTCTTCGCATTGGAGCACACTAATTAAACTCTGCGATGGTCAGCTGGCTTTGGTCATTTTAAAAGTTTAATTCATTTTAATTGTTTATTTGATCTTTTAATCAGTGTTGAACCTTTCTGAAATGTTCCTAGTTGAATTTTTTCAAGAAATCGCTTTTGTGACAGTGTAATAGTTAGTCTGTCATGATAATATAAGCGCCCTTCCTTTGTTAATCATCACCCGTAGAAGGAAAACATCACTATTCAGCGTTTGTAGTATCTTCACCGTGTCGCGTTTACCGATAATTTTTATGTCGCAACTGAACGTTTCACATACTGCTAGAACGATGCGTCAATGTATTTTCTAAAACAAACTGAAGTGTAGTCAAAGCTAGCGAGTTAATGTGTCACGTTTCACATGTTAAAATCAAATTTACGTTTTACGTGTGTAATATGTGTGTATATGTCACGTAATCACGTTTCACGTTTATGTGTACATCTGCCGCGCACGTTCACGTGATATACGTGTTTCATCTTTTCATGTGCAGAGTGCAGCGCACGTTTACGTGTCACGTGGGCAACTCACGTTCACTTCCTATGTAACATGCTAGAGCACGTCTGGACGTGTCGCGTGTTCGGTTCACATTAACTTTTTATGTAAAATGTTAGAGCCAGTGTCACGTGTTATCCTGCCAAAAACAAGTTCTTGGCTCCACCTGAGACCTGACCTCCACTACTGGCCATTTATTCACTTTTCAGCTTTTCACACATTGTAATAGTCAAAAACTACTAACGCGCTTTCACATGTCACATTCACGTGTGCACATCACGTGGCACGTGTTATCCTACCCAAAAACAAATTCTTGGCTCCATCTGACCTCCACTACTGGCTATTCATTGACTTTTCACACACTGCCCAGAACATTATCAAAACTCATTAAACAAACTTTTATCCAAACTAAACTAAGGAAGGTGAAAGAAAAAAAGCTAGGTGTCATAAAATGAACGTGACGGGACACGTGTGTGGATCACGTTTACGTGTCACGTGTTATGTCTTAGCTAGTGGCTCTCACCTGACCTCCACTACTGGCCATTTATCCACTTTTCACACACTGCCAGAACAACTGCTATGCTCTGTCCGGGCATTATGTCGTGATGTTTCTAATCCCTTTTAATGGGCCCGTACGAACGCCCCTGGCCCATCCATTACACTGTTTATTACTTGTTTAGATCAAATAAGTGTAATATTACTTATTTATTCAGAATAAACGTATTTCATGCACTACTTCTTACCTGCCTATAGGTAGGAAGTGCAATGTTACCCTTTTTAATCCAAAATAATAGAAATATGACGTTGTTTAGTGCTGTTTCACTGGTATGATTTCAGTTGTTGTTTTCTGATCTTCGAAAAAAGAGAGTTTTTTTTTTCATCAGACATGGTGTATGGTGATCACTGATCATTAGTTTGGTATTAGGTTGTACAATTTCGATAATCAGATATCAGATTATCACCTGTATATCAGATAACTGTTGTAGAACATTGTAGGACCAACATTGTTTCGAGAATGTATTTTTTCGATAATGCAAGTTAACCTCTTCCAAAACTCATTTACCAGTAGCCAAACTTTTTTCTGGTGTAGTTCTGCAGTTTTTTTTATCACACAAAACTGTCTGCGGTCGGCCGTATTTCATACACAATCACAGCTTATCGCGGTTTTTCCCGTTAAGCGGCGTAGCGTTCTTTTTGTCCTCGCTTTTGTGCTAGCAAAACGGGAACCGATACTGAGATTGAAAGGAAATGCAATTTCAACTTCTTGTTTTCTAACGGGTTTTTCACTAAACAACATATCATGCGCCTTGACGTTTTTTCACGTTTTTACGTGATGTATGTCTCATGATTTCACGTTACTTATGTCCTAAAAATCTGCGCAGTGGGCCCATTATACCAGTTTTCATTCCACTTATCCATTGATCATAAGAGCAATGGGAATAGTTCCAGCAAGGAATATGTTCACGTTTTTCTCCACGGGTACACGTGTATGTATCACGTTTTCACGTGAAACATGTCCCAAAAAATCTGCGCAGTGGGCCCATTATACCCGTTTTCCTTCCAGTTGTCCATTATTCATGTGAGCAATGGGAATAGTTTGTGCTAAGAAGACCGCTAAGTCAATAAGTGCCAGTGGCCAGCCTCTAACTCATGGCGGTATGATATACTAGCATGTTCTAGGGTTATAAGATGGAACTTGAGACGAAAATCGGAGAACACAACCCAAAATTGGACAATATAGGTGTTATTTGATACTAGGACTAGCGTAGTGTAGTGTTATAGTGGTGAGATTTAGAGTTTTACGTCAGAGATAGACGATAGTATTTTGGAGAGCAAAGTACAAAATACAAACTACAACCTCACAGAATCAATATCGACTGTTATGCGTGTTTTGGAGTTGGACTCTGACATTGAAATGGAACATGGGTACTGCACTGCTTGGTAGGTAATTACTGAGTTTGACCTAAATATATCTATTTTCATTTTCATCAGTCAAAATGAAGAGTTAGTTTACGATGATCGGGTAGTTTGTCGTGCGGAAGTTATTAGAAAATATTGTGAAATATTGGTATGTTCATCCATTATTGAACTACTTTTTTCTTAGTTAATAAAATTAATTAGAAACAACAAACAATGTAGATGTATTAATTCAAATGTTTATCTGCTTTTTGGATATTCTCAGTCGTGACAGTGTGTAACTGTAACTGCCAGCTACCCACGCTTAAACAGTACGCTGACTCACCGTAGTGTGGTTATTTTGCTACTGGTTATCTGGATGATAAGAATTTATAGTATTTATGAAGTTCTATGCCGCGCCGTCTTCTCTCCCTTCTTCTCTCTCTCTCTCTCTCTCTTCGCTATTTTTTGCCATTCGGTCTCATCAAGTGCTCTTATGGTTTTTCACTCACTTTTCTACGTTCTACCCCGTTGTTGTTCAATGTTAATTCATGAAACGTTATTTGAAATTTGAACTTTGACCTCATAGTCTCTTATGCCCTTGTTGTTTTCTATTTGTGTTTTGACCGTTTCGTTTCGTTTAATTTATTGATTTTCATCACATTTATGTCGTTCATTTCAGGCACTCTTCCTATCTAGCATAGTCCGATTCTCTGGATATTTCTGTACTATATTCCACTATAGATAGCAAGTTTTCTATATTTCTGCACTTCACTTTTTCTTATTTTTCGAATGAAACACTCCAAACATTTCAACGAGCAATGAGGATATGACTGATTCTAAGGTGAGAGTTCGAGTAATATTTTCAACTACAATACTTTTATTGGCAAATTCCACAAGGAACCGCGAATTTCGTTAACCCTGCCAGTTAACCTTTAACCATTCAACCATTTTTTACAGTTAACCATTTAACCATTTTTCTGTTAACCCTTTGGTAACCCTTTTTTCTAACGTCTTTTGGGCAAAATTCGCGGTTACCAAGTGGTTAACAAAAGTGTTAACCATTTTTTTGGTTAACGGTTAACTGGCGCGGTTAACAAAAAACGCGGTTAAATAAAGAATTCGCCACTTTTATTTTAAAGAAAGTGTTTAAATTATACATGACACGCAATTAGTCGGCAGCGGGCTTCAACAATTTGGAGGTTTCGGTAATTAGTAGTTTGATCAATCGTGAGTTTGTAGTTTGCTCAAGATTGTAGTTTGCTCTGACTCCGATGTGCTCATTTGAAAAGCAAAAGCCTCGGGTTTCAAAAACTAAAAGCTTCGGGTTGAGTGAGCTTGTTACTGAATCTTCAACGACCTTGTTCAGCCCTTCTCTATTTATGTCTGAAGAGCATTTGAAGAGGTTGATGACTGTGTATGGGGACAGATAGTTGTCCTTGTTTTGGGGTGGAAAGGGGTATTTCAAATATGGTTAAGGGTAAAATAGGGTGAATTGGTATGAGATGGGAACGCGTTTTTCACTTCTAACACCAAATTTGAGTGTCTACCTAAGCTATCTCAGAATTTTAGCTAAAAATGGGTTCACACATTTTCTGGAAACAGACAATTGCTGCAAAACTTTTGGGATTTGAGGTACAGGCGGAACGAATCACTTACTTCTCATTCATCTCTTTTTTTAACTGTTCTTTTGCACAGTAACTAGATACATCAGACCTGTCATTGTTATTTGTCAAATAGTCCTGGGAGAGGTTCTATTGTACTTGGCATGTTTTGGTCCCGCTTCCCCTAAAATACCTTCACCACCACAAATATATTTCTCCAAAAAAGTTCCCCTCGCAAACTGATGACGAAAACAGGTCATTTTTGAAAGGACTTTGTGAACTGTCTGTAGTCTATGAGTCCTAACTCAGAACAGGCGTCGTTGCAAAACAGTAAAATACTGTTTATACAGCGTGGCTGTCATAAATATTGATTTTCCCTCTCGTCGTCTGACGTCTCTTCGGGGCACACTATATCTCTAGATTTGTTGCAATACAGTTAGGACCGAACGCGAATTTGTAATTAACAGGCTATGGTCTGAGAAGAGAGGTTCTATTGTACTTGGCAGATGGTTGTCTAGTTGTCTCCCTCCTTTCTTAGGCCGGGTGCTGTGAAGCATGATGACACGTACTGTCATTGGCCGGGATTATCGCCGCATAGGCGCAATCGACATGAATGAACGACCATCTTGGGTTAGGGAGGGAGGAGAGTAGAGGGAGATAGAGATAGAGAGACAGAAAGAGAAGGCGAAGTGGCACTGTTGTTGTTGTTGTACTGATTGGTGGAGAGTATCCTTTTCGAGCAAAATCTTGAAAAATTATTGTTTTAGTGTTGAAATAAGGGAAACGTTTTGTTTTGTTTTCGAAAGAGGTAGGACTATAGGGTTTGAACATTCGCGAGTCTTCTTCTCAGTCAAAATTGACATCGTGATAACGTTTGTTGCTTACAGCAAAAACGCACTGTGATCAAACTACAAGGATCAAACTACGAGATTGAAATTGAACGATTGTACCTGCTAGCATTATCTATTCTCAAATCTGTATAGATGATTATAATTAAGATAGTTATAGTGAAACTAGTTCATATGTCTTATTTTTTATTTTAGTAAAACTATTTAGTTCATTTCTATGTTTTTGCAGTCTGTGGTCAAAGCCGAGGACATCTCGCATGTTCTACGGGACAGTGTTGCCCTGCTGCCCGGATGTCGCGACCGATCGGGCAGGGCCGTTCTTCTGTTTCCATCCAAGGTGGGCGTTCAGAGAGAAAGAGAGAGAGAGTATTGATTTTCTTTTCGATCTACACTTCATAACGTGAAATCTGGAGAACCTCGTAAGAATAATGATAAAGTGTTTGTTTTCGTTTTCCTGTTACCGTCTAGGATAGTATTTGCATTATAGTTCACGTGTCACGATTTCACGTGAAATTGAAAGAGTACATTATGTTGTGGCATAGCTATTTGCTCTTCGCTCTTTTTGAAGTGTTCTTTCCTGTTCGGCTGAAGTTCGTCAATTTCGGCTAGTTCCGAGAATCTCGATTCTCGAAACTCAGACATTTACAATTTTTGGACGTCTCTCTAAATTCTGGGTGACAGAGCGGAAAATGGTGTGAATATCTATTTTTGGGTGATCAAAATGATATTTTTTGTTCAAAATCCAGATAATCTGCCAAATTTCGACGAGTTTTTTGGGTGATTATCTGAGTTTTGGAGATTGGAGTTTTTTTTATGAATTTTGGGTGACCAGAGTTCTGACGTCGTCTAGGGTTGTATACGTCTGATCGAGATCAAACTACAACGGAGATTTGATAACGCTTCACTTTCTTTACTTATTTACTTATTTTCAGGAGAATCAAGTAACGGCTGACAACATCCGAAATGTGCTCATCTATTTGCATACTGTCACGTCGTGAGTTTTTCTTCTTCATACTTTTGGGTTATTTACTAATTTGTATTTGTTTTTCATTTCAGCTCCCATACCGGTTATCTACCAAGGTAACCCGAAAAAAGGTTACCAAAAAAGGGTTACGTTACCTGAAAACCCGGTTAGTTGTAGAATTGGCCTTTTTAACGTCGTGAAGACGCATTTTCCAGTCAGGTGTGACTAACCTCCAAAACACAGTCTGTTTATCTAGTAAAAAACCATGAGACTTAAGTAGTGCATTTTCCCGATATTGGCGAAACGTTCCAATGTTTCAATTTCCTCTGGCCATTTGGAATTCGGACAACCTGTGTGAAAACTTTACAGCTCTGACTTTTTGCTTTTAGTTTTATCCATACGTAAACTACTCCCTAATTCTGATATTGACTGATGCTGACTTTTGCCCCATTCCGATCGTGATGACATGATCACTTTTGGGGGTAGATGTTGAAGATTCTAGGCAAAGTTACTAGTATTTTGGGTTTTCGAGGCTGCGCATGCTCACTTTTGGGGCTGCTCATGCTCACTTTTGGGGCTGCTCATGCTCACCTTTGGGGCTACTCATGCTCACTTTTGAGGCTGCTCATGCTCATTATTTTCGCCCCGATTCGAAACTATTCCACGTATGTTTTATATTTACCTATAATTTCAGGGACGATGCTCGCGAGAAGGGTTTCGTCATTGTCATCGACATGCGCGGCAAGCAGACCTGGAACAACGTCAGACACATTCTGAAGGCTATTAATGTGAGTTTATTATTTCATTATTATGTATTATCTGTTTACAGATACAGATGTTTATGCACAAAACCCGTAACTTCTGCTTTTTGACGGCAAAACGCAAAACTGGTTGTGTTCCAGTGGGTGTACTGCGTGGGACCGATATGCTCATACTCTACAACAGCAAATATCTGTATTTCTGATTAACTGGCATTAGGAGGTTTCGTTTCTCATTTCAAAACGGAAGGAGTGGTGATTCTCCACTCTAATAAGAGCTTCAACTGAGTAGGGAATAGGTCTCTGACACTACTATACTCGATTCATCTACTCTGGTTCTTTGGTAATTTGGTATTTGTCTGTCTATCACTATACTGATAAATTTTTATCATGATTATCATTGTTTTTTGTTTCCAGCATCTATCTGAGGCTGCTACCATTCACACGGTGTTGATCATCAAGCCGGACAAGTTTTGGGAGAAGCAGAAGGCTCAGATATCGCTTGGTTAGTTGTTGTTCAGTTTTTCGATTCTTGCAACTTTATATCTGTAGTTCTGTAGTTGCATTTGTGTCTATGGTTTTTTTTAGACTTTTAGTTATTAGTTTCATGAAGAAGTATGGAGGTTCTCTCTCGTGTTTAGTTCCCACGCGTCACGTCGTTATGATAAAGCTCTTGTATTGAAAACGCTTCAAAAGGTGTCATGGTGTTTTCAACTTCTCCACCTTTCGAAACCCTTTTTCGGGCTTCTCACTCATTTCTCATTCATTCTGCTCAAAAACGCATCGTATCACTCTGTGGCTTCAGGTTCGTGGAACTTTGACGTGCAAATGGTGGGTCCGGAGCAGCTGGTGAAACACGTGGACGTCACGCAACTTCCACGTGAGATGGGCGGTACATTCCCCTATGATCACGACGATTGGCTGGAGACTAGGCTGGTGAGTCGATGCTTCCCCCAATTGATAGGATTAGTTATCTTCAAAGCAAGCATATACGGTGTGTGCTTATTCCGCTGTGTTTGTAGTTTGATCTCAGTGCTTTGCATTTAAAATTCGTTATTTATGGCGTGTGTTGAGATCAAACTACAACAAAAATATAAATATGGTCCTTCTTCACTTGATTTTCCGGGAGCAGGTTTAGAACAGCTATAGGCGAATATTCGATCTTTGTAGTTTCCTGAATTTGACTCATTTTTGTTGTAAAATTTAATCTCATAATAAGTGAGTCATCGTGAGTAGTTCTGGTGTTCTGTTATGAAAGTACAACGGAAGTGTTTGTGCGTAGTGTAGCAGGTCGGCGTGATGCATAATAGATTTGAGTCATCACTCATCAAGTACTTTTGATGACACATCGGGAACATATGTCTCTCTACTACTCTGCAAAGTACTGGGAAGTGAACAAATGAACTGATTGTGATTGATGATATGAGTTTTGGGATTCTGGAAAAGACGATCAACCAAATTACTACTTCTCGACAAAACTCGGGTTGGCTTTTTCGTAAGCGAGACTATACGGTTACCCTCGCCGGCCTTGTATGTAGTTTGATGGTTGGATCGTTTGATCAAAATTCGTAAATTTAGGCGTGTTTTGAAATCAAACTATAATGAAGATTTGATCAGTGTGACGTGTGTGAATTGGTCGTGCATTCCTTTTATTGTGTTTTGAGAGATGGGTAATCATACACCGCCAAGGGTCTCGTATTATTTCAGAAAACTCGCGATCCTTATCTCTCTTTTTCGTGTCGCGACCCCTCCAAAATAGTCGAAAACGGCGATTTTCATTAATTTTTCGATAGATCTTCACTGATTCTGTATGAAACTCGATGTTCAACTCGCGACCCCTATTTTTCACGAAAAATAGTTCGCAACCCCCCCCCCCCCCCATTTCATAAGGGGACTTGACGGTGTATGTGGGTAATGTTCATACACCAGTAAGGTCTGACTGAGCGACAAAAAGTAATCCGTTTTTCGATAAAAACACGTGAAAATTTAGGATTTTGACAAAGAAGTAGACCGATTTTCATCTTTTCGGCTAAAAAGTAGACGTTTTTCGAACTTTTCTGACTATTCGGACAACCCTGCTGGTGTATGTGTATGTGGGTAATGTTCAATATCTCTCTAGGAACTGGAAAAATGGATCTGGCAGATCACGGAAGTGATGCGCGGTCTCGAGCTGCATCGGAGGTCCATCTGTGAGGCGGAGACGCCAGTGGATGTGGGAACGGCGGAGGTATGTTCATGAGTTCTTGTTGATCTTATTCCCGAAGGATCATAGCAAATTCTGAACCAACAAAGGTGAAATCTAACCAGTTGCCAGTGTCAGTGCGAAGGTTCGACGACTGAGTAACTGCCGGAGGTCCATCTGCGAGCCGTCGTATGGTTGAGAAAACAGGCGTTCTTTATCGTTTACTTCTTGAGCTATGAGCTTGTTTTTGTTTAACTAAATCAAGTATCAAGTTATTGATTTTAAGCTGAAAAGCTGATACTACTAAAGTAAATTGTGTTCAAATCCTTCGGTAATTTCAGAAGGCCATGAACCAACATCTGTCGACAAGAAAAGCGATTCTGGCCATTCCGATCGAGAAGATTCAGCACGAAGCAAATAGGGTGAGTTGGAGTCTATATTTGTTCGAACTAGACCTTCCCTCTGTTAGTTTTCAGTCAAATAAATCGAAAACCACGAAGTCGAGAAATATTCGATTTTTCCGGATCATGCGCAAAGGCGAAACTGGAAACATTCGAAAATCCTTGAATGGTCCGAAAGGAAACTATAAATATTTGATTTTTCATAACCGATTAAAGGAGGACAGAATGGAAAGCTAGTTTAGGTACCCCGGGGTACCTAAACATAACGTTGCGCGCCCCAAAACAGACTAAAAAATGTGAACCGTATGCAAATTAGGTTTGTTAGTTTGAGTAAAAATAGGTATATATCAATTTCTCTTGAGCAGCTCTTTCGTATAAACTTTCCTTTCTGTCCCCCTTTAACAGACCTAGAGTGTATGCTTGTATTATATCACATCGACGATTTCAGATAACATCGCGGATAACTCGACCAGCGTCCGGGGTTCAGAATCCCGATCTTCTCTCGGCCCTTCCACACATGTCGAATCTGGTCGCGTCACTGCTGGATCATAAGTGGGTTATAGGTTTCATATAGATATTATGATCTCACACTTGAAATTTGTAGCGGAGAACTCACCTTCCGGGTAATCGGGTACGTTTGCTTGTTTTGAAAGAAACTATAATTGGTTTCAAGGTGGCTTGTTTCATGTTTATAAATATGGCGTTCAGTGAAATCATACCCCGTGAATCAAATTAACTGTTTTCATACATTAGGTTATTTTATTTGAACAAAATATAATTGTGTCACTAGGACTTTCATACAGTTTTCATACAAGTTGGTCCACTATACAGAAGTATAGTGGACAAATTTCACAAATTGAGTCAGTTTGAGTGGGATTTCTCACTGTCGTAAGAAGATTTGGTGTGGTTTGAATCTGACTATATCTAACACACTACAACCGAACTGACTCATTTCCAGAGACAAGGTGTTCAAGTCGTGGGAGAAACGAAGGATAGATCTGGATGAGATGTATCAGTTGAAGCTGTACGAACGGGATGTTGACGAGGTGGGTGTGCTTAACATGATTATCGATTTACTTTGGGACGGCTAAATCTATATGGTACGAAAAATGCATTATGTGCCGGTTAGTAAAGGGATGGTTTCAAATAACGCAGAACAATATTTATATCGTGCCGTTTCGCTGTATTCATAGCTTGGCCGTAAGGCAATCTAATCGAAGGCTCGATATTCTGCTGTATGCGAATCAAATCAATCAATACCTATGTTTTGCAGATGCTGGATTGGGTCCGTTCGCACGGCGCGCGTCTGATGGAAAGAATGGGCGACATCGGGACTAGTGAGGGGGAAGCCGTAGACAGACTGAAGGCATTCGACGAGTTCGAGTCGGCAGCTAGGGTGAGTGTTGTATCCTTTGCAATCACAAAGCTACAACCTTGTAGAAACTTAGGGCGATACGTTAGCCTTTTGGTATTATACAAAACACTTAAGTAATAATGTTTATTAAGTATAAATAAGTAACAAGTATACGACCCTAGTAACTACTTACGTGAGAGAAAGAGAGATAGTTAACACAGACAATATCTAGGAGATCACTAGCTCGTGAGTTGCTAGTTTACGAATGAGGGTGCGAGAGGTGCAAGAGAGGTCGCAATCCTGATATTGATTACTGACCCTTGAATGGTAGGACAAAAATATGTGACGAATGTCACGTAGAGTACAAAAGATCATTTAGCACACAAAGAACGATCAATGTGGTATTGGGATTTTAGCAATACCCAACACCTCCCCTTTTAAGACAGAACCTTGGGGTAACAGAAACAACTATTGTCACGAAGAAAGATATCGTCGACTAAGCTTAGTTGAACTGGTAGACAGCTTCGGCAACATGAGATATATAGAAGTTAGGAAATACCACGTAGAGACTGGCTATACCACGACGACTTCATTCGATAACCTCGGTGTGCGCTGCTTCTTCTCATTTTTCCTCTGTGTCTCATTCTTTTCACTCAGTAGATTGTTCTCTCGATTCACATCCTTCAACAACTCAAGTTCCACTGAACTAGAGAGCTTTGATGTAGATGTAGCACAGTTCTTCACGAACTTGCCGTTCCCTCCTCCTTCTGAATGAAAGTATGCGTCGTGCAACTCATTCACATCCTGCTGATATAGACTGTTTCCAGTCAGTCTTCGTTGGCACAGTTCATGCCGTAAGTTTTCTGCAAACCTTACACACTTCTGTCCACATTCCAATTCAGATGAAGATGAGTACTCCAGTTTGAGACTTGCCTTCTCACATTCCATCCTGAACTTCTTTGAAGTAAACCGTGAATTCAACCTTGTGACAATGGTATCTGGCATTTGCTCAACTCTTTTGAACAAATCCATCATTTCACGTATGGTTGATTCCGCTTTGATGTCCTTCATCAGAGAAACTTCTGGCCAACTTCCACGTTCGTCTTCCACTACTAGATACGAGTTGCCTTCTATTGGTCCAACCACATCAACAGTGACCCTCTTCCACTTCTTCTTCCGTGTTCCCGGCATCACTGAACTTCCAGATGGATCAGTCCGTCTGATCTCATCTTCGACAACTTCGGTTGGAGAACTCTCTTTGACTACATTCCTTGTCTCGTACTGCACGTTCCGTTCTCCATAGCTTCTGCCATCCTTCAATCTTGGTGGTCTCTTGCTCCTGTCGAGTGATGATTTCCCGCTAGGCGTGCCAAGCTCTACTGGCTTGCACATTTCTGACATCATACTTAAATAATGCGACATTTTCTTGTTCTGTGTCAGCCATTCTAAGCCACACACACTTCTTGCGTTCGACACATGAACATCTCCTGTTCCATGCTCTGAGTTGATCACAAAGTGACATTTCATTCTACCCATGACAGTCATAGGATTTCCACTGGCATTTGAAACTTGTACTTTTGATCGTTCCAGATTTGGTCTTCCCATTCGTTCCCAATCCTTCACATTCAACATCGTGATATCGGAACCGGTATCTAGTTGCATTTCCAGATCATGACCATTCACTTGAACAGGTAGGTAACGTCGTACCACGTTAACCTCTTTTCCACGTCCTCGACACTGAACAAATACCGAATTGTTCACGCGCGTCCCAGTTCTAGACGTCTTTGTTCTGAACCTTCTTGCTCGTTCACAGAACTCTTGCTTGTGTCCCTCGCATTTGCACTTGCTACATTTCCACTTCCTGGCTCGACAATTGGAAGAGATGTGACCATTCCTACCGCAGTTCCAACACAATCTCTCGGTAGAATCTGATCCATCACTATCTTCGCTCGATTCGCTACGTCTGACCTCATTCACGAAATGTGCTCCAGATTCAAGCATTTTCGACTCTCGCTTGACGTTGAGCCACAAGTCACACTCTTTGTACAAGTCGTGTAGTGTGAAAGTCTCCTTTCTCGAATTCTTATTATCCAGGAAAAGTAGTAGCCTTTGCCGCAGTTCAGCATCTCTACTCGACTTCAGTCCATATATCCATAACAACGCTTTCAATCCATCGCTATTCAACTGTTGAAAATTCGCCTTCTCACACTGCTCGTTAACACGGCCAGTGTACTCCATATAGTCTTCCGACTCCTTCTTCTCGAGTTTCAGGCACTGGTATCTCGATGTAAATAAAGATACTTTTGGATTGAACATCTCCTTCAGAGTTGCTACTGTTTCCTTGAAGTCGTTATCAGTCGTTGTCTTTGGCAATATCTGGTTCGAATAACGATCGAAAACATCGTTAGACAACTTGCCAACCAACAAACGAACCTTCGATTTGTCGTCCAACAATGCACCATCCGTTGTGAATACCTCACTGTATCGATCGTACCATCGTGAGAATGTTTGATTGTTCTCTGGATCAAACACGAATGTACTTAGCCTTGAGCTCAAGTCATTCAATAATCTTGATGTACTTGCGTGTGCCATTGTTGTATCTCCATTGTCTGTGGTTGCGCTGTTCTCCAAAATGAGCTCCAGCCGCCTCATTCTCTCTTCATGTTGCTTGAATTGTTGTTGTTGTCCTTGCAGTATTTGCAATAACATGCTCTCAATACTGCTCTCCTGTTGTGGTTGTTGAACCTCCATGTTCCCGTTCGGCATATGTAGACCCTTCCTTGTTTGATACTGCGTATCAAAAGATTCACCCAAATAAAAATTTGGGCAGCGATTCGCCTAACCCCGGTGATAACAACGACCAATTGAAAATTTGGGCAGCACTTCCCCTAAGGAAAAGGCTTAACCAGCAATTCAACTGGGTGCTGCTACACAGCGGGGGTCGGCGACAATACCTTGGGCAGAGCCTCTGCCTAGTATTTCACAACAAACTTTCTCTGGTTGGTTTCACCCACACCAGACGCGAAGACTATCTCTGATTGGTTTTACCCACACCAGACGCGAAGACTATCTCTGATTGGTTTTACCCACACCAGAGGCGACGACGAAGAGAAGAGTAGAGCTTCCTCTCGAAATCCACGTCCAACAATCGATGTTTCCAGGGATTCCGAACTTACCGAACTTACCAGTAACAAAGTACTAGTGAACGCAATGAGACTTTTGCCTATCCTGATCGCCAATTATGTTGTATCCTTTGCAATCACAAAGCTACAACCTTGTAGAAACTTAGGGCGATACGTTAGCCTTTTGGTATTATACAAAACACTTAAGTAATAATGTTTATTAAGTATAAATAAGTAACAAGTATACGACCCTAGTAACTACTTATGTGAGAGAAAGAGAGATAGTTAACACAGACAATATCTAGGAGATCACTAGCTCGTGAGTTGCTAGTTTACGAATGAGGGTGCGAGAGGTGCAAGAGAGGTCGCAATCCTGATATTGATTACTGACCCTTGAATGGTAGGACAAAAATATGTGACGAATGTCACGTAGAGTACAAAAGATCATTTAGCACACAAAGAACGATCAATGTGGTATTGGGATTTTAGCAATACCCAACAGTGAGTTTGGTTGTTAGTATCATATACCAGTAAGGTCTGACTTAGCGACGAAAATTAATCCGTTTTCAGATGTAAACAAGTGAAAACTAAGGATTTTTCATTAAAAGTAGACCGATTTTCATCTTTTCGGCTGAAAAGTAGTTCGTTTTTCAAAATTTTCTGACTATTTGGACAACCTTGCTGGTGTATGGTTAGTATTCACGTGAAATGGTCAAATGAACTCTCATTCACGTGAAGATTATGTTAAACATGTTGAAAAGCAGAAATGGAATCTCTACAGTCAAAATTTGAAGTTGGTTTCTTTCAGGTTTATGATTGGAATTTCGGCATTCTGGCTACTGTAATGGGAGTGACGGACATATTCACTTGTCGCACCAGTTGTTGAGTTCTGTAGAAAGAGCCCCATCTAAGATTATTTTCTTCCAGAACACGGAAGTGAACGTTGGCCAAGTGACCCGAAGTGCGACCCGGTTGGTATCTTCAGGAACCCCTCAACATCGGAATCGGGTTCGTTACAAGTTTTAATAATAATAATAATGATATAAAGTTCATTTGTATAGAATTATATCCCCTTTTAATCGACTTTCTCGTGGAGTTGTTGTGATATCTGTTCTCTGACTCAATTAGATCGTTTTCGCGGAATCAATTAGATTACATAATTTTTTTTATTATTGGTGGTCTTTTTAATTTTGGTTGATGTTTTGGTTAACCTCCTTATTTTTAGGTGGAACGTTCGGCTATTCGTATGGCAGAGGAGTGGGAACGATTCCAGACGCTTCTACTGCGACGACGGGTCCTTCTAACAACCGCCGTCGCATTTTTCCGATGTGCTAGTCAGGTTGGTACACGTTTTGGTACGGATAAGTACGGATGATCATTGACCAAGATATCATGATACCGTTCAAATTGTTCATGTATCATGTCAACTGTATCATATTATACTTGAATATCACCGTTTGGATGATGTAGTTGGGATATGACTACACGTTACTAAAACTTGTTTTTATCGATTCGTCCCAGTACTTTTCCCACCTCCCCTCCTAGCTGGAATATCCTTGCTGTTTTTCACCAGATAATAAATTTCAACAAATAATTTTTTTTTACAAAATATACTTTTCATTACACCTTTACGCTGTCATGGTTTCAGTACTTCACCCACCTTCCCTCATGACTGGAGCATCTGGGCTTTTCATTAAACTATAAAAAACAACAATAACACCACCCGAGCGACCCTATTAGGGGTTAATAGGCCCTAGACCTAGAGCTTTCTTCTGAGTATATTGTATCAATTTCCAGTACTTTACCCACCTGCCCTCCTGGCTGGAGCATCCCGGCTGCGATCCGTCGACAATTGACGGAAAAGACGCGGAGAAGCTGGAGACAGCTATAGCCACACACGAACAGTTCTGGAACCAGGTGGAGGGCATATATGCGGAGGTCAGAGTTGTTTGTTTGTTTGTTGTTGTTGTTTACTCAAACTCAATTCTACCAAACTGAGATTCTCGTAGTTTATGATTATGAGGCGTACAAAGTGGTTTACCAACACAAAATGTCACTTTTTGTTAAAAAAAGTATACATGAGATCTAACCGTGAAGATGGTTACAGTTATTGATATTTTGTATTAATAATTGTAATGTATAGTTCATCTATTCCATCCCAGGCAGTCGCGCAGAGCAGTCAGCTGATGCAGGCCTTGAAGGCGTCGGAGACAGACGACTGTCACGGAGTGGCGAGGGACATGATGGGAAGGTTGACGAGGTCCCAGAAACAGCTGCACGGCACGTGGAGGGATAGACAGGTGAGTTATCCTTAGCATCAATATTATAGGCATCGATAAGGGGGTGAAGTTAGAGTAGAGTTTTGGAAAAAAACACGTTTTTTCCCCGCTAAAATAGAGGAGATTCGACCCAGAAACAGTTATATGGGACGTGGAGGGCAAAATAGGCTAGAGATCGTCGTGTTTGTAGTTTGATCCCGTTGTATTTCTGTATTTCGGTCCGAATTAGTGAGGCACAATATTCATCGAGATAAAACTACAACTCAGATATTGTCATTGCCTGAATGTACAGTATCCAATAGACCACTGCTATGTGAAAATGGGTGACAGTTAAAACTTGAAATTTGAACTTTAAACTTCTCATTCTTCCATAAATGTTTATTTTCTGGTTTTCAGGTGCGTCTCCACCACCTACTGGCTCTGACAGCCTTCCAAACCGACACGCAGCGGGTCATTGAATGGCTGGACGAGCATGGTGATCCCTATCTGAGGAAGAATATCAGAATAGGTTGGTTGATAGTTGACTTGCCAATTGAAAAACAAATTGATCAAAATGTTTCAAAAATTATATAAGAAAATTTCTTGAACGATTTAGTATGCAGTCAGTTTGTCTACAGTCTGACTGACGCCCCAAACGCTATAGAGGACAGGCTTTTTAGAGTTGACTGAAATTATAATAATAACACTGAAATTGCAATAATCACAAAATTTATGCATTTTCGTATATTCGATAAGTTGGATAAAATCATACACCAGCAAGGTTGTATGATTAGTCAGAAAAGTTCGAAAACAGACTACTTTTTAGCCGGAAAGATGAAAATCGGTCTACTTTTGAGGAAAAAACCTAAATTTTCACGTGTTTACATCTAAATACGGATAACTAATTGTCGCTTAGTCGGACCTTACTCGGATATGGATAAAATTTCAGGCGACTCCCTGGAAACGTCCACCCAGCTACAGCGAAACCACGCCCAGTTTCGTCGGATAGCACAGAACACGTACGCGAATGCACGAAAACTGTTCTCCGCTATCAACACGATCTCGGAATCTGGTTCAGGTTAGTGAGCCTACTACAAAATGTTGTTTTAAACTACTGTTCAGTTATAGTAATGAAATATAGTGTATTCGAGGAATTACTATCTTGAGAAAAGTAGGTAAGTTGATTTGGATTTGGGGTTAGCAGCGGGGTTATTCTCAGTCTCTAGTCAGAAGCTTAGATGTGACTGGAAATGGGACCTCCAAGTCATGGAACACAAAAATTATCGGTAAACTTGACCTGTGTAAACGAAAACAATTCACAAGGAAATACTATTCAAGATATGACTGCGTTTATATTCCTAGTTTGAATACGACCCTCTTTAAAGGTGGTCTGACAGGAACCGAATCTCGTGCCTTGCGCTCCACGGGTAATTTCGTCGCTCCAATGCAAATGCGCTACAAAAACTAATTTATTGATTGTTTTGTGGATCATTTGATCACAATCGATCAGCGGAGATTCAAAAACTTCGTTTCCGGGGGCATTGGCGTTGGAGCGAAGAAATTAACCGTGGAGCCCAAGGCACGAGATTTGGTTCCTGTCATGCCATCTTTAATATTTCCATTACAGGTGTTTTGAATAAGGACCGCATGCAGGAGATGTTAGCCGACTTGAAACAACGATTGGATCGATTCACCGAGAGACTGGAGGCCAGGTGGGTGGTGCTTATCTTTGTTTTCTACTTGTTCAAAAACTATAGATATTCGTCAAGTATAGTGTGGCAGCTATTCTGGAAAATCTGTAAATTGGTCATTTGAATAACTCTGCAAAGTTGTTTGAGAAGCGTTGTAGATCTTATCTGAATAACACCCATCACAGTGTCGGGGGTATGGTTATCAACGAGACCTCAGTGTTTTCGAAAAATTTCACAATTCCGCTTTTTCTTTAGGAACACGTTTCACGCATACACCCGTAAAATCCGACTAAGCGACAATAAGTAAGCCGTTTTCAGATGTAAATACGTGAAAATTTATGATTTTTCCAAAAAAAAGTAGATCGATTTGCATCTTTTCGGCTGAAAAGTAGTTTGTTTGTCCAATTTTTCTGACCATTCGAACAACCTTGCTGGTGTATGGTTTCACGTGACTCGGAATTTCACTATCAGTAACAATTTCCCTACTAATTATAAGTATTGTTTTTCAGGAACACTTTACTGAGTCTGTCAGTCCTGTTCCACACGCACCACCACGAGCTGCTGGCCTGGTATGCGGAGATGGAGCGGAAGTACGACGTCTCCAACGCAATCAGCGACGACGTCGACGAGTGTGAAGAAGCCAAGGAGCAATGGGTTCACGAGAGTGACGGGACTGCACAGGTACGTCACGTAATTCAAGTAGAGTACACGTGTTACGAAAGTCACGTGAGTTTTACGTGTCAGAATGGGGGTACACGTGACAGGTGTAGGGACACATAATAAAGATAAGTTGCACGTGAATAAATAGGCATGTTACACGTGAATTTAATCTGCTAGCAAGAGGGTGCACGTGGATAGCAACTGAGCTGATTTTAGGCCTACGCGACGACGATGGGTGAGGGAACGCAGTTGGTGAACGAGTTGCGTCAGAATCAGAAGCTACTCGACGTCGACTACACCACGGCCATCGGACACATCTCGCAGATGATCGGCTTCATCGGTGGGTGGCCAATTCTATATCTACCCCGGTTTGTTGGTAAACCGTGTTTCAGGTTACTGGAGTAGGTAACCCGGGAGTGACCTAAAACAGGAATATGTTTGTAAAAACAGGTTACTGTTTGTAGCGTGGGTTGGCTACCGTGGTTGAATAACAAGAAAAAATACTTCATTCTGTATAATAGTCGGACCTATAAATGTGTAGGACAAAGATATTTTGAGATTTCGCAGGTGCATTGATAGTGAGAAAAGGATGCAAACACCCAGTGAATCTTTATGAGAAAGAGAGATATCTTGCATAGCGAAAGATAGTTTCTCGTTCCAGACCAGACGAACCAGCGCCTAACTGACCGATGGACTTCTCAACGAACCTATCTGCACGTGGCTCTCACGTTTGCTCACTTCATGAGAGACAATAGGGAGGTGCTGGATCAGATTTCGGTGAGTTGGTTCACTTCATGGATCTTGATTCATACAAAACTATGTATCAAACGTCTGTGGCCGTATCCACCAATAATTTTGCCCCTCTCCCGGGAGCGTTCTTGGCTCTCGGGAGCCAAAATTTCAACCAAATTTGCGCTTCCGGGAGAGGAGAAATTATTGGTGAACACGGCCACTGGGGTCTTTCTCAAGTTATTTTCTCGGCTTGAATTATTATTTTTATCACCTTTGACCAACTGACTCAAATACTACAGAACTGGGAGGAGGACATGCGCGGCATGCTGGCCTCGCCGACCTTCCTGGACAACGCGGGCAAGGTGCAGCCGTTCCACGAGACCAACACCGCACAGGTATACTCATACACAATAAGGGACCATTCGACAAAAAGTAGTCCCTTTTCAGATTGAAACATTGCATGTGCAATTGCTCTATGAGCGCGAAACAGGGTAACTATTTTCCCCTTCCCCTCATTTTATCTTTCACATTATATTCTATTCTATTCAGGTCAAGCTGGCCATCATGAACATCAAGGGAACCGCCAAGGAGCTGCTGCAGGTACAGTTTCACGGGCCGATGTTCGGATAAAAGAGTCACACTGTAGGGCTGTAACGATAGTCCTGTGGCTGTATTCACCAATCCTCGGGAAGCTAAAATACCTTCCCGCGAGAAGGTATTTAGACTATTTAGAAGGTAAATAGTGTGCTGTTGAGGAGGGTCCAGAGGCGCGGGAAGGTTTTTTACCTTCCCGGGACATTGGTGAATACGGCCACTGGTTAGATTTCGTTTTAATGACTTTTATATAAAATTTCAATTATATTTGTGATTATGTTTGAGACTATATCCCACCTCATTCTTTTAGGCCATTCACGGCAACAAGCTGGACGATCTAAAAGCAAAGGGCGGCGAGCTGGTGCTCGACAGAATTAGAGGCAACCTCAGGCAGTTGGACTCGGCGGAGCACCGAGTACTCAAGGTGTATACGAGCTGTTCTCGCTTTCGTAGATTGTAGTTTGATCCCGGAAACCGTGATCAAGGTGGGAGCTGGGAGTTACCGAAAAACAACGGGATGAAAGTACAAATTACCAGTTGACTTTTGTGAGCCCCCCCCCCCAATGTGGTGCTTTTCTTATGTGTTGGTAGTTCGATTTAACTAAATAAGGGTGGGTGACGATGATGTGGATGTGGACGCATTATTTGTGAATTTGATCGGTGAACACTTACTTTTGAGTTTTGTAGCTAAGGTTAGGAGTACTTGCGTACTTGCAAAATTTCGACTACAATCAGCTTGTCAGCGTATTGCCTACAATTTCTGTTAAGCCTTCTGACCCTCAATCTCAACCTTGTCGTTTTCAATTTCATACTATTGAGCTTCTTCAAGGTGAGAATAGGAAAACATGTAACATGAGGTCAAGCAAAAACATTACGTGATAGCAACGCGTGAATTTCTTTCCAAAAACATTCCATTCATTACATGTATGTGCATACTGATGAGCCAATACTAATAAGAATACTGATAGCCAATATATTAATTAGTTATTATACTTATTGAATTCTGACTTCTGGCATTAAAGAAGTACGATTATGTGGTCCAATCGCAACGGTTCAGTCCTTTAAACTGCAATACATTTTTCAATTGCAGTTTAAAGGACCGTTGAGGACACGGGATAATCGTCCTACTTTAACCTCTCTTGTTTTCAGGTGGCAAGTGAGACGGCTGACCAGATAGCCAGTGCCAAAAAGTTGAACCATGTAAGTATTTTCATATACTTTGTTCATTTTGTTGTGTTTCTTCACGTTTCGCTTCGCTTTTTCATGCTTTTCTCAAGCACCAGTAAGGTCTGACTAAGCGACAAAAATTAGTCCATTTTCGTATGTAAACAAGTAAAAACTTATGATTTTGCAGCAAAAGTAGACCGATTGTCTCCTTTTCGGCGAAAAATGAGCGTTTTTCATTTTTTCTGACTATTCGGACAACTTCACTGGTGTATGGCTTTTTGAGACAGTTATCGATTGTAGACCTTTTATAGGTTATGGATTTTTCCTTTTCCGGTTCATAATATGTGTATTCTCTCGGATGGTCTCCTATCGGAGCAGTTAGTGGACAACTTTGATTATTGTTAGAAATGTTTGTATTATCGATTTGCTCTTTTTTCCGTTACTCTTGTCGATTTTTCAGGTGCGTTTCCTATCAAAGCAGCTGGTGGAGAACTTTGAGAAGGAGGCGAAGCGGATGAATGCCATGGGCTGTATTCCACGGACTTTGGACGAAGCGAATAGGGCGCTGGCAGATCACGAGTCGTTCAGGAAGACGGTTGAGGGACATGAGGTGAGGGGTTCAAACTACAAATACAGCGAGACCAAACTACAAACACAGCGGTGCAGGGTAACATACACCGTGTAGGGCTTGCTTCAGCATAAGCGAATAGGGCACTGGCAGATCACGTATCGTTGACGAAAAAAGGAAGACGGTTGAAGGACACGAGGTACGGGAATGTAGTTTGTGGTAACATTCTATGACGCGAGGGCATCTCTGACGTAACCGGCTGCCTTCACTTCAGTGTCCACCAGCCAGCTTCCACGTACATTTAGTTTTCATTTTTCAACGCTGAGTTTAACCAATTTAATAACAGTAAGTCATGATTTTACATATTATCTTCTATTTCCTTATGTTCCTCGTTGCAGCTGGCCACCAATGAGACGTCAATCGCCTTCTATCGCTACTCGAATGAGCTGATCAAGGAGGGCATCGCGGACAGAAATATAGTCGCCGATCTGAATGAGGTGTGTTCATACCCCAGTAAAGTTGTCCGAATAGTCAGAAACAATTAAAAAACCAACTACTTTTTCGCCGAAAATGAGATAATCGGTGTACTTTTGATGAAAAATCATAAATTTTCACTTGTTTACATACGGAAACGGACTAATTTTTGTCGCTCAGTCAGACCTTACACCTTACTGGTGTTTGGGTGTGTTAAATTTCTGTTTGTAGTGTTACTTGTAATTTTTTTCAAAAAGTTTTTTTTTGGCTGTTTCTGAGGGAATACGGTGCAATTCGACGTTTTCCGTTAAAACTGCAATTCTGGTTCCAACTGCCAGATTTCGTTGCATTTGTGAGAAATGTTGATTACGATCTCCGATATAAAACAGTAAAACAATATACGTAATCAACATTAACAGTCACTTGTTATGAATGCGATACGATCAAATTCGGTTATAGTTCGTTCCACTCTTTTATAACTTTCTACAGTAATATGCTCAAACTTCCAGGTCAACGTTTGCTACGTTGTCGTGTCTGGATTCTCTTCAGAGCTTTGAAGTGTCTTAGACAACTTTACTTTTACAAACTCTGAAAGTTTGAGATCGAAATAACTAATTATTCTCTAGAAAAAAGCCTCCTGAAGTTTCGACGGATTACTGTAGAAGGATATCGAATGGTGAAACAGAGTATACTTGCAACACGATCACCAACAACAGTTTATTTGTCTTCGTTCCAGAAAGTTGTCACCAAATGGCGTCTACTGGTTGGATTGACCGAAGAAAGACACAAACTTCTCAAGGTTCGTTGTTGTTTCAAAATAAATATAGGCTTTCAAAAATAACATTTGATAAAAAGTATTTGCAATAGACGAATATTAGATTCACTGTCTTTTCACGATTCCTAGTGCTATCCAAACTGACCGTTTTGACGAGATTCGTTCAGTTAAGGTGTTAGTAAAATTGTTTAGTAGTATGGGTTGTTGTTTACGAAGTTCCATCATACATTTTGAACAGTACAGTGGTTTCACGGCGCTTGTGGATCCGTCGCGAGTCTATATATTCTGATGTGTCCGTTTAGGAGTGATTTCAATTTTACTTTCTGGAAATTTTTTTTCAATTTTCGGGTAGAAACATGTTAGTAGAACCAAACTTTTTTTCAGGCAGCCGTCGGGTGCTACAAGACGTACTACTCGGGTGTGGTACCGATTCTCGACCAGCTGGAAAGGGAGTACAGTGTCGTGAGTTATTCATTCACCATACTTCTGATTTCGACTACAAAACTCATTATCGGATTGCATGGCGAAAAAAAAGTGATCAGACTCTGTGAATGATTTCATTAAATACATAACACTCTGGAATTTGGCGGCGACTCGCCGGCGGGGCAGAGGGGTCGCCGGCGATACATTTAGGTCGCCGGCGGGTCGCCACTTGAACCAAAGCTCCAAAGTTGTCGCCGGCGACCCGATAAGCGGCGACTCGCCATCAACCCCTTCCGGCGACATCGCTGGCGACCCATCACCGAATTCCATAGAAGTGGTTAATTTATAGCCAAGTACTGGTTAAGTGTAGCAATTACGTAAACAATGTTCTTAGTGTGTTCAGTTTGTATTGAAAAAACAAGGGGTAAACTGTAACGTAATTCACACGTGATGTCATGTCGCGTGATTCAATAACCATTATATTATGTAAAGTGTTCTATATCTTCCACAGGTCCTGGTCTCCGACTGGTTCGCTCAGGTTCTCACGTGGTTCACACGTGATCAAGTTATACGTTATTCAATAACTATTATGTACATTACATAAGTATCCTGTATATTTCACAGGTCCCAGTATCTGATTGGTGTCGCACATGTCCCTCCCCGTCCGCCCAGGATAGGACCAACTTCGTCTCCGAGATGCTCAGCAAACATCACGAGTACAAGGTCAGTTATATAATATAGGTTTTGTCAAACCGTTGTGGACACCGTACCATCGATTTGGTAGGGGGTGGGGTTTGGCGAGGGGCCAACCAGCCTGCGTATCATCGATCTAGACACTCTCTCAACTGCTGGCAAGTAATCAACGACCGCTCGCCCTGCATTGCTCAATCAATCGAACCCTCCGCTGTCTTTATAGGGAAAATGGCGACTATACTATTAATAATGTTAGAAAGTTCATTTGCTCAGATTTCGAATGGAGATCGAACAAGTGAAGAATTATGAAGTTTTACGAACATTTAATGTTATTATTACATGGGATATTTTGATGACTTCTTCAAAAAGCTAATACCTAGTATAAATCTTGAGGATGTGTTCGAATTTGGTTCTGGGATTCAGAAATGTAGATCATACAGGAGGCGACTTTGGTGTCCACAGCCACACGAATTTAATGAAAATCAGGGTTTTTACGTGGGTATAAACTGAAAAACACGGTGTGATGTTAGGTTTTTACCAATAAAGTGCGCTTATTTTTTAAAATAGGGTAGTTCGAAGCCTAGATTGTAAGAAAAACGGGTGATGTAATGCAGCTGCCAAGTCGCCCCACGTTTGTTGAAGATTCTGGGCGTAGTTTGAAAACTGTGTTGCAGCGTGGGAGCGAACTCACGTCATGCTGCAGAACGTTAAGTCCTCACAAAATTGTGTTTTTTTTTCATAAATAATGATTTCTGGGAAGTCATGTTAAAGCTATCTAGCAATTAGCGTGAAACTAAGCCACAATTTTTGGAACTGGCAATAATTTTAATCTTTTTTCAGGATCGTTTTCTGAAAGGCTGTAGCTATGCGCAGAAGACCAGTGAACTGTTCCTCAAATACATCCAGAAGGCCAATGTTCCGAAGGCAGATAGGTATACTCTGTTTCACCAATCAATGTCCCTCTACAGTAACCCGTTAATGATTCAGGAGGCTATTTCTAAAGAACTATTCATTATTTTGTTTCCAAACTTTCAGAGTTTGTGGTGGTAAAGCTGCAGATATGTCATATTGCACCTCTTGTGGAGAGTTACCGGTGAAACCGGGCGAATTCTTTATTTAACCCGGTATTTCGTTAACCCTAGCAGTTAACCAGTAACCACGTTACCGGGTTAACCTCTTTGTCAACCACTTGGTAACCCAAAATTTCCCCCAAAAGACATTGTGAAAGAGGGTTACAAATTGGTTAACAAAAGGGTTAACCCGGTTAACGGGTAACTGAGAGGGTTAACGAAATGCCGGGTTCCTTGTGGAATTGGCCGTGAAACCGTATTGATTTCAAACAAAAGGATCGGTTTACTGTTAGATAATATTTTATCTCTGAACGTGAGAGAATTTCATTTAGACAACCTTCTCAGTCAAACCAAACGTGATGAAATCGGTTTTCGGGCGCTGTCAATAATAGTTTGATGAAATATTAAAGCAGGTTAATTCCTGATGAATACCATAACTAGTTATGTGAGATTCTACTTTATAAAAATCGATGTATTATTCCAGGCAACACCACGAGGACATGATCTACGGCATGAAGGCGGCCCTGCGTGACCGACAGTCGAAAATACTCGAGTTGTGGACCAAGAAGAAGAAACATCTGGATAGGTGAGAGTCGGGAGTCACGTGTAGTTTGCTCATAGGTCAATCGGAGGTAACTTGTAGTTTCCTCCCGCATTACATCAATTCAATATCTTGAAAATTCACATAGCTATCAGGCAACTTTTAGGACATTTCAGTTGTTATTACGAATTCATTTTGCTAGCGATAATAAGATTTTAGGTGTTAACAGTAAGGTTCAAGTATTTCTTAGAGTAGAATAACCTGTTCATCATTTTATCAATTATTATTTTTAGAATCATTTTTAACGAACCTGGTTTCAGATGTCAACAGTACGTGCTGGTGGATGCGTCTCGGGAGCAGATTCTCTCGTGGATGTGCGGCGAGGGAGAGGCCCGGCTGGCACTATTCCAACGACACGTGAAGAACATGACAGCCGATCAGGCGGAGTCTATTCTGGACGACTTCTGCAAGTACAAGATCACGGTCAAGGTAGGGAGAGAGAGAGAGAGCGAAAGGGATACATTAACGCGGTGGATCACAATAAGTTTGAAAACATGCGAAAGTGCATCGTGAATTAGTGATTCCTTTCAGTAGTCACTTGTTCGAAATTCAGAACTCAAGGTAGTACGTGTGACGAATGATGCAAAAAAACTGAACCTATTTGGAACTGGTTTCGGCAGTACGTGGGATATAAATATAAAATGTACCCGGGTGTTTCAGGAGCAACGTGCCACCATCCAAACCTTTTTGTGCATGGTCAACTCCATCATAGGCGAGGCGGAGGAACACAAGACGGACATTGAGAAGTGCATCATGGAGGTGGGTTTGAAAGGGAGAGATCAAAGATCATAAATCAAAATTGTCTGACCGGTGGATATCAATAGTTAAAGTTCTTATTTGGTTTAATCTCCTATGTAGAATGGTTGTTTTTTTGTTTTCCCAAGTGAGTGGTTACGTGTGTTTGTTTACTCATAAGAATAACATTAATAATAGTATTATAATACTACCTCAACAACAGTCACGTTTGCAGGTTCGCTCCCGCTTCGAGCAGTTCTCCAGACGGGTTTCGGACTGCGAGACAGCCCTACGCGGTGGAAGGCCTTCCAATGTGGTCAGTATAACTATCAGCTATTCCTTGATGCAGCTCACGTGAAATGGTCACGTGGAACGTGAAGACACGATATAAACTATGAACTTTTGTAAGCTCAGTAGTCTTAAAAAACCTTTTTTTTCGTATCGGTTCAGTTCGGGAGTTTAACTATCAAGTATCATTCATCTTTTTTTTATAAGAGGGCCTAAAATTATTGCGTGATAACTGCAATACTATAAATTCAACGTTCCGTATAGTCAAATATACCCTTTGTTCCAGAACAGAAAAGGAGAGCTACTTAATGATTTTTTTTCAAGTTCGTAGGTCTTATGCATCTATTTATTTTATTCTCAGCGAGATGAGCTATCACTGGATCGTCACTCTGACAATAGTGTGGAGGAGCGAATCGAGAGGGATAGAGCCGAGAGTCAGCTGAATGAGAGGACTAGGAAGATGATGTTAGTAGTGTCATATTTTAGTAAAGTGGTACGAATAACCGGAAAAATTCCTGATACGGGGTTGTTCGGCAAAGTTTTCTTCTTCCTGCAGCAAAATCATGCATTTCCACGCATTTGTTTCGAAAGACGGGTTACTTTTTTTTAAATAGGCAGTTTTTGATGATGTGTTGTTGTTATTGTTAATCAAAATATGAGTCTGTCGCGTTAGCCTGTTTATTCGGTTCAGTTTTCACAACTTTGGTAACTGGTAACAAAAACGTGACAAACTGGACTAATTAGCATACCGCAAGAGTCACCTGCAGCTTTTTCTTGTTAAGGAGAAGTGTTAACATGTAAAACAGTTTGCATGAAAATGATATGGAGTTCTGCTGGTACTTTCCGTACTTATGCGGTATTCAACAACTGCAGCCAGTTGTACTTTGTAATTGAGCCAGCTGGTTTCTGCAAGCGTTAAAAATGTACGTTACCTATTAGTTTGAAACAATTTTGGCTCCATTTATCCATTTTGAGTGTCACATCTAACCTTCATTATGGAAAGTCACGTGTTCAAGCGCGAATAAAGTAGTCCGTTTCATTGTGTGATAAAGGCTTAAGAGCAAAAAATACGGATAATTTAATTGTTTTTTCTTATTCATATGTTTTCAGGGAGCCTATGCAGGAGTTGATCAAATCAGAGCGCGATTACATTGAGGACCTGCGCAGATGTGTTCAGATCTATTGCAGGTGAGACCAGACTACAAATACATATGATTAAAGAAGGACGATTATGTGCTCCAATCTCAACGCTTCAGTCCTTTAAACTGCAATACATTTTTCAATTGCAGTTTAAAGGACTGACGCGCCGAGATTGGAGCACATAATCGTCCTACTTTAAGTTAATGTGCTCAGTAAGCGATGTACTCAAAACCGTTTGGACCCTGATTCAAGACGGTTTTGGGTTCGAATCAGGGTCGAAACGGTTTTGATACATCTTTAACTGAGCACATTAACTTAAAGTAGGACGATTCTGTGGATCAATCTCGTGTCAACGGTCCTTCAAACTGCAATTGAAAAATGTATTGCAGTTTAAAGGACTGACGCGCCGAGATTGGAGCACATAATCGTCCTACTTTAATCATATCACCATCCAAAAGTCCTAGTGACACAATTATATTTCGTTCAAATGAAATAACCTAATACAAATACATACTTCTTTCATGTTACCCCATGAATCCAAGTCTTGGGAAGAATGGGATCGTATGAATTTTCATTTCAAATGATTGTTTAGTCACCAAAGGTTTCGGGTTCCAGTCTTTCAGATATAATTTAGTCGGATTTTGGTTGTTTTCAAGGTCTGTACTCTGTACTCTATTATGCATTTCTATTTTCACATCTTCCATATTGTACCTTTTCGCACCTCTGATTCTCATAGCTCTCAATTGTTATAATAATTATGATATTTTATAATTATAATAAAAAAGTTTTTTTTCTGAATCTGACCACATTTGGTTACAGAGATTTCGATACCGCCGAGGTGCGGCCGCCAGTCTCGATTCGCGGTCGTCGAAAGGAGATTTTCGGAAACGTCGAGAAGATCTACGAGTTCCATTCCGAGTAAGTTTATTTATCGGCCAATTCTACAACTAACCCGGTTTTTAGGTAACCTAACCCTTTTTGGTAACTTTTTTTCAGGTTACTTGAGGCTTTCAGGTTAACTTGCTAATTTTTCATTTTAGTTCAAAATGAGGTATTGCCATTCAAAGGAGACCTTTTCAGTCTGCTGTGAGGGTGCTGGAAAATTCTTGGCCGATATACTCTCGTGCTCTTTTTCTATCTCTCTCTCTCTCTCTCTCTCTCCTCTCTATCTTCTCTCTCTCTCTATCTTTCATCTCTCCCTCTTCTTTCTCGCTGTCTATCGCTAAATACACATTCATCCGTCATCCGTTTTCAGGAAATTCATTCACGAGTTGACGAAATACGAAAAGGACCCCGAGGAAGTTGTATGTTCGTTCACTGTCTGGGTCGACTACCTAAATGAGTTGTACACGGACTACTGTGTCAACAAGGAGCAGAACAACCACGTGATAGCACTGCCGGAGGCCATGCAGTACTTTGCGGTTAGTTCGGGGACAGAGATCAAAGATCAAAAGATTATATAAATAGAGATCAAATATAAGAAAGTTTAATTTAATAGAAAACAGACTGGAATCGAGCTGCAATTCACTGGAGAGCCGTGTCCTTCCCGAACTAAACCGGTCACAAGAGCTGAGAATGGCTCGGTTGGAATGATGATCGGACCAAACATAGGGCGACTTTGTTGGGTGCTCCATTGAATCACTCGTTTTTTCTACAATCGGAACTTTGAACTACCCTACCATACACCGCCAAGGCCTCTTATGGGATAAAGGGTCACGAACAAACTTATGTGAAAAGCAGGGGTCGCAAGTCGAAAATTAGCAATTTTCTGCATGATTGGGCAGTGAATAAAGCAAAATTGCAAAATACCGGCGAAAATCGCAGTTCCGGGAGGTCGCGGCTCGAAAAAAAGATAGAGGGGTCCCGGGATTCCAAAACCAATCTGAGACCCTTGGCGGTGTATGTACCCTACTTTAAAACATAGTCGAAATTTAGTGATAAAATCTGATCTGGCACCCTGTTTTCTAGTTTGGCTACCAAAATAAAACACCTGATTTCTATTCAATTCATGTGGACAACACAGCCACCTCACGTATGAATCGGACACTTCCATGAAATGTTCCAAATTTGAAGTATTTCATTCGTAACATGGGTTGCTTTTCCGTAGGTCGCGGTAAGTGGGTGAGTTTGTTGCCAGTTTTCACGTTTTACATGACGATTATATGTACCAGTTTATGTATAGTATGTGATACTGATGTACTTGATTCCAGTCTGTTCGAGAAAAGCACGGCCTCGAGATGAACAATGACTTGGGCTCGCTTCTCATCAAACCGGTTCAACGAATTACTAGGTACCGTTTTGGTTCTTCGGTAGCTACCGTAATCAGGACTAATTTTATTCAATATATTCGAAACCACGATACTACAAAGTACAACTTTATCAAAAATACTTCTTTATACTTATCCTGAAAGTTGCTGCCAGATGTAGGTGATGTATTACTTTACTAGGTACCGTTTTGGTTATCTGGTAGCTACCGTAATCTGAAAGATTATTTGATTCCATATTCAAGTACAAAGTACAATTTGTATTTGTTCAAACGTCGAAACATCGTTTCGTCATGAACATGCTGCCAGCTGCTGTCTATAGTTGATGGGGCTGACAAAAGCTGTATACTACAGAAACGTTTTTTGTTGATTTTAGTTCCATTCATACATTAACTATTAGTATTATGTAATATAAGTGTTGTTTTATCTAACTTTCATTTGCAGGTATCGCCTTATGATTGAACAGTTGCATAAAAACTGTACGGGTAATCTGGAGGAAATACGGGTGAGCGTTTTGTAGATTGTAGTTCATTATTGATTTTCATTACATGAATCCGTGAATTCCAGCTAGATAGGTCTTAATTTAAACTGTACGTTTGTCTTTTCACAGTGACAGTAACCTAGTCGTTAACTTTCATCAATACAATAAACTGAATGTGTTTTCTGTAGAACTAGTAACTAATAGGAAAATACATGCTTGTTTATACAAGCAACGTGGTTTTGTATAATAATTTCAATCTCTTAGGTTTTCTTATAATTTATTGTAATCTATGTCGATATAATAATAGAAACCAATCATATTATCTATTTGCAGGAAGCCTATGATGTTGTACTGAGTATTCCACGACGGGTAAACGACATTATTCATCTGAACTGTCTCGATAAGGAGAAGGTATGTTCCCGCGTGCTAAGCTGGCAGTAAATTATCTATTGCCAGGTAGTTGTCAATGTTTACAGTCAGCCAATGTATTTTTTGAATAAAACAAACTGTGACTATTCAACAAGAATGAATTTGTGTTTTCAAATAAAATACGTCAACAGCTACGATTTCATATCAAAATTAGGCAAGTTTTCCGAGTTTGGCAGAAGGGAAGCCCTTTTATATAGTTCACAGCATTCCTACTGAGACTCCTAAAGTAATCTTACAAATTTTCCGAAGGCTGTTGTGAAGCTGAAAATTAGTTTATGGAAAATGCTCTCGTATATTTACTCTACCTGCGAAGGAGGATGAGGTACCAAAAACCTCAAATTATCCGATCAAAAGTAAGTGAGCAAAACGGCTTGGGAGTTTTGAAGTACTACTGTAGGAGTCTCAGTAGGAATGGAAAACACTATACCTCCAATATTGTTTCAGCTGGGAGTTCTGGGTCCGTTCGTCATGCAGGACTGTCTAACGGTGTGGGAGCCGCGGTCCTATTTCAAGAAGGGAAAAGAGCGACAGGTGGGTGTAGGGGGTCACCATGTGTAGGTTGTACTTTTCTTCTTCTTACTTTTAGTTTGATCTGCACACTCACTGCGAATTACTACTAAAAAAACAGTGGGGTTCAAATTACAAATATTCAGAAAACATAAACAACTATATCAGTGCGTCACAGTTGCAAAAAAGACAAACAGGTCTAATGAAACTTCAAATCATTCTATCTTATACGTTTGTCTTTAATGTTTGAGCTTTACACAACTTGCTGTAGCTAAAGTGTTCTTTTTCTGTTCGAAACTGTTGTACTGTTCTATCCATTCAAAGAACCAGAAGTTATTACATTTTCACAGTTGTGCATGCGTCATATTTTATGAATGGTTACGATCCAGTCAATCAAGAAAAATTGGAATATTCCAGTCAGCAAAAGCAAATTAAAAATTAGAAAAAGCAAGATGGGAATCTCAAAAAACGAAATTGGATAGTTATTGGCATTTAACCTGATTCAGTTTCTCATTTTTTGAGGAAAAAATCATTTTGTTCAGGTTTTCCTCTTCGAGTTGGCCATCGTGTTTGCCAAGAAGTTGGAGATGCCCTCGAAGACGGTTCGCTACGTGGCCAAGGGGAAGCCCATCTCGGTAAGTTTCATGTTTTCGGACGCGTACATTGTTGTATTCATACACCAGTGAGGTCCGACTAAGCGACAAAAAGTAATCCGTTTTCAGACGTAAACACGTGAAAATTTCGGATTTTTCGTAAAAATTTTCATCTTTTCGGCTGAAAAGTAGTCCGTTTTCCCAAATTTTCTGACTATTCGGACAACTATGCTGGTGTATGGTTGTATAGTGCAGATAGCTGGAAAAAGTTGCAAGAACTGCTCAGCAAAACTAGGAGACTACTATATGCAAAAATGCTCCATTTCTACTGTAATCCTCGGTACCGTCCCGGGACAGTACCAGGCATGGGACGTCCCGCGCGTGTACCTGGGACGAGCCGTCCCCTGAGTGGCAACACTAATAATAATAATAATTCATTATCCATGTAGAATTACATCAACAACAATTATACCAAGATGATGTACTTCATGAAAACATGTCTGCCTCAGCTCAAAAAAGGTCTTCCATTCGGAATCAGAGAACGGGATCGTCTCAAATTGACTCATTCCTCAGTAGTTGATCATGAAGGTCTCCTGACGTTTGCTCTATCTGTACAATCGAGTTGCCACAGATTACCACTAAGATTCCGTTTGAGTTTGAGAATAATACATATATGAACAGTCGTTGTCAAGCGAATACGTTTGTCATTTCATTATCTTCCTAGAGTACTCGTTTCTTTCAACTCCCGGCACTTTTTTAAGGCCAACAACACTGCAGACAACAACTCAACAACCAATGAAAAACATTAATGGTAGCGGAACAAAACCTGTGTTTTATAGTATTGTATTATATAATGTAGGAATTAAGAATCTTTCAGCTCGGCGAAGTCTCCGTCGTAGAACACGTGGAGGGTGACGTGTGTCGTTTCGGCCTGCGTGTGGGCACCATCGCCAGCAATGAGAATCGAACCGATTTGCGCTCTGCGACTGAAAATGGAAAGATCGCTTGGGTCCGGCGGATTCGGGAACTCACGCAGGGATTGTTGCCGCTGGGTGGGTGGTTCTAATAATAATAATAATAATAATAATAAATGATAATAATAATAATAATAGTAATAATAATACAAAGTTTCTCCGTATAAAAACATCTGCGAACTCACGCAGGGATTGTTGCCGCTGGGTGGGTGGTTCTAATAATAATAATAATAATAATAGTACTAATAAATGATAATAATAATAATAATAATAATAATACAAAGTTTCTCCGTATAAAAACATCTGCGAACTCACGCAGGGATTGTTGCCGCTGGGTGAGCATTCTCGGTTATATGACATGACTATAGCTGGGTTGTGGTTTGGACTCGATACACATCATAATTCACGAACTCTGACCGTGAAGTAACGAGAACAAACTACAAACACAGAGGGATACAGCGATATTGGTCGAAAATTGGGTTTGAGGTTGGAAACGGATTTTCAAACGAAGGAACCATACTACAGTAGTCGTCTGCAAAGCCAACAAAATCACATTTTTTCACTAATACCGGAAACATTGTCCGGTTCCTGATGTAATATCATGAATATCTATGGTTTCAGGTCTTGGTGTCCGTTTCTGTTTTTCGCCATATCATTCGTTCAAATGTATACTAAAAATTTTATTATCAGTATTTTTTTTTCGTTTTTTTAGGTCTCGGTGTCGGTTTGGACTCTGGTTCCCTGACCACCGCGCGATCGATATCGACCCGATCCAACGTCTCATCCTCATCCGGAGACCGGCTGTCACGTGACGCCGAGTCGCTTTCCATGGAGACTGGAGGCAACCAGCATAGACACTCGATTCAGAGCAACGACAGTGAAAAGGTACGTGAATTCACGTGTCAGTCACGTTTAAATAAGGGTGAACACGTGTTAGTCACGTAAAAATAGGTATGTGAACACGTGATGATCACGTGACGCCGAGTCTCATCCTTATCCGGGGAGCGACTGTCACGTGACGCCGAGTCGCTTTCCATGGAGACTGGAGGCAATCAGCATAGACACTCGATTCAGAGCAACGACAGTGAGAAGGTACGTGAATTTACGTTCTAATGAACATGAAAACGTGATACACACGTGAACATGAATACGCGAAATGGGACAGGTGTTGAATTGAACGGGACACTCGATGCAGAGCAACGACCACAGGTACGTGAACACGTGATACTCACGTAAAGTTTTAATACTTACCTGTATTCGGAACGAAGAAGATCGCTACTGGAAGTGGTCTCGGGAAGATCCCGTCTTAATATTAAAAGTTCAAGTGCACCGATCTTTTCATCCCGAAAGTGCATGATAACTACGTCTTTCATTCTATTTCGGCTGCACTTTGTGCGCGGCTTTGTCGCCTCAATTAAGAGCGCGTTTTGTGCTAATCCTTTGTGCTAGCCAGGCTCAGTGATCGCTTACGCCGTATCTAGCAAATTGGTAGATTAGTCGAAAATCCAAAAAGGTTCGCGTTTTGTAATTAAAAACGGCTACCTTTCTGGAAAAAATCATTGAAATTTGCTAGTTTATGCTGGTGGAATGAGACTCTAGTCTGTAGTTGCACATTATGTTTGCCGTTTTTCAACTGAAATTGGGAATTCCCTCGTATTTTAGTCAAAAAATACTACCTCATTTGAAAAAGCTGCCGTAGGTCACAAATTGCCCTCCTTCTTATCTAGAGGCGGCAAGAAAATAGCAAATGAGGTGCGGCGGTAATTGAATTGACTCTTGGTTTGTGATAGAGAGGGAGGGATGTCTAACTTGGGACAGGAATCTCTTTTGGCAGTGGTTTGGGAACAACAAGGAAGTTGGGGTGTCGACGGAGAAACTAAAGGATCTCCTATCTCTATGTTTAGTGAGGTGTGCCTAAAAACTCCGAAAACTAACACGTTTATCCATCCAAATACATGAAACATGATGTCATCAAAAATCAGCTAATATTTCGGATATTAGCAAAAATTAGTCCGTTGTTCGTACTATTCGGGCAACTTTACTAGATTATGTTTGCGGTTCAGACATTTTAAAACTGTGTGTAAGTTGTGATAGTGAAAAGATACATAGAATATAATAGTTTCTAAACATGATTACATGATCACCTTTAGTTTATATAGTGAGATGGTACAGTCTCTATACATTTTGTTTCTCCGGTCAAGTTGGTACAGCCAACTGATTAGCCATAGTTACCAGTACAGGGTGTCGCCAGCGTGGCTGGTTTTTGGGAATTGTGGCCAATCAGCTCAAAATAGCTGTGATCCGCAGATCGAGAATAGCACGGTCCACATTTCAAAGGTGGCGCACCACTAGAATTTTGGTATGGCGGCTGACACTGAGTCTATTTCGTTTTTCGGGCATGACCAAATCACCATATGGAAAGATAAGTAGGAAAAATGGACATTTTCTGAAGAAAAGTACATCAATTCAATCTAACCCTGAGCTGTGATTTGGATGGCGGTCAGTGTAATGAAAGTATCATGAATGTTGTGTGATACACTCTTATTTTGCTCATTTTAATAAAATGATGTCTGTTCGTAGAAACCATGCTGGTTTTCGAATCATCATCGATCATCACCGTTTACGATGCATGCCCAATCCTTGCGGAATGCCGTTTGCTAGTGGTTCGGAGTATGTTCGAGGGTGTAATAAATGAGAGTCGGTCGCATGGCGCGCCTGTTGCTCCCCGGCGCATATCACGTGTGGTTGTGAGCGTTGTTCTCCCATACACTACTCGACACGACCCTTTGTTTCACGTCTACGTGTACTCACGTGTGTTCACGTCTTACGACACGTTCATCTGTGAACAGTGTGTTTACCTAACACGCCGTCTCGAAACGACGGTAGCAGGAACCGGTTTGTTGTCGGTGAGCCGCCAGCCTAATTGGACAGTTGTCTGCTCTGATCTACACCGTATTCTGTGGTTATTCGTTCCTGGCTGCAGTTGTGCGACGGGAAAACTGAGAGTATTGATTTTTCGACTGTTTATTCTCGGTTTTCGAATGACGATCAAGTACAAGTCGTGGTGGCACTGTTTAACATGCCGACACGAGTACCCTGTGAGTTTAGTTTGGTGAAATTGGGTTATTTCGCTTGAATCGGACAGGTGTTATCGATTTTTTCGAGTTGTCTATATTGATTGTGACTTGATGAGTATGTTTTAGGTGGGTTTTGAAGCCAACTTGAGTGATCTGATTCCATTTAAGACTTGGTGATAAAAATAACTGGAGATTTCAACTGGAAATTAACTGTATTTCGAGTTGTGAACTTGGAGAGTTATCGATTTTCATCTTTCAAACGGCGACCCGACGGTCGGCAGTATTGTCAGGTGTGTGTTTACGTGAAGGTGACAGCTGACGTGTTCCGAAAGGTTTCGATTGCATCAATCAATACATGAGTTTTTTGCTCGCGGGCTGGTGAACTTGCCGCTTTGATGTGTTGGGGTAGGAGTTGTGAAAAGTTCAATTCAAACAAGTCGCTGCAGTAACGTTCCTATATAAGGAATTTGTGATATCAATTTTCATGTTGGGTAGAAGTTGTGAACAGTGTCTCCCACATAAAACTTAAAAAAGGCTCTGCAATTGTTCCGGCTGATCTGCATTGTAACGTTTCTCTAGAAGACTTCTTTGATTCCGTTGTGGCATTGATATGATAGATATCGATTTTAATCATAGAGTTGGAGTGTCTGTGCTATGTTGTCAGTTTTTACGCTCGGATTACTCGTATCAATACTAATCCCCTTGTTATGTTGCAAATAATCCTTGGTGTGGACACGTGAATGTTAGGGGGTGTAGATGTCGCTCTCGCAAACATACAAACATAGTAATTGTGCTCCCACTCAAGTTCGGCCACATCCTACATTGGGCTTTTTCTTTGTTCCATTAATACAAAATACACTGGATAACAGTTGAGGCTCATCAGCAGAGAGAATGAGAGAGAGAAAGATAGGAGATAGAGGTAGAGATGAAAGTTTTGTGGTCAATCCCCGAGTCAGTTGAATCTCTTCTTTCAAAAATCGTTGACAGCTCGATGTAATGGTGTTCCCCCTCTCCGCTTCTCCTCATCCGAGTCAGATTTGTCATCAAGTGGGCGTGTCGCTATTGCTTTCCGGCCCCGCCCCTCGTATTGTTCATGAATAACTCGGAGTCGGTGTCTTTCCTATTCGCGTCAGGCATATTAATCTCGTTTTTCTCAACAAGTAACAGTTTAATGCTTGTTGAGATGCTATCGATTTATTGATTTTCTGACGTAATCTCAGAGTTTATTCAATGAATAACTCGTCGGTGTATTACCTTTTAGCGTTAGAGTAATGTTTTCTTCTTATTCTAGATTCTCTTGAAGATGCCAGATTAACGATTTTATCGCGTGATCTCAGAGTTTGTCCTGCCGACATGACATTGAGAAGAGTTCCTCTATTTCTCGCTCAGTTAGAAGTAAAGTTGTGATTGGTAGTCTACGTCATCCAGAAACTTTTCTTCTCTTTCTTTTTTCTCTCTCTCTCTCTATCTCTCCCTCTCCCTCTCTCTCTCTCTCTCTCTCTCTCTCTCTCTCTCTCTCTCTCTCTGTATCACAGTTTTTTCTCCACCCATTTGGAAAGTTTTGCAATCTGAGCCTACACCTTCCACTTTAAGGGTAGTTTCGACAGTGTTCCGTCCCACCACCCATGTTAACCTATTCTAAATCCTGGCGATCAATTCGATCTCGTACCGGCAGTCTGTACTCGAGAGCCCGGTCGAAGCTGAGCTCCTCGTTTCGCACCGCCGAGTCGCCCTATCTGAGCCCCCATAGGCCGTCGTCGTCGGTGAGATTTTTGTAGTTTGATCATGCGTATTTCATGATTATCGTTTTTTTTCTGCTCTCTGGCTGCTTGAGCCCCATTGGTGAGAGTTGTTATGGGTATTTTTGTAGTTAGGTGATACGTATTCAATAATTATCGCTGGCCCTTGATAGTGGTTTTTGTTTTGTCTCTGTTGGCTTTCGCCGTGCTGCGTTAAAAACGGGTTACAAAGTGGTTACTAGAAAAAGGATTAATTGGTTCACGAATTTATGGTGCTCTCCATTAATGTCAAGCACTTACGTGTTTGAGTACGTGTCTACTACTATACTTTAATAATGAATCATATTATTGGGAGAGTGTTAAGAAAATAATGAGGAAATAGTTGCAACATTTTGATATGTTATGCTGCATTTTCAATTACCACATTGCCACATTTCTATGGAGTGTGGAAAGGATGCTCTTTAATTGAAATATAAATGAGGTTAATTGAGTGAGTGTGTCTTTCATGCGTGTCTCGGAACTATTAGACTCACTACTGGTTGAATGGGAACATTTTGATAGGTGTCTACTTTTGTACTATTTGGAGTGGTTTCTGAATAAAAGAAACTATGTGTATTTCATTACATATACACATATAGTTTTTGCTTAGATTGAGATGTTTTTGATGATTGGGACTATAAAAACTGATATACAGTGATGTATGCGTGATTGGTCACCCATCTGATTCACTGTTTATTCTTGCTGGATTATACTCAACGGTGACACGAATAGCGGCATTTTTTGTACACAGCAAGTCGGATAGACTTTGATCTTTGGTCAACTATGCGTGTAGTTACACTTGAGAGATTCAACTTGGCATAAGGTAGCCCGCCTAACTATGCGTATTAAAATTAGGTTAATAATCTTGGTTTAAAAGTATTATCTTCCAACTATTATTTTGGGTGGCGGAAGAAAAGTTTTGGTCAGAATTGAGTAAAACTTCTAACCATGTTACAAAATTATTGTATCAATCTCACATAACCCTTCGTAAAACAAAAAAAATGTTTACTCTAGTAATCTTGACGAGTTTATGAGCATGGTTGCCATGTAATTCATCTGCGCAAATGAGATTGTCTTGCGAGGACGGTTCTTGAGCGACAGCTTCAATCGGATTGTTTTCACACTCAATCAGCCGGTAGTTGTAGGTATGGGCTATGGCAAGTTTTCATCTAACCGGGTTTTCTGATGCAGACGTGATCAAAATTTGTTATTTTACCATTGAACGGTAAACAAAGTTCGGTGTTAGGTAACTATCCGGTTACCTGGCAGGTAACCTTAAAAAAGTGAAATGTTATTAGATAACCAAAACGGTTAGATAATGAATCGGTTGGTAGTTGTAGACGTGACCACAACCGATGGCAGTGTAATTGCTTCATTTGTTATTCTGATGGAGCGCCGACCGCGCTGCTGAGCCGAAACTGACGTCTCTTTAGGACATTGAAAAAATGGGGGTAACGTATTCAGGAGCGATGTTAATAATATTTACTATGGTAAAAACAGTAGCAAACATTTTTCGGTAGGACGTTGGCAGGCAACGAACACTAGAAACAAACTAACACTTATGACTATTTGACACTATTTATTTATCATTGTATTTTATATCATTCATAGCATCCCATACAATATGCCTTGCTTCTTTCATGTTTCCACCCGTGAAGAGTGGGTGACGATTAAGCCTAAACACATTGAGCGGATGTCTCTTATTAAAAACTGTATGAGTTGTTTCTCTCCAAACGTTCACAAAGATAGTTTATTCTTGTAAACTACCCATTGCGACACTTTGAACCTTCTGTTGATGTTTAATCTTGAGTTATAGGTCGTAGCCCAATGCCTTTGAGCTTAATCGTCACCCACTCCCGTAAAAGTGTATGTAGCCGGGCTAGTCGTCAATGGCTGTTCGTTGAGGCGAATGAATGCTGGCGATAGTGGGAGAAGCTAATTGAATTACGTCAATATGGCGTGAATTGGGTGGGTGGGTAGCGATGGTTGGTAGTATTTACACACTGGATTTTTATATTGGGTGGGGGATATTTTTGGGAATTCTACAAGTAGCGAAGTTTAGTGTTTGGTTCTTTTTCTGGTTACCTGGTTGGGTATTTACACAACGGCTTACTATATCATGGGGAGAGTTGTTAACTGAACCGAAAAGTGGTAACCGGGCTTTCATTTGGGTTACCATCAGGTTGCGTTTTTAGGTAACCAGAAACTATGAATTGGGTGTGTGGGTAGCGGTAGTTGGGGAGTATTTACACACCGGATTACTATGTTATAGGGGGATATTTTTGGCAATTCTACAAGTATTCTGGTGTTTCAGTCTTTCAGGTTACCTGGTTGGGTACAGGCGGATTTACATCTATATGATAGCGATGGAGGGGGGAGGGGTCCTCGGTTGGAGGGTTCGAAATGTGAGGATCCCCTATGGAAGTGAGATTTTGGTACCATATAAATGTATCGTTGATTGTCATAGCATACCTCAGCCAAGAGCTAACACGCGTGTCCTATCAAATACCGAAACATTTCTGAAAAAGGCCGTTAGAAAACGAAATATAGATGCAAAAGGCAAAAAGTAGTTTACTCTAACATCAGCTAACTGTCAGCTATGATGCCTTCTCGTTGAACCACTGAATCTCGTGGATAATGGACACACTAGCCACATCCGGCTGTCTGGCAGTCGTCCAAAACACAATGAGTTGCGTAATTATCGTCTCGAGATTGAATCGCAACTATTGTTTCAAGCAAACACCACCCGTTTTTATATCAAAGTATGTTAAATTATGTTTTTACATAATAAAAAAATAACAAACTTTTACCGAGTTCGGTTGCAAGGTCATCCCGTAATTATCTTTCAACAAATGAATCGCAACTATTGTTTCAATCTTTAGTTACTTTCACCCGAAATTTGCAACGAAACAAGTAGATAAAGCACTAGTAACTCGGATTTCGGATAGTTCCGGTCATCCACTGTTATAGCAGTTCAGCAAATCCGCGACTGAATAGCGTGTGGGTCCGAGGAACGCAGACTGCCTGAGTCTCAGCGACCTCATGTTGTTCTAGCTGGGCGAGTTCTTTATTTAACCCGGTATTTCGTTAACCTTCTCAGTTAACCATGAAGTAACCCAAATTTCCCCCCAAAATCCATTGTAAAAAAGGGTTACAGGGGTTAACAGAAGGGTTAACCCGGTTAACGGTTAATGGTTAACTGAGAGGGTCAACGAAAAATCGGGTTCCTTGTGGAATTGGCCTCCTAGCTGACCATTCGCAGAGAATTACGGGTTTTGTTCGTAGAAATTGGCTAAACTTCTGCACAAATGTCAGAGAACGGATGGAAGTTTTGCACGTAATGCATTCTATTCCAGATGCATTTTCAGCTGGCACCGGCCTATAAATATTTGACTAAATGAGAGTAGTCATGACGTTGTCACATCGAAAAGGTTGCTAGGTTGACTGAATTTGAATTCTGTTTTTTGAGCTGAAATGGTACGTAGACTAAATATACAAGAAGTAAATGGGTTGCTCACGTAAAACGTGAAGAAAGTTGTGTTTATTGCACTTTGCCTTGGGATGTTTTTGAGTTGTGATGCTGTTAGAACTTTCATTCTTAATTGACCATGAGAGCAAGGTTGATTGGGTAGTAAATGGTTCTTTACTCTAAAAAAGCCGTACGGTGCATGTTTCTCTATGAAACTGTTTGTAGTTTGATCACACAGTTATACAGTCGAAAATCGTGAATTATTGCGTGTAGCGAGATCAAACTACAACGAAGGTTTGATCACTTCCTATAACCGATCTGAAATTTCACCGCTCTAATCATGAATTTGGTTCCGCTATGTATTACATCAGATGTGATAACATATATGTGAGTGATGTTATTACAACTTGAGTTTCAAGTGTACTTCTCACCAACAAATCACGATTTCCGGTTCTGGTTCACTCGTTTTGTCTCGCAATTGAAGTTTGTTTGTTGCGGGCGGCCGTAACCCGATATACATACGGCACTAGGGCATAATTCAGGGCGCATAATAATTAGATCACGTATATATCGGAAAAGAATACGTTGTGGCGTGGAATTCTATCAGAGAGTTGTGTTGTGAATCTGAGAATATGCAGGGACACGTGCTTTTTTCTGCGATTAGCAAACTGCAAAAGCGACATGGGGGTCAATGAGGCCGCAGGAATCTGCGTCTCTATGACCTGCACACACTCTCATCAAATGGAAAACTGTCTAGTTTGCAGCGCAACGTGATACGTGAAGGTTCTGTCTCTCTTGATGCTTGGTGTCCCAATCCCATAACGTGAACTAGCACGTAACGATCTAAGATCGATCTAAGCTTGTTGCCAGCCGGCCGAGGTCTTTGATTGTAATTACTGAATAAGTCAAACATTTTAAATGCATTTGACATGGTTTAATGTACCTGGTATCTTTTGACAGAATGGTCATACCTTTGTGTTAGTGAGCATACGGCCGTATGATCTAGCTAGTCATTTTTTCCGTGCTCGATCCAAGCTAGCCGGCCGAAGTCTTGATTGTAATTACTGAATAAGTCAGCAGGCGGTAAACGGGACGTCAGTCTGTGCTGTGAAATTGGATTCCATATGCACAGCTGAGAAAATGGTCATAAATAAGGCGATTCGAGCGATTGCAATGAATGGCGGCCCGGCGGAATCATGGTGGTATTTGTGTGTGGGAATTGAACTAGTGGGGGGGGGGGGTAGTTACCTAAAAACGTGACTGGACATCAACTTGTGCAGTTTATAGGTACCAGAGAAAATCAACTAGGGTATGTGAAATGTGAAGAGTCTGTTAGGAATATTGTGGTTTTTAGGATCCATCAGAAAAAGTTGAAAAAGGAATAGTGTTTGCTTTGGTCCATGAATAAAACTCGATACATTGATTTCATGTTCATTATACAAGAAACAGTCGAAGTCAAAAAAAAAGAAATTCGATTTTTCAAAAAATAGCATGCAATTGTGGAAAACAAAAGTTATTCATCAAAAATCGGTTGTTTATTGTTTTGCCGATAATGTATGTGTATTGGTTTTATTGTTGGTTTCTTTTCAGCACGGTGCCGATCAATGGATAATCAGCTCAGATTTCGAGGCGCAGACAGACGGGCAACTGGCTGTCAGCAAGGGAGACAAGGTCGAGGTGGGAAGAGGGTTTTATTATTAGTAATAACTTTATTATATAAAAACATAATAAAATAATGGAAAGGTTATATGAATTCAAAGCTGTATGAGGTGGCAGGTGGGGAAACCAACTGGCTGTCAGCAAGGGAGACAAGGTCGAGATGGGAAGGGGTTTTGATAATAATATTAATAATAATAATAATAATAATAATAATAGAGATGTATACACATGTAAGTGTAGAGATGGACTGTCAGCAAAAAAACAGTCTCATGGACTCTTCTACCGTTTACAGCCATGAGCTTTCATAACTGGCTGTCAATATCAAGTTCATATACTTTCTGGGTTTTATTCCGTTTTCCACACTCAAAACTCATACTTTTCGGTGCTTTGTTTGTTTTTACAATCGCTTACGTGTGTGAAGTTTCAACAATTTGAATCCATCGAAGGTTTTTTCCTCTTACCAACTTTCCTGTGATTTGATTGTTTTTCCAAACGAACAGTGTTTTTCTCACGTGTATGAAGTTTTCAGCTACATTAGGCAGGCGACCGCGCTCGGTCGGCTAAATGCGATTTAATGGCAATACAAACGAGCAATATCCGGACATAAGCTCTGGTTGTCGGCAAAAATGTCAGGAGTTCGGGGGCGAACGGAAAATTATGGGATTATGGAAAACATGTTGGAAGTTCGTAGTCTGGGCCACATTCAAAATTCCAACATTCAATACATTATTTAAATGTAGATGAATAAATAAATAGAACGAATGCTCCAGTGTTTGTAGTTTAAAGTGTAGCTCACTTTCAGCATATCGCGAGTGTTTCGGTATCACGGCTGTCAATTTCGATTCAAAGTTACGAACTTTCACGTATTGAAAGTTTGTAACCAAAGTTTGTAAATCGAAGAACGGGATCATTTTTTCTAGGGTAGTCAGAGTCACACCTCCTTACTTACCAGTTTGATCAGAAGTTGTGTGAATGTTTGGTACGATCATTGGTAATGATGGAATAATGTTTCCGTTGTTTGTATAGGGGCCAATTTCACAAGAAACCCGGTATTTCGTTAACCCTTTTGTTAACCCATTTGTAACCCTCTTTTTCAATGTCTTTTGGGGGAAATTCAGGGTTACCAAGTGGTTGACAGCTAGGGTTAACCAGGTAACCCGGTTAGTGGTTAACAGCTAGAGTTAACGAGATACCGGGTTAAATAAAGAATTCGCCTAGTATAGGTTTGCCTAACACTCACTATGAATAGTTTATTATGTACAAGTATGCACATATATTCAAGCATGATTACTACTATGGAAAGATCCGGGTCGCACTCGTTGATTCTGTTATTAAAACTGGTTCACACGCATAAAGGCATGAGAAAATTTAAAAAAGAACTAAAACTGATGTTTCGTACTTGGTTTACTAGGTTTTAGCTGAAAATTTTGAAGAAAAAACTGGCTCAATTCGTGTGAAATCTTCACAAATTTGAGCTTTTACCGGAGGTCATCAAAAAATGATTATCAACAACACCAACAACCCTGGTGTCTAGTCTATCATAGACGTACAAGTTGCAGATTCTGGAGCCTTCCGATGGCTTCCTTATTAAATTAACTCTTGTGAATGACTTATAATTAAAGTTAATATCAAACTATATAAGTTATTATTGATTAAATGTTGCAGATCCTCGAGCAGCAGCCTTCCGATGCGGCCGACTGGGTGCAGGTATCTCTGGTGGACGCGCCCGGGAGGACGGGACTGGTCCCATGCAGCATACTACTGCCCGGTGAGTGTCATGTTTTGCGTGATTAGCTGATTTCAGGGTCTCGGCTGGTTGGGAGTTATAATATTTTCCATTCCTACTGCGAATCCTACAGTATGACTTATGCCCGGTAAGTGACTGGAATTTGGCACGTTTTTCTTGTTTCAGAGGTTTTAGCGGTTCAGAGGTACTTTTCACACAGACAAAGGATGACATTTGACTCCACACACCCTTCATTTTGCTTGCTCGGACTCGGAATATCGCAACAAATACGGAATCTTGGATGCACAAATATTTACTGCATACAATCAACCTTGAAGAAGAAGAGCCATTTCAGCATAACAGTACGATCGAATCTGTGAAGTCGTCATTCTCTGGATTATACCATACTAGCTATCCTTTTTCTAGATTTCTACTCAGTGTGATGTACCAACCGGGGACCTGGTTATGTCATCAAACAATAATGAATTTGCTGGATAAGGCAACAGCACCAAACATTATTGGATGGCATATTATAGCCTGTAAAATGTTCCAGACTCTGGAGCAACACTCATAGTACCCAGTTTTTATAGCTTACAGCAGCAGATAAAAACGAGAGCTTCCTGAATGCGACAACAACAACAACAAAAACAACAACAGCAACAATTGTTCTTATTTTGTGTACCTGAACAAGGAATGATTGGCTTATTTCAAGTAATCGATAGTCCTGCTGGTGGTTAGGACCACCCATACAGTAACCTCTTTCTTATACGTCAACAAATCCCTCCCCTGACTTCTCATTCTTCATCTATATATGCACATCTATCTATCTCTCCATCAGTTTCTGCGCCAATCAAGGCGTCTGCTTGTCTGGCATCGTCCATTTTTATCTGAAAATGTGCCGTTAATTGAGGTTTGCCGCCAGGTTGCCCGGCCTGGGCCGCGGCTCAACGCATCTCATTTTAGATTGCGAGAAATACGGCTATCGGCTACTTTTATTCGCGTTGCTGACAGCTGATATTCACGTTTCCTTTATGTTTTCACGTATTGTTTGGTTACGTCGTTGTGGGGAACTTTTGGAATGTTTTTATGTTCCTAATGTTCACGTAACACGGACGTCACGCCTGTGATGAAACTTGCCTCAACGCAACTTGTATTCAATTGCGAGGAACTGCTGCTTTTATTCACGTTGTTGACAGCTGATGCTCGCTTTCCGTGAATGTTCACACGTAAAATACGTTTCTGTGAGGATATTCTTCTGTCAGCACCTATCTTATTTGATCAAAGACACGACGGCGAATCGCATTCCTCCAATTGACTGCTGGTGCTCACTTTCCGTCAAAATGTTGACGTTCAACTTTGGACGTCAACGTGTTCACGTACTGGACGATTCAGATGACATTGGAGTCAGCAGTGCTTCTCCTGTTTTTGTTACCGGCAAACTCAAACCCAATTTTATTGCTCCAGCTGACAGTTGATGTTCACGTTTCCGTTATTGTCACGTATATCGCGTTACTGAAAATACAGCTGGATCGTAGATTGTTTTGGTGTTGTCCGTTCGAAAACTACTATGGCAACCGTCACCGCGTAAGTAACTGAGTTCTAAACTTTCTTGGACGTCTTTCAAGTTTTGAAACGTGGAGGCGATATTGAACGTTTCGAAATATTTTGAATTTTCGTTTAGAGATATTGAAGTTATCTCTGCGTCTCCTCTATTCAACACTCTTTCTCCTCGTATAACAGTAATTTTTTTCAGTCAAGCATCAGAATTTGCCGTGTTTCTTGGCCAATTATATCAGAGCATTATCTTCTCATTGGTTCTCATTTTAGGTTACCAACCGGTTACCTATTCAGGTAACCTGAAAAAGGGGATATCAATTTTTTTTATATAGAATTCACCCACTTTGTGCGTGTTTCTCGGTTTCTGCGCGATTCTGCGATGGCGCGTTTCTGATTCAATTTGTCGTTCTAAATCTGAATCCGTGTGCATCTCATCCACCATTGCCTAATTGTTTTGATCCACACTGCCCCCCCCCCCCCCCCTTTGTTGACACTCTTCTAGGGAGAGAGAGAGAGAGAGAGGGGGGGGGAGATGGGGAGAGAGAGAGATGGGAGATAGGGAGTTAGAGAAAGAGAAGAGGGAGGAGAAGAGATGGGGAGGGAGAAAGGAACTTAGGAAGAGAACGCTAGAAAGAGGACGTGATTTGAATGACCACCTTCGTTCTCTCTCACATCCGTTTTCCCTCTCTCTATTTTTTCTTCTCTCACCTCTCTCTCTTCTTATCTTCATTAGTAAGATAGTAAGAAACCTTTTAACGAAATAATTTAGTTTTTTTGGTTAGTTTGCGAGCTGACTAATAATGATGAAGCGCGCTGCGTGGTGCCTTCTCATTCATCTTGCATCGAAATGACAACCCACCCTCTCTCTTTCTCTCTCTTTATTTCTCTTCTCTCTTCATCTCCTCTCTCTTTTCCCGTTGGAAGGGTGGAATTAGAAAAGAGGAATTAGTATGCAAATAGTGCATACTGCATTGAGCCGCCACCCGTATCATTAACCTCACCCTTTTTGGTGAAATTCCGTAGTGAAATGGTGAATTAGTGTGAGCGGAACATTTTTGAACTAGAAACTTTCACATATCTGTGTTAAGAGAGAACCTTGAACAAAACTTTAATGTTCTTCTGTATATTGTTCAGACACATAAGCTACGTATTCTCATTTGATCTTTGTCTACATTATCATTATTATATTAGATTATCTTATTATATTAATATTATATCATCTTTTCTGATTAGTAAGAGTGTGGCTATGAGCGTGGGCTCGCAGCCGTGTGGCATTAAAAATTTATATCACACGGCATGCTCACACCTGCCAGGAACAGAAACTGCGCTTCAAGTCGGATAGCAATTTGTTCCACACTTAAGTTATATTCAATGTTATATTTAATTGAGACAAATACATTTTTGTCATGAAAACTTTTAAATGGTATCTGAAAATTCTATGTTCGGGGCAAGTTGAGAAACTGCGCTCAAGTTGGACAACTTGTTAGTACTTGTATACATACACGTTTGTCTCTTTACGTGAATCTTGCTCACATACGTATGCAAGATCACGTGTACCTATGTACACCATAACTACTTGTTTATCAAACTCGAATCTTACGAATATTCGGGCTCAGAAAGTCAGTTGTGTTACTTGCTTCAAAACGGTTCAGTTTCAAACGTTTACTTTGAACGCATATTTGCTGTTTCACGTAATCACGTTGTAACGTAGTACTCACATTTGCTTGCGAGAGACCCGGAAGTGCAGCTTCACGATTTTCGTTCGTCGACAAAAGATGTTATTTCGATAAATTCTAGCCAGTCAGCTTGATGAACAGTAATTTGAGGTAAGTATATTGTAGGGGAGGGGAGTCTGATCATTATAATCATCGTTGATTACGAGTCTTTATTCAGAGTGTTAGCTGTCGATCATTGTTTATGGCATTCGCTTTTTTCTCGTCTGAAATCGATTACACAAATTACACTTTAAAAAATGGAATGTGTGAAACACATGAGTGGTATTATCACTCATGAACCGTTAAAACAGGTTCCGTGATTTCATCTAAGGTACATTGAGAACTCAGAAGTGATTCCTAAAGTAGAGTTGCACTGTTTGTCTGTCTGTTTTTTCTCTTTCTCTCGGCAACCAGAATAAGTCATTCGAAATTAAAAGTCATTAAAGTAAAAGTCATTCGAAAGTAAAAGTCATTAAGTACAGAAACAGTTGAGAATCGAAAATAAAGTTGACTAAAAGTGAATTAATGACTTTTACTTTTGAATGACTTTTACTTTAATGACTTTTAATTTCGAATGACTTATTCCTGGTACCCTTTCTCTCTGTTTTTAGTGTTTTTTGTTAATGTCTTGAAGCTTTTGAAGTCTTCAGTTGTCAATAGTAAACTGATATATGGCACTAGCTGGGTACAATTGCTGCTGGCGGCGTCTCTCACCCATTGGAGTTTATCTTTGAGACCTCGAAAAAGTAGTCGATATTTCTAATTACACGCACAAAATGAAGGCGTTGTGCATTGTGCTGCTGGTTTTCGTGGCTTGCAATTGTAAAGGTAGTGGAAATCAATTTGGCACGTAAATATATATTTTTAGAACATCTCTGTTATTGATTAGTTTTCCTCCAGTGTTATCGATTTTTCCCCGTCAAAATCGGGAATCTTGTAGTTTTCTCTTGTAGTTTTGTGGCAAATTCTGCGTTTCAATACGATACTATACTACGGAATTATCGTGGTAAGAATCTGTAAAACTGGATGAGATCTTTTATCCTATCTCAATGGTTTTACGTTGAGTTGTGAAATTTGTGAAAACAAGTAACCTAACATTTTGAACATTATATTTTACATTCAGAAAAAAGTTTAGCATTTACATTCCAACTAGTCGAATTCGGCCCGTGTTTCTAGCTGCCCCCTATTGTGTTGAGCTCTATTCAACGGATTTCATTTCATTCTTTTTCTCACTGATACAATATGGTTGATGAAACAGTTTTTGCGAGATAGAGCAGCTTATATTTCGTAATGTAGGCGGAATTGGAGCAGTATTGATTTAGGTGATCTGGTTTCCGGGTGGACCAAATATTCAATAAGTTTGACCTAGCTTGAAGCATTTCGTTGAGTTTGAGCACGCGGGAAACCGCTTTTGATTAAAACAAGTAAAATTTCATTATTTTACTTGAAAATCCCCATTTTGAACCTGTTTACCAAGAGCTTGGTTTTGAGCTTTTGATTTCTGATATTCGCGAAAATTAGCATTTGAGTTCGCGGAATATCAGCCATGTTGAGGGGGATCCGAAGAAATTTGATTTCCGCCTTTTTTCGCCGCGAAATCAGTTGTCTGACCTGCTTTTGTTGCCATTTTCTAGGAAAGTTTAGTCAACAATTTGGGTTTTTGGATCCCGCTTTTGTCGAAATTTTCCGAAAATTTTGTAGTTTCGATTTATTTCGAAAATTTCAATAAGAGATAACTATTACGAAAGGGAATTGGGACTTTTCCATAAGGTTCAAATTCAACAAGATTTGTGCGTGTGTGACTACTGTTCACGTAATTTGATGTTTCACGTGACTTGACAGTTGAAATTGATTCTTTATCTCTTGCTGATGTTTGACGTGGCTTTACTGCTCAAGAGGCAAATTATCCATTTATCCTGTTACTTTTCACTTACTGTTGATTAAATTTCGCGTGACTTTGTTACGCGATATTTCATATTTTTCAGGTTTCCCCAACCCTACGTACCTCTCTCTCTTTTTTTCACATCATCCCTCCTCTCTCTCTATCTCTCGCTCTTCATCTTTACCTACTCTCATTTTTCTCTTCTCTTCTCTTCTTCTCTCAAACCTTCTTTCTTCCTATCTGTTTCATTCTCTCTCTCTCCCTCTCTCTCTCTTCTTTTCACTTTACCCTCTTTCTCTCTCCTCGAACATGTGGCTGCTCTGCAGAGACGAGACGGAGAGAGAAATAGAGATCAACGCGGCTCCATCCACATATCCCGATAGTCATCCATCGATTGCTCAATAGCCGGGGCACGTTTATCTCTCTCTCTCTCTCTCTCTTTCTCTCTTTCTCTCTTTCTCTTTAATTTTCTCTCTCTATCTATCTCCCCCTTCGTCTCTTCATTTTTCTCCTCCCTCACTTCTTTCAAATCGCATATATACCCGAGTAGTAAAGGGAAAACACGTTCAAGATTAAGTGTGTGTTTGAAATTGCAACACATATGTCTGGACAGCGAGTGGGTGACGATTAAGCTTAAACACATTGAGCAGATGTCTCTTAGTAAAAACTGTATGAGTTGTTTCTCTTCAAACTTTCACAAAGATAGTTTATTCTCATAAACTACCCATTGTGATACTTTGAACTCTCTTTTGGTGTTTAAAGATGAGTTATTGGTTGTAGCTTAATGCCTTTGAGCTTAATCGTCACCCACTCGGACAGCTTCGTCCTAGCTAGATAGGAGCGTGATTCGCGCCTATTGTACTATGATCAACGAAAAATCAGGACATTTCACATTTTCACGGCTTTTTTTGCGATTATATTCAGACCTCACACGCGTATATGTCTGGACAGCTTAGCTGGCAAGTTCAGCTCTCTTAGGCCGCATTCATACTTTTTACGTCGGCGTTTAACGCCGGCGTTAATAGTGAAGAAAATATACGTATTGATTCACGCCGGCGTTAACGCCATCAAAGTCGATACGTATCTTTTTTTTCATATTAACGCCGGCGTTGAACGCCGACGTAAAAAGTATGAATGCGCGGCCTTAGACTCTTGGCTTGAACGACACACTTTGCAACTTTTTCGGCTCAACATTTTGAATTCCCTCGTGGGCTCTTTTTGATGTGTTCCGTCTCAGAGTTCATATATCTCGCAGATATCCGAAATTGGGGGGTTCGAAAATTTATTCTCGACACTATTCTCGAGCGCTCAGGGGCATATTCTGTCGATTTTCAAAAGTTTGGTCGTTTTAGTACTGTGAAAAGGTAGCAGAACACGCCAAATATATTGGTATCGCTTTTCGAAATATTTGTGATCTACCTCTGAAGCTTTTTTGATCTACCCTTGTTTTTTTTGTGAGAAATTGGAGAGTTTGGGTAGGTAGATTCGGGCTGAAGTTTTGTCTTCTCTAAATTGCCCGCCAATAGCCGGTGTTTGCTTAGCGGTTAGGAGAAGCCATCAGGGCTAGAGATGTGATGATAGTTTGCTTCCGACAGGGTTAATATACGATACATCAATAGTTTAGTTAGTATATAATTGAATTCTATCGGAGTTTGTAGGATTAACTTATTCAGAACTGCTGTGGTTGTAGTTAGATCCCGGGGCGATTCAGGGTGAATTCTATATCTAACCCGTTTTTTAGGTAACCTAACCTTTTTTTGGTAACCCTTTTTTAGGTTACTTCGGTGGTTGGTAACCTGAAAGTAACCTAAAACCAAACACCGGTTACCTGTTTTTCTAACGCAAAATGTGGTTTTTACCGTTAGTTTTACCGGTAACCGGATTTTAATTTTAAGTTACTTCCAGGTTACATACTAAGGTAACCTAAAAAAAAGGTTACCAGAAAAGGGTAAGGTTACCTGAAAACCCGGTTAGTTGTAGAATTGGCCGCGATTCAGCCAGAACTTTGGATATGTGCCTTTTCATGACCAAACTACAACTCATATTGGTCATTCACTGCAGAAGTAGAGATCAAAATCTCTGTGTGTGTGTGTGTGCGTTTAATTATTTCATGACCAAACTACAACTTTTCCCTACAAAAGTTGATTTTTCGGTTAGGTCGCGAAAGGTTTGCAGTTCAGCTGCACAATCAACGGTGTAACGTGTTTTTTTCTTTTCAATCATGGGTTCACCCCAGCAGCTTAACAGCTGACATTTCAACACGTATCGAGGCGAATATCGCGGGGGTTATCCGACTTTTTCCTAAAGATTTTGATCTTCTGACCTCTGACTGTGACCCAAGTTATTTTTCAAATTGTTGACTTCGATGAGATTATGCTTTGATCAACTTTACACATGTTACCCTCAACTTGAAAAATATACTTCCACACACGTATAACGTGTGAACGTGAAATCTGCAAGTAAAACGAGTAGTCGCATAAAATATGTGAAACTCAGAATTTATAACCTCACTTTCCTTTCACGTTCTTTCACGTGTCACGTTTAGTTCACATGAATATTCGCGGAAACGTGAGCGTATCGCGTTTCCTCACCTTCATGTTTCACGTGATAATTTTGCATGACCAAAGTATACGTGCGGTTTTTGTATGCGTCGGCTGGCAGCATCAGCAATTGAGGCTGGCGCGCGCAATGCAAACATTCGCAGAGAAGCGAGGCGATACCGTGTGACTTTCCAGAGAAAATATGGTCTCGACTGTTCGGGCTACCAGCTGGAGGTCACGTGAAATGACGTGATGTACACGTGGCATACGCGTAATTCCACGTGGGGTCAAGCCTCGCTTGTAGTACAGTTGCTTGTGTGCAGTCGGCTTCACCGTCAATGAGACATTGCTCAACTAGTAGCTATCGGTATCGAAACTAGTAGTATTCACTTGAGTTTTTCCTAAAACCCCCAGTTACTAAATATCTTCAAAAGTCTGACAGAAGTTTTCCTACTTCAATAGCCAATGCCACTAGCATACACCGCCAAAGGCCTCACATTGGTCTCGAAATATCGCGACCCCTCTGTCTTTTTCGAGCCGCGACCCCAAAACTGCGATTTTTGCCTGTATTCTGCTTATTCACTGCCAATTATGCATAACATTCGTTAGTTTTTTAACTCGCGACCCCTATTTCTCACATGAATTTGTTCGTGACCCTCTATACCATAGGAGGCCTTCTCTGAAGTTAAAAACCGAGTTGTTTACCAAGGTTCGCCCTACCAAATTGGTAACTAGTTGATATCAAGCTGTGAAATCAAAGTTTAGCGCACAATTGTGCACCTTAAGTTGTCGGTAAAAAGTCTGATCCTTGATTTACAACTTGGATTTTTGGCAAACCTTGGTAAACAAAGGCCACTAGTTTATCTCATCCATGTTCTCCTCTTTTATCTTCGTCTTTCATAATCAGTTTAACTACTGAAAAACAAACACTGTTTGTATGAGTCATCGCTCAGTCTTATCACCGGGCCTCTTTCTTATTCGTTTTGTCGCGCAACACTTTCTAATTCTGGACCCCAATCTACATCACCTATCACAACATCTTACTGTGGTTATATTTTCATCCTAATCTCGGTTCCTTTTTATCACTCGAACTTTGTCAATTATCATCTCTCTCTCACACACACACTTTTCACCATATCTCTTTCTCTGTCTCTCGTTCAATGTTCATCAAAACTTTGTCTCATGCCGCCCTGCTCCAAGTCCCTCCACTCGTTTGTAATCATCACTCTCCTATTCATATTTCTTTTACCTCTCTCTCTTTCTCTCCCATTCTCTATCTTTCTCTCCCGTTCTCTCTCTCTCTCTCTCTCCCTCTCTCTTCCTTTATCTCTCTCATTTATTCTGTACATCACTTACCATCTTCCTTCTAGCTACTCTCCAATGATGCGCCGCTCGCGCACCATTGACCCTCCTGACGAAAAAGAGTCGCCGCGTTCGCCGCGCGACGCGGCGAACGGCGGCGGTAGCCGACGCCAGCGTTGGTCCTTCGCCCTGAAACGTCGCTGGTTCTCGTCGTCTTCGTCGCGCACGTCGCACGACTCGTCGCCCGCCAGTAGCCCCACCACCGATTTGGCCGGACCGCTGTGTATGCCCAAGAAGACTGTGCTGGCACCGACGGTTATAGGTCGAGATTTGATGATGTTTATGTTACTTTGAGGGGATTACGTGATATGATAACGTGTTTTATCACGTGCACTCAAGTTGTGTTACGTGGTTCTGTTTCGTCTGTGGAGGGGAAACCTTGGTGACGAAACTCGAAAATGTCAAACGGAGAACAGAAAAAACAAGAAGTATCGGAGTGGGTAGATTCATGACACATGGTGATTTTAGGATATACGATGAACAAGTAAAAAAGGTATCATTAGGAGTGTAGTTATATATATATATATATATATATATATATATATATATACACAGTATATTTATATGTTATATGTTTCCCCATATTTATTTGTATTTGTTTTACAGACCAGCCCTCATCTTCTACGGATCGCCCGGACGCGGCCAGCGGTAACGCGGTGGTGAAACGGAAATCATTGAGGTACGATTATGACGTAGATTGGGGGAGAGAGCGAGAGGGGGAGTGAGACTTAGAGAGAGAGATAGAAGAGAGATGGAGATAGAGAGAGAGAGGAGAGAAAGAAATATAGGGAGGAAGAGAGGGGGAAAAGATAGAGAGGAGGGGGAGCAGAGAGGGAGGGAGGAAGAGTGAGCAAGAGAGAGAGATGGGAAAAGGAAGAGGAGAGCAAGGGATGGTCAAGAAAGCTGGCGAAGAACTATTGGTGATTGTTTCCGAGTTCTAATCATTCGATACATCTATCTCGAACCCTGTCTATCTATACCCATGAGTTCGCTTGTTTGTGCTTCTCCTCCTCACTTTGCGATATATCTTCTCCAGTGTTGTGTACAATGCGATCTCGAAAAGCGGGGGTAACCATAGGAAAGAGTTTGGAATAGAGGGGGAGACATTCGTGGTTGGCTGTAGGATAGATGGGTATCGATTTTTGAAGCAACAAGATGTTCAAGACGGGTGACTGGCTCAAAACGAGGTTATTCCGTGTACTGAGGATGGGTTTATCATAATATTATGGGGTCAACTAGTATTTATTTTTCGGCTATAAGTAAGATGGGTGTAATTTTTGACCTCGGTATTGTTTTGTGTTCCTCGAGCTATAATTGATAGTTTGGTTACGGATCCACAGCCGGTACGGTTCATCATGGTGGTCGTTCATTCTATACAAATACCATCAATTCACACTTTTCTTGTTGAAAAGTTCCTACCGACTTCTTTTAATAGAAAACTCTAATTATAACCAAGTTTTGTCATTCCGAATAGTTTCACCAGCTGAAGTGAATCGATTTCTCGCCTATTTACTTAGGTGTCTTCCCCGCCGCATGGAAAGGCTGGCGCGTAATTGGCTACGTGACAGATTGACTGTTTTTGAGATTGTGGAAAACAAAGTTGTATATTGACGGTTCTGGTTGTTCTGGCCATAGGTATCGATTTTTTGTGACAGATTGACTATTTCGTGATGAAAAACAGGTTTGTAGTTTGATCTTCCGGCGCAACTACACTCTATATAAAGCTTTACTCAAGTGCATAGTCACGTGTGAAATACACAGTAACACGTGCAATGCTAACGTGCGCGTGGGATCATGTTTTACTTTGTTTTACATGTTTGGTTTTATTTTGCAAGATTCTTGGGAAAGAGTCTAGATGTCGCTCCTGAAATGGCGCTGATTGCAATAGTTGATTGTCCCGTATGAGGATGAAATGAGAGGAGGGTCTTGTTCTTCTGTGTTTGTAGTTTGATCGCACGACGGTTCATGCAGATGAAACATATACAAAGCTTCACTCAAGTGCATAGTCATGAGTAAAGTACACAGGAGCACGTTCTTAAAGTTCACGCTTAATAAGAAAGAGAAACAGGATCTCGAGAATTTCGCAAAGTATCACGTATATAGTCTAGATGTCGCACCTGAAATGGCGCTGATTGCATGTGTTTGGAATGCCGTGGGAGGATGAAAGGAGGAGAGGAGGGTGTTGCTTTTCATATTCAATGGTCACGCAATGTCGCACCTGTTCAGAATTTCGGCTCAGATATTACGTTCCGGGAAGTTTCCGACATATTCCGGATGAAAGCCGAATATTTGTACTCTTGTCATCGAGATCAAACTACAACGATCGTTTGGAGGGTGTTGTTTTCATATTCAATGGTCACGCAATGTCGCACCATGGCGGGTCTTTGTCATACACCAGTAAAGTTGTCCGAACAGTCAGAAAAATGGACTACTTTCTAGTCGAAAAGAAGAAAATCGGTCTACTTTTGGTGAAAAATCCTAAATTTTCACACGTGTTTACATCTGAAAACGGACTACTTTTTGTCCCCCAGTCAAACCTTACTGGTGTATGGTCTTCGTCCGAGATGTTCTGGTCCAGGAAGTTTTCCGGCATCATTCCGGAGACGCAGGATGGGATGAAGGTGATGCTCTACCAACTACCATACGCAGTCTGTATGAAGTTGCGGAGAACATGCTTTCATGTTCGGAATCAAGCAGGAAGTATTTCATTGCGGGCGTGCAATCTTCTTGACATGCTTCCTTCCTGACACTCAACTGTACATCTCTATGAAGGGCTGGCATATCTGTCAGCTCTTCATGCTATGAATGCACTGAGAAGCCTGGTAATCACTCGAAGAGGTCTATTATTCAGTGATGACTATTGAAAGGCGGTAGGACGAGAGAGGTGAGTCTTTCCCTTTCCCACACTCGGTTGTTGACAGATAGGTGACGATTACGGGACTAGGGGGTTGAAGTAGAAGAATTCCCACGCTTAGAGGGGGTCTCTGGCGAGCGGAAAAGCCTCATTTTGCTGGTATTCTGTCGTTGCACTGGGTTTCCGGCTCTAGTTCCAGGAGTTTCTGGCTGTATCAGTGAGAAAAGTAGGTTTCAACTAGATTGTGATAAGTTTTCGTGTGACAGTTGTGCAGAATACCTGGGTTTCCGTCTCAGGGGTAACCCAATTCTAGCGGTGTCTAGCTGCTCTGGAGAGAACGTAGGACATTTTTAAGTTTTATCAAGCTTGATAAGTCCAATTCAACCCTTTCAAGAGGAATCGGGGACTGTTTTGAGATATCAGGACATGAAACTTTGGTCGAACGTGATGTTTTACTAGATCTGGAGAGACTTAAATGTGGAAGGAAGCCAGAAAAGAAGAGAGAGAGAGCGAGAGAGAGAGAGAGAGAGGGAACGAGAGGAAGAGAGTGATGGAGAGAGACGAAGATAAATAGAGATAGAGAGAGAGAGAAATAGATAGTACGATGGAGTAGAGAAAGAGAAAGAGAGATGGAGAGAGAGTGAGATAGATATATCGTTGTTGCTATGCGAAGTTGTACTCGCTTTACCGCGTTACCATCTCGTTCATATTCTCACGCACTGACGTTTAATTGATGTGTTCTCCTAGAAAGTCTTGTTTTCTCATCATATTTCCCACGTCAGCCTAGTTTTCCCACGTGAGGACTACATTGACATAAATATTTGTCACACAATCAGTGTATTGAGTGGAATTGGGTGTGAGAAGAGAGTTGAGTCATTTTCACTCACGATCGCCGAATTCCGGCGAAATGCTTCATTATCAACTTCCGGTTTTCCGGATATGTAGACATTAGAACGTAAGGATATTTCATTGGTTACTTGTGACTTTGCCATTTCTAACTGAAAGGAAATTTTATTTTGAGTTCTAGATGCGATTTTTGAATGAGGTTCAACTAGAAACGGAAGATCACTCAAATTGTTCAAACTGCTGTTTTTATGATCTTTCTTCGTAGGTCAAAGTTCGTTCGAGGTTGTGAGTTTTTCGATGAGGTAGGTAGTGAGGCTAAGTAGACGCACAAACACCTAGTCGACCACCCATTTCAACACGCACCAGCCCGACTTTTCCACGTTTTCACAAACTGCAAAGTTGCTTGTAAATCGTTTTTCACGTTTTCACGTCAATTTGATAGTGCTGGCGTTCATTTTTTCGTTTTCACAACCTGCAAACGTGTCTGTAAATCACGTTTTTTTCACGTAATTTCGGTCGTGCTAGCTTCTCTTTTCTCGTTTGAATACGTGAAAGTTCAGAATTACGTTTGAGGTGAGGTCGATTGAACAAAAATTGATTTTTACTAATTTTTTAACTTGGAAGATCAGAAAGAGAGCTGGGGATTTTCAAAACAATATTCCGAATGATTTTTATATACAAAATTTTGTATAAGTGGGTTAGGATTTGAAAATTCGAAACTTTTGCATTAGATTTGAAAAAGAAACTTCCAAAGACATCTGTTTCGGTCTTTTCTTCTGAATTAGCTGGCAATAGCGCGAATTTGTGTGCATCTATGTGATTAAATCTGGAACACTGACGCTAAAATTATCGTGTTTCGTTGGTTCTGGAACTTTTGCGCTTTTTTGAAAGAATTATTAGAGTCTCATGGATTTGTCAATACTAAATATCTTGCACGTCGACATTTTGTGCATTTTTAAACTTTCAACTGGCTGAAAGATGGATTTCCCTGTAAAAGAATGCACAAAAACATGATGCTTCTATTAATCAAATTTATAAAAATACATGCTATATCTACTATATTCTGTGTTCATGACAATTATATCACATTTCTGAGTGTGAGTCATGCATTAAAAACGCGCCAGATATGTGTTGTATATGAGCTATCTAGCCGACTGAAAAGACGCTGCGTGAAACCACAACCCGTTTTGCTACTTGCAATTACGCGCCCACTTGGGACGAACCCCGCGTTTCTCTCAGTTTTTAGTTTGATTTCTGCGGTCATTACGTCTTTTTTGGAAAATCTAGAGGGTTTAACAGTAATTATTGATTATTGATTATTCAGTATCAATAATGATTATATAAATCTAATACAGTAAAATAAACAGCAACCCGTTTCAGAGATTTGCAAATACACACTGAACCCCTTTCGCTCTCAGTTTTTGCGTAAATTGTAGTGAATACTGATTATTGATTGTTTGCTATCAGAAAGTTAGGTAGTTGAGCGAAATCAATAATTTATTCCCTGAATTTGAGACGTGTGGTCGAAATTGATGGTTTCAGCAGGTAAATTTTAGTACAATAGTTGCACAAAAAAGACAGTAGTGTAACATAAATGTTTATATTAATTAGATCGATTTTCAATAGTTTGGAAAACAACCTCGTTCTTTTCTTCTAACCTTGTTCTTTGTACGATTTCAAGTTCGATTTTACGGCACAGCGCGAGACAGATTTCAATCAATGTCTACCTGTTGTTTTCGCCATTTTATCTGTTTTGGTACAGCCTGAAATTGACATAAATGATAATTATCGAACTATTACTTCAAATAATAGTTCTTAAGCTCTTTTGTTCTCAAGTTTTTGATAATTTCTGTCTAGATTAGGGATAGGCGAACAGGCCACTACTGTTGTGATTTTCTTCTAATTTGAAACGTATTTGGAAAATATAAAAAAATTTCAATGCTTTACTGTAATTTGTGTTTCGATACAAAATTTTCTTCGATACAAAATGTTCTTCTTCCAAAATTTGTTTTCATATTTCACGTAAATTGTCGCAATATGTCATTTCCATGATGTTATTTACGCGAAAAACTAGTTACCTCTGATAGGATCGCTTTGTATGAGGAAAACACGAGCAAAATAGTCAAAATTCTCTGAATAACAGATTTTCAAATTTTAAACGTAAAACATTCACTGATAGGCGAGAAGATTTGCCGTCGTTTTCGAAAAAAAATCAGTGAGAAAGACAACTTTCAGGCAAAATTTCGTGCTAATTGATGACTATATTCATTTTCTTCATATGATTATTATAATGCGTCTCGGCGTCTATTAACATGGTGATTTATAAACACTTTGCGGCGTCGTTTGGAGCTGGCAGCAAAAATTCGCACAGCTGACAGCCACACTCTGGTGAGATCTCGACACCTTTGTAGCTGTTTTGCAAGATTTGAAGGTGGTGTGGCGGGTCCAAATTGAGTGTTGCACCTTTTTTACTTAATGTTTGCTATAGAACACAGTTTACATGTTTACAACCAATATTCCACTCACTCAAACGACTGAATCAAACAAAATTCGTATCGAAGTTCCTGCCAGACCACCTTCACTGGCGCCGGCGCTCAAAACATGATTATTGATTTTGCAAGCTGTGATTTGAGTGTTGACGTGACCGTATCTCTGGTTCAACCATTGTATCTATTCTATTCTATAGTAAACTATCTTTGTTGAAACTTCTTGACTGTCAACTTTGGCCTTGTATTTTCGCATCTATCTCTATATTGACTTCCGTTTTCAAGTTTGATCGCGATAGTGGTACCCTGGTACCGAATAAAGAAGACGGTTACCTAGCCAGCAGCATGCCATGTTCCAACGTATTGCCCAAGTGCAAGTCGAGGGTTCGGAAGTTGAGGTATTTTTCGGGGACTACGACCAACATAGATATGTTACTCTGAAATGACGGGTTTCTACAGACAAATGTAAGTATAGTCTGTTTCACGAAACAATAGCCCTCTACAGTAAAATTATAAAACTTTTAAGTGAATTTATCATATCTTGTAGGTTTTGTACATAGTTTAAACTTTGGGATTTCGTTTTCCACTTTGGGTACTACAAGCATACAACACAGTAAAACTTAAATTCTGTTTGTTGACTAGATAAATGCGATTGAATTTCTGAAAGATTACTGTAGAAAGTCATCGATTGGTGAAACGAACTATATTACGTAGATTTTTATAGCAATCTCTCGATATAATCAATGGTTAGTACACTAGAAGTAAATTGAATAGTCACGTTAAGTTAGCATTCTAATGAGGAATCGTTCCCTTTGTAATTACACGTTTTGAGTTCTGCTGTGTCTGACATGTTTCACGTGACTGTTCAATTGACTAACAGTATACAGCTAGTATGTATCACGTGATGATCACGTGAAACAGATCTTCACGTGATTGTTTCATGTGCCTAAGATGTACCTGGCTTCTAATCTTTAAAGTTATCCCCCCTCATTAGACGAATTGTGAATTAGTCTCGCGATTTTGTCCGATTATGCAGACATGATTGGCAGTAGGCGGGTATTGCCTTTCAGCTTTGTGGTCCCTTCCATCTTGGTTTTCTTCCCCCGTATTTGCTCAACATATTAGTTTCCGAACAAGATGGGCGGGGCCGGTTTGAATTTGGTTTGTTATTGATTACCGGCGGGTTTTGAAGACGGGGAGAGAGAGGAAAAGAAAGAGAGAGATAGAGGGAGACAGAGAGAGAGAGAGAGGAAGAGAGAGAGAAACTAGACGAGATAGAGGGGAGATAACAGCGGGGAGAGAGAAAGAGAGAGAGAGAGTGGATTGGAGTGAGAGAGAGAGGGAGTAAATGGGAGTGAGAGAGATAGAGAGAGAGAACCTCCAATTTTCTCCAAAGTATTGCCCATTGTGGATAGTTTGGGTGCGCCCAAACTGAGAAGTCGTTTCCGAAGTCCATTTCCTCCTTTTTCGAGAGATAATGACCGGTTAGCGGTAGTTGTCTAGGTATTGCCACCCACTTCGCACGGCTGATATTGGTATTAAAGGGAGGAGTTCCACTTACTTTGGTTTTCGTCGCGGATCGCGGTACCACGTTAATGATAGATATCGGTTGTTGCGCTTGCCTTTAGCGACTAAGGACTAAGCGATTGATAATAATCATGGTTTTCACATACCCGTCTCCCCAGCGAAGCTCGAAGTAGGAACCTAGTTTAAGTACATGTCATACTTTACGATACTGGATCCAGTAGTTGTAGAAACACCTCGTATGATATAGTGTATCGATCTAGCTCCTGTCGTTTGCGGAAAATGATCTTTTTTGCGATTCACTGCGCTCATTTGTTTTAGCGAGAAAGATTTTTGAACCGTACTACTGAATGGTTTTTTCTTCAATTTGTGGTGTATAATTTCGCAGGACAGTCTGGTGAACAATCTGTGCTTGTTTTGAATCTCGAAGAGGATGTTAGTAGTGGTTAGTATGTTGTTTTCGAGCAGGCTATTATCTATGTCATGATCATGGATGAAAATAAGCTATTGGATGTGAACACTTGGGCATTGGTCTTTTCACGTAACATATAGTTAGGTTAGGTGTTTTATGTTTTGAAGTATGTGTTTGGTGAAAGTTTATTGGGACTGCTTAATAGAACTTTGTTGTAGTATGTAGTTTAATTCATATTTTTTTTAATTCCGACTTGAATGCATTGTGATCAAACACTATAGCCTTTTCCATTCCTACTGAGACTCCTACAGTAGAATTTCGAAACTTCCAAGCCGTTTTCCTCACTCACTTGTCATCGGAAAGGTGGAGGATTTTTGCACCTTATTCTCGTACGCAGGGACATTGAATATACGAAAGCATTTTCCATAAACTTAATTTTCAGCTTCACAACGGCCTTCGGAAAGTGTGTAAGGTTACTGTAGGAGTCTCAGTAGGAATGGTGTGAACTATACAAACGCAGCGCGCCTCTTATAACGAATAATTATGAGTTTGGCTTTGATTCTCTCTCTCTCTTGTTTTTCATTGGAACGGCACAATAACAAAAAGCCTGCAGCCGCGGCCAGGTGAATAATGCAGCACTGGCGCTTTTTTGATAGTTTTTTCTTCGCTGTCTCTCTATTTTTCTATAGGCCTCTCTCTCCCCGCTTGTTCTCTTCCTTTTCCTCATTAGCCCTCTCTCTACCTTTCTCTCTTTCTATCTCCCTCTCCTTCTCTCGCCCTAACTCTCTCTCTCACTCTCTCTCTATCTCTATTTATCTTCGTCTCACTCCATCACTATCTCCCTCTCGTTCACTCTCTTCTCCTCTATCTATCTATCTCTCGTTCTATCTCCCTCTCCCCCCTCTCTCTCTCTCTCCCTCTCTCTCTCTCTCTCTCTATCTCTATTTATCTTCGTCTCTCTCCATCACTATCTCCCTCTCGTTCACTCTCTTCTCCTCTATCTATCTATCTATCTCTCGTTCTATCTCCCTCTCCCCCCCCTCTCTCTCTCTCTCCCTCTCTCTCTCTCTCTCTCTCTATCTCTATTTATCTTCGTCTCTCTCCATCACTATCTCCCTCTCGTTCACTCTCTTCTCCTCTCTCTATCTATCTCTCTCTCCCTCTCTCCCTCTCTCTCTCTCTCTCTCTCTCTCTCTCTCTCTCTCTCTCTCTCTCTCTCTCTCTCTTCTTTTCCGGCTTCCCTCCCCATTTAAGTCTCTCCAGATCTAACTTTCCTTCTTTGCCTGCCCGGCGCCTATCCTAATCCGACTTGAACGAAAAAGCCGAGAGAGCCTTCCATAGTGCATGATGTCACGTCATTTTGGCTACCTATAGGGAATGACTTAGTTTTTTCGTAGTTTGATCTCGAGAAGCAACGGGATCAAACTACAATCACAGCTAAATAGAGTATGATATACCGTATAGGCTTTGCATTCTCGGAGCGCGCTCTGTTAAAGAAGGACGATTATGTGGTCCAATCGCAACGCTTCAGTCCTTTAAACCGCAATATATTTTTCAATTGCAGTTTAAAGGACCGATGTCACGGGATTGGTCCACATAATCGTCCTTCTTTAATTACAAATTCGCGTTTGGTCGAAACTGTATTGCAACAAAGATACAGTGTGCCCCGAAGAGACGTCAGACGACGAGAGGGAAAATCAATATATACGACAGCCACGCTGTATAAACAGTAATTTACTGTTTTGCAACGACGCTTGTTCTGAGTTGGAAGCTTGCATTGGGAATTGTTGGTGGTTGAGTAGTTGCTCGGATCAACTTTGTGGTTTCCAACCTAATCTAACCTTTTTATTAAGAATGTTTTAATTCCTAACTTCATTTGCGTGTGTGGAATTGTGAATTTCTCGTGTTTCTAACAATTAGGCTCCGGGGTTTAAAGAGGCTTCTCTGAGGACCCTTTTAGTTTTGGGAGTGGGTTGGAGTGAGTGGGAGTAGGAGATGAGAGTACGTTGAGATAACTACAGGAGAGAGAGAGAGGGAGAGAGAGAAAGAGAGAGAAAAGTAGATGGAGAGAGAGAGAGAGGGGTGGAGGGAAATAGAGAGAGGCGGAGTATGAGATCTTTGGGAGTTTGTCAGCTTAACTTGAGTGAATGAGCGGAATCACGTGTACGTGATCCCCACGTGGTGTTTCCATCTCTGCGTCTCTTTCAAGCACATGATCTTTCGCTGCTCTCTAACCAGTCCAACTAATCGACGTAGATGTGATGTTGACTATGCAAAATACTCGACGAACCCCGTCTTTGGGAGTTTGTCAGCTCTCAACTTGAGTGAGTGAGCATTTTGAAGATGACACACACAGAGAGAGGAGGGGGAGAACTGATTAGTACCGGCTAGTTGCCATGAGCTAGACGCCAACGAAATAGCACGCGAGTAGCGGAGGGCGCAGACACGCGCCGGAAGCCGCTGATCAATATGCTGGCGCGCCAGCGCTGTGGCAGCTCGCCTTAATAGGGTGGTTGGCCCAACGAACCTGTGAGAGAGAGAGAGAAAGAAGGTTAGAGAGAGAGAGAGAGTTAGAGAAAGAGAGAGAGTGGAAAAGTTTCGGAAGAGTTTGTAGTTTGTAGTCTGGATACAAAAAGTGCGCGCGAGATGAGCAGGTGCCCGCGGGGTGAAGATTCTCTTCAGCCGCGGTCTGCGTCTCCGCGTTCCGCACGCTCTCTCGCCGGCTGTCTGCCCCTCTGGCTCGGTAATTCGACTGAGCAGAGAGGAGGTGGTGCCAAATAGATTGAGAGACCCCCGTGTGTCTCTCTCGATCGGCTCTTTTCCGCCCTATCTATATAGTCGTTTTCGTTTCCACGTGGACTCCTACAGTAAGACAGTTGAATTTTGTGAGGACTGTTTTTCAAGCATTCTACGGCGTTTTCATGGTATAAAAATGGTGCTAAATGATTTAAAATAGTTGCGAAAATGAAGTAAAACGTCAGTTCGCAAATTTCAACTTCTCACTGTGAGAGTTGACAGATGAATGAGAGTGTGTGTGTGTTGAGAGAGAGATAGAGAGACAGAGATAGAAAGAGAGACAGAGAGAGAGAGAGACAGATATGGAAAGAGAGACAGAGAGAGGTACTGTAAGAGTCGACATGAAAGTGACACAGTATCTATCCTTGTCATCTCTACCCCCATTTCAGGCGTATCTTTGCCAACTCGGGCAAGCAGCAGCAGCAGGAGGCGCCGGCATCTAGCCAGCAACCCAGTCAGGTGGGGGATAGTCTTTTTTATTTTAGTGTGTAGTACAGTATCCAGTAGAATTGAGTGGGAGTGTAGTTCATTTCATTTCAATGTATTTTTAACTACCCACTACCATTACCGGAAGAGTTCGTTCCACCCATAATGTAACCCCTTTCGATTAGCTGTTTTTCAACAATTTCACATACTTTATGTGAGTATAGTTCGTTTCACCAATCGATGACTTCCTACAGTAATCTTTCAAAAATTCAAACGCATTTATCTAATCAACAAACATAATTTTAGATTCACTATTTTCTATGCTTGTAGTACCCAAAGTGGAAAACGAAATCACAAAGTTTAAACTATGTACAACACCTACAAGATACATTCACCTAAAAATTTTATAATCTTACTGTAGAGGGCTATTGTTTCGTGAAACAGACTATAATTTTACTTGTGTGTGAGTAATTTTTGATCGGGTATAAACCAGATAGCATAGTTTGCAAACTTTCCGAAATCTGTTACTAAGTATCCCTGGGCATTTCAGCATCATACTGTAAAGAGCTGTAGGAATATACTATGAACATGTTTCTTTGAAGCCGCTGTCGTTTTTATGGAGTTAGAATTGGTTTAATCAGGTTTTTGCAAAGTTTTGGAAAGTTTTGATTAGGTTTTAATATTGAAACATCATGCACGGAACGTTTTGTAGATAACGGAACTACTCGATATGAACTTTGATTTTCCCATAGCTTTTTCACAAGTTATACTTTATGACCAATTTGATCCTGATGTTTATAAGACCTAGTATCTAATAGTAATTATGTGGGATATTCGTTGAATAGTTTTCGGAATTCATATAATTGGTCTAGTTATTTCTTGAAGCTGTTCATTGGGTAGTTCAATCTTCATTCGTTTCAATCAGCGTTGTGCCCGTAGTTTGCAAGAACCATACTTCAAACTTATCTTTCACTTCACCCCTCCTTTTCAATTTTCTATTAATAATGATTAGAAAGAGTATCGATCGCTCGCTGTAAAGTTTAAAAATTATTCCGTTCATTTTTGTCAACAGTTTTTGCTCACTTGTTTTGCTCTAATCTCGAACTATTTGAAGTGTGAGTGTCGTGTCTCACCTCATTTGAATTGCGACCACCGTTTGCTAGTTGAGAACCAGTTTCGCTCCGTTTTGTACAATGAAAAGTTTGTCCGACTAGCGCTGGAGACTCATTTATTCCAATGCATACATCGTCTGTTTAAAGTTGCCCGAATAGCAGCAAAAGTTGGGAAAATTGTATTTTTGTGCGTAATTAGTTTTTTTTAAACCCAATTATGTACTTCCACGTATTTAAATGGGAAACAGGTTTATTTGGCAGAGTAGTCACACCTTACTGATATGCGTACATCGTCTATTTTTCGAAACTGGGCCTCTTAGTTCGATAGTTGTGAAAAACCACGTTTTACGTGAAATTTTTTTAATCAAAAATTGAGTGTATTATAGTTCGTTTCACCAACCGATGTCCTTCTACAGTAATCCGTCACATATTTAGAAGGTTTTTCTCTAATGAATAAATCGTTATTTTGGTTTCAAACTTTCAGAGTTTGTAGTAGAATAGATAGAAAACACAACAGCGAAAATTGAGGTCATTCCAAAAAAATCAAACTACGAAACGTTGATCTAGAAGTTCGCAAAGATTACTGTAGAGGGTTATAAGTGAGTGGAACAGACTATATACTTTTTTCTCATTTCATCACTCTTTGCTACTATTTATGTTATTCGAGTGTTACATGATCTACGATCTATCTAAAAATCTATCTAGGATACGTTTTCCACATCTTTTTCGAAGTTTTAATTCAAAAAAATGTATGTTAAGTTTTTCTTCACTTTCCCTGCTCCGAATAGAATAATCAGTTTTCGCTTTTAGGCGAATTTCCAAAGCAAAGCCTATTATTGTCGAATTGAAAGGGCCCTAAAAACACGTAAACACTAAACTGACAGCCAAAAACATGAAGATTTGGATTGAAGAAGACGTAAACAAGTTTTAAGTGCTTAAAAAATATACAATTGGATTTTTTTGTGTTTTAGTTGTAAGTTTTACAAGTTTCAAGTGCTTGTGTATTGCGAAGCGTAAATTATTTCGAAAACAAGTGGAAATTGGTATGATTAGGTTGATGTGCTCAGTAAGAGATGTACTCACCCAACCCTCTGAGAAAACCCAAAACCGTCTTGAATCAGGGTCGAAACGGTTTTGAGTACATCCTAATCATACCACCATCCAAAAGTCCTAGTGACACAATTATATTTCGTTCAAATAAAATAACCTAATTTTCAAAGTGGTTGTAGTTTGTACTATTTCAAAGTCTGCAACAAGCAGTGATTTTGCTACTTAACAGGTGGCGAATTAAAATTGAACTTTACTCTCAATCACTAAAACGTTTTCATTAATATGGAATTAGAAAACACTGTACACTCAGTTGCATTTAGTGTGTAATAATCATGAAAGTTAATCAGTAAATCGAATTCAATTCCTATAAAATCACGTCAAATCGCATCACATTTATCAACGTGGGAGGTCACGTGTTAAATCGCGAATTCTTATTCTAAAGGCTAAAATTACTCTGAACTATTTGGTTATTCCGAATGGCTCAATTAAGGCTCAAGGTAAAGGTTAAGATTCGAGGTTTTTGTAAATAGTTTTTCAAGGTGATAAAGGTTGAAATTCATTGTGAAATTGTAATTATGTTTTTCAGGAACCAGCCGCTTGTAACGTGCTTTCCGGTTGCTCGACAGCGGGTGGCAGCAGTGCACAGACAGAGGTTAGTTTTCAAAAGTTTTTTTTTGCCGTTTTACAGTTTACAGAGTTACAAACTTTACAAAGTTCTCGCGTTTTAGTTCTATCAAGCAACATATGTTTTCAAAAACTTTACTACAAGTTCCAAGACTATGAGTATCTTGAATAACACACTTTCAAAGAGCGTTAATAAATTAGAATGGCTAAATAATGAAAAAGCTTGTTTTCGGTCTTTTTTATAATTTCTATTCTCTACACTTTATTATCTATTCTTTATTCTTCATTCTCTTCTCTTTACCATTCTTCACTTTATTATCTATTCTTTATTCTTCATTCTCTTCTCTTTACCATTCTTTCTTTTCTCTTTTTCTTATTTTGCTCTCTGCCCTTTTCATTGAAAGACGGACGCCGCGTAGTTAAATTGGCAATTTCTTGAGCGAATTTGAGAGCGAGGGAAGGCCCGGGCACAAAGGCAGATCTTGTGCTTTGATTGCGTTTTGTGATAGGAAAAGATACAAATAAACAGAAATAAGTTAACTAAAACAAAGTCAATTTAGATAAAAGTTATTATGTTAATTAATATAGTTCTTGGGCCAGTTTAATAAATAAGAAAAGAGCAGATGTTGAGCTTTGCTTGCATTTTGTCACTGGAAAAGATACCAGAGTGCGTATGCTAGAAGATCCGGCCACCTTCATCCCATCTTGCGTTTCTCGCTCTGCCTCACTATCTCTCGTCTCTCATATCCCGGCGGCATGTGAGAGCAGAGAAATAGCGTATGATTGAGGAGACGCAGGATTGGATGAGGGTGGCGGGATCTTCTAGCACACGTACTCAGGAGTGACGTGGAACGTGGAATTATTGTGTGCTTCTCAACTACTATGCCATGTTCTTTTACTAATTTGAAGTTCAGTCTCAGCAGACTTGAACGGCTTTGTTGTCAACATAATTTTTTTGGAAATTAGGTGTTTGGTCTGGGTGAAGATACTACAAAACTAGATTTTCACCAGTAAATGTGACATTTTTGGGACTGGCTCAGTTCAAACTCTTGATTTTGAAGAAAAACGGGTGATTCAACTTTCAATCCAACAAAGTCACCCTAAGTTTGAATCTCAGCAGACTTAAACGGCTTTGAAGCGATAATGTTCAGTAGAATGTTATGTTAATGGTCTTACAGGAATGTTTAAGAACATGATAACTGATTACCGTGTCTTCTACATACGTCGATCATAGGTAAAAAGGGGCCCAACCGAGCTCTTCAAAAGTGAAGTTAGTCTCAGAGCGCTCTTGTTGCAAAAGTGAGGGGGGGGGGGGGGGGGGTAGCATCCATAGGCTGGTCTGAGAATTGCCCTGTCAAAAAGTGTGTCAAAAAGTGAAGGTAGTTCCATCTCAGGATGGCACCTTTTTACCTATGACGTCGATAATGCTAATGTGTAACTGCTCTGCAAAATGTAACCCGCTTTAGTTTATAGTTTGACTCTGAAATTGGCCTAATCATTAGAGTAAGCGAGAAAGTAGCCCTATTGCCCTATTCAGAAGTTGATCTAGCTCAGGGTAAATTGCGAAAAGTTCTCCTTTAGAGAAAAATCTGCGTTCAACAGTCACGTTGAAACAGATAAAACTAGCATTATAAACAAAAAAGTAAGGTTTGATAAATCTTGATGCATAATTTCTAACTGAGTGATGCTTAAGATATGCGCATATCAAAATTTATATTTTTCGGTTTTACCATTATGTCAATGTCAGCCAAAGTTTACAATAGTCTCGTCTCCATATTTGAGCAGCTGAGTTTTGGGACACCGCCAACGCTTCCATCGTGCATTATCGATTTTGTTCTCCTTTAACACTAAATTATTACAACGTTAATTTGTAACTGTTCTTCACAAATACGTTGTTTCATAGTCAACTTTCAATCATGATTATGTCTCAGTAAAAAAATAGACCATTTTTGTTAAAAAATTTTTTAGACTTTTCGCAATGTAACCAAAGCATATTTTGGAAAAGGAAAATATTTTTTGATATCGAGATAAAAAAAAGCATGATTTATGGTTGGTGTTCTGCGTCAGTAGTCTCTAATAGTTTGCTATCGTGACACTAGGTAGTTTATGTTTGTCAATAGTAGAAAGCTTGACATGTTCATGGGGCTAGTCAAAGTGTTCTTAGAATAGTTTTCTCTTTCTTTCTTTCTCTCTCTTTATCCTTCTCTCTCTCTATCTTCCTCTCCATCTCTCTACCCCCTCTCTCGTTTTCGCTTCCCTGTTCCTCTTTAGTGAATATACAGATAACACGATGCAATCTGAATAATTCTTGAAATCGATCCCCGATTTTCAATTTGATTTTTTGGGATCCCACGGGAATGCAAAGGGAAAACTGACGATTTAAAATCTTGGATCTCAGAAAAATGATGATTGAAAATCTGGGATCGATTTTGAGAATCATTCAGATTGCAGCGTCTTTGTTCACATTGTATATTATAAAATGTTTACAAATCTGATTCTTCCGATCATATAGCTTATTCAGAGTTTAGCATCATATGTGGGATAGTTCTGGTTAGGGGTCTAAAGAGTTAATGATCCCTCCCGCTGAAAAATACGAAAAGTTATAGGTCCCTCTCTAATTCAGTGGCACGAAATCACGAAAATGGGTAATTTGTTGAATAGTTATAGGTCCCCTCTCGCCCAGTCTGTTAAATAGTCATGGGTCCCCCGGTCAGCGGACCGTGGAATCCCACATATGTTTAGTATGTTGTGATCAAACTACATACCCAGCCGGGTGAAATTCTTTCTGTCTTCTTTTCGTAGAGCGATCTCTGATGTCATGCTAAGCCATCGATACCTAGTACTAATTTGGTTTTGCACTAATGTTTTTCTGTTCTGAGTTTCTCAGAATAGAAAATGTGCCATCATTATATAATAAGGAGTCTATTAGACCCAATATTGATTTTAAAAGTGGTAAATTGGCATATTTGCAATAACAAATAGATAGAAAAGTTCGAAGTTTATCACCTTCTTTAGTTTGGTCTCTTTTTACGCGTTCTTATGTATTTGACATGAAGTGTAGAAATTTTAAAGTCACAACAAAAAACGTAGAAATTTATAAATGAAGCACGAAAATGTATCATTTTCTTGGTTTTATCTGTTTTACAGGTTCCCATGAATCAAAAGCAATGTAAATGTGTGGAATTGTATCCAGTTTCAATCGTTTTGTAGTTTGATCTCTCTGTTGCAGGTTCCCGTGATTGTGAGTCCTGCCGCAGCCGCCGGCGATAGTGTTGTCGACGAAGAACCGCTAGAAGGTACGGTAACTACAGTTTCTGCTGTGTATGATGTTCAACCGATCTTTGCGATTAACCCATGGTGGAAATTCGAACGTGCAAAGTATAGTTATTGATTGAGTGTGTGAAGGTACGGAAATTTCGGTTTCTGTTGTGTAAGGGATAGAGCAACGACATGTTAGGGTTAACCAGTTTATAAATGTTTGCAATTTTTGCTGCGAAATTTCCGATTTGACACGTTAGAAGGTGTTGTTATGCAATGGTGTTATGCACAGTAAAAACAGGTTCTGACGTCATTTCATTCACAATTTGTTCACTAAAGTTCAAATCCGAATTGGTTGCCACTCATGGTCGAAACGGAAAATTGGATTGATATTTTCCAGGGTTATACAGAAATCAGCATAGTTATCGTTATCACCATGGCATCAACTATGGAAATTTGAGAAGAAAAGACTAGTGATTCATATTAAGTTTTCGGTTATTGATTTTCTTTTCCTTCAGGACTGCCACCCCCAATGGAGGAGCTGTCGTTGAACAATTCCTCTTCTCACACGGTCAGTTTCATATAGAGTCAACGTGGAGTTCACGTTAAAGTTGAGTGAAGTTCACGTAAAACGTGAAAAGGTGGTCTTCTACTCGAAAACATTTTGGGGACATTCTATAGTTCCGTGTTGCCGAAGGGAATTGAGCTTTAAAGTTTGTAACATTTCAATTTATCTGAATTACTGAATCATCAATTCTAAGACAAGTTTTTAACACATTTTGATTCATTCAATTTGTTAATTTGATGACTAATCAGCTGATAATTGTCAACTGTTCTATTTTTTTTTTGATTATGTAGTTATCCGCTCAAGTTTTCCAAAGTTCCCTAGAGTAATATTCAATATATGTGTGCGCTATACTGGGTAGAAGATGCGCAATTATTACTAGCAAAAAGTTGTGGATAATAGTTGTTTTGTGTGTGAGTCATCTTGTAAATGAGAATTAAAGCTATTATTTAATATAGTTACACGGTAGAAAACATTGTTTTGATACACGTTTACGGGTTAGAAGGTCAGTTTAAGTGTTTGTATCATAACTGGATGGCATACCAAATTTCCATGATTATATTTTGAATGTAACTTTCAAGACCGAAAAGGGATTGGGATCAATTTTTTTTCGTTTTGACACGGCTAAAGCTAGTTGTACAGTTTCACGACCCGTGAAAACAAGTTTTTTGTAAAAGTTTTATCTGAGCTTTTCATGGTTTAAAGTTACTATGGTCTACATTTAGTTAATTGTTCTGGAAATATGTCTCCCGCAGGCTAATAGCTAATAGATTCGCCGATTATGTTGCCAGGCAAAGCAAGAGGATGAAACACTTCATTTTCAGATATTAGCACAAAATTGTGGTTTTTCGCTAGATTATTATTTTTATAGGAAATGTTTTTTCATCATTTTCACGTAAAACACGTACATAAATTAGGAATCCTGTTCTTTAGTCATTTCACACTTATTCTTTTCCTTTTCAGCAAGGCTTGCCAGTTTTGTTTTAAAATAGGTTTTATTGTTTTCCAAAATATAAAACCTTGTCAGTTTTGTTTCAAGAGATGAAACTATTTCCCAAAAAATCAATAACCCAGATAATTTCCGCATTGTTTTTCATGGAAAAGGCGCCAGCGGCCTGGTGAGAATTCCCACGAGTTGTTAGCCTCAATTATATTAATTGGCGCCGAGCACATCTCTCTCACTCACACGTGTTTATTACCCATGAGAGCTAATTAGTTGGTAACTAGACCTCCTACGCTGACTTGAGGAACTAACGCCGTGCCTTTAAGGTCTTTAGGATGTATTTCGCCCAACCCCGTGGTGCTTGTAGTTTGATCCCATTTATTTGAGAGATCGAAATTAGCAACTTATTACATGTGTCGAGATCAAACTACTACACATTGGTGATTGTTGTAGTTTACATATGTCTATAAGTAAAACTTTCGATGTGTAGATGACGTCTTCATTCAGAAGTCATCACAAAGTTCCATGACTTTACAAGCTCTGTACGACCATCCACACTCTAAAAAAATGGCGAAAAAGGAACTTATCGAAAACTAGGTAATACGTTTGCCAATTTTCGGAAACAATCGAAAATCAGCCTAGTTTTTCATTCAAACTTTGAACCTCCGGGAACCCCTGTCTTTTATCCAAAAGGGCCTTTTAAAAGTCGTTTAGTTACCATAGCGAATAGTTATGAGGGATAATAGTATAGTATATATAGAGGGGGGGGGGGTTATACTATAAGGTCAGGGGGGGGGAGTAATAGTATAAGGTTAGTTTGTGTCCCGTCATCCCAAAAAAGAGGCTGGCTGCTCGGGCTTTCGCCCCTCCCCTCCCCTCCCAATGAGATTTGGACTTATTCATTTATACGCGCCCGCGGCAAGGCTAGTCTTCTTTCTATTGCTATTCCCCCTTCCTCTTTGAGAAAGAACTTTTTCGACTGGACCTGCGCAGATGACCATATTGACAATGGTAATAATAATAATAATAATAATAATAATAATAATAATCTTTTATGGCAGTTACTTCTGTCGTGTATTGTTTTGGGGACCACGTTTTTAGTTTTGGCAATGGTACCTGCTATTTGTTACGGGTGGCAGCAGGTTTTCTGTTTTTACAATGGTACTGGGTCTTCGGTTTTGGCGGTATTACCTCTTCCTTGTTTTCATGATGAAAAATGATACAAGTTTTTAATATTGACAATGGCACCTTGGTTTATGCTTGTAAATATTCACAATAGTGTTTACCTGGTATGGTCGTCGCCAACGGAAAGGCGGGAGGATACTGTATATCTCACATTCCGCTGTGTACGCGCACGTGTCTTCGATTCCAAAGCTTTCCGGTCCTGTAGTCTAATAGCACAGTGGTTAGCTCCCTACTACGAAACTTTTGCTCGCAGGTTCGATTCCGGCCAGACAGGAATTTATAAATTTGTCACTCACTATACCTGATTTTCAATCATTAGAGCACTAGTTTTCAATGTGTCAAATATGTAAAACTGTTAATCTGCATAGGAAATCTGGGACTACTGGTAAACTCGTAGTAAACTAGTAGTAGTAGTAAAGGAGGAGTACTCTCGTGGTAGAGTAGGGGTATCCTGGTAGAAAACTAGTAGTAAATACGGACGTCAAATTAAAAAATGCATTTTGGCAGTCTGAAACTAGTCTTTTTACGATACATTATCTCCACAGAATTTGAATCACAGTGATTTGTAGGCATTTTGAGCACGTAGACAGTTAGTAGTAACTTACTCGTAGGCTAGTAGTAACCTACTCGTAGGCTAGTAGAAACCTGTAGTACGCTAACTAGGCAGGAAAGTGCTGAACATTCATAATATGGGAAAATTTCTATCGAATTAGTGCTACTGTAGAACGGGCTTAAGTATAAGGCTTTTTGTTAGGGCTCGTGGCGCATTCACGTTATTCCATAGTGAGCGCTGAACAGTGAAGCGCGCCTGTAATCGTATACGATTGTGGCGCGCCTTCATTCATCAGCAGCGTGGCGCAGTGGTTAGTGCCTCGCTTCAGAAGCAAGAGCTCGAGAGTTCGAGTCCCGGATGGTGCAAAACATAGTAAACAGCAGAGTAGTGCAATAGAGGGTAACATACCTACTTATAGAAGATATAGATCCTAAAAAATATCATTTTTTTATTTTTATTTTATTTTCAAAATTGACTTTTACCACAGATAAACTAGTAGCTGACTACCATCTCACTAGTAGTTAGGTAGGAGTAGAACTATAGTTTAACTCCTCCCCTACGCCTACATTACTACAAGAAAACTAGTAGTTTTCTAGTAGTAGAATAGGGGTGTGGTAGGAGTTCACTAGTAGTTTACTTGTCGTTATAGAATCACTGTGTGTATGGAACTGTGAGGTAAGTTCGGGGTGTTACGTTGATAAGGATTCTCCAGTGGCTAGCTTCGTTCACTTGATCAGTGTCAATCTATGAATGTGAAATTCATTTTTCAAACTATCAGAGAATAACTTTTTTTGTGTTTGTGTTTGTTGGAACGGAAGTAGCACAAAGGCGGCTTCTAGTTAGATCTAGTTAACAATCCAAAAGTTTGCCCTCCCCCACTAACTAACAACCCTCTAGTTATAGTTCACACCATTCCTACTGAGACTCCTACAGTAACCTTACAAACTTTCCGAAAACTGTTGTGAAGCTGAAAATGGAGTTCATGGAAAATGCTCTCGTATATTCACTCTACCTGAGAGACGATTGAAAGTAAGCGAGAAAAACGGCTTGGAAGTTTCGAAATCTTACTGTAGGAGTCTCAGTAGGAATGAAAAGGACTATAGTTTAACTCCCAGTAGTTAGTTAACTCTCCCCACTAACTAACAACTCCCTATTTCACTCTCCACCCCCTAGTTAGTTAGTTGAACCCCCTCCCCCCCCCCCCCACAGTTGACTCCTACATCTCTAGTTAGTTAAAGTTAACTACCCCACCAGCTAACAACCACTATTTAACTCCCCCATCGCCCGAGGGTGGGCCTGATGAGCTACTTTTTGTGTTGACATCATCCTAAATGATGCAAATGATGGTTAGTCTGAGACAAAGTAGAGAATGACGCCATGTTTCGGGGAAAACACGTTTTTGCAATTTATCAAGTTAACACGAGATTTCTTTCCGAACTTTCTAGTTTCTCTGAACAGTATTCAAATGATGTAAATGATTAGGTGAAAAAAATTAAGGCAAGTACGAAAAATGCGTCATATTGTGGAAAAATTGAGATTTGCCCTGAACTTCATTAGATTAGTTTGAGAATGTTGTGTGTGGGTGGCTCGTGGCGCTTCGAAATTTGCATTCTTCGTTCCATTGACGAATAAGGCGCTCAAAAAGTGGTATTAAGGTTTCATTCTTTCTCTTCTTTTTGGTTCGAGTCATTTTTCACGTGAAATCAGTCCCCTTGTTCAAACTGGGTTTCTGGTAGCTTGTACACGTTCTACACACGTACACACTTTTTTTCAAACCACAACTCAAGTTTCCTATTTGTTCACTTTGGAACTCTGTTTAGCGCGCTGTTCACGCATTAATGTGCGCCTAGATGGTCGTAGGCATGGCGTCATTATGATGGCTCGTTGGAAAATATTCAGAATAGTAGTGAAGACAAATTGAGAATAAAAGTGTTGAATGTACAGTGTTTTCGTTTAGTGGTGACGATTAAGCTTAAACAAATTGAGCGGATGTCTCTTATTGAAAACTGTATGAGTGATTTTTCTCCAAACTTTTCACAAATATAGTTTATTCTTGTAAACTACCCACTGTGACACTTTGAACTTCCTGATGATGTTAAAACTTGAGTTATAGGCCTTTGAGCTTAATCGTCAACCACTCTTTAATAGTGTTTGTAAGTACTGTTTTCTAGGAGTTTCTCCTCCAAAAAAATGAATTACTGCACACTAGTGTCAAAAGTTTTAACTTGACCGATTTAAGCAATTAAAAGTTACCCGAAGAAGTTTGGAGAGTTTTAGAATATTTTTTTATGATTTTCTTACTTTTCAGAATGAGAACAACGGCGAGTGTGGCGGTGACGTTGCAGTGAGAGATTCGATGGAGGAAGAGGTACCTGAGAAGGCAGAGAAAACGCCCGAGGAGCTGGCACGGTTCAAGCGACAGTGAGTATTTTATTTGAAGAGAGGGGGGGGGGAGAGGGAGAGAGACAGAGGGAGGGAGGGAGGGGGAGGGTGATAGAAAGAGGGGGAATGAGTATATGTCATTCTAAAACCTCATGCATGGGTCGTAGAGCAGTTCTCTCATATCTCAGTGACAAGAGGCCTATCTTTCTGCAAAAAAAGATTATCACTAACCTTTAATAAAACCGGCTCTTTTTTGTAGAGTAGTCAGGTAGTCACACCTCACTGGCGTGAAAGTTTTGCTATTTTTTCGCCAGTGATATATTTTCGGAAAGCCGTATCATATATCCAGCCAGGAGTCTCTGCTGACCCATTCATCATGGGGCTTTTTTGTCGCCGATGCATATATTTCTATATCTATCTATTTCTGAGCACCAGCTCATAGTTTTAATTGAATTCCGGCCCGGGAGACGAGAGGCGGTTATTAATTTGGTTCTTTGGTGAGAATAGCCTAGGGGAATATAACAGTAAAGTGAGGTGAAAAAAGATTGTACTTTGATCTCGTATTTTGATTATATTGTTTTTTGGTTTGATTTGTTTTTTTTTTGGTGAGTATAGCCCAGGGAGGAAAGGGTGGAATATAGCCGAAAAGTGAGAAGAAGAAATATTGTAGTTTGATCTCGTATTTTGATCTTTTTTTTGGTTCACCAATATCCCGGGAAGGTAAAAAGGCTTCCCGCGTCTCTGGACCCTCCTCCCCAGCACACTATTTTCGTGCTCTACCTTCCCGCGGGAAGGTATTTTAGCTTCCCGAGGATTGGTGAATATGGCCACAGGATCAAACTACAAGCCCAGCGGGATAGGACAGCGTACACTATAACTGACTGAGCGAATTAGTTTTTATCCCTGTTGTCATGACTCGAAACATGGTTTGGACACCTTCAACAAGGAGTGGGCGACGATCTAGCTTCATTTGTTCCAGTTTAAAGAAGGACGATAATGTGGACCAATATCGTGTTAACGGTCCTTTAAACTGCAATTGAAAAATGTACTGCAGTTTAAAGGACTGAACCGTTGCGATTGGACCACAGAATTGTCCTTCTTTAAGCTAGTGTTTTTCAACTTGAGAGATTTGTTGTATTTCCTCATTCGAAAGTTGAAGAGACCTTTAAGCTGACGTATGAGATTCTCAGTTGAGATGTTCTTTGTCTACTCTTTCATTCTTTGCCCGATTTCCGATGAAATTAGCACGAGATTAGCTGCAAATGACGGGAAGTACGCAGTAATAATCGAATCGGAATGAGATGGGGAAAGGAGTGAGAAGAGTTTATTAGAGGGAGAAAGAGAGAGAGAGAGAAAGGGGGATGGAGGGAGAGAGCGAAATAGAGACATGGATGGAGAGGGTGGGGCAGAGAGAGAGAGAGAGAGAGAGAGAGAGAGAGAGAGAGATCCGATAACAGCGATTTGGGTGAACTTTGCCTCCCCCAAAAAATCAATACTTACCCGAATACCTTCAGCTATGTCCTCATGGAGTTGGTCGAGACGGAGCAGGACTACGTGCGCGACCTGACTTCCGTCGTCGAGGGCTACATTGCCAATCTGGACCAGATGGAACTGCCCGATGATCTAAGGGTACGTCACGTTTTTACTTGTTTTCACGTGTTTTTAACGTGACGTGAATTTTTTTGTATTGGTTTTCACGTGATTAACTGGGCTTTAACGTGCATCTCAAGTGGGTTACATCGTCAATTTGGAGAAGATGAACCTCCCCGAAGAACTGAGGGTTAGTCACGGGTTTGGTGATTTTCACGTGAATCACGTGGGATTCACGGGTGTCACGAGCACACATCATTGGGGTGCATTCAAGAAACTGACTGAGGGTGGGTCACATTTTTACTGGCTTGACGTGAATCACGTGAGTCTAGTAATCACATGACTCTCACACGATAGTATTGTGTATCATGTACTCAAGAAAGAGAGTTTTCCGGTTGAAGTACGTCAGAATTGATCATTTTCTATATTTGTGTTTTACAGGGCAAGGACAAGATTATTTTCGCGAACATTGCTCAGATTTTGGAATTCCACAAAAAGTGAGTGATTCGAATTGTTGTTCAGCTCTTTTTTTATTTCAAAAATGTGTTTTTATAGTAAGTACTGTACTTATTGATTTTACTATTTTCAGTAACTTCTGTAAAGAAATCGAAAAGTGTCTTGATAACTACGAAGCAGCCGGCGCGGCCTTTGTCAAATATGTGAGTTTCTGTTCATGTTTTAGTTTTTCGTTCGCTTATTTTCTTCGAAATTTAGTTTTGTCATAGAAATTTCTCATTTCGGATCGAATTGTGAGATGTAAGTAACGAAAAATGATCTACTGATTATTTTTACTCTTGGTTCCCAATCATTCATAGTTCACGTGAACATTCACGTACGTGTAATTTTGCAGGAACGAAGATTGCATACGTTATACGTGAAATACTGCCAGAACAAGCCGAAATCCGATTATCTGGTCTCGCAGGACGAGTTTGAAGTGGTGAGTGTTCTTTGATCTCTCGGCCAATCCGAGCAGAGTGGTCTTTCGAACTGAGGGGTTCATTTTGCATCCCTTTTAACTTAAATTGATGGGTTCCGGAAGATAGATGATAGAAGTTCAAAAGTAGGTGAATTTGTTTGATTTCTCTGTTTCCACCCTTTTACGCGTTCTGGCAATCATTCACATTTGCGTGAAGGTTTTCCGCGACTTTTCTCTCACCGCTAGTATACTGTACGCTTCAGCTAGTAATAACATGTTTGTTCAATTCACGTTTCACGTGTCTCTACTCTTCACGTGACTACAAGTTTTGCGTGAGTATACGTCTCACGTGACTCTAAGTTTCACATGACTTCCCAATTTACCGCTAGTTTGATGTGACAGCTGGTCCAGCTGTTTTCCGTCCCGGCGTCAGACTTGTAAAAAATGGAAAAAGGGAATCGATGAATGAGATTTGTGTTGCTCTCTTCGCACACAATCGCATTATATAGATTTGCATTGGAAAGTAGAGAGACAGAGCGAGATATAGGGAGAAACAGAGAAAGAGATTAACAGAGAGTGCGCTCGCATGCCGTTGCCTTTAACGAATGTGCGAAAAACGGAAGTTGGGGGGGGGGGGGAGAATGACGTGTGCCTTTGTTATTCTTTGTCCCGATCACGTGGCACACGTGAGATAATCACGTGAAACACGTGAGTGCGTCTTTGGGGAAATTGTATAGATTCAGCTTGTCATGAGAATGTGATTGTACCTATTACAGGGCGCTTTTTGAGTGAAATAACAATTTATTGAAAAAGGTCGATAATCGAAATTAATCGATAATATTTATCTATTTCAGTTCTTCGCCGAAACGAAGGCTCAACTGGGCCACAAGGTGGCGTTGTGTGACCTGCTCATCAAGCCAGTTCAGCGTATCATGAAGTACCAGCTGTTGTTGAAGGTGGGGCTTACTTGCCTAACTAGCCGAAAATTCCAAGAAATTATAGTACTTTTTACCAAAGTGGAGAAAACAAGGCTTTTTCGATATAGTATTTGTTGTGTGTAAGTTTTCTTCAAACGGGGTAAGTTTTAAAGGAGATTTGATCTAACCACTTTTCTGTTTCAGGACATTTTGAAGTTCACGGAACGCGCCAAGGACAGCACTGTGCAGCTGAAGAAGGCTCTCGATGTGAGTTTTTAAATTTTGCAAGTTCGGAACATATATCTCCCATCTCATGAAATTTTGTTTTGCCTATGAGCTTTTCCCTCACATTCTCATAACTTCCTAGATCTCATGTACGTGCTTTCGCTAACATAAAATATACGTAAGTAATTAGTACGTTTTTGTGAATAATTTGCGGATTATTGATTAGGTTCAAATTACTGATTTATTCGTAGGTGATGCACGTGGTGCCGAAGGCGTGTGACGACATGATGCAAGTCGGTCGACTGCAGAATTTCGACGGCAGTCTCAACGCGCAGGGCAGACTCATTCATCAGGTTGGTTTTGCCATTCACGTTCTCGCCTGAGGTTTATTTAGTTCTTTCACATTCTCACGTGAGATACACGTGTGCAAATGATGATAACGATCGTTCATCAGGTTCGGTTGATTTACACTTTTGCACGTTTTTACGTGATACACACATGACTTACAATTTAAGGATTTGGCAAACCACCGTTCATAGGGGTTGCCGGGACTGACTCCTATCAATGTACACACTCAAATATTAAGTGTAGTTTGTATTCGGGTGAAAATAATGAGGATGGTAGATCAAAATGTAGGGATATATCTGACCCACGTTTACGTATAGTGAAAGTATTTAGTCTCAACCATATTATTGATTGTTTTTCTAATCATCTATCGATTATCAATTTCAGGGCACCCTCTCGATAGCCGAGATGGTGGGCTCGAATGTGCAGAAGGCGAAAGACCGTCGGATATTCCTGTTCGAGCAGTCCGCCATAATAGCTGACCATATTCTACCGAAGAAGGAGTTTGGGAACCCAATCTATATATTCAAGAACCAGATAATGGTTAGTTGTAATAATAAAATGGTAATAATATTAGAAATAAGATTAATCGCTGATGCAAGAATCAGATCAGGGTAAGCTGTAGTAGTTATATTATAATAACTATCAAGTCAAACCACACTGGTGTATTCTATCAAGGTATTTTGACGTATTCGAGTATTCATAAGACATTTTATCCCGGCCAACCTTTGCGCGCAGATCAAGTTCAAGCGATACACATGTTTTCAACAACTAATCTTTTTTGCATTATTCATCTTTATTTTAATATTTCTATATGTATTCCATTACAGGTGAACAAGATGCAGTTCCAAAAGAGTATCTGCGCCGACGAGCCGATGAAGTTCAGCATCGGTAGCACCGACCCCACGCAGCCCAATCTCATCGCCATCGCACAGACACAGGAGGAGAAGGTATAGCATGATTATAATATATATATATATATATATATATATATATGTGATGTAATAATAATATAATACGGAGAAGGGTATGGGATTCACTCCCAAACATTTACACCAATCGTGTGCATTGAGCAAGCTACAAGCGAGAGAGTATGAAGGTCAATGAGACAGCAGACAGTATGAGAAATCTGCGTTTCTGTGACCTGCTCACTGTCTCGTTGTGGTCGCTATAAAAGTGGCTGGGATTTCGGTATGGACAGGGTTTGGCAAACGGCCAGTTCTTCTGCGTAGTTTTGACCTACACACTATTAGCTGTTGATTAGTTTGTAGTTTGTACTATTGGTTTTTCGTTTAGGACGAGTGGATCCGAAAACTGGACAACATGCAGGACCAGCAGAAGCGAATGCTCGAGCTGTTGGTCAACCCAAAGAAGTACATGGGAGGCGGAGGGGACGAGCTCAGTGGAGGCATGGGCGCCATGCAAATGTAGGTTGTTTACCTTGTTTACTAGTTGTAAATGAGGTAGTCACGTGGAACGTGAAAAAAACGTGAAGAAAAACATGAATGCTCGAGTTTTTGGTCATTCCGAAGTTGTAGCCATGGTATGAATAAATCCTGAAACTCAGTTAATATTATTTTCAGTGGCGGCGAGAACAAGATATTGTTATCATTATTTTTACTGTTATTACTATTATCCTTTTTTCAGTGGTGGCGGCGACAAGAAGTCTCCGGCCGCTCCACCGCGTTCCGCAGGCTCATCTAAACCACACGGAAAGGCGGAATCTCCACGGAAAGAATCCGGAAAGAGCAAACTGTTCAGTTTCGGCAAAAAGTCGACCCCAAAGTCGCCGACGTCGCCGCCGCCGGTGGGCAAGTTAAAATAGGTCATGACCTTTGATCTTTGATCTACGGTTCTTGAGTTGCGATGACCTTTGATTCACGGTTCTTCAACTCTAATAACCTTTGATCTTTGATCTTCGGTTATGGAAGTGTACCACCAGAATTCGGTATCACACTACTGTTTATGCATTGTCTTCCATATAGGTTTGTATCAAGTGTTTCGCCTAGATTTGCGGTGTAGTTTGTATATCTATGTGTGTGTGTCTGCGGTTGTTTTACCCGATTGTTCTGGTGATTTTGTCCTAATCGTTTGAAATCACTGAATTGACAGCTGTAACATGTTTGTGTGTGCGATTTCATTACTTGTATCATGTTGGTTAAGCAGCGGGGGGTCACGAAGGAAGAAAGTCGATACCCATGTTCTCTGTAGTTTGTAGTTTGAATCGATCAACCTCGTGACACCCGGCTCTTTTTCATAACGCGTCTAGTCCGGTTTCAATTTGTTGCACAATGTAATTTGTTCTGAAATTCATATCCTAATCCGGTGACCCGCTTTCGTTTGTTTTGCCATTTCATTTTATCCTCGACATGAAACACACAAGTTTGTTTATTTGTTTACACACGAACTTCAATTTCAACTAGGCCTTGGTCGTCGGTGTAAATAGCTGCTTGTCCCCTATTTTGGCTAAGTGTCCGATTCGTTGTGTGGGCGCCTGTCGGGAAAACGCCGGCGAGTTCGAGTCCGCCCTGCGACAGTCGCGCCCGCACGACCACCATTTACGGTTTGCATTGCTCCTGCGGAAGAGATGCCTACGTCATACTCTTATATATACGTGGTGCGGTCCGAACGTCAACTCGCCCATGCAAAACATGCATATTGATTTTTCGTCCAGCGAGCTGACGTTGGGTAACCGCGCGTTTGATTGATTGTCTGGTTATTCTGACATAAGTGTATTTGTATGCCCGATTCATATTTGTGTATCATATATAATCTAGCTAGAGTTCTATGTATGAATATGATATTTGTAGGTTGTAGTCTAATCATAATAGCAGCATAATGTCGTATTATTTTTGATCGATCGGATAAGATTTGCGCCATGTACCAGTAGAAACAGCTTATTCGTCGTATTCTTCGGATATATATTATATGTGATCTCTTTCAACTTGTTTTATAATTCTAATAAAGTTCAGTGCTTGATCTGATTTTTGATGTCCTCATTCGGAAAGTTGGGGAAGTTTTACTAGTTGTCGATGGAAGACGTGAACATTTAGCGTAGCATTGAGTATCACCAAAACTTTGTAGCAAACTGAAACCTCAATGAAACATGGTACTTGCCTCGCTTCGCTCGAAAAGGAGATCATGGAAGTTGATCGATAGCTGACCTTTCATCTGATGATCCACATTCTTTGAACTTTGACCTCTGCCCGTGTTTGATTGATTTGTGGTGAGCTGTGCGTGTCACGCGTTATTGCACGGCTCATAACTAATCAATCGGACTAATCAACATAATTATTTGTTTAAAAGGGTGATAGTTAGGAGGAAAATAAGTAAAAAGACAAATAGAAAAGAACACCATTAGTGAAGTGGGTTGGCTATTCTTGTAAAGAAAAATACCAAAATCATTGGAACATGGTGAGGAAAATACACAATTGAACTCGAATGACGTTCTTGTAGTCGAAAAATGTGCACTCAGACGTGAATTGTTACACTTGTACACAAGAATATTGTAACTTAACTGATAAAATGCTGTTATTTCTTGTGGTTACTATAGCGATTACTGAAAAAGTTAATGATAGCGAAGATACACTTGTGAGTGCAGATGAAAAATCAAACAATTAATCTTGTTTTTTTTCTGAGTTCGTTGCGATGTATCTATGATCTACACACTTTGGAGAAAGGTTTACTGTAACCTTGATACGTTGCCGAAGTATTAAAGGTTTGCTGAGATTTATGGAGAAGAGAGAAAAATGCTGATTGCTAACTGGGAACAATTTCTAAAAGACTCTGAAGAACTCAGTTTCTTTTTTCTCTGAAAAATATTTCTCTTCGAAACAGGCCTGGTCTTCCATGAAGGAACCGCTTCGAGCCGTCGCGATTTGCGACTACAAACCATTACGAGAAAACGAAGTTCATCTTCAGAGAGACGAGGAGGTTTGTGTTATTTCTAGTTTTTAGTTTGTACTTTGTACTTTATCGTTGATTAAAACAAATAAAACATCAGAGTACGTATGCTAGAAGATCCTGACACCTTTATCCAATCCCGCGTCTCCTCAAACATACGCTATTTCTCTGCTCCTACATCCCGCCGGGATGTTAGATATAAGAACTAGTGAGGCAGAGCGAGAGACGCAGGATGGGAAGAGAGGTCGAGATCGTCCAGCATACGTACCCAGAATAAATTGGAATAGAATGTTTATTCGCGGTCGAACACGTGTCTTTCCACATTGGTATACAGAGCATGTATAGTGCTCGTCTTTCCCACGACATTCTAGAATGGCATGACAGTTTAGAATAACACCCTGGAATGTACAGGAATCAAGCTACAAACATAGCAGTACAGAGATTTCCCATATAGGATTTGTGAAACCGTTGTGGACACCGTACCACCGATTTTGTAAGGGATGGAGAAGCCATACAGTCTGCGTATCATAGATCTACACACTCTCTCAACCGCTGGCAAGTAATCAACGACCGCTCGCTCTGCATCGCTCAATCAATCGCACCCTCTGCTGACTTTTTGAGGGAAATGGCGACTATAATTTTCTGAGCGTTCCAAACTACAAAACATATAGAGAACGACCATACAAAACGGCGAATGCTGGTTTGCTGTGTTTGTAGTTTGATTCTTTTCTGGATGTAGTTCACAATCTTTGCTGTGCAATATGATCAAACTACCAATCAGATATGATCACGGTGAAACCACGTAAGAAATTACAGGTAACAATCAGGGACATCGTATCCGGTACGGCCACAGTTGTGAAGGAGGACGGCTCTTGGGGGAATGTCCCGGTATATTTCCTGGAAATAGCAGATATTCCCGGCGCGACACTGGCTGAACAGATTGAGTGAGTTTCTGGAAAAAAAGTTCAACTTTAGATATAAATTTCGGGTCCTAAACTTCTGAACAGACAAAACCACGACTTTTGTTTTTATTACCGATAACCCGGTTTTACCCTAATCGTTACCCGATATTACCCGGAACCACCCCACCCGTTGCGTTATCACTCGATAACCGGGTGTATTTCCTGGAATTATCAGATTTACCCGGCCCTGGCCGAACAGATTTATTTTTTGAGAAGAGTTGTTTTGCATCATTTTTGTGTTTTCTGCATGAAAAGAACGACACTTTTGCTGCCATAACAGCACTTTTGCTAGATTTTAGGTGAGTTTCGGAAATTAAAAACCTCACGATGCTTCTTCAACACCGTTTTAGAGGAATTGAAACATTTTGTTTGAAAAACACGAAAAAAATCAAGAATACAGTAGAAATTATTGTATTTCATCGACACCATCTATTGCTCCGTTCAGATATCGCTGCAATTTGTATGCCTTAGTGGATATGGTTGTAAACACCTGGCGGTGTATCTCATGAGATACCTCATAGGCTATTGGCACGAACTTCTCATGAGATTCTATTGATTGTTATACTAAAACATTGAGAGTTCACATGTAGCTCATGAGGTATCTGATGAGAAACTTATATGAACTTCTAACGAGGTCGGAGGGATTGCTACGCCTTCTGAAGACCATTGTACCTCTGTCGAATCTTTGTAGTTTTATTTTGATACATGCAATCGAACTACAAACATTTATGTAGTTTGATCGCCAACTTCATTGCGTGTTCAGATATCGACGCAATTGGTACGCCGTGGTGGATGGCTGTGACTACTTGAAGTCCGTCGTTCCACTGTCGAAGCCGAACGGAGACACGGAACACAAGTCAAATGTGAGCTCTATACCAGAAGCAAATTGAATAGTCACGTGAATTTAGCATTGTAAAAAGGGATCGTGCACTTTGTCTTTGCACTTTTCTGCGTTCTGCTGTGTTACAACTACAAGAGTTCTGCTGTGTTACAATTACAAGAGTTCTGCTGTGTTACTTTACAATTGACTAACAGTATAGAAGTGAACGTTCACGTGAAACAAAAGTGTTCTATTGTTGATTTTTTGCTAGTAGGGTAGATAGAGTGTTCCGTCACATATAGAGGCACGACCGATCTCCGTTGTAGTGTGAACTCGATGCGCGCCATTTTTCACGAATTTCGACCGAAGAGCAACAGAATCAAACTACAAAAAGGCAAAATTTACCGTATAGGCTCGTTTCAGAAAGAGAAAACCATAGGGCCTCGGCCCCTGACCATACACACCGTACACAGCGCTAAAAGGTCGAAACGGTTTATATTTGACTTAATCAATAACATAAATGAATAATTGTCAATAAGAAAGATTATAGCATCTAAACTTCAGTATTAGTTTTTAACTGTATGATATCGAACATAATCATTATTATATCTTTTTTCTACCCATTCAACACATTTTATTTCATCTATCTTTCATTGTTTCTTTTCTTCAATACAAAACTGAATTATTTCTTATTTTAGTTTCACGACGGCCGTCCGACATTCGTCCGTTCCCTGTCCGATGTCCATGTCAGATCTGGTGACGTCATCCGACTACAACCGGAAATTCAGTCGTCTACCAACTTCTCTGTCATCTGGCGCGGGCCTGCCGTGGAGAGAAAGAGGGCGAAGATTGAGGTAGATCAAAACCCTTAAAGTTTAAGAAAAGGGCGAATATCGATAACAGTTTTTTCAGAGGTTTTGAAGAAAGTGAAGATGGAGATTTATTTAAAGAGGAAAGCGAAGATAGGGGTAGATCATAGTTTTTAGTATAACCCTGGAGAATCAATAATCTTCATTATTGATTGTTTCAGACCGACGGTTCATCTACTCGCCTTGTCATCGAGTCGGCCGAATTTCTCGATTCTGGTCCCTATTCAGTTGTGGCTGAGAACGAGTACGGAATTACATCCTGTGCGGCGCAGATCCGAGTAGCTGTTCAACCGGGTAGGTCAAAAACGGTAATAAAAATCCAAGACGGAAACTAAAAAAAAGATCCCGTTGCTTTCTGGGTAAAATTTGTGAGTCCCAGCGTGTTTCGAAATCAGACTACAAACAACGATGGTCATTCCCTATGTCTTCCAGAACCTCCCCATTCTCTGGTTGCAACTCGTAACGGCTGGCGCTCCATGCAACTTTCCTGGCAGCCGTCACCCTCGAAATCCGTCAAATACTGTATTGAATACAAGAGACCAGGTGGGTTGGAGATCGAACAGTAGCAAAATCTCATGAAACGATGAACTCCCAGCTGAGCCATCTGGTCAGCACCTATAGTCGTTGCCAACGGAGAGGCGGGAGGGTCAGGGTACTGTATATTTCACTTTCCGCTGTGTACGCAAACATGCTCTCGATTATGAAGCTTGCCTGTCATGTGCTTTAATAGCGCAGTGGTTAGCGCTCTGCTACGATGTTTTTGCTCCCAGGTTCGATATCGGCGAGAGACCGGAATTCATAAATTTGGCACTCACTGTAACCCAAGTTGGAGTCACCTAACTATGCTTATAATAAAAAAAATATGCTGGCCTCCATGTGCCTGTGATCTAAACACTTACAGGACTTCACAGCCTAATTAATTGCTAGTACATTTTGGTCAAACGAAGCTTACCAGGAGTGATAACTTAGTTTGAATTCCATTCTATAACTCTGTTCTTATGAAAGCGTTCATCCCAGATATGTCCTCCTACTGGTCAGCCGCTACTGATCTCGCAGCTACAAAGGTTGGCTACGGTATTTTATACATATTTTCCTAACTGAACCCGTAAAACTGACGTTTTTTACTGGAACGGGTAATACAGCTGTTGCCTAGTGTAAAAGTTTACGTTTACAGCGGACAATACTAACTTTCGTTCCTTTTGGAAATAGCGTGAAGAAAGAGATGATACATAATAGACTGAAATGAATTGTTCGTGTTGATGAGACTACAATAGTCTGGCACAGAGCAGAAACTGAGGAAGGGGACAAACTACAAAATTGATATCCAGGTAAATCTACATCGTCTACGTGCTTTAACAAAGAAGACAGAGGTAGATGAAATGTATTTGACAAACTATAGTCTCCGTGATCAAAGTACAGTATGGAGGGTGCAAACTACAAAACTTGTATTCAGGTGAATCTGCGCCACCTACGTGCTGCCGAGTACAGCGTGCGCGTCTTCGCCTATTCAATCCACTTCCGAAGTCTGCCAACCGAGGTGGTGGTAGTGGATTTCAGCAGTGAGGAGGAGGGACAGGTTAGTCACGGAGTTGTTTCAACTACAAAATGAGGAAAATTAACCAGTAGGAAAGAGAGAAATGTCGAGCATAAACCGTCATTCCTACTCAGAATTCGGTAGCTCGCAAGTCAATATCCAGGGGTCTTTTCAAAATGTTGGAGTTTTTCAAAAAATTGGAAGTTTGTAGAGGTTTCTTCCCATTATTACAACACGTGAATAGAAAAACGTTTCGAGAAATTTACTTACTTTTAGAAAGAGTCGTCCGAAAATCTTTGCAGAATGCCAGCAAGTTCTCGTGCGGATGAAATTGGCTGCTAGTCAAAATAATCGTCATGTAAAACGTGTGTACTTTTTCCCCAGTTTTTTGTTGTTTAAAACGTAAATAACACTAACAAGCTCAAGTTTCTTGTTTAATACGCAAAAAACAATAACAAGCTTGTAAGATTGTTATTGATTCAGGAACCCTGTACCCTGGAAAGTCAGTACAGATTCGGATCGATAATTGCCGACGGCAGAATGTGTGCAGTCTATAATGTGTTCGACGACAGCAATAGAAAAGGACTGGTGGCCAAGGTTTTCTCGAAAAAGAGAAATTTCATGGAGATACGCAGAGAGGTTGGTGTCGTTCTGATCACTCACTAGAAAATCGAACAATTAGATTGTAAACTTTAACTTTCGTGTTCCTATTTCCCGTCAGCACTGCCCTTGTTTTGCTAAACATGAGTAAATGTGAGTTTCTTGGGGGTTGGAGATTATTGGGTCGAAACCTTAGAGTGTGACCCGTAATTTTAAGGTACCTTCATACTTTCTTTAGTTTGCGAGAGACACATCGAGCAAAGTCTTGTTATCGATCGTGTGTATAGTGTATTGTACGATGTAAGCACCGCACATAATCAATGATTATACTTTGCTCTATGTATCTGCCGCAGACAAATGAGTATGGAGAGGCCCCTATATATTAAGGTTAAATACCGTATACCTTCTGTTTCTTCAGGTTGAGATCAGTTCCAAGTTGTCGTCTTCCTACTTTCCCAGATGTCGCGGTCTGTTTCAGAGTCAGCGAGGCTACTGTTTGGTGATGAAACGGTTGGTTGTGTCACTCGAATAGTATGCGACTTTCTACAGTAATCGTTCGAATATTCAAAGCCATTTATCTAATCAACAGACGTAGCTTTAGCTTTTTCTGTTTTCAAAGCTTGTAGTAACCAATGTGAAAAACGAAATCACGAAGTTCAAACTATTCACAACGCCAATAAGATATGAAAATTCACTTGAAAGTTTTATATTCTTACTGTAGAGGGCTATTGTTGCGTGAAACAGATTATATTAGGTCTCTGAAAGTTCGTTATTGTCATTGTAGTTTGATCTCTAATCTCAATTGTATTTCGGTCCGTATACACGCCATAACTATCGAAACTCAATCAAAAAGCAAGAAGTTCAACCTACAAACACAGCGGCATAGAACAACATGCATCGTACTAACATTTTTCCATGACCGCAAAATTTCATATCACAAGGAGATAGATAAATGGGTTATGGAACTATTTCCAGGGTCCCTGGCGTAGATATGTCTACATACGTGGAGCGACTTACTATTTTCACCGAGAACATTCTGCAACTTCTTTGTCGACAAACATTGAAAGCTCTGGAGTTTCTGCACGACAAAGAGATTATGCATCTCGACGTGAAAGTGCGTGATAAACAGGTGTCATCATTTCCAAACAAGCGTATACGAGTTTTGCACTATTCCCCTAATTTTGTAGTTTGATTCTGTTGATTTGAATTTAAATTCGTAATGCATGACGTGTGTCTAGATCAAACTACACTAATTATTTGGGCACTCTCTATACGGGATCAAAAATCACAAACGAGGGAGTTGAAAGTAAAATGCACTCCATGTACATTTTCGGTTTTGTGGTTTTGTAGTTTGAAGCCGAGATTTTCATATCTTCGAGTTCTATTCGCACTAATCTGCTCTCTGCGACAATTGTCTGTCCAATACATCATACTTCCAGCCTGCCAACCTATTGGTCAGCAATCGAGTGGTATTGATTGATTTTGGGAGTGCGAGAGAGGAGAGAGAGCACGCAGAATGGGGAGACGCAGATAGGAGGTAAAACTATCATGGTTTCGTTTATTTTATTTTGTTGGTTTGTTTATGTTTATGTAGTTTAGCTAGTATTATTTTGATACTTGTTCCATATGAAACTCAGATTAAGGACCAGAAATCAAAGTGACTCAGCTGCTCGAGCCTCCTTGAGCTAGACATGTATTAGTTCTATGAATCATCTCTCAATATGGTAATTAATCGAATCATTTCAGTTTTTCGGCCCCGGAAAGAGTCGCCGGTCGACCACCCTCCGTGAAATCAGACGTCTGGTTGGTGATTTTTGAAGTTTACCCCGAACGTTACAAATCAAAATGTTTGCTTGTTTTGCAAGTTCGTCCTAGTACAAACTACTTGAAGATCACGCCACTCAAACATCCAACTACTATTCAATGTTATTCCGGAATTCTCGTAGTTTGATTCCCCTAGATCAAAGATAATGTTTTCCAGGTCCCTGGGGCCGTTTTCAACTGCTATTTTCATTTTACGGCACTAAAAGATAGCATAACTTCAAAATATATAATCATTATTTTAAATTACTTTCAAAATTTCGTAGGTTAATTTTCTTGAATTCAAGATCATTGTTCTCCGAGTCCCTGGGCTGTTTGGAGCTAATTTGTCATATAAATTGTTATACGCTCAAAGATTGAGAATATCCAGATACGATTCAATATTATTCTCAATTTCATGCAGTCTCTCTAGATCAGAGATCATGTTTTCATGTCCGTGGGAGATGTTTGCGAAGATCAAACTACATTTTGGACTTATTGTTATATTATCGCAGTCTTTTAGTTTGATTTTCCTAGATCAAAGATCACTGTTTTGCAGGTCCCTGGGGGCTGTTGTGTGCCACATTTGCTTTGGTGAGCCGCCACATAAAACGGCAACTGCTCTGCAGAGGTGACTGCTCTTTTTTGGAGAACGAGGAAATATTTTCGGTTTCCTGTTCGGGAAATAAACTGTGTTCCTTTGTTCCCTATAAAAATATGAAAAATAATTGAAGGTACACGTTTGGAGAACTATAAATCGAAACTAAGATTGTTGGGCGATACCTGATTCTGGAGTCCAAAATATCTAATTCCCTCAGAATCCCTCAAAAAAATCATGAGATACTTCATCAGTTATATCTCACGAGCTGCTGGCAGAGCTTCTGATGAGATTCCATTGATTGACTGTGCTACACCCTCGGAGTTTACGAGTAGCTCATGAGGTATCTCATACGAAGCTCATATGAACTTTATATGAGGTTGGAGGGTTCGGTACGCCACCAGTTGACGTTTGAAACGAACCGAGGTCAAGAACTATAATTGAAATAAAAAAAAGTTACTGTTATAGAATAGAATAGATTAGAACTATTCGCGATTTAACACGTGACTTCCACATAGTATGTGGCAATCCAAATGTGTAAATGGAGGGAGAAATTGAGAAGAAAACGGGTATGGCTACCCTGTTACGCGCACATAATTTTACATGCAATTGAGCAGAGCTGGACAACGGTGTTTTACCTCTCACATGGTTTACGTGAAAAAAAAAACACACACTTGAATAAAGGAACAACTATGTTTTCAGAGCGGAAGACCGTTTCTCTCCCCAGCTGTTGTCCTTTCTTAACGACATTCTGACCCTTGCCCCGGACAGGAGACCGTCAGCCCAGAAGGCACTTAAACATGATTGGATGAGAGAAGTCAGAAGACAATCATAAAATCAATTTGACTTCATTCCTAGTCACCTGGCGGCGTAGCAAACCCTCTAGTCTCACGAGAAGTTCATATGAGTTTCTCATGAGATACCTCATGAGCTACTCGTGAACTCTCAATGTTGTAGCATAGCAATCAATAGAATCTCATGCGAATATCTCATGAGGTATCTCATGAGATTTTTGAGGGATTGCTACGCCGCCTTAATATATATCAGCCGATATTTCTCACAGTTTTTTTTTCTGGTTGGATTTACAAACAGCGAAAACGGTTACACCCAGAACAAATTTGCACACAGCTGCAACTATTACAATCAGTACGGTTGGTTGTTTTTTTGCGTATTTTTTGGCAACTTGTATATTACCCGAAAAATCATGATGAACAGTCCATCACCAGTTTGAGCAAGAACAGTAGGAGGCGCAGATTGGAGGGTCAGACTTTAATATGTTGTCCCATTCCTTTGTGTTTGGTTTTAGTCCTACTGCTTCGGAGTCGTAATTTGAACATTGCTGCTATGCATTTAGATGAAACTACAAAATAGATTATACAGACCCCTTCTTGTATCCGTGTTTCAGTTTCTTCTCTCCAAGCTGCCCGAGATGGAAGAGGTTCAGCATAAGAAAGGTCGCCTCAGCGTCGAGCGAATGGACTTATCAAGAAGTGCCAGTTTCGATTGGTCTTGAATCTATATAATAGTTATTCGCTGGCTCGGTTGTTTGTGAATGATTGGAAATCTTTTGGTTATGAACTGTTGTATGCTGTTTATGATGAAATATTTCGACAATGTTGAAGTGAATTGTGAGACCATGACACAAACTATCCTTGAGGAAACGCGCGTTCAGCTTTCAATTCCATTTCCTCTTCAGAATTCTAAATGAACAGAAAAAATCTCACTTTGATACGCATTTTCTTGTTATTTGCTGTCTTTGCCGCTAACCTTTCTAAGGTTATTTTCAAACGACGATTGCACAGTGTTCACAAACACTGTTCACAGATACAAATAAAATATAACTGAATATATACAAACAAATCGATCACTAAACAAAAAAGGAGTGAAGAACTCTCTCTCTTTTTCATATTGTCACCCACTTCCTTTGTTAACTGCTGTCTATTTCGTTCTACCCCTCTCAAAAACGGAAGAACAAGAACTTCTTTCTCTGATACGTGAGGTCCACATTGTTTAGATGTAGATCAAATACTTCGAAGAATAAACAAATAAATCAACATACAAACAAAAAAAAGATTGAACAGAAGTCCCCTCCCCGTCATAAAATGTTATTTGCTGTTTCTGCCGTTCACCCCCTCTAATGTTGTTTTCAAACGAGGGTTACACAGTGTAAAACAGCTGCCACCAAGATGCCAATGCAGGCGAACGATTTATGATTTTGATAGAGATGGGAAAATCGATACGTATGTATTGATAGAAATCGATATTGGAAAATAGAAAAAATAGCCGACGTATGTAGTTGATCTACAACACATTGATGGGCTTCAATAAGCAGTGACTAATCAGATTTGTAATATAGTAGTCGAATTTTTGGTGAATGAATGTTGAACGTCAATTATTTACGTCAGATGATGAAATGATGGAAGCCAATTCACGAATAGAAACTTGGAAACTGAGTCAAATGCTTAGATTCTATTAAGAACTGTTTTCTTTTCTTTTTTGTTTTCAGGCGCTGGTTGCAACATCATGGATTGGAAACTTGTCGAACAACGGTATTCGGCAAGGTTTGAGGTTTATCGTTGTGGTGTGCGATCTAATCTATTCTCATGATTTGAGCAAAAGGTGAATTTTGTGAGAAACGACTATCAGAACGGTCAACTGACCACTGCAAAAGTTCACGTGAGAGTTCATACGACAAATAAATGAGCAATAGTATTTCTAAGAAGATAATCAATTACGCATACAGTGAATATACTGAACTAAAATATTATTATGAAAATATGTGCTCAGTGAAAGGTGCCACTCGAAATAGTTTCGACCCCGATTCAAGACGATACCACTGAGCACACATTTCCATCCAAAAAGTCTTAATGACAACAAATATTTTTGTTTTAAATAAATATAACAATAATGAACTAAGATAGTTTTCGAGTGTATGTCGTTCTAAAATAAGCAGTAGAGAAGTGTATAGGATTCGTCAAACCGCTGTGGACACCGTACCATCGATTTTGTAAGGGGCGGGGGTTTGGCGAGAGGCCAACCAGTCTGCGTATCGTTGATCTACATACTCTCTCGACCGCTGGCAAATAATCAACGACCGCTCGCCCCGCATCGCTCAATCAATCGAACCCTCCGCTGTCTTTATGGGGAAAATGACGACTATAGTCGAATGGTGACTATAGTTGATTATCTGCCAGCAGTTGAGAGAGTGTGTAGATCAATGATACGCAGACGAACTGGCCCCTCGCCAAACCCCGTCCCATACAAAATCGATGGTACGGTGTCCACAACGGTTTGAGAAATCCTATATATATCTTGGTATATCCCGCAGCGGCTGTAGTTTTATCTTTCTTCGCAGCGGTTGTAGTTCGAGAATAGTGATGTGTGCGCAGGACAATCTACAACTCAGGTGTACAGTTTTAAGGTTGATTTTAGGCTAACTTTCATAACGGAGGGACTTTCGATTGAAAAAAGTTAAATTTTGAAAACTATATAAGTAAATAACATTGTTTTGGAGACTGTAATTTTTCAATGAGCATTTTGATGAATGTACACTTCCTTTTGAGAGAAGCGGAGACCTCTTCTGACCCAACTCGAAACGAGTTTTACTTCAGAACCGTAAATGGTTGGAACAAGTCCACAAAAAAAAACAAGTAAACAAAAACAATTGTCATGAAATGTTTATTATACGAACTGTTAAAAGTAGCCGTGAATGAAGAGCACGTGGACGATCAAGGGTGGGTCTTGCCTTGCTTCTCAAGCTGAAAAAATATCGATTATTGATTTGTTATTTATTAGTTAGTCATTGGTTCGCATATTTCTTCTTAGTAGTCACGCTAAATGTAAGACCATATAACGGTTTCTTTTGCATTTGTTTTACGCGAGTTACTAACTATATATTTAACTAGCTGTATAGGAGTTCCAAGTTCGGGCTCAGCTATTTCTATAGTAACTATACTCGCTTATTCTCGTCGACATTTCTGTATCTCACGTTCAAATCAAAAACGCTGAGCTCGTAAAGTCGTAATGACTAGTTTTAAAACATTCACGTTGCGAAATTCGGTAATATCGAAGTTTCAAGGTGAGACGTCAATGATGAGAAAAAAGGTAAATGCCAAACTAATCTAGAAACACTCAAGAACTACTTGGAATACCTTGCTACTGTTTTTTCTACCAATAATTAATAAAGCCAATGACAAAAGCTATACACTCACACAATTATAATAATTTAATACAAGCGAAATAATATTCAAGCGAACGGATTGCTCTTTCCCTGCTTGGCCATCTGAAAGTAGAACACACGGAAGGTTAATCGAAGCCAAATGGGGTTAGGGTGAATAATAATACAAAATATCATAGAAAAACAAAGCTTATTCATTTTCTCTATGTTGCAAATAAAGTTGAAACACTACGTCACGCTTTTAGTATTTATCAGCTCGACTTGGAGTATTGAAAAAGCACAAAATGTCACACAAACACTAAAAAGCGTTGAAAAGCTAATTTTACATGTTTTCTTGTTCACAAACTATTCTCTAAAATAACAAAACACGAAATAAAACACTTTTTTACGTGAGATTCCGGAATTCTTCGTGCGCCGCCTACTGGATATTTCACTACTTATCAAAATAAAAGTCATAGGTCAAAGATCACAAATCTAAGTTGACTTACCGAGCGTCCAAGGGATACAAGAGTGGTGATGACGGAGAAAAGATCGCGGGCCTCGAAGAGGTCAACGGACTGGAAGGTCTCCTCGGTAGGGACACCCATCTGGAAGGAATGGGATGTTTATGTTGTTGTTAGTTGTGTTTGTTGTTGTTTAGGGGTGAGATCATGATGAAGATGAGGAAAAAGGGTAGAGTATAGTGGAGGGGGGGGGGGGGTGAGGTATTAGGGTGAAGTTAAAGTACAATAAAAGAAAGGATCAACAGAAGTAGTCTTATTCCATCAGAAATTTGCGAAAAACAGTTTTGAGATAATTTTTTACTAGCCGAAGCTCGACGACTAACCTCTTTCTTCCAACCAGTGTTTCACTGATTTTCGGTTCGCTTATGTGGCTGATTGATATTATTATTATTGTTATTCGAAAACCAAGTACCTTCTTGGCGGCCTCGACGAAGGCGTTGATGTTCTCCATGCAGGCGAAGTTGGAGATGGGCTTCTGGATCTTCTTCACGCTCCCGGCCTCGATTCCGTTGACCATTCTGGAAGAAAATAAGTTATACACATTTCAATTGCTATTTTTGCTCAAAATATCCAGAAAACTCGATTTCCCATATATTGAGTTCATCCAAAACAAAGTCTGTATCTTTTCGTGAGTTATTTCTTGGGTTATCCGTTAAAGTATCATTTTATGTTGCGAAAGGTTATAGTTTCAAAATTTTCCAGTCCTTGCGACGTTGCTCGTGTCTATAACTGACTAAATGTGACCAAAAACAATGTTTTCGTAATATCTTGGGATCAGTTTGAACTCCTGAGCTTTAGTGGCTCGATAACGACATGAGACCTATTATTGACAGATGTTGTGTTTTTCTGGCTCAATCCGGGGCAAAGCGCGTAGGCGAGCATTACACAGGTTCGCAAAGCAATAAAAAGGTCAAAAGCAGCAAAACAAGAGTATAGGGTTCGCTCGTTATAACAGTAAGTTAATTGTCTTAATTCGTTGAGTCTGTATGTTCGTAGGTTTCTTCCCGTTCTTTCAAAATTATGGCACAGTACGCTTTCATAGTTGGAAGAAGTCATTTCGTTCTATAACGCTGACATAGTTTCGATCACACATGAATCACGGTTCAAAATAGTCAAAACGAAATCAAACGGGGGAAACGTTTGGAGTAAAAAGAAAGACGTTTTATTGATTTCCTAGGAAAAAAATCGCAAAATCAGCAGAACAAAACTTACTTGCAGAGAAGAGTTCCGTCCTTGAGCAGCTTAAGGAAGTTGTCGCGGTCTCCTGAACACAGATGAATAAATGGTAATTATTTGAAACACTTTAAAATATTATGAAACTTGCTTCTTATTTGTTTGAAACAAAATTTTCTATAAATGGTAATTATTTGAAACACATTAAAAATATTATGGAACTTGCTTCTTATTTATTTGAAACAAAGTTTTACTATGTTATGGGATAGAGTTCTGAAAATTTGATGTTTTTCTTAACCGAAACATTTGGCGTAAGATATTAGAAAAAAGGCACTGTGAATTTCATAAGCAAGTGTGAATAAATGTTTCGCGTATGATTATGCGATATTTCATAATTGGAAAAAATAGCTTGACCTACCAGCGGTGGAGATGTTCTCTCCGCTGAGCTTCTTGATCCACTCGAGCAGCATATGAGCCTCATCCTCGTTGAACTTGGAGTCTTGCTGAAACAATTCAACATAAAACAGTTGATCACAAATAGCTGAGTATATTAGCAAAATTGTGAACTTTTCCAGAGCCAACTTCAGTGTCGTCATTTCGTATGTTTTTCATATGTGCGAGTTCTGATGACGTTAAAGGAGACCGGAACACAACTTGAGCAGAGGTTTTGTATCGGGCTGTTCTAAACTGTATTGAGATCAGAGAGCACAAGTAACTCGTAGATTAGTTTGATCAGTCCACGTGACATTCACATGAAAAGCCACGCGACACGCAACTCTTCCAATCAAAAGTAGGATACAGCAGCTTTACGAGAAACCATGTTGCTCTCCGGTTTCCTTTAATAGGAAATATGTGCCCTTCATCCAAGTTTCAGCTCTTATGAACAGTTTTCGAATAGTAAATGACATAACGAGAATTTAGATTCTCAGATTACATGGCGTTTTGAAGATCTCGAAGCGATTCCCAAGCAGAGGAGAAAAAGAGAAATTGAAAATTCCGAACATTGCAGCTTAGAATGGAAAGGAAATGATTCATAAATCAGAGGCGTACGCATCGGCAGAAAAGATGCAAAAAAGGACAGATATTATTTAGGGAAACTCATGGAACTGTAAACTTCAGAGACTAGCAATGACATTCGAGTGTTTTATCCGAGGAATGTTAGAAATAAAGCTAAACAAGAAAAACCATAGATCGAAATTCCTACCTTCTGTCGCACAGCGAATCCGATTCCTCCGGCAGTGGTACGGCTGGCCATTGTTAGTTGATTAGAGACTAGTTGTCTATCCTCCCCCGGTCCGTCCCAGCCTTTTATCCTGGCCAGCCAGCTGGTCGCTGATTGGTCAGATTGGGCAGAGCTCGACGCTGATTGGCTGGACACACCCCCTCGGATCGTAGGCCACGCCTCTTCCCCACCCCCGTACTTCGAGAAAAAGGCAACCTATGACGGAGCGGGGGGAGGTGATGAGTCAATTAATGGGAGAAGGTTCTGGAAGATCTGCCGTAGCAAAGTTACGAAATCGGTTGATAATTCCTGGGTTTGGACATCGTGGAGGATTGAGAAATGTCGTTTGGTCTGCAATTAATTGAGAAAATTGCCTAGAACAAGCTCGGATCAAACTACAGCTCATCAGTTGGAACAGAACACTTTTCCGAGAGTAGCGAAGCCAGGAAATTGATCTACAACGCTTGCTCGTTATGAACTTCTTCCCGAATCCACTTTTCCTGTACCAAGCGGACCGATTTATCCCGAACTTGGCTGTTTGTATCAAGGGGGAACAAGTTTAAACCAACCAAAGTTCAAACAAACCAATTGAATCAACAAAATTTGAATTTGGTTAGGGAAGAGTCGTTTCGGGTAAAACATTGTCATCCCATTTTCCATAGCAGGCCCATACGATGTGCTCCAGACTATTCAACTGGGTTTCCAGTTAGACCCTGTTGTTTTCTCTGTTTTCGAGAATGTTCTCGCATTTATCAATTTTACCTCACAGCACCATTGCTATTCCATTGTCCTATCCTCATAAAACATTAATAATTGAATTGATCTTGGTTCACATTGTTTTTTGGAGATCAGCTGTTGAGGCTAGTTCAGTATAGCAACAAAATTGATGCCATTTATCTTCACGTAAAAAGTATTCCGAGGTTCCGATCAATCAAACATGTTTTCTCTTCGAGCAAGGAACACGTTTGTTAGAATAGAGTAAGAATGTTGCCTAGTTCGGTTTATTCAAAAAGTAGAGAAAATATTGGGAAAACAGCAAAAGAGAATTGCAATGTAACGATCCATTTCAATATTCAGGAAAACATTGCCTTCATAAACGTTGTAGCCTTGGCTCCAGTTTTGAAGTAAGACTCTGTTAATATTCACGTCTTCTACGTTCATGCAGATTGCTTCAAGATATTCACCAGCTCGCTGAACACTGCAAGTGACTTCGCTAAGGACATGCGACGTGTAAAGTCATGTATTCTGATTTTGATCACATCAAAGTGTGGTTCGCTTTCCCGACAGCAAGCCTATACGGCGTATGTTGCCCTATCCTGCACTATGTTTCATGGAAAATATGGCTTTTCGGTCGAAATTCATGAGTTACGAGACCAAAATATGACTATGATTTGATCTTGTCCTCTGTACATGAACTGTGTTTGTCAATAGTTCTGACTCATTTGAAGAGAGATCCATCATATTGGCGCACTTTTTAGGCTCTCAGACATTACAAAGTATGCCCGGAAGCACATTCTGATCACCTAAAAGAAACAGCCAGATGGGAACTTGAACTATTTTAACACTAACACATATGACTCAACTCTTCTGAGAACAACATCAGGATCGTCTAGAAGTACTTGACTTTTTGTATTGATTTTTTGCACATAGACTTTGTGTTTGTAAAAGTAAACGATTTTGAGTGGCACCGTTCACAGATCACATAATTCATAGGAACAAACCCCGCAGATCTAGTCTTGTTTTATATACGAGTAAACATGAATTAAAGAATAGGTATTAGATTTTTGATGAACCATGTGATTCGGAGAAGTATAAAAGTAATAATTTACTAAAACAACCCAATAAATAACCAACATTAACCGAAAAGCAGGAACAATTGTTTCCATTCGTTCAATGAAGACCGATTCTTCGTTTGATTTCCGCTAATCTTTGCGGCACATCTGTGAAATCACTTGAGGATCTTGTCTGAAATTTAGGATTGTTATGAAAATTAGTTGTTTTCTCGATAACGGAGTGCGCAAAACGGACAGAAGAGATAAAACACATAGACAAGTTAAGATCTCAATCGGTTGAACCCTTTTTAAGACTTATGAAGGCGGGAATATCCCGGTATCTTCATGCCATCCTGCGCTTTCCGCACTATCGCACCAAAGTACGAAACGTTAAAACTGGCGAATGTTATATAGTTTCATCAAGAAAAACTGAACAACCGACTCGTTTACTAGCGGAAAAACCTACAAAAATGGGAGCAAACTACAAAGAGTGTGAAACAACTCACGACTTTCTCATAAAAACCTCGTACGCTGGCTCCCTATAGGATATCGTCGCTACAACCCCGACATCTTCATCCCAACCTGCGCCTCTTGCTTTACGCACTATTTCGCGTCACTCGTTTCTTAGCGAGCGGCAAGATCAGAAAAAAACAGCGTTCATTTGTTGGCAAACAGTCACACATGTTGGAATGAACAGGCCTGGAGCTAACTAGCATCGAACTACAAAATGTTCAAATCACAAACTAAGAGTTAACTCACGAATTCCTCATGACAACTGCCGCGGACACTTATTCCCACCAGAACCTGACGTCCGTTGATCACTGAGGTTGCGCCGCCGCCACTGTCGCCCTATATACAGTCACGTGACACATGGTGAATACAGCAGAACTTAGTAACGTGCAATGATAGAGTGCACGTTGCATCATCAGATGCTAAGTTCACGTGACAATCCAGTTTACTTCTAGTATAGTGAAAATCGATGGCTGAATTTGTGTACGGCCTATTTCGTTCGTTTGACATTGTGAATCATTTGATTTTCCTAACTCAGAAACGGATAAATTTCCACGACATTGGTTAACGTACAGTGTAGTCAAATCTGAACCAATACGGATACTACAGTACTCTCAATACACTCCAAAATATCCAGCGAACAGCGGAAAGAATTTCTGAGAAGAAATGGTTGTGAAAAGTTTTGAATATCTCAAAAGCTTTTGTGAACACTTTTCAGCAAGCTTGCGTTCATATGAAGAAAAAAAACAGTCTGTGAGACTGGAGCGAACTCCACTTTGACATTTAGTTTTTGATATTCATATATGTGAACTTTTCATTATTGAAGTGCTCACCGCACAAATAGCTTTTCTGCCTTCACCGTCCACAATGAACTCGCCGTGAGACGTTATTTCCGAACGTTTTCCTGAAAAAAGGTTAGTCTCAGAAAAAATGGTTAGAACTCAGAAAACGTTTGCCAATCTTTTGTTATTAGAAAGCTACAAGATCAAAAGAGCATAAAGGTCAATGAGACCTCGGATAGTTTGACTAAATATATGTCTTTCTGACCTGCACACTTTGTCGTCGAGATGCTACAAATGTTACTTGCTAATTGACAAGGAATGATCTGAGTGGGTTGGTGCTAGAATTAATTGATTTGTTGTTTGATTGTTTGTCTATCGTTCGTGTAAAGTCGTCACCAACGGGAATGCAGAATGGTACAGTATATTTCAATTTCCGCTGTGTACAGACATATCCCTCCGACTCCGAAGCTAGCCCGTAATGGGTTCCTGTAGGGCAGTGGTTTGCGCATGGCTACAAAACTTTTGCTCGCAGGTTCGATCCGGGCGAGAGACAGAAAAATATAAATTTGACATCCCCATAGTTTACCACTCAGTTAAGTGTTCGATCGCGAATGAACATTCTATTCTATCACGATGTGACCAGAATATGGTTTTTTGGTTTTATGTATCAACCGCACAAATCGAAAAACATATAGTTATTTTAAAAACATATCACTCTATTCGCAGAATTCATCAATGTCATAACAGGAACATAATTGGCTCATTATCTGCTCTTTTTTTCACTTTTCAAACGTTCAACAAACTCACCCAGGACAACTTTTTTCAGTGTCAAGTTTGGATCGCCTCTCCATTCTGGAATTAGCATCAGGAGAATTATTTCCGAAAATTAACTGGATTTATACATCCTAGAGTTCTCTCCGTTTTAACTTCGACTTTCACAGTACGATGACATTCCGTTTGAACGACGTAATGTTATCGAACAGGTCAACATTTGCCCGATTCGATTTCGATTTCCTATTTTGAAATAAATATTTTTGAAAAGTTAAAGTTTAGACTAGAAACAGTTTTGAAACTTAGAGGCTGGAATTGATATCTCAAACACAAACGTGAAAAGAAAGTCAATAAAGAAAACCGTTCTGGCTATCTAGCGTTACATTTTTAACGAAATTTCGTTTTCGAATTGTTACGAGTCCCGAGTTTGGTTTCCGGAGTTCGTAAAAACTCGAAAAGCAATCATGAGAAAACCAAAGATAGAAAAGAAGAAAAAATATCCCAGCAATTGAGAAAATTACAAATTAACTCACGTTCACCGATTCCACTCACGAAAATGTCGTCATGAACCTCGTCGATTCGGAACTCGCTGGTGGGGAGGCAGATCTGTATAATAATAATAATAATAATAATATTAATAATAATAAATATAATAATAATAATAATAATAATCCTAATAATAATCTTTTACGGCAACTATTTCAGCCGTGTGTTACTTTTATTCATACATTTACAACCAAGACAATGATCACATTGTAGTATCCGTAGAGAGGGGGGTCCGTAGAAGAGAAACTAGGCATGGGTGAGCTTTATTACCAGCTCATGCGGTCTGCCATGAAGATACCGCGCCGAGTGGGATCAAACCATGGTCTTTTGAGTGCTAGCGCACACAACCAGTCGACCACTCGGCCCCTAATTCATAGGGAGTGTCGCCGTAGTTTGATGTCGAGACACGCAATAATTCAGCGAGTTTCTACCGGAATCATCGAGATCAAACTACAAACACTGAGCAACAATCCCTGTATTGGCTTGTTGTGGAGAGAGCGATCCTGTCGTTTCAAGAAGGCCGGAAGTATGATGTATGAGATCATTTCGTTGTGTTTATAATGTTTTTAACAACTAAGAGTCGCATACAGCACATGAGTTGCACACGATTGCACATGAGAAGTTCTGATGAGTTGGAAGAGATACAGAACGATCAAAAGTACGGAAGATATGTCTAGTTCGGAGCGAAGCGTTCAGTAACTTAGATGCTTGCTAGCTTTTTAAGCGACAACCCCCTCAGCGCGTTTGAGTTTGGAGAGATACATTAGAAGGGGCCGGGTGGTCAAGTGGTTAGCGTTCGGCTGTCGCTCCACAGACTGGGAAAACATCTTGCGCAGCGCATGCCCAAAATCTGCGGGCCGCCTGCACTCAAAATGCCGGGCCTTTGCGTACAACATTCCGATCGCTAATTTCGTGCATGCGGTCCGCAAATCGTGGGCATGCGGGGCGCCGAATATAGCATCACCTCCCGGCAGCCGTTCTAGGGCATATATTCTTCATAATCAAATTTATAGGCCAATATCTGAAAATACAAATGTTTGCTATCTATTTTCATATATTTATTGTAGAAAAGCAGCAACAAAACATATAATTCAAAGCATGTATGCAACAAACAAACAATCAATTGATCACACAACAACTTATACGACTCTTCAAAAAAATTGGAATCCTGTTGATCTTCTTATTCCAGAGATCCCGGTGATACCTATAAAGAGACATATTAGAACACACGCAAAGACAGTTTCACAACCCCCTCATAAATGTAATATCATTTTTTATTGAACAACTTCCCGAAATTGTTTTAATAAAAACAACAATTATGAGTGGTATCTGCCTCACATTCCCACAGACGCGAATAAGAAATCAATATAGGCCTGATTTTCCGTAACATTCCTAAATTTGGAAGATTTCTCAATTTTTCGATGAACCCAAGTGTGAGAGTGGTCAGTAATTGAAAAATCAGTATCAGAGAGAACTAGGATTGACAAGCAGCCTATAACTTATAGCAACAAAACGAGTAAAACAAAATTATAAAACATAGTGTCGAGCATCAATAAATGTATCCACCCACTATTCCTTATTCGCAAAAATGAATGTGATTTTATTGTCTACAAAAATTGAATTAAAATAGGGTGTTTTATCTGGGTGACCAAACTACAAAACTGGTAAGCAAATGACGCTGTTACCAGTGAAGGTCAATAAGGTAAATTGATTTAATGGAAATCGGGTTCGAAAGAAGTAGTGAATTTTTCTGCCTATTCGGACAAGTATACTGGGATACTGGAGCCAGCTAGATATACCAACGTTTCTTGGCTTTAGCACAATGTTCGCGGGTGAAAAGTTGTATGCTTGCATGCCTAACTAATTGTAAATGGTTTCAAAAAATTTCCATTGAAGTTGGGTAATGGGTAAAACAAGAATTTCGTGAGTAAAAAATTGGTTGCAGGTTTGAACTCATAACGGGTTACCAAATTCCGAGGCAAAACCTCTCCCTTCTCATGCGTGAAAAAACACCATTTCTGATAATTATCTGTCTGGAACTGATTGGATAATTAATCATCACATACCTTATCGAGCAGACACTCCATTGAACCGTCGAATAACCGGATCGCAGGACAAAAAACGCCAGCTGCCGGTAGACCATCCATCTAGGCGAACGACATTTTCTCCACCAGACAACGATTACCTAGAAAATTGACTACTTCATAGTATCTGAGTTACACATAGACTTGAGGGGGCCAGCCGTCAATAAGCGTATTTCGGTTGGGAATAAGAAACAGTGGAAGTCCCAAGGACCATAAGATACACACAGTTTCGTGTTTGTTTTCTTTTGAACTAGGCGAAACTATTACATGAGTACATATGCCTAAAACGCACAATTATACGCCGCAACGATCAGAGAACCAAACTTTCCACAAACTCGATAGATAATTTCACTTGATTACGTTTGATTGATAGACCATTCTTCTATATTCATCAAAAATGGAGGAGTTCGACGTCAATTTAATAAACCAGTGTTTGCGCCTTCCTGACCCAGAACCCTCAGACAGCTATGGTTTTGTTTTACATTCAATAACCCAACAGTCAGATGGCCCAGCTGACAGTTGGAATAGATAAGTGTAATATTAGAACTTTAAAACTAAAAATGCCAACCTTATGGTAGAGCAAAAGACCGAACACCACACTTCCGCACTTCCCACAAACCGCAAAGCCATTCCATGCGGCCTCTGGCCTGTACCTGCAAGATGGGTTTGAAGAGAATTTAAAGAAGCACAATGGGCTAGATTCAGGTGTTTGCTCAAATAGAGAAAGCAGTACACTATATACAAATACAAAAGTGATAGTGTAATTGTTCGATATGAAAAATCACCTTGGAGCTGTATCACTTTAGATGGTTGATTAGTTGATTTGTTATACGTGTTCGAATTTCCATCCCAAAAACAAAAAAAAAACAATTTTGCATTGCATAGGCGATTTTGATAGATAATTCTGATTGTTTGATAGAGATAGAGCATTCTATTCAGTAGTACAGCCTGCGCTCCCACTCCTGGTCCAACTTACCTAACAGGAATGCATTGAAGGTAACAAAGACGATATTGTCTGTTGTAGTTTTACTGCATTTCCTCAAATGTTAAACCAATTTTACTATTTCAAGTTAATGCGTACTAGTATAGTTGTGTTGTTACCACTTTTCAAATATTGGAAACATTGACTTTTTACCCCCCACCTTTCTGAATTTGTATTGCGTTCGGGAAATTGTAGTTTGACCCCCCCCCCACCGGGGGTTGATGATTCAATTTATCACCTGCAATACAAAAGTTTGAGGGTGGGGGGTAAAAAGTAAACATTTCCGGTATTGAAGTTCAGCCCCCCACTCGTTGAAGTTTGACCCCCACCATTGAAGTTCTACCCCCCGCCGACCCAGGTGGGGGGTAAATAGTAAATGTCGAAGTTGAATTTTGTCCCCCCCCCTCTCCTAGATTTTCAGGTTTCAGCTTGGGTGGGGGGTTGAAGTGTTACGGGGGGGACCCAACTAAAGTGGGGGGCGATACTTCAATTTTCCCCAAATATTTTGTAGGTAGTCGCTCCCAAAGTGAAAAAAAGCGTAATCTGATAAGGCAAGTTGGAATTCAAGACAAGTTGAAGGATTTCTCGGTGAAAATTCTGTCTGCTCCCTCCACCCACTGAGGGTGAGATACGCGAGTATCTTTTTGGCATGTCTCAACATGTCACCCAACATGTCAATAGTCAGATTATGTACATCTGTTGTTATAATTGTTACTTGTTACTTTGTTGCTTGGACAGTATTTGAAGTGAATCAATGCAATTTGGACAGGTGACCCAGCTAGCTGCAAGAAAGTAAGGCGGTTTGGACGAAGGGTTAGGCGGTTTGGACGGGCGACCCAGTTAGCCAAAACGAAGAGAGGCGGTTTGGACGGAGGGTATGGCGGTTTGGACGAGTGACCTAGGATAGACAACCAAAAGGAAGTCGTCCAAACAGCGGTAGACCCATTCTGGGATTCTGAAGGGCAGATAAATTAAGTTTTCAGAACTGTAATGTTGACGTCATATTTTTTTTCGAATGATGGTAATACTTGACAAGTCATTCATTAAGAAAACAATTTTATCTGCACCGTACAGATCAAACCACATACCTACGGCATGTGTACAAAAAGAGAAAAATTCATGAAAAAGTGGGGGCCCAACGACTGTGAGATTTGTCTTCTGCTGTGCGCCCCTTAGACAGCTACTCTCGAATGGAACAGCTACTGCTACAAAAACCGGAAAATACTTGAATACTCAAGTATAACTGTTCATTACAAACATACAAAAGTCGTAAAATATTTTTTCAAACCTGTAAACTATAATATACAAATCACAGATGTTAACTCAACGTAGTCAACTATAGAGATTCTGGTTTTGTACACAATGATTTGCAGTTTTGGTCCTTACTTCAACTCTAGGTGCTATAACACTTGGCATATTATTCAACAGTTGTTCTCTCTTTTACAGCTGTGATTTGTATATTATAGTTTACAGGTTTGAAAAAATATTTTACGACTTTTGTATGTTTGTAATGAACAGTTATACTTGAGTATTCAAGTATTTTCCGGTTTTTGTAGCAGTAGCTGCTCCATTCGAGAGTAGCTGTCTAAGGGGCGCACAGCAGAAGACAAATTTCACAGTCGTTGGGCCCCCACTTTTTCATGAATTTTTATATGAGTTCTGTCATCACTACAAATTTTAGCCAAATCTGGTCAGTTATGACCGAGATATGGCACCTGCGCACAACGGAAGAACACACGACGGAAGTTGGCGCTCTGGATGAAGCGAAAACGTCATAACTGAGCTCAAACTCAACGGATTTTGTTCAAATTTGGGACACAACTTGCAAATATGCTGTAGAACATTTCCTAATTCTTAAAAGTTTTGTTCTGCAAAGTTGAGCTTTTTTGTGGGTAAACTAAAAAAACGGAGGCGCGCATTAGCCGGACCAAAGACAAATCTCGCACAGCGCTTCGCGCTGCGCGCGATTCCAAGCGGGACATAGTCATTACTCATTAACTATCTTCTCTCACCAGACGACAAGACATGAGATACCCACCTTATGAACATAAACTCCGGAGGGATCTAATCGACGACTGGGATCCACCTCTTTATTGTCCTCTCTGCTTGATCCAAATGACAAATATGATGACATCATATTCCCTGAAAGTTGGAGACTTTTTCTAGTTATGTATACTCTGCACAAATATAGGTAATTACACGAGAGCCCGGCTGGATAGACAAGAAGAACTAAATGGGACCTGGTTAGTTTCAAAACAGGGGATCGTTTTTACGAGTGACCATAATCATTCTGTAGATGCCGGATAAACAAAATAAGAAACCAACCAAATTTGTGTAAAACGGGTTACTTGTAATGTGTAATTGTTGAATATGATGAAAATACATGAGGACTATGTCACTTCAGAGTGCTGGCTTGAACTAAACACAACCAACATTATTTTACGTGGTTTTCAAGCAGAAAATTTTCAAATTACCCGAAACATGTAAAAAGTAGCGAAAAAATGAGCGAAGAAAAGAACTACAAAGGCAAACTTACACAGAACGCAGGAAATCAACGACACACTACACTACAATTCATTTTCTGGCCTCAATTTGCCAGTGAGCGGTCGTCTTTTGCTCTATCTCTCTGCCATTTTCCGTCTCTACTGTTTTCTACTCGTAAACCGGCGGACAAGGACCATATTCAACCCAGTGGCAGGGTCCCTTCCGTTTTCTCCATTTTGCCACCGGATCAGGTACATAAGGAATCGGTTTCGTTCAGTTTCGTGAAGATTTTGTGTCAACTTTGGTCGGAATTTGCTCGAATCGGTGCGGCCCCGATTCAATCAATATTGTCTCTCTGCCGCCATTAAAGGTGAATAGTGTTACCAAACTACAATCAAACTACAATGTCAGCAATGGACATTGATAGGAACGTTAATACTCCTTCTCGCGTTTCCACATTTGACAGGAGCAAGCGGCAAAGGATCGAGACCCCCCCGGGAAGTGTCAGTGACAGTATGGCCCCAATCGAAGATGACCTGAAGCTGCTCGATCGTGAGAATGGCCTTCCCCCCTTCGTGAAGAACATTCTGCACCACTTCTCGAAGGTTATCCAGGAGCAATCGTCCATTATTGCCTCAGTTAGTTTGGAAAATGTCAAGTTACGTGATGAGCTTACTTCCGTTAATCAGAGTATTGTATCCACTAATGTTGTTCCCTCTGGTACTGTTGTTCCCACTAGCCAAGTTTCTGCTCCCCCTGTCTGTACCCATAGTTGTTCGGCGGATCCCTGCGAGGTTCGCGAACATTCTCGTGCCATTGTTATTAGTGGTGTATACGAATCTGAATCCCCTGATTCCGTTCGGCGGAATGAGGAGGATATGTACAAGGTCAAACAGGTTATCAATAGTCTAGGCGTGGAGTGCCAGCCGGTTGTCACATATCGCATGGGGCAAATGAGCAACAGGCCTCGTTTGCTCAAGGTGATATTGCCAACTAGCCGACACCAGCGCACATTGTGCGATCGTTCGAAGTTTTTGAGGGATTCGCAATTCCGTGGAGTTTGGCTTCGTCCATCCTTCACAATGGAAGAGCGTACTCGTCATCGCCTCGAACGTCAGAACGGTACTTGGAGGGGACCTGGGAACCCCCCTCAGGGGTTTCAAGGGCCTAGAGCGTTTGGAGATCCCTCCGGCGTTCGTCGTCCAAGGACCGGTCATATGAACGGCACAGCCGGTTCGCGCAATGGGGGTCCGGAAAACTAGCTGCCCCTCTCCGGCCCCAGTTAGTTCATAGGAACAGTAGTCAGTGTTACAAGTGCTTAATGTTGAATATTCGATCAATTACGAAAAATAGTGCCGCTTTACAGAGTGTTTTAGTGAAAGATAATGTAGACATAGGAATATTCACTGAGACGTGGTTGAAAAGTAAATGCAAAAATGGAGTATTTCTCGGTTCGATTTTAGATAGATATCAGACAATAAGATGTGATAGGAAAAGGTTGCAGGGAGGAGGAGTTGCTATAGTAATTAGAACAGGCTTGAAGTTTCGAGAAATTTTCTCGGAATGTGTTTTGAAAGCGTATGAGATTTTAGTAGTTGACATCTATTTGTCAAATAATCCTTTTCGTTTCATTGTAGTCTACCGTACGCCATCATGCTCCGTAGCGCATTCATTTCAGTTAAATAAGTGCATCAGTGATTGGTCAAATTGTGAGCAACCAACTGTTTGTTTGGGCGATTTCAATATACCTGAATTGAAATGGCCAGTAGCAGATGAGCTAAATTTATCAAGTACTGCCGAGAATTTTGTTGAAATGATGGAAGTTTGCGATATGAGCCAGTTTGTGACCTCTCCTAGCCGGAAAGACAAATTTCTAGACCTACTATTCTGTAATATTGCTGACGTAATTGAAAACTGTCGCGTTAAGGCTCCAATTGGGACCAGCGACCACAATACTATATTCTTTGATATGAAAATTTCACGCAAACCAAATGAACTCGTTTGGAAGAGAAACTATGAGAAAGCTGACTATGAAATTATTCGATCTTACCTAGCTAATGTTGACTGGTTAGGTTCCTTTTCCACAGTCAGTACTGTAGACCAGCTATACGAAATGTTTATTGCAATTCTGAACCATACCATAGAAATGTTTGTTCCAATGCGTAAGGTTATTGCCAAAAGCACTAACCTTCCGAGCTATTTGCGAAATATGAGTATGTATAGAGACGAATTGTGGGAAAGGGCTCATAGCTCTACGAATCCAACCTCATGGGAAGAGTATAGGACGTGTACTGCGAAGTATACGAAAGCCTTGAATAAGTTTAATAGATCTATTGAAAATGAACTAATTAGGAGAGGCGATTCAAAAACCATCTATAAGTTAGTGAATTCTCGTTTGAAAGAGAGAAAAAGTATATCAAGTATGTTTGGCACAAACAACACAATTTGTGTTACAGATTCGGATAGGGCAAATTTGCTCGCAGATTCATTCCAAAGTGTTTTTTCTACTGATAGTATTGATGTTCCTGTGTTTTCTGTCGACAATGTTGTACAAATGGACCATTCCATTCAGTTTGATAGAATTCTAATTGAAAAACTTTTGCGTACGTGGCCAATGTCCTACTCACAAACACCGGATGGAATTCCATTTAAGTATATTAAAAAGTTATCTGTTGAAATTTGTGGCCCTCTAGAATATATATTTAATCTTAGCTTGTGGAGAGGGGAGGTACCGGAACGATGGAAACATTCTCTTGTAACTCCTCTACCTAAGAAACCCCCTTTGTCAAACCCTCTAAACTACAGACCAGTTAGCATCACATCAATATTTGCGCGACTTTTTGAAAAGAATTTGAAACGTGAGATGATTACGCACTTGAACGAAAATGATATCATATCTTCACATCAACACCGTTTTAGAAAGGGTAAATCTGTAGAAACACAGATGTTAGAATGTCTCAATGAATGGACTTTATCCCTCGATAGGAAAGAATGTGTCGATGTAGTGTATTTCGACTTTTCTAAAGCGTTCGATAGAGTTTCACATAAATTGCTAGTTCTTAAAATGGAGAAACTTGGATTTCACAGAATGATTGTAGCATGGGTGAAAGAATACTTAACGAATCGCACGTTTGCAGTCAGAGTAAACTCAAGTTTTTCTTCGAATCGCAAAATAACTAGTGGTGTTCCACAAGGAAGTGCGCTTTTTCCTGTTCTCTTTAACATTTTCACGTGCGAATTACCTAACACACTTGCAGATTCGAGTGTGAAATGCAAGGTCTTCGCAGACGATACGAAAGTTTATAAGTCGTTTATGCCTAGAGGTTCTAACAAAGATCTGCAAAGTTGTTTAGATCGAATGTATAAGTGGTCTGTAGATTGGGGGTTACCACTATCAGTAGAAAAATCACAAGTTATGCATCTGGGCTACAACAACCCGAAGCAAAACTATACATTGAACGGAGCAGTTCTGAAGCAAGTCACAGAAAAAGTTAGAGATTTGGGTTTCTTGTTGAATAGCAGTCTTTCCTTCAAAGATCATGTGCGACATATTGTACAGTTAGCAAAATTTAGAACTTACAATCTTTTCAAGGTATTGAAAACCAATAAAGAAAGTATCTGGATTAAAGCGTACAAAACCTATATTCGTCCAATGGTTGAGTTCGGAACAACGGTGTTCAATTCAGATAGAGGATTCGTAAAGAAAATTGAATCAGTTCAGAATAATTTCACCAGAAAATTGTTCTTCCGGCTTGGTGGCTACAAATATTGCACTATTCCCAGCTCTTCATTTAGGAACAGGAAATTAAAATTGATATCATTGGAATCTAGAAGAAATACAACTGATTTAGTTATGATACACAAAATAATAACTGGACAATGTGGTCTAAATGCGATTGACTTTTTCACGTTCAATCGTTCACGTACCCGAGGTACAAAGGAGAAGATTAGCTTTCCAATACCAAAAACTAGTCATCGTGCACAGTTCTTCACTATTCGTGCCGGTTCAAAATACTTGAAACACAGCAAGAACAAAAATATTCCGAGTTCTCTTGCGGCGGCCAAGAAATATTTTTCAGAAAAGCACTTGTAACTGACCTTACTATGTTTATTAGTCAAAACCCCATTGAAGTGTCGATCGTTGTACTGTAGTCATTTATATGCTCATTCAATGTTCACCTTACTGTTCACCATGTTTCGATTCGTGTTTTCATATTGCTCAAATTCATTTGGTTTTTATTCATTTTTCGTTCTCTCTATGTATCTCACATGCTTGCATGTAAATAAATCAATCAATCAATCAAACATATTTCAGTTAGGCTGTAAAAACAACAAAAATACAAAAAAATTGAAATATGATGATGAAAATATTTGAAAATGACGAGTACGACATCGTTTATTACGCTCATTATGTAAACCGCGGGTGTGACGACCGCGTACGGCGTTGGATTCAAATAAGGGGATTGAGATACATTTTCGCAGAATCGAACAAAATATTGTGTCTTCTTGAATTATCTGTGATATTTAGGCTTGAGAGAGAACAACTTCGATACAAACATCTTAGTTAGGCTATTTAACACCGTTTTCCTGACTGCGGAGGGCAAGCCCTCGTTTTGCGGCCCGCCTGCACTTTTGGGAGTGCGTGCTGTCCGCAGAATAGGCCTGGCGGCCAGAAAAGTGGGCGGATTTTGCATGCGCTCGGCGATATTTTCTCCGAGGACCCGGGTTCGATCCCCGCTCGTCGCGGTATGTGTCTGGCGGGCAAAAGCTCACCCATGCCTATCTCTACGGACAGTCCTTCTACGGTTGAGACGTAATTTGTGTGTACTTATGTAATTTTTCTCAATAAAGTGATACACGGCTAAAATAGTCGCTTATTATATTATTGTTATGACAATAAACATCTTACATGGTGAACATAAACCGGAACCGGAATTTCCAGTTCGAGCAGCGCGATGTCGTCATATGTCTGTTTGCGAGAATTGTAGTACTTCTCGTGCATGGACACACTGAAAAAATTACAATTTGTGTACTACTCATTTAATATATTTGTTACGTGGTGGTGAATGATTGTCGTATTTACATAATATCGAGAGCAACCAAGGAGTTTCCGTGTCCGTAGAGAAGGTGAAGATATACGTGGGTGAACACTGTTATCAGGCGCGGTGGCAATCTCTCAAAAACTCCATCATATACCCCATGAACAATATCTCACGAGCTGCTCATGAGATTAATTTATTTCTATGCTACAACAATAAAAATTTCACGAGTAGCATGAGGTGTTCATCAGATTCTCATGAGACAATCATATGAGTTTCTTATGAGGTTGGGAGAATTGCTACACCGCAAGCTCATGTGAGCGAGAGAGATGAATGCAGATGAGTGACGAGAAAAACGACACATAGAATATGCCTATAAGAACATATTCGTAGTTCGATCCCGTGGTTTTTCGGTCTAAATCGCTAAATTATGACATGTATTGAGTTCAAACTACAAGTCAGCTACAGTCATCTTCAATCTCACCAACCTTACAACCTTTCTCAAAAACGCCTTAGAGCAGTGAGGTGAGCCGCACAATCCGACCATTCTCACTCCGAACGTCTCCAGATCTTGTTTCGAGTGTTTTTTCTTCCTGAAAATGATGTATAAAAAGTTACATCAAGAAGAAAATCGAATGAAGTCTATAATATTTAACAGGGAATTACATACTCTACAATTAAACACTACGGTCTTATCTCTGTTTCGAATTGTATTTTCACTTCTCTCTGATGAACGAGTGACACATTTCACAGAAAAAGTAAATATATAAATGTAATCAACACTAAATTGCAAAAAAAAACATAGAGACAAACTGACTCTACACAGTGAGCAGCAGTGAGTACGTGTTTCCGGGATATAAGTGTTCCACTGCAGTGATTAACTGGAATAAAACGAGGATATTAAAATAATTAAGATAAATAATAAAGCATAAGAATAAAATCACAAGATTGTAACAAACATGAATTGCACATTCACGTGAAACATGTTAAACACAGCAGAACTAAGACAAGTGCAATGACAAAGTGCATGATGCTTAGTAGAATACTGACGTTACGTGACTATTCTATTTATTTCTAGTATAGTACTTTGATCCCGTTGTCTTCCGTTATTCAATTTATATGCATATTTCACGTTTCACGTGACTGCATTTTACTTGTAAATTCCAAAAAGTATTCTTACAAGGCGAAGTGAAGAAGTAGACGCTCCACGGTAATTCTCCTGCAGCCACTTTATCTCCGCCTCTGATCATCTGGAAACATTTATGGTTGCTGTGTTTGTAGTTTGATACCATCGTCTATCGGTGGAACATCGCGAATTATGGGAAGTGATAGAAAAATCGTTGTAGTGTGATATCGAGACCTACTTTACGAGACCAAAAAGCAAGCGGATAAAACTACAAGCTAAACAGACTACTCTGAAGCCTGAACGCTAGTAGATACGCTAGCTCTGAAAAATAATCTAGTAGTTTTCCAAGGTCTTACGGTATTCACGCGGCTCTATGGTATATTCCCACGCTTGCGGCATTCGAGTAACCTGTACTAGATACGACACTGGCGTTAATAGGGGAGCTGTATTCATAAAACAACAATCCATCAAATCGCGCTATTGCTTAACAACAATAGTTGTACAACATGGCACTAAATGTATAACTATTTCAAAAGTACTTAGTTTAAGTACTTTATTTTTGGTAAAAGCTTAATTTATTAAGTTTCTAACATTCAATATGAAATTTGAGAATAACAGTGGCTCGCGTCAATACTTTAGCTACCGTAACCCAAAACGCTAGTAGATTCCCTAGTTGATATCAACATTGGGTTTTTTCCTCGCGTATCTACTAGCGTTCAGGCTTCAGAGTAGAGCTGCATACACTGTATTCGTAGTAAGAGTTTCAACGATGCACAGACGAATCGTTTCTGGCAAAAACCCCGCCTATTATATAATTGATTAGTACCATATTGTGGACATTATGTAATGCCCACAATATGGTAGAACGAATCCTATACAATTGAAATTTGGTCAATCCATATTTTTTCAATAGCACTGAGTGTCATTGGAATCGTGCGCAGATTTTTTGATGACTATTTCTTGAAGCCAACAAAACGTTTACAAACTTTTTGTAATGCTATTTACGTGTTGTCGTGTAAAAAAAGAACAGCTAACCAAACACTTTTGGAAAAACGTCAACATGGTTAAATGTCATCTGGCGCGATAACAATCCCTCAAAAATCTCATGAGCTACCTCATGAGCGATATCTCACGAACTTGTCATGAGATTCTAATGTTTGCATAACATTAGAGGCTCAAGAGTAGCTCATGAACAACTCATGAGAATCTCAAGAGGTCGGAAGGGTTGCTTCTCAGCTTGGAGGCGTGAACTAAACCCACCCGGACAAAGCTGGGAGTTGGAGTACCACATGTTGCACTATCTGCAAGTTATATGTTTTAAACATGGTCGAAGTTACAACTGGAATTTACATACATCATGAATTTACATACAACTTAAATGAACTTCATAGATAGCATTTACTGATCTTAGTTAATTTATGCATCTGTTTATTAACATCATTCTAGTTAACTGTATTTCACTCAATCTAATTCATTTAATTTAATGGTTCAAAGTACAGAGTCGTTCTATTCTATACGCTCTGTTAATTACAAATTTGCGTTTGCTCGAAACTGTATTGCAACAAATCTAGAGATATAGTTTGCCCAAAAGAGACGTCAGACGACGAGAGGGAAATCAATATCTATGACAGCCACGCTGTATAAACAGTTATTTCCTGTTTTGCAACGACGCTTGTTCTGAGAAACCATGTTGTTCTCCGGTCTCCTTTTAGGAGAATGCAGTGAATTTCAACTTCTACTTTCCCACTCGGCGTGGACTTTAACACGTCGATAGACGCTCTGATTTCTCGTTTCATTGCAAATCTGAACTGATCTGTATCTTCATTTCTTACTGTATTTCATTGTTGTATATCTGTTGTATTGTTGTATTGTTGTATTGTATACCATTGTACATGTTTGTTTGAATTTACTGTATTTCAACTACTACTGTAATCTGTACTATCCATTTCCATAATACATACTGCAAAGTGCACTAACGCAATGTCCTGCCAACTAGCAGGCTAATTTTGTAGCGGCCTCGACGAGTGAGTGTGCAGATCAGAGAGACGCAGACTGGCCTGTCTGCGGCCTAATTGATTTCATACTCTCTTGGGTTTGTAGCTTGCTAATCACAAAAGATTGGCGCAAATGTTTCTGAGCGGCGCGAGAGTCTTTGTTTAGTTATCAGCAGAGGAGAGAGTGTGTAGATCAAAGATGCGCAGACGTGTGGTCTCACCGCTCTCACAAAATGAGTCATACGGTATTTACAACTGTTTGAGGAATTCCATATAACATTCCTTGAGCACGTTTGATAAATCGATATTCTTAATAGAACAGTTGAACTATTTCGCTCAAATCACGTATATGAAACTGTATGATTTCAAAAATACACTTACCGTATATATCACTCGCTATAGCGGAAGAAATGAACGTCAATGATATTAAAGCCGTCCAACACATGTTGAAACGATACATGTAACTAGTGAAGAGCGGGGAATTGAAAGTTGTGCGGAAAGTTGTGTTCAAAGAAGGGCGGAATACATAATTTCACTTGAATTCATGCTGAATTTAGATTTAGAATTTGCACCTGGTACACTTTTAGTCGAAAGTGTTTCCGTATAGTCATACGAAACGTGTACAACACCGTTGTAAAAAAAACCGGACAAAAGATACCAACTGAAACTCTAGTTGTCTGTTTTTTGTGTACGGTTCTTCTTATGTTAGGTTTTCCCGAAGTAAGCCTCTGCGGTGTATCTTGCCGAACCGCTGTTTTTGTAGTTTGACGCCGTTGCTTCAAGATTCAAGAATTATTTGGTTCACTTCATATCGTTCCGAGAGGGTGTTCCTTGACTGCCAAGTATAGAAATTATATTCATTCAACAACATCACGGCAAACAGGTGAACACTAAAAACTATAGTATTACAGTTATCAAAAAACTTTATTTGTAATGACCGGGTAATATTTATAACGCCAAAGAAAATTGTGTTGACGGCAGCTAACTACTGTGAACATCGAAATTTCGTTGGGATGCCTGAAATTGAGTTGCATATATTATATATTTGATAACGTTGATGTTCCTTGTTGCTCAGAACATGAAACGTAACTTTCAGTTGTATGAGAATAGTCCTGTGCAAAGGTGAAATAACTATATAAAAATTTTTGCGTGCACTCAATCATCAGTGAAAGTGAAAAATTTCAAGTCACTATTTTGAAATTTTAATTAGTGTTTCAGATGTTTTATGCGATATTAAGCTTAAAATGAAAATGCTGAATGAAGTCAAGCACATATTTTCAGAAATTTTATTGTCAATCGCCCAACCACTTTCTGTAGAGGAAGCGACCAAAGAGTGTGTAGATCAGAGAAGCGCAGAGTGTCTGGCGCAACTTTAAACTTACGTTGTTGGAACAAAATTTCATAAACCGATTCTGATCGTTTCTTTGTATTCTGGTCGGACGCGTGAGTATACAAGTACTACGCATCAGTAAAATGGTCATCAAAACGAACATTCAACCCGTTTTTGGAAAGGATTTTGAAGTGGCTCAAATAGCTTATCCGACTTGTCAAACAGGATTTCTCAAACCATTGTGAACACCGGACCATCGATTTGGTAAGGGGCGGGGTTTGGAGAGCGACCAGCTCATCTGCGTATCATTGATCTACACACTCTTTCGCTTGTTGGCAAGTAATCACCGACCGTTCGCCACGCATCGCTCAATCAATCAAACCCTCTGCTGTCTTTATTGAGAAAATGGCGACTATATTTGAGCTCACACAATGCAAACTGAAAGTGACTCACGCGAACTAAATAATGTTAATATCTCCCTCAGTTGTCAGAGTTGCCGAATGGTGAATTAATCAATTCACAAAGTTGTTCGCACGTGTTCTTCACAGAACTACACGACTGCATACACTGCTCGTAGGCACTGAAATGTTTCACATGGAGTATATATAACTCTTGGTCTTGGTGCATCAATTGGACACCATTCCATCTTCGTTTTCGCCCAACGATCATTTTCCATGCGGCTGACGTGTCTTACCCACGACCATTTTCTCATGGCAGCACGTTCACGAATGTCTGGTAGTCGCACTGTTCCCCACCCGCGGGGCGACCAAAACAAAGATGGAGGGATGAGTTCGAAGAAGCTGTTGGAAGGAACTGGATGAGGATCGCTGATTGATTGATTTATTTACATGCAAGCATGTGAGATACATAGAGAGAACGAAAAATGAATAAAAACCAAATAAATTTGAGCAATATGAAAACACGAATCGAAACATGGTGAACAGTAAGGTGAACGTTGAATGCTAGAGACATTGAATGCTGAATCGCTATAGAAGAGATGCACACTTGGAAAGATATTATGTTGCGGCGAATTGTACAGATTCTGATTCCGTAATAAACGATTGTACTGTATTGTATTGTATTGTATATATAATTGAAAAAAAAACTTTACAAATTTTTTTCCATACACAAATACAATCTATGAAAAACATTTTGCTTACATGCTCTAAAAACGGAAACCGCCCTCGAACAAGGTGAAAAAAACCTTGACGTTGCATTGGTAAGCTGTCAGTCTATGTAGGAATTCTGTCAACTGCAGAAATGATTTTCTGATAACTTTCGGATAACAATTCTGATAACTGCAAAAAACTGGTTTTTTACTAGTGAACCATTGTCACGCCATACCTGGTAGTACTTGTTTCCTCCATTACAGGTACGGCAGTGGTGACACTAACCGGGATTCTGTAAAGTTCTTGTTCTTTTTATTTAACAATAACGTTATGAGATTCTTTTTAATTAACAAAAAACAGACGGATCGAGTTTCGAACTCGACTCAGAACTTGCAAATATTGAAAATCGGACTGGATTCGAAACTATCAATATTTTCAACATTGATTCACATCAAGTGCAGATCATTCAGTCTTGTATTTGTTGTAGAATCTCAATAAAATATTCAACAAAATAAAAAAAAATCAAACAAAATATTAAATATTTAAAAAAATATGAAAATGTTAAAACCCCACTTCAGTCGCTGGCCACACTTTGCAATGAATAATGATCAATTGCAAAAACTGCTAAACTTTCCGATAGCATTTTCGTTAATAGCAAACTATGAGTTCGGTAATTATAGTGTATTATATTTAAAAGTGTGAAAGACAATGGAATGGTCTGTCTCAGTTCCAAAATAAAGTGTAGTTCTCAAACACGAGACACATAACGCTTGGTATTTCAATTTTACCCTTTGTTTTAAAATAGAAAAGAGAAAACTTTTCATTTTTCTAATGGCCAAGTCTGAATGTCTAACTCACGTAGGTACTGGAGGAAGGGTAGGGCCGTAGACACTCTCACCGCATTTTGTCTCACAGTCGAGTTCACCAAAAAATCTGCAGGTAGCCAAGCATTCGCTGAATTCCTTATCTTGGACGCTGAATGGTAAGAAGTAATATGTAGAACACATTGCGTGTTAACGTATTATGTAAACAAAAGCATATTGAGTTTTATTAGTTTAATGAAATTACCTTTAAAGTTTTATATTCTAGAACTTTTATAGTCTTTATTTTGAATCAATTGAGCAGTGCGAAGCGAGGTGGCGTTTATTTTCTGCCAGCAGTTGAGAGAGCGTGTAGAAAAAAATCAAGTCAGGAACATTAGCTAATATGTCCTTCAAATACGCTGCTACGAAAGCGAGTGAGCAGGCAGGTCGCAGATCTCTCGTCAGGCTACCAAAGTGGGGGTCAATAGACAGAAAATAGCCTCACCCCCCCCCCCTAGTTTCTGGTATCAAACAATTTCATCGATTTTTTGAATTCTTCATTGTTCATAACATTGTAAATTTCTACTTTGTGATGTAAATATGTAAGTTGAGGATTTTCTCGAAAATTTTTCTCGACAACAGATTTTTTCGACCCTCGTATTTAGAATAGTTTATTGAAAGTTTAGTATAGTTTATTGAAATCGTAAGTGAGTTCAAAAGTGTGGATACAAAATAAATGCAAAATGATTCACTGCGGCAGCTGCGGCGCAACTTTTGCGGGAGTTCGAGCTAAATGCGAGCTAGTTTCCCGAGTTGTCCTCAACCGCGCATCACGCGCTCTGGGTACTGTGTGTTTCGCGAACCCGGCAAAACAGGAAACACACAAAAAAACCATTCAGAAATCCTATATCACATTCGTATGCCCGAATTCGCACAATGGTTCTTTTCACCAGAACAACGCCCGAAATCCATGAAAAGAACAGACTGAAAAATTAAAAATGATTCATAACCTTCGATTATGAGTTTATAATGATTCATTTTTGCAGCATATAAAAGGAGAACGACATGTTACCTCTATTTATCGCACTCAAGTCAAGATGCTTCCAATTTTCTTTCTGATGTCGATCCTCGCGATCACGAATGCGTAAGTTTTCTTACCTTTTATAGAAAGTTGACTATTGGGGTTGGTGATTTTTGATACGTTTTATTTTTTTATCCAGTTTTCAGTGTATTTTCGGTATACGCTTCTATTATAGGCGGAGTTTGGAAAGCGTACTTCTTGAAATAAAAGGTAATTACTCTGAATGTGTGTTCTACTGTAAGCGATTCGGAGAGGACAACTGTGAAGAACGTTGTCGTGGATTTTCTGTGCCGCCCAAGACATCCGACCCAACCAAAACAACCACTGCTGTTCCTAAGACCAGGTGAGTTATATAGGTATAGGCCGTCACTAAAACTTTATTAGGAATGATAGTAATAATAATACTCATGTTCAAGCGACTTATCAAAACGTGAACAGAGTTTCTAGATGGAATACGAGGCCTTAGCTATTATGATACATTTCAGTTGATTTATATTCAGTTTTCAGTGCATGCTCATTTGTATACGCCTCTATTATAGGTGGAGTTTGGAAAGCGGACTTCTTGAACTAAAAGGTGGTTCTGATTACTCTGATTGTGTGTTCTACTGTACGTGGATCGGAGAGGACAACTGTGAAGAACGTTGTAGTGGTGTTTCTGTGCCGCCCAAGACATCCGACACAACCGAAACGACCACTGCTGTTTCTACGACCAGGTGAGTTATATAGATATAGAGAGTCATTAAATCCATATTAGGATTGATAATATTGATTTGGGTCACTTTCATGATAATACACTTGCTCAAGTGTCATATCACGATCTGAACAGCTTCTAGGTGAGAGTTTCTAAGTGAAATAGGTGAGAGTTTCTAAGTGAATCATTTTGCATTTATTTTGTATCCACACTTTTGAACTCACTTACGATTTCAATAAACTATACTAAACTTTCAATAAACTATTCTAAATACGAGGGTCGAAAAAATCTGTTGTCGAGAAAAATTTTCGAGAAAATCCTCAACTTACATATTTACATCACAAAGTAGAAATTTACAATGTTATGAACAATGAAGAATTCAAAAAATCGATGAAATTGTTTGATACCAGAAACTAGGGGGGGGGGGTGAGGCTATTTTCTGTCTATTGACCCCCACTTTGGTAGCCTGACGAGAGATCTGCGACCTGCCTGCTCACTCGCTTTCGTAGCAGCGTATTTGAAGGACATATTAGCTAATGTTCCTGACTTGATTTTTTTCTACACGCTCTCTCAACTGCTGGCAGAAAATAAACGCCACCTCGCTTCGCACTGCTCAATTGATTCAAAATAAAGACTATAAAAGTTCTAGAATATAAAACTTTAAAGGTAATTTCATTAAACTAATAAAACTCAATATGCTTTTGTTTACATAATACGTTAACACGCAATGTGTTCTACATATTACTTCTTACCATTCAGCGTCCAAGATAAGGAATTCAGCGAATGCTTGGCTACCTGCAGATTTTTTGGTGAACTCGACTGTGAGACAAAATGCGGTGAGAGTGTCTACGGCCCTACCCTTCCTCCAGTACCTACGTGAGTTAGACATTCAGACTTGGCCATTAGAAAAATGAAAAGTTTTCTCTTTTCTATTTTAAAACAAAGGGTAAAATTGAAATACCAAGCGTTATGTGTCTCGTGTTTGAGAACTACACTTTATTTTGGAACTGAGACAGACCATTCCATTGTCTTTCACACTTTTAAATATAATACACTATAATTACCGAACTCATAGTTTGCTATTAACGAAAATGCTATCGGAAAGTTTAGCAGTTTTTGCAATTGATCATTATTCATTGCAAAGTGTGGCCAGCGACTGAAGTGGGGTTTTAACATTTTCATATTTTTTTAAATATTTAATATTTTGTTTGATTTTTTTTTATTTTGTTGAATATTTTATTGAGATTCCACAACAAATACAAGACTGAATGATCTGCACTTGATGTGAATCAATGTTGAAAATATTGATAGTTTCGAATCCAGTCCGATTTTCAATATTTGCAAGTTCTGAGTCGAGTTCGAAACTCGATCCGTCTGTTTTTTGTTAATTAAAAAGAATCTCATAACGTTATTGTTAAATAAAAAGAACAAGAACTTTACAGAATCCCGGTTAGTGTCACCACTGCCGTACCTGTAATGGAGGAAACAAGTACTACCAGGTATGGCGTGACAATGGTTCACTAGTAAAAAACCAGTTTTTTGCAGTTATCAGAATTGTTATCCGAAAGTTATCAGAAAATCATTTCTGCAGTTGACAGAATTCCTACATAGACTGACAGCTTACCAATGCAACGTCAAGGTTTTTTTCACCTTGTTCGAGGGCGGTTTCCGTTTTTAGAGCATGTAAGCAAAATGTTTTTCATAGATTGTATTTGTGTATGGAAAAAAATTTGTAAAGTTTTTTTTTCAATTATATATACAATACAATACAATACAGTACAATCGTTTATTACGGAATCAGAATCTGTACAATTCGCCGCAACATAATATCTTTCCAAGTGTGCATCTCTTCTATAGCGATTCAGCATTCAATGTCTCTAGCATTCAACGTTCACCTTACTGTTCACCATGTTTCGATTCGTGTTTTCATATTGCTCAAATTTATTTGGTTTTTATTCATTTTTCGTTCTCTCTATGTATCTCACATGCTTGCATGTAAATAAATCAATCAATCAGCGATCCTCATCCAGTTCCTTCCAACAGCTTCTTCGAACTCATCCCTCCATCTTTGTTTTGGTCGCCCCGCGGGTGGGGAACAGTGCGACTACCAGACATTCGTGAACGTGCTGCCATGAGAAAATGGTCGTGGGTAAGACACGTCAGCCGCATGGAAAATGATCGTTGGGCGAAAACGAAGATGGAATGGTGTCCAATTGATGCACCAAGACCAAGAGTTATATATACTCCATGTGAAACATTTCAGTGCCTACGAGCAGTGTATGCAGTCGTGTAGTTCTGTGAAGAACACGTGCGAACAACTTTGTGAATTGATTAATTCACCATTCGGCAACTCTGACAACTGAGGGAGATATTAACATTATTTAGTTCGCGTGAGTCACTTTCAGTTTGCATTGTGTGAGCTCAAATATAGTCGCCATTTTCTCAATAAAGACAGCAGAGGGTTTGATTGATTGAGCGATGCGTGGCGAACGGTCGGTGATTACTTGCCAACAAGCGAAAGAGTGTGTAGATCAATGATACGCAGATGAGCTGGTCGCTCTCCAAACTCCGCCCCTTACCAAATCGATGGTCCGGTGTTCACAATGGTTTGAGAAATCCTGTTTGACAAGTCGGATAAGCTATTTGAGCCACTTCAAAATCCTTTCCAAAAACGGGTTGAATGTTCGTTTTGATGACCATTTTACTGATGCGTAGTACTTGTATACTCACGCGTCCGACCAGAATACAAAGAAACGATCAGAATCGGTTTATGAAATTTTGTTCCAACAACGTAAGTTTAAAGTTGCGCCAGACACTCTGCGCTTCTCTGATCTACACACTCTTTGGTCGCTTCCTCTACAGAAAGTGGTTGGGCGATTGACAATAAAATTTCTGAAAATATGTGCTTGACTTCATTCAGCATTTTCATTTTAAGCTTAATATCGCATAAAACATCTGAAACACTAATTAAAATTTCAAAATAGTGACTTGAAATTTTTCACTTTCACTGATGATTGAGTGCACGCAAAAATTTTTATATAGTTATTTCACCTTTGCACAGGACTATTCTCATACAACTGAAAGTTACGTTTCATGTTCTGAGCAACAAGGAACATCAACGTTATCAAATATATAATATATGCAACTCAATTTCAGGCATCCCAACGAAATTTCGATGTTCACAGTAGTTAGCTGCCGTCAACACAATTTTCTTTGGCGTTATAAATATTACCCGGTCATTACAAATAAAGTTTTTTGATAACTGTAATACTATAGTTTTTAGTGTTCACCTGTTTGCCGTGATGTTGTTGAATGAATATAATTTCTATACTTGGCAGTCAAGGAACACCCTCTCGGAACGATATGAAGTGAACCAAATAATTCTTGAATCTTGAAGCAACGGCGTCAAACTACAAAAACAGCGGTTCGGCAAGATACACCGCAGAGGCTTACTTCGGGAAAACCTAACATAAGAAGAACCGTACACAAAAAACAGACAACTAGAGTTTCAGTTGGTATCTTTTGTCCGGTTTTTTTTACAACGGTGTTGTACACGTTTCGTATGACTATACGGAAACACTTTCGACTAAAAGTGTACCAGGTGCAAATTCTAAATCTAAATTCAGCATGAATTCAAGTGAAATTATGTATTCCGCCCTTCTTTGAACACAACTTTCCGCACAACTTTCAATTCCCCGCTCTTCACTAGTTACATGTATCGTTTCAACATGTGTTGGACGGCTTTAATATCATTGACGTTCATTTCTTCCGCTATAGCGAGTGATATATACGGTAAGTGTATTTTTGAAATCATACAGTTTCATATACGTGATTTGAGCGAAATAGTTCAACTGTTCTATTAAGAATATCGATTTATCAAACGTGCTCAAGGAATGTTATATGGAATTCCTCAAACAGTTGTAAATACCGTATGACTCATTTTGTGAGAGCGGTGAGACCACACGTCTGCGCATCTTTGATCTACACACTCTCTCCTCTGCTGATAACTAAACAAAGACTCTCGCGCCGCTCAGAAACATTTGCGCCAATCTTTTGTGATTAGCAAGCTACAAACCCAAGAGAGTATGAAATCAATTAGGCCGCAGACAGGCCAGTCTGCGTCTCTCTGATCTGCACACTCACTCGTCGAGGCCGCTACAAAATTAGCCTGCTAGTTGGCAGGACATTGCGTTAGTGCACTTCACAGCCAGCATGGCTGACTACTATCGATGGATGAAACGAACTATATGAAGATGTGGAAAAGTTTCTGTTTTCAAAATTTGTACACTTTTCAAACGTTGATTTGAACCTGAACCGGATCCAACCTGATTCAAGCAGTCATTTTGCTGCATAATACATGAGAACCATTTCAGTTCTTACCATCAGTGCTATCAACACTGCATGTCAATCCATTCCAACTGGAGCAAGTGTTTGGATCAGTGTGAATTCGGCGGTTACGTCCACGGAGACTACACTCGTTAACGAATACACAGAAATAAATATTTTCATGAACGGATGTCGTGTTTTGGATCGCATTCTACATGTTTCGCTGTCTAGATACCTCAACATGTAGTAGTATACAATTCCGAAATGTCGCACCAGATTGAAAGAACCACTCTCGGGTTTGACAAATCCGACAGGATTTTGATTGTTTTTTGTCCTCCCTTACCAATGATTTGAGTGCAAAACAGCTTTTTCACTCCGAAACTCAGCGAAATGGATATCAATTTCAATTAATTTTGCTCCGATCGAATGTTTTCTACTTGCGTTTCGTCGACCAGTTTTCATTCTCACTTTTGCATAACATGCATGCATGTAATTAAATTATTTCTTAGCTTTCGATAGCGTTTTTGACAATGTCCATATTAGAAAAGCGTTATTTGTTGTAATATCCAAACTGCTAAGAGTGAAAGCAGAACTGTTGCACAAAGTGAGCTTTGCGAATGATAAGTGAAAAGGCTCCGACCGACACATTACCACATTAGAGCAGTAAATGAGTCGTCTCTCTGATTCGTATAGAAAATTAGGTTAGAGAATATTGTCTAAACTAGTTACAGTAAAGTAGGAACTATACTCTACTTTAACGTATTTGACGGCGCCTGCTTCCCCCAAACACAGCAGAATTCAAAGACAGTCTGACAATTGAACATAAGTTCGAAAGGGTGTATTGGTGAGATTTTTATGCGGAGGTTTGTGTACGATTGAGACCATCGCGAAGACAGCCATCTGTGTAGTAAAAATAAAATATCGTGAAAGTTTCGAACTCCACCTTCTTTTTCTCCAAATTTTGAAAAAATGTCACAGAAAGTTTCTTTCAGTTACAGTCTGCTTTTGAAAACTCAAACTAAAACCACGAAACAGTATGAAACAGTATGAAAACTGGCGAGTGCATACATTGGTCTGAAAGTGACCATTCGTTTACTGTCGTAGGCAAATATTGGTTTATGAGGTAGTGACAAATCGTTTTGTACGAACGGAAGTTCAATGAAAAGTCGAATGCGAGAAACACAATATTATACAACCGTAGACAACCACTAATCAGAAAACATAATAATGGGACCTTTACTTTATTTGCACGAAAACAACACTTGAAACTCAAACTAAAACCACGAAACAGTATGAAAAACGAAGCGCAAACGAAAGAATAATCAGAGAGGGCTAAAAGAGTACATCAGTTGTATAATCTTAGACCAGAAGTTTCGTGGCGAGGGCTCACTACGTACAACGTATTAACACGACGGTAATCGACAGATTACAACAACCATTTCTAACAGATTTATTCTAGCCAAATAGTGGCAGTGATGCAACCCTGGAAGATGTCAGGGCTGGTGTGCAGTCGGAGTTCGATTGAGTGTGCACTGTTGTACAATGCGTCTCATGTGCCAACAACTCGTGAACTTTTAAACTTTTTATCACCAGCCGCACTAACTGTTAGAATACGGTCGAAAAGAGCGGAGAAAACTCTAATCGACCCTTTTTCAAAGCCCGCAATACCTGTGATCGGAAACTAATCTGCGCAGCAAAGCAGACTGAAAGCAGACTGTAACTGAAAGAAACTTTCTGTGACATTTTTTCAAAATTTGGAGAAAAAGAAGGTGGAGTTCGAAACTTTCACGATATTTTATTTTTACTACACAGATGGCTGTCTTCGCGATGGTCTCAATCGTACACAAACCTCCGCATAAAAATCTCACCAATACACCCTTTCGAACTTATGTTCAATTGTCAGACTGTCTTTGAATTCTGCTGTGTTTGGGGGAAGCAGGCGCCGTCAAATACGTTAAAGTAGAGTATAGTTCCTACTTTACTGTAACTAGTTTAGACAATATTCTCTAACCTAATTTTCTATACGAATCAGAGAGACGACTCATTTACTGCTCTAATGTGGTAATGTGTCGGTCGGAGCCTTTTCACTTATCATTCGCAAAGCTCACTTTGTGCAACAGTTCTGCTTTCACTCTTAGCAGTTTGGATATTACAACAAATAACGCTTTTCTAATATGGACATTGTCAAAAACGCTATCGAAAGCTAAGAAATAATTTAATTACATGCATGCATGTTATGCAAAAGTGAGAATGAAAACTGGTCGACGAAACGCAAGTAGAAAACATTCGATCGGAGCAAAATTAATTGAAATTGATATCCATTTCGCTGAGTTTCGGAGTGAAAAAGCTGTTTTGCACTCAAATCATTGGTAAGGGAGGACAAAAAACAATCAAAATCCTGTCGGATTTGTCAAACCCGAGAGTGGTTCTTTCAATCTGGTGCGACATTTCGGAATTGTATACTACTACATGTTGAGGTATCTAGACAGCGAAACATGTAGAATGCGATCCAAAACACGACATCCGTTCATGAAAATATTTATTTCTGTGTATTCGTTAACGAGTGTAGTCTCCGTGGACGTAACCGCCGAATTCACACTGATCCAAACACTTGCTCCAGTTGGAATGGATTGACATGCAGTGTTGATAGCACTGATGGTAAGAACTGAAATAGTTCTCATGTATTATGCAGCAAAATGACTGCTTGAATCAGGTTGGATCCGGTTCAGGTTCAAATCAACGTTTGAAAAGTGTACAAATTTTGAAAACAGAAACTTTTCCACATCTTCATATAGTTCGTTTCATCCATCGATAGTAGTCAGCCATGCTGGCTGTGAAAACGCTGGCAACCTCAAATACCGGAGAAGATGCAGGTTTAAATACTGATGTCGAAATAGCATGCATCTCTTTATGAATTTCAAACTGACCCCGGTATTTAAGGTGCGAAATTGGCGAGTCCGATATTTCAAGTTGCAGCGGTTTTTCAGAGTGGCCTGAGCGCACCCTACACTCAGTGCCCAATTTCGGGTCAGTTCCACAACTAACCGAGTTTTAGGTAGCCTAACCGGTTTTTGGCAACACTTTTTTTCAGGTTACCTCACAGGTAACCGGTAGGTGACCTAAAACAAAACTCCGGTTAGCGTACAAACTAACTGTAAACACCACATTTTGCGTTGGAAAAAACAGGTAACCGACCGGTTACCTATAGAAGTGACCGGGAAAAATATTACCAAAATCCGGTTAGGTTACCAAAAGCCGGTTACAAATTGAATTCACCCCAATGCTGTTCCATTGGATAGCTACAAAAGCAAAAGATCATGCAGGTCAATGAGACCGCGACATCTGCGTCTCTCTGACCTGCACACTCTCTCGTCAAGGCCACTACAAGAGCGACTCGCCAGTTGGTTGGGAACTGTCTGCGCATTGAGCAGGCGACTGATCTGGCAGCTTGCCAGTCTTTTCATTACAAATAAAAATCCAAAAAGTGGTTACTTTGATTTTTTTGCTCATATTTTGTGTTCAAAAAGTTACCACATAATTGGGGGAGTAATTAACACAACGTTTGGTGCCATGAAATTAGCTTTGAGAAACGGCCAGGAAAGATAGTTGGATATCACTGTTTGTAGTTTTGGCTAGTGTAGATGTTCAGTGGACCGGCTGCCTGTGGGCGCAGCGCCACTTAACACATTTGAGTTCAAAACACATCTTGTGCAACAATTTTGATACGATTGCGACGATTGGAAAGTTTCTAACACAATTGACTTCTCTCACTGAAATTTACTGTACCTGGCTACTAAATTACGGTGTCTGTTATTTGGCTCTGTTTGAAGTGTGACTAGCGATCTACTGGTCACTAATTAACCACTTTGCCCATTCTGTTCTAATTAAAGAAGTGTTAATGTTATGTATTGAGGGTCGATAGGGCTATATCAGTTAGACAAGCCGAACCCAGGCGGTGCTGAAATCTTAACGTTACCCGTCGCGCGGCCAATAGTAAAGTATGGAACGGGCATCGCTGCGCGGCAAGATTGGTAGACTGGGCAGCTGCGCGGCCATGGGTAAATATTCGTCATAGGTATTAATTTTGCATATTGATCTGCGTCGACTGTTTTCCCACTGTCGAAATCCCCTGCGAATGAGCTCTATATTGTTAAACGCAAGTCAATACGCATGACATGTACTCTGCTATGTCGAAGTTAATTTTCCCACGTGATGAGTATTACCGAGCCTAACTTACGTAGTTGCTTCCAATGCTGGAGCTGGGGTTGAGCCGTGGCCGTAGATAAGTTCTCTGCATTTGTTCTCGCAATCAAGCACTCCATAGATCGTGCACACATCCACGCACTCCCGAACATCTTTTTCTTTGTCTCTGAAATTAAGAGATAAGTGATGAAAGTACGGCGTGAACCACATGTATGTAACCAAATTATTCACATCGAGGTTTGTGCATTTCTGACCTTTACACTATTTTGTCGAAAGCTGCTTCGAGAATGTGTGGTCAGTCTGCTGGAGTTTTGTCTAAGAAAAATTTGAATGAATTTTTGACATTCGAATTCTGAATGAAAATGAAGGTTGATGAGTTCTTTCAGTTCGTTATGGACATTGAGACCGTTCACGTTCACGAAGCATGTTGCTCTATCTGGCATTTTGCTAACGTGCGGACCTTGTTGAACTTGACGTGCATGGATCCATAACATTACGGAGATGATTCGCTCATTTTTTCACAAGCTTTCCGCAAAAAGTATATCTAATTTATACACTAAAACACTGAGAACTGAGAACTGAAAAAGACAAAATTCAATACACTTCTTTTGTGTCTTAGTTTGATGATGAGGTGTCCCAGTCCAATTGGAATAGTAACAAAACCTACATAGTAATAAGAAAACTAACGCATTTGTGATCGCAAAAAGCGACATCAGAATTAGAATTACAAGCATCTTCACTCGTATGCGGTACTGCTAACATGTTTCTTTCTATTTATATGCTGCGAAATTGAATCATTTCCAATTAATTCGCGCTAGAAATGAATCGTTTTCCATTTTTCATTTCTCCTCAGTGTTTTCTGGTTTTGTTATTGTGGAAAAGAATCATTCTTCAAATTCTTGCATTCGAATGTGACTTATGAGTTCTGAATAGGTTGTTTTTCTGTGTCCATGTTTCCTATTTTGCCGGGTTTGTTAAACACACAGTATACCCAGAGCGTTTGATGAGCGCGTTTACGCGCAACCCGCAGAACTAGCTCACATTTAGTTCAAACTATCACAAAATTCGCGTATTTGCAATAGTTAGTGCGTATGATGATAACATTTATGAGTTCGAGGGTTGTTGGGCCGAGAGACGCATTGCCATTGCCATTGTTCCGCAATATTCCAGAGTCGAGACACATAGGTCTGCTAATCACTCTCTGTCTCTCTATTTGACTATAAACAATTTTCACACTTTTTGCAATTTGATATTGTATTTTTCTATACAAAATTTATACAAAATATTAGGTTAAAGGATAGGTCCGTCCACTCACGAGGGTTCCCCATCAACATATGGAATTAGTAGTTACCGGAAGTTCCATGGCATTGGGATTACAACTGTAATCCATTTTCTGATGAATTTGTCTTATATTGCTGTCACTCCTACTCTCTCTCTCTCTCTCTCTCTCTCTCTCTCTCTCTCTCTCTCTTTCTATCTCTCTCTCTCTCTCTCTCTCTCTCTCTCTCTCTCTCTCTCTCTCTCTCTCTCTCTCTCTCCACTCTTTATTGTGTTGTGGTGCACACTTTATCGGACATCCGATTGCGGGCTCTCAGAACAACTCATTCAAAGAGAAACGCAATATAGTATATATCGTTACAGAATAATTATCATTAAGTACACATTTACATACATTTAGAACAGTGATGAGCTTGTCGAAGCGGTTCGCAGTTACAACAGAACTGTGAGAAGAGGCCGAGTCCGGCCACCCAATATCCGTGGCGAAGAGATATTCCGAGTATGCAGACACAAAGCTATCTGGAGGGCAATCAATGATCACCATTTCGTAAAGATTTGAAGAGTCTAATAAATCTTGAAATCTTGAAGTACACACACGTTGGGAGAAGCAAAAACAAACACTTTTCGGGCGTTTTTGAAATATTGCTTAGGAATGAATTTATTAGTTCTAACTCTTAATGAGTTTTCTAGAACAGGCTTCCATTTTTGAATGAGTGTTCCATAGTGCCAAGTCATGACGTCCACAAAGGTTGCACCACTGCCACTGCTTTACCAAAAATTAATAAAAACCGCAACAATATATACGTAGTAAGCGTGTTGAACAGTTCAAATCTTATTTAGATGTGATTGACATTGCTGTCTCATTTCTAAATGTTCCATATGCATTTCAATAGAGGCGAGAAATCAACTGAGATTATAAAAAGCCCCCCCCCCCGCCCATTATTTTGTAATTAAAGTTTGGTTTTTACTGTAGTTTGTTGTGCAGATAATGTGAAAATTATCATTCTGTTGCATGATTGGTGGTTTTACCCCATTCAATTTCTCCATGTTCGCATGTGACTTTCAATGCTCAACAAAACTACATTTGTTTAAGAAATATTTGTTCTGGTATCTTTCTAGTGATTGGGGCTGCCTTGTTCATCGCAGTGTTTCTCACACTCATCTGGGGTATGATAAAACGAACACTCCTGGAAACACAGCTCGTAGTCCCTGAAATGTTTTATATAACTGAAGAAAATGTTAGAATTGAAACTTAACTCTCATAATATGTTTGAACTCTTGACTTTTGCAATGAAACCTATTTCAAAATGCTTGTTTCTGTTTCTATTATATTTAATGTTCCTTCTCTGACGAGCGAGTGCCACATTCTTTGAATGCACAAAATAAATAAATAATCAAATAATGGCTGAGTCCAAATAACCACTTTGATTGGGTAATCCTTTGATTTTGTACAGAATCAGACTCCAGGATACTGCGAATAACTTGGTGTACACTTCTCTGATATCTTCTCTTTGCAAAATCGCAGAGTGACAGAAACGATGTTTCATTATTCAACCTTTGTCTTTGTTAAAAACATAAAAACGTCTAATATGCAATAGAGATTTGAGACTTCCTACAGCTCACGTCGTTTTCGGCTTGTTTCGCAAGCTAACCCAAAAACATTATCCGAGAGGTGGTTTCACTTTTTTTAAACTCAAACATGATGAAAACTGTTAGGTAGTTTTATTTGTACGCTACTCAAGTCTCAGTTAGTGAGGCCTATTCTGACGTATACAATGCTTTGCTAGTCGTAATACAGAATCCTTTTTATTACCTGGTAGTTATTCTTTCCTCAGTTACCGGTGCGTAAGTGGTGGCAATATCAGTGAATCTGTAAAATTATGCATATTTGGTGATCTAACGCCGATTGATAAAATCTACGGCAGTTGTCAGGGAATATGTTAGAAAATACCTAAATCCTGATTTCACATCGAGTCTCTCTTTTCATGTTTTGGCGACACTTGTATCCCGTTCGCAGTGCCTCATATACTCTTCTTATTTGAAAGTCACGTTTTTCATCGCGATCAAAATATAAGCGAGTAAGCACGCAGTTCAGTGTGTTTTTTCTGACTCGAACATTCTCTTGTAGCAAATGAGGTTTACCCCCCCCCCCCCCCCCCTTCCAACTTGACCGCACGCGGTCTACTACGGTTCGACACTTGCCTCGCTCTTCCGAAACTAAGCCTATGAATAGAATAGAATAGCATATATTCATTTGCAATTCAACACGTGTCTTTCCACATTATTGGATGTGGCACTCCGCTCAAAATTACTCTAAAGCTGCTCAGCTATGCTCTAGTTTGATATTAGGGTTGTTAAAAAATAAACTCGAACTCGAAAAACTCGAAATAAACTCGAAATTTCGAGTTTCGAGTTCAACTCGAAACTCGAACAACTCGAAAATTTCAGAACTCGAAAAACTCGATATTCGAAAACTCAAAACTCGAAAAACTCGAAATTTCTGAAACTCGAAAAACTCGAATTTTCTAAAACTAAATTTTCAACTCAATTAACAACCCTATTTGATATGCTCCGCTGTATTTTGACATTGATCGCGTTGATTCCGGTCATAGCCCGTAAACTAGGGCACGTTTCAAGATCAAACTACCACAAACTTATGATCCCTGCCTACTTCTTATAGAATTCACCTGCTCAAAGGAGTGGTACGGGCTGTCTCAGCTGTCTCGGTGGTTGCTGGATAGTTATCACAACGTTTGGCACAATCTTGATCTCCCCACACCGCACAAATGGTCAAACAAACGATCTCTGTACTGAAAATAGGTTTTTCAGTCCGAATACTGGCTTTCTAAAGTAGGCCTATAGCAAAGTGTTCGTTCTTCACGAAACTAGCGGTGCTGTTTGATCCGGTTCAGTTCATTGTTCGATCCGGTTGTTTTTTGTTGGAAGTTTTTGAAGTTTAATGTGCATTTATAATGAACCGCATCAAGTGTTTGGTACTTTCTCACATAAACTAACTTGATCTGTCGATTGGTACTGGTTGTCTCGGGTATCTCGGTTGTTGCCAAATAATTACAAAGTTGTTCACAACCTTGCGCTTTTATCATTACACAAGCGGTCGAACAAACAGTCTCCATCAGATCCTTGTCACTTAAAATATGTTTTATAGTCAAATTACTCGTTCACTGGCGCCGTAGCAATCCCCCCAAACCTCACGAGGTCACCTCACGAGCCACCTCACGAGCTGCCTCACCAGCTCATCTCACCAGCTGCTCACGAGATATCTATGCTTAACCATTGCAGATGAGGAAAACAGCGAACTATTCAATAACAGACGACTGATCATTGACTCGTCAGTTTCACTGATGAGGTGACCTCGCGAGTGTCAGACAAAACGATAGAGCATGCTTATTGAGGAGTGCATTAGCTGGCCAGTTAAACATGCCCCCCTCTGATTACAGCATTTTTTATCGATGAGATCGCGTTTTACCCAAGGATAATATTCTTCGCTTACAAACACTCCGCGGATAGTTATCCGACAAATTGCTGGCAAACCCGTACTAGATACGGTGCGCCGCCAGACTCTAGGAAGCGCCGGTTATGTACCAATCGAAAAAAAACCACACGAAAAAAGCTTCAAAATGGTGCGTGCTGCTTATGTGTATCTACCTAGGTAAATTTAGACGAAATTAGTGGATTTATTCATTCTCATTTCCTTGTCCGTAAGCAGTGCGTTCCTGACTATGTTATATTGTGTGTTGTTGTTCATATGTCTCCTTTCACAAAATACCCAAAACCACGGTATTAATTGGTGACCTGTGTTTAATCGGCCACTTGTGACACAGTTATTGGTTACCCTTGAGACTCTTGCCTGTCTACATGTTTCTACTTGATGATGACTACCTAACCAAGTCGGAATAAGAGAACTTGTATTCAAGCCGCAAAGAGTTGAGGACAAAGGCTCTTTCCAATTTTTGACGCGCGTCCCCTTTTGCGATCTAAGACTTTCTGATGCCCTTTCTATCGAGCTCCTCGAGATGACGACTACCTAACCACGTCAGATGTCTCTTGGATCAAGCTCTTTAGTGATCGGGGTTGACGAGGGGACTTTCCTATGATTCTGCTGTGCTTTCAATCCTTATGACCCAATGACCGAACCCGTGACCCACGTGGGGAGGAAGGGGGGATTTTTACCATGCCACCGCAGGTGCCCACCATGTGTAGGGATACCCGTATGAGGATAGTATGGAATATAATTGGGTTCGCTTAAGTATTTCGTTAAAAATACTCTTCTATCAACTGCAGTGTGGGGTTAATAAATTTAACAAGTGTAGCTTAAGTGCATGTTTCGGAAAACATTTTTGAATGTTCCATACATAGATACAGGTTACTTCTCTAACAAAAACTACAAGAGAACTGGAAACTAACACCGAAGTTTCACTAAACTATATTAAGGTTTTTAGGCTTTTTGGTTCGTAACGTTCCCAAGAAAAAACTTTGAAGTTACCAAACGTTACTGAATCATCACTACTATTGATAACTTTCCCATGACGCGGTTTTCGTATTTTAGTAGAGGTAATATGTTTTTAGTAGTAAACCGATTTTCGTGCCGTCCACCAATCCCTCTCATTGCTTCAAGTAGTTGACAATTTTTCGTCGGTTGGAAATAGAAATTCGTCGGTTGAAAACTTTCATTGGGATAGATATGTACAACCTACAACCACTTTTTATAATTTTGCGAATGAACAATGATTTTCGATTCGGTTCTCATTATATTTATGTCATCAACTTCTCACATTTATCAACTAGTGAATGGCATTTGACCGCCTAATTTCAATCGATCATCACGTCACTCGAATGGGCGGGAACGGTTCGTTGGCATGACCCGACGAGGAAAAGGCCTAGGAAAACATTATGCGAACCAAACGCAGAAAGCAACGCGAACTTTTCAAACCAACAATTGACAATAGCACTGTTTTAATATTAAACGTAATGAGCACAAGAATACAGTGACAAAAGGATTTGTTAACCGATATGGTGGTTACTCGCTAACAGATCCTCATGGATGTAATATCTTTTACTCTAAGAAATAATGATATTTCCATATTTGATGAAGACGTAACCGTAAACTTTCTTTCTTGACGTTTCAGCTTATACTCATCACATTATGGTTATTTCTCGGAATGTACATTAGAACCCGCTCGGATACAGAATATAGTGCTTCGTATCATGTGCAATAATAAGTAGATGTGATAAAACTATTCCTCGTTTTTATTTTGGGAATTAGGACCCACTGTTAAGGCCTCGGAATTTTGAACGCAAAAACTCGAAAGCCAAAATTTTGGACTCAAAACACTCAAAACTCGACTCGACTCGAAAAAACCGAAATTCGAAAATTTTCGAAAATTCGAAAATTTTCGAGTCGAAACTAGAAAATTCGAGAACTCAATTGTTCGCCAAACTCGAAAATTCGAAATTCTGAACTCGATTAACAACCCTAATTGAGAAACTCCGGGAAAAAAAACAGAGAAAACACTGACGAGTAGCTGATGAGCAGCTGATCAGCAGCTCATGAGGATCTTTTGACCTCGCCAGGTTACTCATGAGGTTTTACACATGAGATCTCGCGAGGTTTGGGGGGATTGCTACGGCGCCAGCAGATGTTAGATCTGTACAGGGTTCGCTCTTTCCAGCGATTTTTCAGAGAGAGTGAGAGAACATGCTAAATGGAGAGACGCAGACACATTCCAAAAATGTCTATAACTTTAACAAAAACAATTTTTTTACTAATTCGTCACGCTCCGCCAGGGTTTGAGTAGGTATCACATGTCTTTCCCAATTTGCAACAAAATCGGTTGAGTAGAAACCCTTAAACTGTGAATTTTCCCTTGTCACAACCCACCCACCCACACACGACGGAAGTTGGCGGTCTGGATGAAGCGCATTAGGCCATAACTTGGCTCAAACTCAACCGATTCTGCTCAAATGCGAAACACGGTTAGGGAATAAGCTATGAAAACTAGTGTGTTATTGAAAACGTTTTTTGCATACTTCAGCGTTTTTAGGAGAAAACTAAAAAAAATGGAGACGCGTATTAGCCGGACCAAAGACAAATCTCGCACAGCGCTTCGCGCTGCGCGCGATTTATGCCGGCGAGATACGCCACTCATGTGACTACGTATGACATGTACTCTGCTATGTCGGCGTGAACTTTTCCACGTGACGAGTATTACCGGGCCTGACTCACGTAGTTTCTTCCGGGGCCGGAGCTGGGGTTGAGCCGTAGATCAGTTCTTCGCATTTGTTCTCACAATCACGCCCTTTATGGTAAGTGCACATTTTCACGCACTCCCGACAAAGTTTTCCTTTGTCTCTGAAAATTGGTAGATAGTAAGAATAGTACGTAAACTACCAAGTTGCTTCCGATTGTCACGTTATACCTGGTTGTCGCTGCGCGGACTAAGAGTGAATAACAGTCAAAGGTATCAAAGTTGTATATTGATCTGCGTCGACTATTTCATCAGTGTCGGAATCCCATGCGAATGCGCTCTGTATATAGTTTATCCAAGTATCAATTTATGCCGGCGATATATGCCACCCATGTCAATACGTATAGTGTTTTTCATTCCTACTGAGACTCCTACAGTAGGATTTCGAAACTTCTAAGCCGTTTTCCTCACACACTTGTGATCGAAAAGGTTGACGATTTTCGCACCCCATTTTCGTACTCAGAGACAGTACATGTAAGAGAGGATTTTTGATGAACTAAATTTTCAGCTTCACAACAGCCTTCGGAAATTTTGTAAGGTTACTGTAGGAGTCTCAGTAGGAATGGTGTGAACTATATGACATGTACTCTGCTATGTCGAAGTAAACTTTTCCACTTGAAAAGTATCACCTGGCCTCACTTACGTAGTTTCTTCCGGGGTCGGAGCTGTGGTTGAGCCGTAGATCAGTTTTCCGCATTTGTTCTCACAATCAAACCCTTTATGGTAGTTGCACATTTTCACGCACTCCTGATAATTGGCTGTATTGTCTCTGAAAATTGGTAGATAGTGAGAATAGTACGTGAACTACCAAGTTGCTTCCAAGAGTCACGTTATACCTGGTTGTCGCTGCGCGCTCGAGGGTAAATAATCGTCAAAGGTATCAACGTTGTATATTGATCTGCGTCGATCATTTTCTCATTGTCGGAATCCCATGCGAATGCGCTCTATATTGTTAAACCCAGTATCAATTTATGCCGACGAGAAACACCACCCATGTCAATACGTATGACATGTACTCTGCTATGTCGAAGTGAATTTTCCCACGTGAAGAGTATTACCGGGCCTAACTTACGTAGTTACTTCCAATTCTGGAGCTGGGGTTGAACCGTAGATCAGTTCTTCGCATTTGTTCTCACAATCACGCCCTTTATGGTAAGTGCACATTTTCACGCACGTCTGATAATTGTCTCCTTTGTCTCTGAAAATTGGTAGATAGTAAGAATAGTACGTAAACTGCCAAGTTGCTTCCGATTGTCACGTTATACCTGGTTGTCGCTGCGCGCTCGAAGGTAAATAATCGTCAAAGGTATCAACGTTGTATATTGATCTGCGTCGATCATTTTCTCATTGTCGGAATCCCATGCGAGTGCGCTCTATATTGTTAAACCCAGTATCAATTTATGCCGACGAGAAACACCACCCATGTCAATACGTATGACATGTACTCTGCTATGTCGAAGTGAATTTTCCCACGTGAAGAGTATTACCGGGCCTAACTTACGTAGTTACTTCCAATTCTGGAGCTGGGGTTGAACCGTAGATCAGTTCTTCGCATTTGTTCTCACAATCACGCCCTTTATGGTAAGTGCACATTTTCACGCACGTCTGATAATTGTCTCCTTTGTCTCTGAAAATTGGTAGATAGTAAGAATAGTACGTAAACTGCCAAGTTGCTTCCGATTGTCACGTTATACCTGGTTGTCGCTGCGCGCTCGAAGGTAAATAATCGTCAAAGGTATCAACGTTGTATATTGATCTGCGTCGATCATTTTCTCATTGTCGGAATCCCATGCGAGTGCGCTCTATATTGTTAAACCCAGTATCAATTTATGCCGACGAGAAACACCACCCATGTCAATACGTATGACATGTACTCTGCTATGTCGAAGTGAATTTTCCCACGTGAAGAGTATTACCGGGCCTAACTTACGTAGTTACTTCCAATTCTGGAGCTGGGGTTGAACCGTAGATCAGTTTTCCGCATTTGTTCTCACAATCAAACCTTTTATGATAGTTGCACATTTTCACGCACTCCCGATAATTTGCTGTATTGTCTCTGAAATTTAGAGGTAAGTGCTGAGTGTACGACGTGAACCTTATGTCTGTAAGCCAATCATCTTAATGAAGTCTCAATTTTTCCCCATTAACAGCAAACACCTGAATCGTGTGAGTAGTGCAGTGCGCGTTCGGTAAATATCTGACCTGGTGATTAAGTGTTGATCGAACTGAAAAGTATCAGCGTCAAATTTCTGCGTTTAACCAGGTTCAAAAGCATGCAGGTCACAAAATGATTGACATTTCCTGTGCCATTTCAAACAAATGCACTATTTCGAGGCTGCTCTGGGAATGTGAGCACAGTTTGCTGCAATTTTGTCTGAGAAAAACTCCAAAGAATTTTCGACATTTGAATTCTGAATCAGAACGGAGGATATTTAGTTTGATGGAATGATTCATATGGAACTCGACACTGATGACAAATAGAACGTATAATATACCAATTTAATGATCAAAATTTAAGTCGAAAAAACTCAGTTCTCATGAATAGGTAAACAACTTACGCATTTGTCATCGCAAGGATCAAAATCAGAAAGAGAACTGGAAGCATCTTCACTCAAGAGCGAAACTGGTTACATGTCGTCTTCCTTTAAATGGCAGAAATGAATCATTTTTAATTTATAATCGAAAGTAATGAATCATTTTTAATTTTTCACTTTTTCTTTTCATTAATTTCGGGCGTTTTTTCCGGTAAAAAGAACCATTGTTTGAGGTCTCGCATCTGAATGTGACATTGGATTAAAAAAAGAAAGGAAAAGTTATGATAAATTAATATATAATGAGGTAAATATAAGTAGTATTTAAATTTACACTTATGTTTAGTTAGCTAAGCTGTATATATTCAAAATAAGAAATGTTATATTTAGTTAACAATACAAATACTTTCTAAGATAAACCATTTATGTATCATAATAAAAATTGGAGTTGTGAACGGTTCGTTTCTTGCGGAGTCCGTAGCACCCACAGTTCCCAGAGCCCGCTGATGCACGCGGTCAAGGAGATCTCGTCAAACTAGGTCACATTTATCCCAAACTTTCGCAAGAGTCGCGATTTTTCTCACAATTACGCCTATGGATGACATATTCACGATTTGAATCCACTGAGTTTGCACCACTACCACTGTTCTGCTAAGAATTAATCTGTTAGGCATGGTCTTTGTAATCGGTCTATTACCGTTGTGTTATCAATATGTAAGTAGTAAGCCGTCGCGCCCTGCGATTGAAATTCGAAATCTTGTTAGTTTTGTTTGTCGAACCAAAAATGGAGAGTGATCTTTTGACTCGATTTTCTAGGAGTTGTGTAGCCCGGAAAGGAATTGTGGAAGTAGGACGATGATGTGTACCAATCCCGTGTCAACGATTATTTGAACTGCATCTGAAAAATGTATTCCAGTTTAAAGGACCAACGCGTTACTATTGGACCAAATAATAGTCCTTCTTTGAGCACAGAACTACGAAATTTTAAAAACTATTGAAGGGGGGGGGGGGAGGGGGGTTGCGATGCATTTTCAAACAAACGATGAACATGGTACAATCGTGCACAGCGCGGAGCGCTGCGCAGATAAGTTTCTAATCACAACATTGCGGACTTTCAAAAGTGGTTTTGTGCCATTTTCTCAAAAACTCCTAAACGGATTTTTGAGATTTTGAGATTTTATATCATTATGCTGCATGATATTTATTGTGCGGCTAGTGATGTACAGTTATTGTAAAAATCTTCTCGAGAAAATGGCTACCGACAGCGGCCCGGCTGCGCGGCGGCCGCAAAACCGACGAATTCAACCGATTCGTCTACAATTTGGAATATAGTTAGAAACTGCAAAGTTATTTGTAAATCTGGAAAGTTGGAGCAGACGATCAACATACAGTTTTTTTTTCGGCTCTGGAAACATTGGTCTCAACCGCTTTGACAACTACTTCTAGATGTGTGGAGTATGATGTTGTTTCGCGTTTCGGTTGTTTGAATAGATTAAAACGTATTGGAAAGTGATTTGTGTTAATCTATGAAGATACTGGCTACAAAAAAGGCAATCGAACCAAAACAAAAATTATGTTTGTGAAAATAATCGAACCATCGGTCTCCTGGGCTGTATTGCGCTGCTCTGACATGTTCATGTACAATCAACTTAGTTTCAATTGTTGATTATGGTTTGTGAGAGAAAGCTTACAAACCAAACTTGTAACGAAGTTCATGTTCATGTACAATCAACTTAGTTTCAATTGTTAAGTTGATAGAACCTTTGAAAATAATTTATTAGATATTCATAATTTCCTATCTATTGATCCATTATTTTCTTCGGAAATATAGAAAATGAGGACAATTTGTATAAAAACGATATAATGTGAGAGACGATTAGCCTTTGAGATTGAAATGCATGGAATATAGAAGAGGAGGACAATAACTCAAGAGGAAAATAAATAATCTATTTTTCGCAATTTTCATGATCATCCTGACACATTTATTCAGAAAATGAGTCACGTGAAAGATGTTAAACACATCAGAAATCAGAAACGTGAAATTACAAAGTGCGTGATTCTTCATTAGAATGCTAACTTCACGTGATTATACAATTCACTAGTATACTCTGTTCTGTTAACGATTTTGAATCAGTGCTGAGAAGTTGTCCTATTATGACGTTTCGTCTAATGTTTATTCGCTGCAATTGTTTTTCAGTGGAGAACCAAATTTTTTTGACCCATGAAAATTGCGAAAAAATGTATTGTGTGAAAAAATGTACACTTTCGAGGCGGTGATCATCATACATAACATTTGCACTTCCAAATTATATAACAAAACGGATGACTACAATTTCAAATTTCGAAGGTATCCTCATTTCAAATCTAACATATCACTTTCATTAGGACTAAACACTATCACAGGAGAACTCATTCGCTTTTCAAGAAACTGCTCAAAATCGGAAGATTTATTGATGACTCTTGATGATTTATTGATGACTCTTGATGATTTATCGATGACTCAGCAAAAGTCTTGATACGACTTTCAGAATAACGATTCTTCCACAAAAATTATTAATAATCGGGTAATCAGAATATTGAGCTAATCAAATACAAATATGATTCGAATTTATTATTAAAGTGGAGCAAAACTCTGGATAACCCGTAAAATCAAGAAAGACTACGCTCTAGCCTCTAGCCTATCAAACGGTGAAAAATGTTGGAGTATCAAACTATAAGGCAAACTACAAGGTCAAGATGGATCAAAACTCAGTATACAAGAGCGGGGCAAGTAGTCGCAAAACACAACAAACATATAACATATTTCCAAACTATATTCTCTTCCTCTCTCTCACACAAAACAGGTAAAAACTTTTTCTTTTTACTTTTGTTTGTGGTAAAGTTGATTCTCTATAGTGTACATTTGTGTGTTCTGAAACATAGATCCAGTGACATGTCAGGAACAACATTTAGACCAGCTGACGACGAATTGACTGTGAAAATGCATACCTGATCGATGTTAAACATATAAATACAATGTTGAAGATCGTCAATTGGCTAATGGGCTCAGCCATTCTGCAATAGACGGGATTCGAACCCTTGGTGTCTCGAACCCTTGGTGTCAGCGCTGTAGAGCACTTGGCCATACGGGCACAGTGCCTACTCAACCTTTATTGCGTGACGTGTTGCCTGTCTAATGGATGTTAGAAGTGTGATTTAGGTTTTTAGTGTGACTATTCCTACTTGCCTACAATTTCTGAATATCAAATCTCACCACTCATTTATCTTTGCTAACTCTTGATAATGATGAGCACGTTTTGACTACAATATCATTTCATACTAATTTTCCTTGACATAATAGAAAAAGAGCTCAATTTGTATGAAAACGAATATTAAGAGACGATTAGCTCTTGAGATGAAACAGAATAAAAATAGAGAAGAATTTCAAAAACTCGAGAGGAAAATCGAAATAATAAACTCGCCATTTCAAATATTCACAAAATTACCGAGTAAGCGCATCAGCACCACCTCAAACGAGCAATCTATCTCCATTTGAAAATGAATGTCTAATGTGCAAGTAGGTTCGCTCGTTCTCCATCATTGCGATTTGGTGAATGTCAGAGCGTAATTGAAAAAAAAAAACGAGAGTTGTGAGATTAAATCTTTCCTTTGGTTTCCGAGTTATTGAACTCCTATTTATATGCAACTTTGTCAAAGCTGATATTCTCTGTCTATTTACACTCGTTTTTTGATACAACTTCATGCTGATGTTTTTAAACAGCGAAACATGCAGAATCTGAACCACAACACGACATAGGTCCATGAAAATGTTCATTTTGGTATGTTCGCTAACGATTGTAACCTCCGTGAACGTAACCGCCATAATCACACTGATCCTCACACTTCTTCCTGTTGGAATGGATTGGCATACAGTCTTGATAACACTGCTCGTAGAAACTGGAATGGTTCTCATGTAGAGTTTACAATAGTTTGACTGGTTCAACATTGCTGTCTTATTTCAACTGTTTCATATGCACATTAGATGCGAAAAATCTACTGAGATCCTAGAAAGCTCTCCCTGACGTGTAGATGGAATAGTTATGCTTCCATCCCCTTCGGGAACTCAGTTTGTTCCTATCTTGAAACTTGTTTTGATTGTTTATCGATTTGGAGGAGAGAACATCATTTTTAAAATCCATGACTGGTTCAAGCCTCATCTGATCTTTGACAAGTTTACAAATTTTGGAAATTCACCCTTCCATATCTTCATAGGGTGTCTTCCTAAATTACGGTGTGTGTTGTTCGAAGTGTTCTACTAGGCTCCAATTAACCACTGCTCCCACTCTATGCTGATTATAGGAGAGTTACCGTTCTGAGAATCGAAAAGAGTATACAAACTGCTAGATAGTCATGATAAAAGTGAAGAAAGGGCATCACTGCGCGGAAAAATTGGCAGACAGGCCACTTCGCGGCCAAGGGTGAAGTTTTTGAAAAATTGAAAAAAAATTCTATCCAAGAGCATGAATGGATTTTATTTTGGACTGGTCCAATCTAATTGAACACGGTTTAGGTTCTAATCAACTTTTCATATGTTTTTTTACTTATCTGGCTATTTTTGAAGTGGGACTGGGCACCAATTTGCCACTTTTTTCATTATTAGAGAAGGAAAAACGTTCTGAGAATTCATGAGCCTCTAATATCCAGACACGCCGCTTCCAAGCGGTGATTACACTGTTCCCAAATAAATGAATATTCGTCATAGGTATTATTTTTGTCTATTTATGCGCGTCGACCAATCCTCATGTCAAAATCCCATGCAATTGAGCTTTATTTTAGTATCTACTATGGTAGCCTAGTATCGACCACGCCATTTGAGTCAATACACATGACATAATTTGTGTTGTACCGACGTAAAACGGCCGCGTTAAGTATGACACACGCGTGACTCACGTAGTTTTTCTTGTTGGAGCTACGGTATAGCCGTAGATAAGGTCATGGCATTTATTCTCACAATCGCGTCCTTTGTGGTATTTACACATTTTCACACACTCCTTATAATCTGTTCCTTGTTCTCTGAAAATTGAGATGTTGGTAGTAAGGATAGTACGTGAACTACCGAAGTGCCACCAAATATTGCGGTATACCTGGTTGTTGTTCTCTCAGTTACCGGTTCGGAAGTGGTACTACCTCTCGAGGAGCTGAAAAGTAATAAGGTTTACTGTGGGAGTCTTTGTGACAATGAAAGGACTAATGCTTCATTCAGTTTCTTCTCACTAGCTGTACACCCAATCATTTGTCACGTCATACCTGGTTGTGGTCGTTTTCTCAGTTGCCGATTCGGGAGCGGTACTACTCGCCGAGGAGCTGAAAAGTTATAAGGTTTACTGTAGGGGTCTATGTAACGATGAAAAGACTATTCATTCATTCCATTTCTTTTCACTAGCTGTTGCACCCAATCATTTGTCACGTCATACCTCGTTGTGGTCGTTTCCTCAGTTACCGATTCGGGAGTGGTACTACTTTCCGAGGAGCTGAAAAGTTATAAGGTTTACTGTAGGAGTCTATGTAACGATGAAAAGACTATTCATTCATTCAGTTTCTTTTCACTAGCTGTAGCACCCAATCATTTGTCCCGTCATACCTGGTTGTGGTCGTTTCCTCAGTTACCGATTCGGGAGTGGTACTACTTTCCGAGGAGCTGAAAAGTTATAAGGTTTACTGTGAGAGTCTATGTAACGATAAAAAGACTATTGATTCATTCAGTTTATTTTCACTAGCTGTAGCACCCAATCACTTGTCACGTCATACCTCGTTGTGGTCGTTTCCTCAGTTACCGATTCGGGAGTGGTACTACTTTCCAAGGAGCTGAAAAGTTATAAGGTTTACTGTAGGAGTCCCCGTAACGATGAAAAGACTATTCATTCATTCAATTTCTTTCACTAGCTGTTGCACCCAATGAATTGTCACGTCATACCTCGTTGTGGTCGTTTCCTCAGTTACCGATTCGGGAGTGGTACTACTTTCCAAGGAGCTGAAAAGTTATAAGGTTTACTGTAGGAGTCCCCGTAACGATGAAAAGACCATTCATTCATTCAATTTCTTTCACTAGCTGTTGCACCCAATCATTTGTCACGTCATACCTCGTTGTGGTCGTTTCCTCAGTTACCGATTCGGGAGTGGTACTACTTTCCGAGGAGCTGAGAAGTTATAAGGTTTACTTTAGGAGTCTATGTAACGATAAAAAGACTATTCATTCATTCAATTTCTTTTCACTAGCTGTAGCACCCAATCAATTGTCACGTCATACCTGGTTGTGGTCGTTTCCTCAGTTACCGATTCGGGAGTGGTACTACCTCTCGAGGAGCTGAAAAGTAATAAGGTTTACTGTGGGAGTCTTTGTGACAATGAAAGGACTAATGCTTCATTCAGTTTCTTCTCACTAGCTGTACACCCAATCATTTGTCACGTCATACCTGGTTGTGGTCGTTTTCTCAGTTGCCGATTCGGGAGCGGTACTACTCGCCGAGGAGCTGAAAAGTTATAAGGTTTACTGTAGGGGTCTATGTAACGATGAAAAGACTATTCATTCATTCCATTTCTTTTCACTAGCTGTTGCACCCAATCATTTGTCACGTCATACCTCGTTGTGGTCGTTTCCTCAGTTACCGATTCGGGAGTGGTACTACTTTCCGAGGAGCTGAAAAGTTATAAGGTTTACTGTAGGAGTCTATGTAACGATGAAAAGACTATTCATTCATTCAGTTTCTTTTCACTAGCTGTAGCACCCAATCATTTGTCCCGTCATACCTGGTTGTGGTCGTTTCCTCAGTTACCGATTCGGGAGTGGTACTACTTTCCGAGGAGCTGAAAAGTTATAAGGTTTACTGTGAGAGTCTATGTAACGATAAAAAGACTATTGATTCATTCAGTTTATTTTCACTAGCTGTAGCACCCAATCACTTGTCACGTCATACCTCGTTGTGGTCGTTTCCTCAGTTACCGATTCGGGAGTGGTACTACTTTCCAAGGAGCTGAAAAGTTATAAGGTTTACTGTAGGAGTCCCCGTAACGATGAAAAGACTATTCATTCATTCAATTTCTTTCACTAGCTGTTGCACCCAATGAATTGTCACGTCATACCTCGTTGTGGTCGTTTCCTCAGTTACCGATTCGGGAGTGGTACTACTTTCCAAGGAGCTGAAAAGTTATAAGGTTTACTGTAGGAGTCCCCGTAACGATGAAAAGACCATTCATTCATTCAATTTCTTTCACTAGCTGTTGCACCCAATCATTTGTCACGTCATACCTCGTTGTGGTCGTTTCCTCAGTTACCGATTCGGGAGTGGTACTACTTTCCGAGGAGCTGAGAAGTTATAAGGTTTACTTTAGGAGTCTATGTAACGATAAAAAGACTATTCATTCATTCAATTTCTTTTCACTAGCTGTAGCACCCAATCAATTGTCACGTCATACCTCGTTGTGGTCGTTTCCTCAGTTACCGATTCGGGAGTGGTACTACTTTCCGAGGAGCTGAAAAGTTATAAGGTTTACTTTAGGAGTCTATGTAACGATGAGAAGACTATTCAATCATTCGATTCCTTTTGACTAGCTGTAGCACCCAATCATTTGTCACGTCATACCTCGTTGTGGTCGTTTCCTCAGTTACCGATTCGGGAGTGGTACTTCTTTCCGAGGAGCTGAAAAGTTATAAGGTTTACTGTAGGAGTCTATGTAACGATGACAATACTATTCATTCATTCAATTTCTTTCACTAGCTGTTGCACCCAATCAATTGTCACGTCATACCTCGTTGTGGTCGTTTCCTCAGTTACCGATTCGGGAGTGGTACTTCTTTCCGAGGAGCTGAAAAGTTATAAGGTTTACTGTAGGAGTCTATGTAACGATGACAATACTATTCATTCATTCAATTTTTTTTCACTAGCTGTAGCACCCAATCATTTGTCACGTCATACCTCGTTGTGGTCGTTTCCTCAGTTACCGATTCGGGAGTGGTACTACTTTCCGAGGAGCTGAAAAGTTATAAGGTTTACTTTAGGAGTCTATGTAACGATAAAAAGACTATTGATTCATTCAGTTTATTTTCACTAGCTGTAGCACCCAATCATTTGTCACGTCATACCTCGTTGTGGTCGTTTCCTCAGTTACCGATTCGGGAGTGGTACTACTTTCCAAGGAGCTGAAAAGTTATAAGGTTTACTGTAGGAGTCTATGTAACGATGACAATACTATTCATTCATTCAATTTCTTTTCACTAGCTGTAGCACCCAATCATTTGTCACGTCATACCTCGTTGTGGTCGTTTCCTCAGTTACCGATTCGGGAGTGGTACTACTTTCCGAGGAGCTGAAAAGTTATAAGGTTTACTGTAGGAGTCTATGTAACGATGAAAAGACTATTCATTCATTCAATTTCTTTCACTAGCTGTTGCACCCAATCAATTGTCACGTCATACCTCGTTGTGGTCGTTTCCTCAGTTACCGATTCGGGAGTGGTACTTCTTTCCGAGGAGCTGAAAAGTTATAAGGTTTACTGTAGGAGTCTATGTAACGATGACAATACTATTCATTCATTCAATTTCTTTCACTAGCTGTTGCACCCAATCAATTGTCACGTCATACCTGGTTGTGGTCGTTTCCTCAGTTACCGATTCGGGAGTGGTACTTCTTTCCGAGGAGCTGAAAAGTTATAAGGTTTACTGTAGGAGTCTATGTAACGATGACAATACTATTCATTCATTCAATTTCTTTTCACTAGCTGTAGCACCCAATCATTTGTCACGTCATACCTCGTTGTGGTCGTTTCCTCAGTTACCGATTCGGGAGTGGTACTACTTTCCGAGGAGCTGAAAAGTTATAAGGTTTACTTTAGGAGTCTATGTAACGATGAAAAGACTATTCATTCATTCAATTTCTTTCACTAGCTGTTGCACCCAATCAATTGTCACGTCATACCTCGTTGTGGTCGTTTCCTCAGTTACCGATTCGGGAGTGGTACTACTTTCCAAGGAGCTGAGAAGTTATAAGGTTTACTGTAGGAGTCCCCGTAACGATGAAAAGACTATTCATTCATTCAATTTCTTTCACTAGCTGTTGCACCCAATCATTTGTCACGTCATACCTCGTTGTGGTCGTTTCCTCAGTTACCGATTCGGGAGTGGTACTACTTTCCGAGGAGCTGAGAAGTTATAAGGTTTACTTTAGGAGTCTATGTAACGATGAAAAGACTATTCATTCATTCAATTTCTTTCACTAGCTGTTGCACCCAATCAATTGTCACGTCATACCTCGTTGTGGTCGTTTCCTCAGTTACCGATTCGGGAGTGGTACTACTTTCCAAGGAGCTGAGAAGTTATAAGGTTTACTGTAGGAGTCTATGTAACGATGACAATACTATTCATTCATTCAATTTCTTTTCACTAGCTGTAGCACCCAATCATTTGTCACGTCATACCTCGTTGTGGTCGTTTCCTCAGTTACCGATTCGGGAGTGGTACTACTTTCCGAGGAGCTGAAAAGTTATAAGGTTTACTGTAGGAGTCTATGTAACGATGAAAAGACTATTCATTCATTCAATTTCTTTCACTAGCTGTTGCACCCAATCATTTGTCACGTCATACCTCGTTGTGGTCGTTTCCTCAGTTACCGATTCGGGAGTGGTACTACTTTCCGAGGAGCTGAAAAGTTATAAGGTTTACTGTAGGAGTCTATGTAACGATGAAAAGACTATTCATTCATTCAATTTCTTTCACTAGCTGTTGCACCCAATCAATTGTCACGTCATACCTCGTTGTGGTCGTTTCCTCAGTTACCGATTCGGGAGTGGTACTACTTTCCGAGGAGCTGAAAAGTTATAAGGTTTACTGTGAGAGTCTATGTAACGATAAAAAGACTATTGAGTATTGATTCATTCAGTTTCTTTTCACTAGCTGTTGCACCCAATCGTTTGGCACGTCATACCTCGTTGTGGTCGTTTCCTCAGTTACCGATTCGGGAGTGGTACTACTTTCCGAGGAGCTGAAAAGTTATAAGGTTTACTGTGAGAGTCTATGTAACGATAAAAAAGACTATTGATTCATTCAGTTTATTTTCACTAGCTGTTTCACCCAATCAATTGTCACGTCATACCTCGTTGTGGTCGTTTCCTCAGTTACCGATTCGGGAGTGGTACTACTTTCCGAGGAGCTGAAAAGTTATAAGGTTTACTGTGAGAGTCTATGTAACGATGACAATACTATTGATTCATTCAGTTTCTTTTCACAAGCTGTTTCACCCAATCATTTGTTACGTCATACCTCGTTGTGGTCGTTTCCTCAGTTACCGATTCGGGAGTGGTACTACTTTCCGAGGAGCTGAAAAGTTATAAGGTTTACTGTAGGAGTCTATGTAACGATGAAAAGACTATTCATTCATTCAATTTCTTTCACTAGCTGTTGCACCCAATCATTTGTCACGTCATACCTCGTTGTGGTCGTTTCCTCAGTTACCGATTCGGGAGTGGTACTACTTTCCGAGGAGCTGAAAAGTTATAAGGTTTACTGTAGGAGTCTATGTAACGATGAAAAGACTATTCATTCATTCAATTTCTTTCACTAGCTGTTGCACCCAATCAATTGTCACGTCATACCTCGTTGTGGTCGTTTCCTCAGTTACCGATTCGGGAGTGGTACTACTTTCCAAGGAGCTGAGAAGTTATAAGGTTTACTGTAGGAGTCCCCGTAACGATGAAAAGACTATTCATTCATTCAATTTCTTTCACTAGCTGTTGCACCCAATCATTTGTCACGTCATACCTCGTTGTGGTCGTTTCCTCAGTTACCGATTCGGGAGTGGTACTACTTTCCGAGGAGCTGAGAAGTTATAAGGTTTACTTTAGGAGTCTATGTAACGATGAAAAGACTATTCATTCATTCAATTTCTTTCACTAGCTGTTGCACCCAATCAATTGTCACGTCATACCTCGTTGTGGTCGTTTCCTCAGTTACCGATTCGGGAGTGGTACTACTTTCCAAGGAGCTGAGAAGTTATAAGGTTTACTGTAGGAGTCTATGTAACGATGACAATACTATTCATTCATTCAATTTCTTTTCACTAGCTGTAGCACCCAATCATTTGTCACGTCATACCTCGTTGTGGTCGTTTCCTCAGTTACCGATTCGGGAGTGGTACTACTTTCCGAGGAGCTGAAAAGTTATAAGGTTTACTGTAGGAGTCTATGTAACGATGAAAAGACTATTCATTCATTCAATTTCTTTCACTAGCTGTTGCACCCAATCATTTGTCACGTCATACCTCGTTGTGGTCGTTTCCTCAGTTACCGATTCGGGAGTGGTACTACTTTCCGAGGAGCTGAAAAGTTATAAGGTTTACTGTAGGAGTCTATGTAACGATGAAAAGACTATTCATTCATTCAATTTCTTTCACTAGCTGTTGCACCCAATCAATTGTCACGTCATACCTCGTTGTGGTCGTTTCCTCAGTTACCGATTCGGGAGTGGTACTACTTTCCGAGGAGCTGAAAAGTTATAAGGTTTACTGTGAGAGTCTATGTAACGATAAAAAGACTATTGAGTATTGATTCATTCAGTTTCTTTTCACTAGCTGTTGCACCCAATCGTTTGGCACGTCATACCTCGTTGTGGTCGTTTCCTCAGTTACCGATTCGGGAGTGGTACTACTTTCCGAGGAGCTGAAAAGTTATAAGGTTTACTGTGAGAGTCTATGTAACGATAAAAAAGACTATTGATTCATTCAGTTTATTTTCACTAGCTGTTTCACCCAATCAATTGTCACGTCATACCTCGTTGTGGTCGTTTCCTCAGTTACCGATTCGGGAGTGGTACTACTTTCCGAGGAGCTGAAAAGTTATAAGGTTTACTGTGAGAGTCTATGTAACGATGACAATACTATTGATTCATTCAGTTTCTTTTCACAAGCTGTTTCACCCAATCATTTGTTACGTCATACCTCGTTGTGGTCGTTTCCTCAGTTACCGATTCGGGAGTGGTACTACTTTCCGAGGAGCTGAAAAGTTATAAGGTTTACTGTAGGAGTCTATGTAACGATGAAAAGACTATTCATTCATTCAATTTCTTTCACTAGCTGTTGCACCCAATCATTTGTCACGTCATACCTCGTTGTGGTCGTTTCCTCAGTTACCGATTCGGGAGTGGTACTACTTTCCGAGGAGCTGAAAAGTTATAAGGTTTACTGTAGGAGTCTATGTAACGATGAAAAGACTATTCATTCATTCAATTTCTTTCACTAGCTGTTGCACCCAATCAATTGTCACGTCATACCTCGTTGTGGTCGTTTCCTCAGTTACCGATTCGGGAGTGGTACTACTTTCCGAGGAGCTGAAAAGTTATAAGGTTTACTGTAGGAGTCTAGGTAACGATGACAATACTATTGATTCATTCAGTTTCTTTTCACTAGCTGTAGCACCCAATCAATTGTCACGTCATACCTCGTTGTGGTCGTTTCCTCAGTTACCGATTCGGGAGTGGTACTACTTTCCGAGGAGCTGAAAAGTTATAAGGTTGGGAGATGGTCTGTTTGGACGATTTTTAGGATGGTCGTCTCGAGGGGTCGTGGGAAAGTCAAAAGGTCACAAAAATGGTTGTCTCTTACGAGTCGTCCAAACCGCCTCACTTGGAAAATTGAAATGAGGTCATCGAAACGTGGTTTATAGATAGCGTCCAAACTGCTTCACTTTGCGAAGTTGATAAACTACAAAGCAATGCGAAAATTATTAATTTGAAAAGATGATATGTTTCACGTAACAGAAACGTGAAATTGTGTGCATCTTGTTTTTCGTGTATCGCTTATATGCAGCGGTTGATTTTCTTTTATCAGCACTGGTACACTTTTTCATTTTTCACATATTCTTTCTTTTCTTCATAGTTTTATCGTCTTTTTCTGTGTTTGGTTGGCTAATTGGGTTTTCATTCCTGACCGATTACATGTCCTCCTTGCGGCATCCAACCACTGTATTTCAATTAGCAAGTAACCGTATCGCAGTGAGTAGTTAGTGAGAAGTTGAGAGATAGGTGAAAAAAACGCCAAGTTCGAGAAAACTAATTAGTAAGTGGGCGGAACATTGTGCGACTCTGGAAAAAACAACCTTACAGTTCATTCCAGCCATGGATCCTTATTCTCTCTCGCCGGCTTCCATCCGTCCTCTTCAGAACGGGGGAAATATGGACACAGATATAGATTGCTTTCGTTAGATCATCCTTCCTCTGGCTCTTTCTCTAACACTCTGGGGGGGGGGGGGTCCTTCTAGTTCAAATCTTAATCAGGCCTATCTTGCTCTAACAATCTCTATCAGTCTTCCAAAAGGTACTGTGTATACTTCCTCATGAAATGTCCGAGATAGTTACCACTTAACTCATAGAATCCCCTTAATGTATGTTTCGCTTATTACGCCAAATTACTGGTTTAGGTAATTGAAGATGAATTATATTAGATGACCGTAGTTTTTCTGCGTATTTCCTCAACTGTTTGAGCCACTTTCACTTCTCAAACTTAGTATAGGGCACTGTAGAGGTTATAGTCGGAACGATGTGGACTACACTTTCACGCACAGTCATACGAAAAGAGTATCACGAAAACAATTTGTATTGAGAAAAACGGTGTCAGCGAACATAATCAGTTGAAAACCACGTAGGAATGGAGAAACCTTTTTTATATGATGAAGTAATCACTTGGCATCCGTAATATTTATATCCACTTTTGTCTTCGTAATACGCCGTGTTAGCCTGGGTTCCATGAATTCTTTCTGATTGATTTACATGTGTCTCAGATGTGTTGTTACACTATGCATTTATTCTATAGGGAGTCGGCCCTAAAGTAAGCAAGCGTGATCTGGCAAGGCGAGCGGGAATTCAAGACAAGACGGAGGCTTTCTCGTTGCAAATCCTGTCTGCTGCCCCCACTGCCGATGAGATCAGCAAGTACCTTCTTGACACGTCTCAACATGTCACCCACAAGTCTCACAAGAAGAAGTAGTTATTATATGTACATATATTGTTGTAATTGTCACTTGTTACTTTGTTTAGGAATTTGTTGTTCATTGTTTAATTTTGTCTTTTTTGTACATTGATAATAAATTTTATGATACTGAGGTGTTTGTAAAACATTTAACGTAAATCAAGGCAATTTGAACATGTGACCTAGCTAGCTGAAACAAAGTATAGCGATTTGGACGGGTGACCCAGTTGGCTAAAATGAAGTGGGGCGGTTTGGACGGAGGGTTAGGCGGTTTGGACGGGTGACCTAGGAGAGACAACCAATTGGAAATCGTCCAAACAGCGGTAGACCCGCTCAACATGTGACCTAGCTAGCTGAAACAAAGTATAGCGATTTGGACGGGTGACCCAGTTGGCTAAAATGAAGTGGGGCGGTTTGGACGGAGGGTTAGGCGGTTTGGACGGGTGACCTAGGAGAGACAACCAATTGGAAATCGTCCAAACAGCGGTAGACCCTATAAGGTTTACTGTAGGAGTCTAGGTAACGATGACAATACTATTGATTCATTCAGTTTCTTTTCACTAGCTGTAGCACCCAATCAATTGTCACGTCATACCTCGTTGTGGTCGTTTCCTCAGTTACCGATTCGGGAGTGGTACTACTTTCCGAGGAGCTGAAAAGTTATAAGGTTTACTGTAGGAGTCTAGGTAACGATGACAATACTATTGATTCATTCAGTTTCTTTTCACTAGCTGTAGCACCCAATCAATTGTCACGTCATACCTCGTTGTGGTCGTTTCCTCAGTTACCGATTCGGGAGTGGTACTACTTTCCAAGGAGCTGAAAAGTTATAAGGTTTACTGTAGGAGTCTATGTAACGATGAGAAGACTATTCAATCATTCGATTCCTTTTCACTAGCTGTAGCACCCAATCATTTGTCACGTCATACCTCGTTGTGGTCGTTTCCTCAGTTACCGATTCGGGAGTGGTACTACTTTCCGAGGAGCTGAAAAGTTATAAGGTTTACTGTAGGAGTCTAGGTAACGATGAGAAGACTATTCAATCATTCGATTCCTTTTCACTAGCTGTAGCACCCAATCAATTGTCACGTCATACCTCGTTGTGGTCGTTTCTTCAGTTACCGATTCGGGAGTGGTACTACTTTCCGAGGAGCTGAAAAGTTATAAGGTTTACTGTAGGAGTCTAGGTAACGATGACAATACTATTGATTCATTCAGTTTCTTTTCACTAGCTGTACACCCAATCATTTGTCACGTCATACCTCGTTGTGGTCGTTTCCTCAGTTACCGATTCGGGAGTGGTACTACTTTCCGAGGAGCTGAAAAGTTATAAGGTTTACTGTAGGAGTCTAGGTAACGATGACAATACTATTAATTCATTCAGTTTCTTTTCACTAGCTGTAGCACCCAATCGATTGTCACGTCATACCTCGTTGTGGTCGTTTCCTCAGTTACCGATTCGGGAGTGGTACTACTTTCCAAGGAGCTGAAAAGTTATAAGGTTTACTGTAGGAGTCTATGTAACGAGGAGAAGACTATTCAATCATTCGATTCCTTTTCACTAGCTGTAGCACCCAATCATTTGTCACGTCATACCTCGTTGTGGTCGTTTCCTCAGTTACCGATTCGGGAGTGGTACTACTTTCCGAGGAGCTGAAAAGTTATAAGGTTTACTGTAGGAGTCTAGGTAACGATGACAATACTATTGATTCATTCAGTTTCTTTTCACTAGCTGCAGCACCCAATCATTTGTCACGTCATACCTCGTTGTGGTCGTTTCCTCAGTTACCGATTCGGGAGTGGTACTACTTTCCGAGGAGCTGAAAAGTTATAAGGTAGGAGTCTAGGTAACGATGACAATACTATTGATTCATTCAGTTTCTTTTCACTAGCTGCAGCACCCAATCATTTGTCACGTCATACCTCGTTGTGGTCGTTTCCTCATTTACCGATTCGGGAGTGGTACTACTTTCCGAGGAGCTGAAAAGTTATGAGGTTTACTGTAGGAGTCTATGTAACGTTGACAATACTATTGATTCATTCAGTTTCTTTTCACTAGCTGCAGCACCCAATCAATTGTCACGTCATACCTCGTTGTGGTCGTTTCCTCAGTTACCGATTCGGGAGTGGTACTACTTTCCAAAGAGCTGAAAAGTTATAAGGTAGGAGTCTAGGTAACGATGACAATACTATTGATTCATTCAGTTTCTTTTCACTAGCTGCAGCACCCAATCAATTGTCACGTCATGCCTCGTTGTGATCGTTTCCTCAGTTACCGATTCGGGAGTGGTACTACTTTTCAAAGAGCTGAAAAGTTATAAGGTAGGAGTCTAGGTAACGATGACAATACTATTGATTCATTCAGTTTCTTTTCACTAGCTGCAGCACCCAATCAATTGTCACGTCATACCTCGTTGTGGTCGTTTCCTCAGTTACCGATTCGGGAGTAGTACTACTTTCCAAAGAGCTGAAAAGTTATAAGGTAGGAGTCTAGGTAACGATGAAAAGACTATTCATTCATTCAGTTTCTTTTTACTAGCTGTACACCCAATCATTTGTCACGTCATACCTCGTTGTGGTCGTTTCCTCAGTTACCGATTCGGGAGTGGTACTACTTTCCGAGGAGCTGAAAAGTTATAAGGTTTACTGTAGGAGTCTAGGTAACGATGACAATACTATTGATTCATTCAGTTTCTTTTCACTAGCTGTACACCCAATCATTTGTCACGTCATACCTCGTTGTGGTCGTTTCCTCAGTTACCGATTCGGGAGTGGTACTACTTTTCGAGGAGCTGAAAAGTTATAAGGTTTACTGTAGGAGTCTAGGTAACGATGACAATACTATTGATTCATTCAGTTTATTTTCACTAGCTGTAGCACCCAATCAATTGTCACGTCATACCTCGTTGTGGTCGTTTCCTCAGTTACCGATTCGGGAGTGGTACTACTTTCCAAGGAGCTGAAAAGTTATAAGGTTTACTGTAGGAGTCTATGTAACGAGGAGAAGACTATTCAATCATTCGATTCCTTTTAACTAGCTGTAGCACCCAATCATTTGTCACGTCATACCTCGTTGTGGTCGTTTCCTCAGTTACCGATTCGGGAGTGGTACTACTTTCCGAGGAGCTGAAAAGTTATAAGGTTCACTGTAGGAGTCTAGGTAATGATGAGAAGACTATTCAATCATTCGATTCCTTTTCACTAGCTGTAGCACCCAATCACTTGTCACGTCATACCTCGTTGTGGTCGTTTCCTCAGTTACCGATTCGGGAGTGGTACTACTTTTCGAGGAGCTGAAAAGTTATAAGGTTTACTGTAGGAGTCTAGGTAACGATGACAATACTATTGATTCATTCAGTTTATTTTCACTAGCTGTAGCACCCAATCAATTGTCACGTCATACCTCGTTGTGGTCGTTTCCTCAGTTACCGATTCGGGAGTGGTACTACTTTCCAAGGAGCTGAAAAGTTATAAGGTTTACTGTAGGAGTCTATGTAACGAGGAGAAGACTATTCAATCATTCGATTCCTTTTAACTAGCTGTAGCACCCAATCATTTGTCACGTCATACCTCGTTGTGGTCGTTTCCTCAGTTACCGATTCGGGAGTGGTACTACTTTCCGAGGAGCTGAAAAGTTATAAGGTTTACTGTAGGAGTCTAGGTAACGATGACAATACTATTGATTCATTCAGTTTCTTTTCACTAGCTGTACACCCAATCATTTGTCACGTCATACCTCGTTGTGGTCGTTTCCTCAGTTACCGATTCGGGAGTGGTACTACTTTTCGAGGAGCTGAAAAGTTATAAGGTTTACTGTAGGAGTCTAGGTAACGATGACAATACTATTGATTCATTCAGTTTATTTTCACTAGCTGTAGCACCCAATCAATTGTCACGTCATACCTCGTTGTGGTCGTTTCCTCAGTTACCGATTCGGGAGTGGTACTACTTTCCAAGGAGCTGAAAAGTTATAAGGTTTACTGTAGGAGTCTATGTAACGAGGAGAAGACTATTCAATCATTCGATTCCTTTTAACTAGCTGTAGCACCCAATCATTTGTCACGTCATACCTCGTTGTGGTCGTTTCCTCAGTTACCGATTCGGGAGTGGTACTACTTTCCGAGGAGCTGAAAAGTTATAAGGTTCACTGTAGGAGTCTAGGTAATGATGAGAAGACTATTCAATCATTCGATTCCTTTTCACTAGCTGTAGCACCCAATCATTTGTCACGTCATACCTCGTTGTGTTCGTTTCCTCAGTTACCGATTCGGGAGTGGTACTACTTTCCGAGGAGCTGAAAAGTTATAAGGTTTACTGTAAGAGTCAATGTAACGATGAAAAGACTATTATTCATTCAGTTTCCTTTCACTAGCTGTAGCACCAAATCATTTGTCACGTCATGCCTCGTTGTGATCGTTTCCTCAGTTACCGATTCGGGAGTGGTACTACTTTCCAAAGAGCTGAAAAGTTATAAGGTAGGAGTCTAGGTAACGATGACAATACTATTGATTCATTCAGTTTCTTTTCACTAGCTGCAGCACCCAATCAATTGTCACGTCATACCTCGTTGTGGTCGTTTCCTCAGTTACCGATTCGGGAGTGGTACTACTTTCCGAGGAGCTGAAAAGTTATAAGGTTTACTGTAGGAGTCTATGTAACGATGAAAAGACTATTCATTCATTCAGTTTCTTTTCACTAGCTGTACACCCAATCATTTGTCACGTCATACCTCGTTGTGGTCGTTTCCTCAGTTACCGATTCGGGAGTGGTACTACTTTCCGAGGAGCTGAAAAGTTATAAGGTTTACTGTAGGAGTCTATGTAACGATGAAAAGACTATTCATTCATTCAATTTTTTTTCACTAGCTGTACACCCAATCCTTTGTCACGTCATACCTCGTTGTGGTCGTTTCCTCAGTTACCGATTCGGGAGTGGTACTACTTTCCGAGGAGCTGAAAAGTTATAAGGTTTACTGTAGGAGTCTATGTAACGATGAAAAGACTATTCATTCATTCAGTTTCTTTTCACTAGCTGTACACCCAATCATTTGTCACGTCATACCTCGTTGTGGTCGTTTCCTCAGTTACCGATTCGGGAGTGGTACTACTTTCCGAGGAGCTGAAAAGTTATAAGGTTTACTGTAGGAGTCTATGTAACGATGAAAAGACTATTCATTCATTCAATTTCTTTTCACTAGCAGTACACCCAATCATTTGTCACGTCATACCTCGTTGTTGTCGTTTCCTCAGTTACCGATTCGGGAGTGGTACTACTTTCCGAGGAGCTGAAAAGTTATAAGGTTTACTGTAGGAGTCTATGTAACGATGAAGAGACTATTCATTCATTCAGTTTCTTTTCACTAGCTGTACACCCAATCATTTGTCACGTCATACCTCGTTGTGGTCGTTTCCTCAGTTACCGATTCGGGAGTGGTACTACTTTCCGAGGAGCTGAAAAGTTATAAGGTTTACTGTAGGAGTATATGTAACGATGAAAAGACTATTCATTCATTCAGTTTCTTTTCACTAGCTGTACACCCAATCATTTGTCACGTCATACCTCGTTGTGGTCGTTTCCTCAGTTACCGATTCGGGAGTGGTACTACTTTCCGAGGAGCTGAAAAGTTATAAGGTTTACTGTAGGAGTCTATGTAACGATGAAAAGACTATTCATTCATTCAGTTTCTTTTCACTAGCTGTACACCCAATCATTTGTCACGTCATACCTCGTTGTGGTCGTTTCCTCAGTTACCGATTCGGGAGTGGTACTACTTTCCGAGGAGCTGAAAAGTTATAAGGTTTACTGTAGGAGTCTATGTAACGATGAAAAGACTATTCATTCATTCAATTTCTTTTCACTAGCAGTACACCCAATCATTTGTCACGTCATACCTCGTTGTGGTCGTTTCCTCAGTTACCGATTCGGGAGTGGTACTACTTTCCGAGGAGCTGAAAAGTTATAAGGTTTACTGTAGGAGTCTATGTAACGATGAAAAGACTATTCATTCATTCAGTTTCTTTTCACTAGCTGTACACCCAATCATTTGTCACGTCATACCTCGTTGTGGTCGTTTCCTCAGTTACCGATTCGGGAGTGGTACTACTTTCCGAGGAGCTGAAAAGTTATAAGGTTTACTGTAGGAGTCTATGTAACGATGAAAAGACTATTCATTCATTCAGTTTCTTTTCACTAGCTGTACACCCAATCATTTGTCACGTCATACCTCGTTGTGGTTGTTTCCTCAGTTACCGATTCGGGAGTGGTACTACTTTCCAAAGAGCTGAAAAATTATAAGGTTTACTGTAGGAGTCTATGTAACGATGAAAAGACTATTCATTCATTCAGTTTCTTTTCACTAGCTGTAGCACCCAATCATTTGTCACGTCATACCTCGTTGTGGTCGTTTCCTCAGTTACCGATTCGGGAGTGGTACTACTTTCCGAGGAGCTGAAAAGTTATAAGGTTTACTGTAGGAGTCTATGTAACGATGAAAAGACTATTCATTCATTCAGTTTCTTTTCACTAGCTGTACACCCAATCATTTGTCACGTTATACCTCGTTGTGGTCGTTTCCTCAGTTACCGATTCGGGAGTGGTACTACTTTCCAAAGAGCTGAAAAATTATAAGGTTTACTGTAGGAGTCTATGTAACGATGAAAAGACTATTCATTCATTCAGTTTCTTTTCACTAGCTGTACACCCAATCATTTGTCACGTCATACCTCGTTGTGGTCGTTTCCTCAGTTACCGATTTGGGAGTGGTACTACTTTCCAAGGAGCTAAAAAGTTATAAGGTTTACTGTAGGAATCTATGTAACGATGAAAAGACTATTATTCATTCAGTTTCTCTTCACTAGCTGTAGCACCCAATGATTTGTCACGTCATACCTCGTTGTGGTCGTTTCCTCAGTTACCGATTCGGGAGTGGTACTACTTTCCGAGGAGCTGAAAAGTTATAAGGTTTACTGTAGGAGTCTAGGTAACGATGACAATACTATTGATTCATTCAGTTTCTTTTAACTAGCTGCAGCACCCAATCAATTGTCACGTCATACCTCGTTGTGGTCGTTTCCTCAGTTACCGATTCGGGAGTGGTACTACTTTCCGAGGAGCTGAAAAGTTATAAGGTTTACTGTAGGAGTCTATGTAACGATGAAAAGACTATTCATTCATTCAGTTTCTTTTCACTAGCTGTAGCACCCAATGATTTGTCACGTCATACCTCGTTGTGGTCGTTTCCTCAGTTACCGATTCGGGAGTGGTACTACTTTCCGAGGAGCTGAAAAGTTATAAGGGCTACTGTAGAAGTCTATGTAACGATGAAAAGACTATTCATTCATTCAGTTTCTTTTCACTAGCTGTACACCCAATCATTTGTCACGTCATACCTCGTTGTGGTCGTTTTCTCAGTTACCGATTCGGGAGTGGTACTACTTTCCGAGGAGTTGAAAAGTTATAAGGTTTACTGTAGGAGTCTAGGTAACGATGACAATACTATTGATTCATTCAGTTTCTTATCACTAGCTGTACACCCAATTATTTGTCACGTCATACCTCGTTGTGGTCGTTTCCTCAGTTACCGATTCGGGAGTGGTACTACTTTCCGAGGAGCTGAAAAATTATAAGGTTTACTGTAGGAGTCTATGTAACGATGAAAATACTATTCATTCATTCAGTTTCTTTTCACTAGCTGTACACCCAATCATTTGTCACGTCATACCTCGTTGTGGTCGTTTCCTCAGTTACCGATTCGGGAGTGGTACTACTTTCCGAGGAGCTGAAAAATTATAAGGTTTACTGTAGGAGTCTATGTAACGATGAAAAGACTATTCATTCATTCTGTTTCTTTTCACTAGCTGTACACCCAATCATTTGTCACGTCATACCTCGTTGTGGTCGTTTCCTCAGTTACCGATTCGGGAGTGGTACTACTTTCCGAGGAGCTGAAAAGTTATAAGGTTTACTGTAGGAGTCTATGTAACGATGAAAAGACTATTCATTCATTCAGTTTCTTTTCACTAGCTGTACACCCAATTATTTGTCACGTCATACCTCGTTGTGGTCGTTTCCTCAGTTACCGATTCGGGAGTGGTACTACTTTTCGAGGAGCTGAAAAATTATAAGGTTTACTGTAGGAGTCTATGTAACGATGAAAAGACTAATCATTCATTCAGTTTCTTTTCACTAGCTGTTGCACCCAATCATTTGTCACGTCATACCTCGTTGTGGTCGTTTCCTCAGTTACCGATTCGGGAGTGGTACTACTTTCCGAGGGGCTGAAAAATTATAAGGTTTACTGTAGGAGTCTATGTAACGATGAAAAGACTATTCATTCATTCAGTTTCTTTTCACTAGCTGTACACCCAATCATTTGTCACGTCATACCTCGTTGTGGTCGTTTCCTCAGTTACCGATTCGGGAGTGGTACTACTTTCCGAGGAGCTGAAAAGTTATAAGGTTTACTGTAGGAGTCAATGTAACGATGAAAAGACTATTATTCATTCAGTTTTCTTTCACTAGCTGTAGCACCCAATCATTTGTCACGTCATACCTCGTTGTGGTCGTTTCCTCAGTTACCGATTCGGGAGTGGTACTACTTTCCGAGGAGCTGAAAAGTTATAAGGTTTACTGTAGGAGTCTATGTAACGATGAAAAGACTATTCATTCATTCAGTTTCTTTTCACTAGCTGTACACCCAATCATTTGTCACGTCATACCTCGTTGTGGTCGTTTCCTCAGTTACCGATTCGGGAGTGGTACTACTTTCCGAGGAGCTGAAAAGTTGTAAGGTTTACTGTAGGAGTCTATGTAACGATGAAAAGACTATTCATTCATTCAGTTTCTTTTCACTAGCTGTTGCACCCAATCATTTGTCACGTCATACCTCGTTGTGGTCGTTTCCTCAGTTACCGATTCGGGAGTGGTACTACTTTCCGAGGAGCTGAAAAGTTATAAGGTTTACTGTAGGAGTCTATGTAACGATGAAAAGACTATTCATTCATTTAGTTTCTTTTCACTAGTTGTACACCCAATCATTTGTTACGTCATACCTCGTTGTGGTCGTTTCCTCAGTTACCGATTCGGGAGTGGCACTACTTTCCGAGGGGCTGAAAAATTATAAGGTTTACTGTAGGAATCTATGTAACGATGAAAAGACTATTCATTCATTCAGTTTCTTTTCACTAGCTGTACACCCAATCATTTGTCACGTCATACCTCGTTGTGGTCGTTTCCTCAGTTACCGATTCGGGAGTGGTACTACTTTCCGAGGAGCTGAAAAGTTATAAGGTTTACTGTAGGAGTCTATGTAACGATGAAAAGACTATTCATTCATTCAGTTTCTTTTCACTAGCTGTACACCCAATCATTTGTCACGTCATACCTCGTTGTGGTCGTTTCCTCAGTTACCGATTTGGGAGTGGTACTACTTTCCAAGGAGCTAAAAAGTTATAAGGTTTACTGTAGGAATCTATGTAACGATGAAAAGACTATTATTCATTCAGTTTCTCTTCACTAGCTGTAGCACCCAATGATTTGTCACGTCATACCTCGTTGTGGTCGTTTCCTCAGTTACCGATTCGGGAGTGGTACTACTTTCCGAGGAGCTGAAAAGTTATAAGGTTTACTGTAGGAGTCTAGGTAACGATGACAATACTATTGATTCATTCAGTTTCTTTTAACTAGCTGCAGCACCCAATCAATTGTCACGTCATACCTCGTTGTGGTCGTTTCCTCAGTTACCGATTCGGGAGTGGTACTACTTTCCGAGGAGCTGAAAAGTTATAAGGTTTACTGTAGGAGTCTATGTAACGATGAAAAGACTATTCATTCATTCAGTTTCTTTTCACTAGCTGTAGCACCCAATGATTTGTCACGTCATACCTCGTTGTGGTCGTTTCCTCAGTTACCGATTCGGGAGTGGTACTACTTTCCGAGGAGCTGAAAAGTTATAAGGGCTACTGTAGAAGTCTATGTAACGATGAAAAGACTATTCATTCATTCAGTTTCTTTTCACTAGCTGTACACCCAATCATTTGTCACGTCATACCTCGTTGTGGTCGTTTTCTCAGTTACCGATTCGGGAGTGGTACTACTTTCCGAGGAGTTGAAAAGTTATAAGGTTTACTGTAGGAGTCTAGGTAACGATGACAATACTATTGATTCATTCAGTTTCTTATCACTAGCTGTACACCCAATTATTTGTCACGTCATACCTCGTTGTGGTCGTTTCCTCAGTTACCGATTCGGGAGTGGTACTACTTTCCGAGGAGCTGAAAAATTATAAGGTTTACTGTAGGAGTCTATGTAACGATGAAAATACTATTCATTCATTCAGTTTCTTTTCACTAGCTGTACACCCAATCATTTGTCACGTCATACCTCGTTGTGGTCGTTTCCTCAGTTACCGATTCGGGAGTGGTACTACTTTCCGAGGAGCTGAAAAATTATAAGGTTTACTGTAGGAGTCTATGTAACGATGAAAAGACTATTCATTCATTCTGTTTCTTTTCACTAGCTGTACACCCAATCATTTGTCACGTCATACCTCGTTGTGGTCGTTTCCTCAGTTACCGATTCGGGAGTGGTACTACTTTCCGAGGAGCTGAAAAGTTATAAGGTTTACTGTAGGAGTCTATGTAACGATGAAAAGACTATTCATTCATTCAGTTTCTTTTCACTAGCTGTACACCCAATTATTTGTCACGTCATACCTCGTTGTGGTCGTTTCCTCAGTTACCGATTCGGGAGTGGTACTACTTTTCGAGGAGCTGAAAAATTATAAGGTTTACTGTAGGAGTCTATGTAACGATGAAAAGACTAATCATTCATTCAGTTTCTTTTCACTAGCTGTTGCACCCAATCATTTGTCACGTCATACCTCGTTGTGGTCGTTTCCTCAGTTACCGATTCGGGAGTGGTACTACTTTCCGAGGGGCTGAAAAATTATAAGGTTTACTGTAGGAGTCTATGTAACGATGAAAAGACTATTCATTCATTCAGTTTCTTTTCACTAGCTGTACACCCAATCATTTGTCACGTCATACCTCGTTGTGGTCGTTTCCTCAGTTACCGATTCGGGAGTGGTACTACTTTCCGAGGAGCTGAAAAGTTATAAGGTTTACTGTAGGAGTCAATGTAACGATGAAAAGACTATTATTCATTCAGTTTTCTTTCACTAGCTGTAGCACCCAATCATTTGTCACGTCATACCTCGTTGTGGTCGTTTCCTCAGTTACCGATTCGGGAGTGGTACTACTTTCCGAGGAGCTGAAAAGTTATAAGGTTTACTGTAGGAGTCTATGTAACGATGAAAAGACTATTCATTCATTCAGTTTCTTTTCACTAGCTGTACACCCAATCATTTGTCACGTCATACCTCGTTGTGGTCGTTTCCTCAGTTACCGATTCGGGAGTGGTACTACTTTCCGAGGAGCTGAAAAGTTGTAAGGTTTACTGTAGGAGTCTATGTAACGATGAAAAGACTATTCATTCATTCAGTTTCTTTTCACTAGCTGTTGCACCCAATCATTTGTCACGTCATACCTCGTTGTGGTCGTTTCCTCAGTTACCGATTCGGGAGTGGTACTACTTTCCGAGGAGCTGAAAAGTTATAAGGTTTACTGTAGGAGTCTATGTAACGATGAAAAGACTATTCATTCATTTAGTTTCTTTTCACTAGTTGTACACCCAATCATTTGTTACGTCATACCTCGTTGTGGTCGTTTCCTCAGTTACCGATTCGGGAGTGGCACTACTTTCCGAGGGGCTGAAAAATTATAAGGTTTACTGTAGGAATCTATGTAACGATGAAAAGACTATTCATTCATTCAGTTTCTTTTCACTAGCTGTACACCCAATCATTTGTCACGTCATACCTCGTTGTGGTCGTTTCCTCAGTTACCGATTCGGGAGTGGTACTACTTTCCGAGGAGCTGAAAAAGTTATAAGGTTTACTGTAGGAGTCTATGTAACGATGAAACGATTATTCATTCATTCAGTTTCTTTTCACTAGCTGTTGCACCCAATCATTTGTCACGTCATACCTCGTTGTGGTCGTTTCCTCAGTTACCGATTCGGGAGTGGTACTACTTTCCGAGGAGCTGAAAAGTTATAAGGTTTACTGTAGGAGTCTATGTAACGATGAAACGATTATTCATTCATTCAGTTTCTTTTCACTAGCTGTTGCACCCAATCATTTGTCACGTCATACCTCGTTGTGGTCGTTTCCTCAGTTACCGATTCGGGAGTGGTACTACTTTCCGAGGAGCTGAAAAGTTATAAGGTTTACTGTAGGAGTCTATGTAACGATGAAAAGACTATTCATTCATTTAGTTTCTTTTCACTAGCTGTAGCACCCAATCATTTGTCACGTCATACCTGGTTGTGGTCGTTTCCTCAGTTACCGATTTGGGAGTGGTACTACTTTCCAAGGAGCTGAAAAGTTATAAGGTTTACTGTAGGAGTCTATGTAACGATAAAAAGACTATTCATTCATTCAATTTCTTTTCACTAGCTGTTGCACCCAATCATTTGTCACGTCATACCTCGTTGTGGTCGTTTCCTCAGTTACCGATTCGGGAGTGGTACTACTTTCCGAGGAGCTGAAAAGTTATAAGGTTTACTGTAGGAGTCTATGTAACGATGAAAAGACTATTCATTCATTCAATTTCTTTTCACTAGCTGTTGCACCTAATCATTTGTCACGTCATACCTCGTTGTGGTCGTTTCCTCAGTTACCGATTCGGGAGTGGTACTACTTTCCGAGGAGCTGGAAAGTTATAAGGTATACTGTAGGAGTCTTTGTAACGATGAAAATACTATTGATTTACTCAATTTCTTTTCACTAGCGGTAGCACCCAATCAATTGTCACGTCATACCTCGTTGTGGTCGTTTCCTCAGTTACCGATTCGGGAGTGGTACTACTTTCCGAGGAGCTGAAAAGTTATAAGGTTTACTGTAGGAGTCTATGTAACGATGAAAAGACTATTCATTCATTCAATTTCTTTTCACTAGCTGTTGCACCCAATCATTTGTCACGTCATACCTCGTTGTGGTCGTTTCCTCAGTTACCGATTCGGGAGTGGTACTACTTTCCGAGGAGCTGAAAAGTTATAAGGTATACTGTAGGAGTCTTTGTAACGATGAAAATACTATTGATTTACTCAATTTCTTTTCACTAGCTGTAGCACCCAATCAATTGTCACGTCATACCTCGTTGTGGTCGTTTCCTCAGTTACCGATTCGGGAGTGGTACTACTTTCCGAGGAGCTGAAAAGTTATAAGGTTTACTGTAGGAGTCTATGTAACGATGAAAAGACTATTCATTCATTCAATTTCTTTTCACTAGCTGTTGCACCCAATCATTTGTCACGTCATACCTCGTTGTGGTCGTTTCCTCAGTTACCGATTCGGGAGTGGTACTACTTTCCGAGGAGCTGAAAAGTTATAAGGTATACTGTAGGAGTCTTTGTAACGATGAAAATACTATTGATTTACTCTATTTCTTTTCACTAGCTGTAGCACCCAATCATTTGTCACGTCATACCTCGTTGTGGTCGTTTCCTCCGTTACCGATTCGGGAGTGGTACTACTTTCCGAGGAGCTGAAAAGTTATTAGGTTTACTGTAGGAGTCTATGTAACGATGAAAAGACTATTCATTCATTCAATTTCTTTTCACTAGCTGTTGCACCCAATCATTTGTCACGTCATACCTCGTTGTGGTCGTTTCCTCAGTTACCGATTCGGGAGTGGTACTACTTTCCGAGGAGCTGAAAAGTTATAAGGTTTACTGTAGGAGTCTATGTAACGATGACAATACTATTCATTCATTCAATTTCTTTTCACTAGCTGTAGCACCCAATCATTTGTCACGTCATACCTCGTTGTGGTCGTTTCCTCAGTTACCGATTCGGGAGTGGTACTACTTTCCGAGGAGCTGAAAAGTTATAAGGTTTACTGTAGGAGTCTATGTAACGATGACAATACTATTCATTCATTCAATTTCTTTTCACTAGCTGTAGCACCCAATCATTTGTCACGTCATACCTCGTTGTGGTCGTTTCCTCAGTTACCGATTCGGGAGTGGTACTACTTTCCGAGGAGCTGAAAAGTTATAAGGTTTACTGTAGGAGTCTTTGTAACGATGAAAATACTATTGATTTACTCAGTTTCTTTTCACTAGCTGTAGCACCCGATCATTTGTCACGTCATACCTGGTTGTGGTCGTTTCCTCAGTTACCGATTTTGGAGTGGTACTACTTTCCAAGGAGCTGAAAAGTTATAAGGTTTACTTTAGGAGTCTATGTAACGATGAAAAGACTATTCATTCATTCAATTTCTTTTCACTAGCTGTTGCACCCAATCATTTGTCACGTCATACCTGGTTGTGGTCGTTTCCTCAGTTACCGATTTGGGAGTGGTACTACTTTCCGAGGAGCTGAAAAGTTATAAGGTTTACTTTAGGAGTCTATGTAACGATGAAAAGACTATTCATTCATTCAATTTCTTTTCACTAGCTGTTGCACCCAATCATTTGTCACGTCATACCTCGTTGTGGTCGTTTCCTCAGTTACCGATTCGGGAGTGGTACTACTTTCCAAGGAGCTGAAAAGTTATAAGGTTTACTGTAGGAGTCTTTGTAACGATGACAATACTATTGATTCATTCGATTCTTTTTTCCTAGCTGTAGCACCCAATCATTTGTCACGTCATACCTCGTTGTGGTCGTTCCCTCGGTTACCGATTCGGGAGTGGTACTAATTTCCGAGGAGCTGAAAAGTTATAAGGTATACTGTAGGAGTCTTTGTAACGATGAAAATACTATTGATTTACTCAATTTATTTTCACTAGCTGTAGCACCCAATCATTTGTCACGTCATACCTGGTTGTGGTCGTTTCCTCAGTTACCGATTTGGGAGTGGTACTACTTTCCAAGGAGCTGAAAAGGTATAAGGTATACTGTAGGAGTCTTTGTAACGATGAAAATACTATTGATTTACTCAATTTCTTTTCACTAGCTGTAGCACCCGATCATTTGTCACGTCATACCTGGTTGTGGTCGTTTCCTCAGTTACCGATTTGGGAGTGGTACTACTTTCCAAGGAGCTGAAAAGTTATAAGGTTTACTTTAGGAGTCTATGTAACGATGAAAAGACTATTCATTCATTCAATTTCTTTTCACTAGCTGTTGCACCCAATCATTTGTCACGTCATACCTGGTTGTGGTCGTTTCCTCAGTTACCGATTTGGGAGTGGTACTACTTTCCGAGGAGCTGAAAAGTTATAAGGTTTACTTTAGGAGTCTATGTAACGATGAAAAGACTATTCACTCATTCAATTTCTTTTCACTAGCTGTTGCACCCAATCATTTGTCACGTCATACCTCGTTGTGGTCGTTTCCTCAGTTACCGATTCGGGAGTGGTACTACTTTCCAAGGAGCTGAAAAGTTATAAGGTTTACTTTAGGAGTCTTTGTAACGATGAAAAGACTATTCACTCATTCAATTTCTTTTCACTAGCTGTTGCACCCAATCATTTGTCACGTCATACCTCGTTGTGGTCGTTTCCTCAGTTACCGATTCGGGAGTGGTACTACTTTCCGAGGAGCTGAAAAGTTATAAGGTTTACTTTAGGAGTCTATGTAACGATGAAAAGACTATTCACTCATTCAATTTCTTTTCACTAGCTGTTGCACCCAATCATTTGTCACGTCATACCTCGTTGTGGTCGTTTCCTCAGTTACCGATTCGGGAGTGGTACTACTTTCCAAGGAGCTGAAAAGTTATAAGGTTTACTGTAGGAGTCTTTGTAACGATGACAATACTATTGATTCATTCGATTCTTTTTTCCTAGCTGTAGCACCCAATCATTTGTCACGTCATACCTCGTTGTGGTCGTTTTCTCAGTTACCGATTCGGGAGTGGTACTACTTTCCGAGGAGCTGAAAAGTTATAAGGTTTACTTTAGGAGTCTATGTAACGATGAAGAGACTATTCATTCATTCAATTTCTTTTCACTAGCTGTAGCACCCAATCATTTGTCACGTCATACCTCGTTGTGGTCGTTTCCTCAGTTACCGATTCGGGAGTGGTACTACTTTCCAAGGAGCTGAAAAGTTATAAGGTTTACTGTAGGAGTCTTTGTAACGATGACAATACTATTGATTCATTCGATTCTTTTTTCCTAGCTGTAGCACCCAAACATTTGTCACGTCATACCTCGTTGTGGTCGTTTCCTCAGTTACCGATTCGGGAGTGGTACTACTTTCCGAGGAGCTGAAAAGTTATAAGGTTTACTGTAGGAGTCTTTGTAACGATGAAAATACTATTGATTTACTCAATTTATTTTCACTAGCTGTAGCACCCAATCATTTGTCACGTCATACCTGGTTGTGGTCGTTTCCTCAGTTACCGATTTGGGAGTGGTACTACTTTCCAAGGAGCTAAAAAGTTATAAGGTTTACTGTAGGAGTCTATGTAACAATGAAAAGACTATTCATTCATTCAATTTCTTTTCACTAGCTGTTGCACCCAATCATTTGTCACGTCATACCTCGTTGTGGTCGTTTCCTCAGTTACCGATTCGGGAGTGGTACTACTTTCCGAGGAGCTGAAAAGTTATAAGGTTTACTGAAGAGTCTATGTAACGAGGAAAAGACTATTCATTCATTCAATTTCTTTTCACTAGCTGTTGCACCCAATCATTTGTCACGTCATACCTCGTTGTGGTCGTTTCCTCAGTTACCGATTTGGGAGTGGTACTACTTTCCAAGGAGCTGAAAAGTTATAAGGTTTACTGTAGGAGTCTATGTAACGATGAAAAGACTATTCATTCATTCAATTTCTTTTCACTAGCTGTAGCACCCAATCATTTGTCACGTCATACCTCGTTGTGGTCGTTTCCTCAGTTACCGATTCGGGAGTGGTACTACTTTTCGAGGAGCTGAAAAGTTATAAGGTTTACTGAAGGAGTCTATGTAACGAGGAAAAGACTATTCATTCATTCAATTTCTTTTCACTAGCTGTAGCACCCAATTATTTGTCACGTCATACCTCGTTGTGGTCGTTTCCTCAGTTACCGATTCGGGAGTGGTACTGCTTTCCGAGGAGCTGAAAAGTTGTAAGGTTTACTGTAGGAGTCTATGTAACGATGAAGAGACTATTCATTCATTCAATTTCTTTTCACTAGCTGTTGCAACCAATCATTTGTCACGTCATACCTCGTTGTGGTCGTTTCCTCAGTTACCGATTCGGGAGTGGTACTACTTTCCGAGGAGCTGAAAAGTTATAAGGTTTACTGTGAGAGTCTATGTTACGATAAAAAGACTATTGATTCATTCAATTTCTTTTCACTAGCTGTAGCACCCAATCATTTGCCACGTCATACCTCGTTGTGGTCGTTCCCTCAGTTACCGATTCGGGAATGGTACTACTTTCCGAGGAGCTAAAAGGTTATAAAGTTTACTGTAGAAGTCTATGTAACGATAAAAAGACTATTCATTCATTCAATTTCTTTTCACTAGCTGTTGCACCCAATCATTTGTCACGTCATACCTGGTTGTGGTCGTTTCCTCAGTTACCGATTCGGGAGTGGTACTACTTTCCGAGGAGCTGAAAAATTATAAGGTTTACTGTAGGAGTCTTTGTAACGATGACAATACTATTGATTCATTCGATTACTCTTCACTAGCTGTAGCACCCAATCATTTGTCACGTCATACCTCGTTGTGGTCGTTTCCTCAGTTACCGATTCGGGAGTGGTACTACTTTCCGAGGAGCTGAAATGTTATAAGGTTTACTGTAAGAGTCTTTGTAACGATGACAATACTATTGATTTATTCAATTTCTTTTCACTAGCTGTAGCACCCAATCATTTTTCACGTCATACCTGGTCGTGGTCGTTTCCTCAGTTACCGATTCGGGAGTGGTACTACTTTCCAAGGAGCTGAAAAGTTATAAGGTTTACTGTAGGAGTCTTTGTAACGATGACAATATTATTGATTCATTCGATTCTTTTTTTCCTAGCTGTAGCACCCAATCATTTTTCACGTCATACCTGGTCGTGGTCGTTTCCTCAGTTACCGATTCAGGAGTGGTACTACTTTCCGAGAAGCTGAAAAGTTATAAGGTTCACTGTAGGAGTCCCCGTAACAACGAAATAACTATTCATACATTCATTTTTGTTCACTAATCAAGCTTCTGAGTCTGTGAAGTGTCGAGTTTTCATGTTTCGAGAAAATTTGAGTTTCCGAGTTTGACTTTGATAATCTTCTCACGTGGACGGGAAACCGTATCTAAGTCAGTTTGACTTTGATAATGGTCTCACGTCGACAGGATACCGTATCTAAGTCAGGTTGACTTTGATAATCGTCCCACGTCGACGGGATACGTCATCTAAGTCAATACGCATGCCATGTATTGTGCAAGGTCGAAGTGAAACTTGGCGTGTAAAGAGTGTTACCGGGCCCAACTCACGTAGTTACTTTCGGTGTCGGGGTTTGGGTAGATCCGTAGATCAGCTTTTCGCATTTGTTCTCACAATCGAGCCCTCCATAGTACATGCAAAGAGTCACGCATTTGCGATAATCTTTTGCCTTGTTTCTGAAATTCAGAAATAAGTTCTGAGCGTACGACGACGTACTACACAGACACTAATTCAAAAATGAGTAACAAGTTCGCTGGAATTCTGTCGAAGAACATAAAATAAGTTGAATGAATTTCCATTGTTCGAATTCTTTATCTAACAAAAGTTAATGGGTTCTACCAAACCTGTGGACAACGTACAATCAGTTTGATGTTGTAAAGACTAATCATCTATTCATTCCTTTTCACTAGCTGTAGCACCCGACCATTTGTCACGTCATACCTGGTTGTCGTTGTTGTTTCCGTTACCGGTTCAGGAGTGGTGAAACTTTTCGTGGTTCTGTAATATTATGAGGTTCACTGTAGGAGTCTCAGTAAAGATGGAAAATACTGTGTATCTGAGCCTCAACTCTCACCGTTTACGTGAGGGTGTTACGCTCAAAATGCCAGTGAAAGAAATGTGCGTTAGAGTCGTTATTCGAGATTTTTTTGAGTTTTCGAGTTTTGGAGTACTTAGGTCTTTCGAGTTCCTAGTTTTGGAGTTTTGAAAGAATGCAGTTTCAGGGTTTGAACGGAATCAAGCTTTCAAGTTCTAGCGTTTCAATAGTAGAAACATTTCGAGTTTTCAAAATCGGGTAAAATTCGAGCTCTCGAGTTTATTTAATTTCAAGTTTTCGAGTTCCGAGTTTGACTTTGACAATCCTACTAGCGAATCACGTCGACGGGATACGTCATCTAAGTCACTACGCATGTCATGTGTGGTGCTAAGTCAAAACTTCCCGCGTAAATATTATTAGTGGGCCTAACTAACGTAGTTACTTCCGGAGCCGGGGTTGGGGTAGAGCCGTAGCCGTAGATAAGTTTTTTGCATTTGTTCTCACAATCGAGCCCTCCATAAGACGTGCAAATAGTCATGCATTTGCGATAATCTTTGCCTTTGTTTCTGAAATTAAGAAATAAGTGCTGAGAGTACGACGTGAACCACGTATGTAAACAAATTATCTACACCGCGAAATGACGAACATTATATAGTTTTTATCTTTCTCATGGAAACAGCGAAGAAGTGGAGCGACAGTGAGCTTTTGTTACTTATCTGACCGGAAGAGAAAGTGTTCTGATCAAAATCAAAAATAGGGTTTATTGTACAATTGTCCCCCCCCCCCTTGAGCCGAAATAGGTTGGAATCCGACCCGTAGTACAATCACCCCCCACCCTATAGGGGGGTGATTGTACAACGTCCTTCTTTACTGCAGGTTTGGATTGAGTGGGGGGGGGGCGATTGTTAAACAGGTCCGAAGTTGTACTATTACCCCCCATTTTGTATTGTGGGGGTGATTGTTAAACGTCGACATTGTACAATAACCCCCCATGTACTACGGGGGGAATTGAGGTGAGGGAGGGGCGATTGTACAATTTTCCCCAAAAATATTAGCACAAATGTTCTGCGTTTTACAAAAGCCAGTAAGCATGCAGATCGCAGTGCGTCATTTCTGACCGGCACACTTTCAAGTCACGGCTACACCGGAACTCAGTGAACACTTCGCTCGAATTCTGTCTGAGAACTTTGAAACAGTCGAACGAAGTTTTAAGGTTCGAATTCTGAATCAAGTCGAAGATTGATGAGTTCTATCACTCGTATACCTGGTTGTTGTTGTTGTCGTTTCCTCAGTTACCGGTTCGTGCGTGGTACTACTTTCCGTGGTTCTAGAAATTCAAGAGGTGTACTGTAGGAGTCTCAGTAATGATGAAAGAGACTATTTACCTGAGCCTCGACCTACCTCATTACTTTGAAGTTTCACGCTTAGAGTATCAGTGAGAATAATATGCGTTAGATTCGTGAACCGATTTCAACATTTCGAGACATCGAGTTACGAAATTATTTCGAGTTTTCGAGCTTTCGAGTAAGGCAAGTTTTTGACTCTTCTAGTTTCGATATTTGAAAAAAAACGCAGTTTTTGGGTTTGAGCAAAAGCAAGCTTCCGAGATATTGAGTTTCAATAGTGAAAAAATGCCGAGATTTCAAGTTCGTGGAAAAATCGAACTTTCGAGTTTGTGAAATCCCGATCTTTCAAGTATGGGGAAAAATTTCAGTTTTCAAGTTCCGAGTTAGAGTTCGATAATGATGTCGCGTCACGTCAGTGGGATAGTCATCTAGATCAATACGCCTGTCATGTCAAATGTTATGTCAGAGTGAAACTTCCCACGCAATATTGATGGGCATCACATACGTAGTTTTTTTCGGTGTCGAGGCTGCGGTAGATGCGTAGCCGTAGATCAGTTTTTTGCATTTGTTCTCACAATTAAGCCCTCCATAAGACGTGCAAAGAGTCACGCATTTGCGATAATCTTTGTCCTTGTTTCTGAAATTGACAGGTATCTGCTGAGAGTACGACGTAATGCACGTGTATGTAAACAAATCTTCTACACCGAGAAATGACAAACACTATATAGTTTCTATTTCTCTCATGAGGACCGCACAGTCAATGAATCACCAGTTTGCTAGAATTCTGTACCTAAGAACTCAAATACATTTGAATGAGTTTTCAAAGTTTGAATTCTAAATCAAAAGGAATTGTCACGTTATACCTGGTTGTCGTTGTTTCTTCAGTCACCGGTTCGTGAGTGGTAATACTCTCCGTGGTTCTGTAACGTTATGGAGTTTACTGTAGAATCTCAGATGAAATGGACCATACATCTGAGCCTCGACCCATAATCTTTCACGTCGGCGTATTACGCCTAGAGAGTCACGTGAATAGTATTACCGAGTCAAACTCACGTAGTCACTTCCGGTGTCGGGGTTGTGGTAGAGCCGTAGCCGTAGATCAGTTGTTTGCATTTGTTCTCACAATCAAGCCCTCCATAAGACGTGCAAATAGTCATGCATTTGCGATAATCTTTGCCTTTGTTCCTGAAATTGAGACGTATGTGCTAAGAGTAAGACCTGAAACACGTATGTAAACAAATTATCTACACCGAGAAATGACAAACATTATATAGTTCCTATTTCTCTCATGAAAACAGCAGAGAAGTGAATCGAAAGTAAGCGTGCATAACTTATCTGACCGAATGAAAAAGTGTTGAGATCAAACTCAGAAATATTAACACCAATGTTCTGCGTTGTACAAAAGTGAGTAAGCCTGCGTGTAGCAGTTAGGATGTGATGTTCACGTCATTTCTAATCTTCAAACTCTCTCGTCAAGGCTGCACCGAAAATGAGTCAACGGGTCACCAGTTTGCTAGAATGTTGTCTGAGAACTAAAAAACATTTGAAAGAACCTTCAAAGTTTGAATTCTAAATCAAAAGGAATTGTCACGTTATACCTGGTTGTCGTTGTTTCTTCAGTCACCGGTTCGGGAGTGGTAATACTCTCCGTGGTTCTGTAACGTTATGGAGTTTACTGTAGAATCTCAGATGAAATGGACCATACATCTGAGCCTCGACCCATAATCTTTCACGTCGGCGTATTACGCCTAGAGAGTCACGTGAATAGTATTACCGAGTCAAACTCACGTAGTCACTTCCGGTGTCGGGGTTGTGGTAGAGCCGTAGCCATAGATCAGTTTTTTGCATTTGTTCTCACAATCAAGCCCTCCATAAGACGTGCAAATAGTCATGCATTTGCGATAATCTTTGCCTTTGTTCCTGAAATTGAGACGTATGTGCTAAGAGTAAGACCTGAACCACGTATGTAAACAAATTATCTACACCGAGAAATGACAAACATTATATATGTTGGATATGTGAACCATTATCACGTATCATCTCTGTTGCATATCATGTCTACGCTCATTAGCATACGTCTGCTACCCTGTTAACGTGTTACGTCTTCTCGTCTGCTTACGTGTACAAAGCAGCGAGCATTGTGAGTATTGTAAGCTCTACCTAGCTAGTAAGCAGTCTGGCTACTAGGCTAGTTCTCTATCTTCTCTCTCCCAGTCAGGTATCAAGGCTTTATTGTACTGTCTCTTATATTTTCATAATAAACCTAGTCTAGTTACTGTTTTGTTGTGTTATATTCAAAAGGCTAACGTATCGCCTGAAATACCTATTCGTTGTGACTTCGTGAGTACGAGGGTTACAACATAATTGGCGATCAGGATAGGCAAAACTCTCGTTGCATTTACTGGTAAGTTACTGGTAAGTTTGAAACCCTTGGAACACTCAACTGTTGTATAGTTGTACTGTGTACAATCGATTCGGAGACCCTCACAGGTCAATACAACATATCGGAGACCCTCACAGGTCAATACAACAATTCGGAGACCCTCACAGGTCAACACAGGAGTGCTCTGTCTTTATTTTTACCTTTGCGAAGTTGTCTGACGTTGCTAACGTCACATAGACACTGTCGCCGATCTTCCAAAGGGCAACCGAGTGAATTCTTGGGTTGAAAGCTATTTTCCTAGGGGAAGTGCTGCCCAAATTTTCATTTTCGGGTTGAATTATTGGCAGAATACAGGGGAAGTGCTGCCCAAATTTGCATTTGGAGTAATAGTGAATTGTTGTGATTTGGATCGGTGATGAATCAAACAACACTATGACTAAGACAAAGGAAGACGCAAAGGAGAAGAAAAGTATGCAGGAATTGTTGTTGAAGTTGTTGCAAGGGCAACAAGAACAGCTCAAACGTCAAGAGGAAAAACAAGAGGAACAATTCAAGCAACAGGAGAAACGAATGCAGTTGTTGGAAGACATACTGCTGGAGAGGAGGACAGAGCCAGGCAGTGTATCTTCATTACCAGTTCTCTCAGGAACAACTAGGTTGATGGCTGATCTCAGTGGGAGATTAGCAGTCTTCAATTTTGATCCGGAGAGTGATCAAACTTTCTCAAAGTGGTACGAACGTTATGGAGAAGTTTTGACTGTGGATGGAGAAAGGTTGGATGACAAGTCTAAGGTTAGACTATTGGTCGGAAAACTTTCGAATGATGTGTTTGATCGCTATACAAAGCAGATCTTACCAAACTCGACCGCAGAGGTGACTTTCGACGATACCATCAAGATTTTGAAGGAGATGTTCGATGTGAAAATATCAGTGTTTTCGACACGATATCATTGTCTCAAAATAGAGAAGAAGGACACGGAAGACTACATGGAGTACACTGGCCGCGTGAATGAGCAGTGTGAGAAGGCGAAGCTCCAGGAATTGGACAAGGATGGTCTGAAGGCACTGTTATGGATTTATGGATTGAAATCTAACAGAGATGCGGAACTCAGACAGCGACTTCTCATGTTTCTGGACCGTAAATACTCTGATCAGAAGACTGTCACGTTACATGATCTGTACAAAGAGTGTGATTTGTGGCTCAACATCAAGCGAGAGGCAAAGATGGTTGAAACAGGAGCACAAGATGTGAATATGGTTAGAACAAGGAACGACAGCGGAGATAGCATTGACACAGCGAGACATTCCGAACTTTTATGTTGGAACTGCGGAAAAGGTGGGCATATCTCGCGCAAGTGCCAATCCAAGAAGTGGAACTGTGGTAAATGCAAAGGCTCAGGACACAAACCAGAATTCTGTGAACGTTCGAGGAAGTTCAGAACTGGAATGAGGGATGTGAGGACTCGTGTGAATAACTCGGTGGTAGTTGAGTCTCATAGTCCAAGAAAACAGGTCAACGTGGTTCGACGTTACCTTTCTGTTCAAGTCAACGGATACAAGTTGGAAATGCAATTGGATACGGGTTCCGACATCACTATGATGAGTGTGAGTGATTGGAAACGTATTGGAAGTCCGAACTTGGAAAGATCGAGAGTGAGAGTCGTAGATGCCAAAGGAGACAGTATGGTCGTGTTGGGCAGACTCAAATGTCACTTCAAGATCAATTCGACAAATGGAACAGGATATGCATATGTGTCAGAAGCTGAAAGTCTGTGTGGCTTGGAATGGATAGCACAAGACGAGAAAATGTCGCATCATTTAAGTAAGATGGCGGACATGTGCGCGATGGAAGATCTCGGCACAGCAGAAAGTTTGGAATCACCAACGAAGGATAGCGGACAGACCATCAATGGAGGAAATGGTATTATGGAGACGTTCCGAAGAGAAGAGTATTCTGGAAAGAATAAGGCTCGAGGAAGTTCCATAAATCCGGTGATTCCACAGCAGAAAGTTTCCGGCGTAAGCACAGCATGGTCAGCGGAAACGGAAGGATACTGTACGTCAGCACCAAGGAGGGTATGTCAATCAGTCAAGGAGTTGTCAGGTCCTGGAAAGGAGAGACACACAGATGATGATTTGACGAAACCGAAAAGTGTGTGGCGGAAGGTTACTGTCAATGTGATTGGACCAATGAATGGCACTTCCTATCTTGTTGCAGAAGATATGGAAGAAAAGTGGCCAGTGGTCGCAAGGATGACAGATATCAGATCGAAGTCAACAATCAGAACGTTGAAGGAACTGTTCAAAGGTATTGGACAAACCCCAAAAACTGTTGTAACTGGTTCGAGTTCACAGTTTACATCTGAGAAGTTCAGAATGGGGTGTGTTGAGGCTGGTTGGGTAACTGAGTATGTTGACCCTGAGACCAAAATCACAGAAGGAAGATTAGCTGGACAACTTCTGAAGGAATATCAGAAATGCCGGTTGTCAGCAAGCGAGCTGTCTCTCGAGATGGTGAACAAGATGCGGGAAGCATACATTTTGTCGTGGGGGAAGGAAGAAGAAGAAGATGAACTCGTTCCCATGTCGTGTCGATGAAGAAGAATCAGTCCGTGCCAAAGATTGAAGATCAGTGCCGCTCTACTAAGCTCAGTCTTCGATGTCTCTCTTCGTGACTTTAGTTCATGTTTCGTTCTTATTCTTATCCCCAATGTTTGATGTTAAAAAGAGGAGGTGTTGGATATGTGAACCATTATCACGTATCATCTCTGTTGCATATCATGTCTACGCTCATTAGCATACGTCTGCTACCCTGTTAACGTGTTACGTCTTCTCGTCTGCTTACGTGTACAAAGCAGCGAGCATTGTGAGTATTGTAAGCTCTACCTAGCTAGTAAGCAGTCTGGCTACTAGGCTAGTTCTCTATCTTCTCTCTCCCAGTCAGGTATCAAGGCTTTATTGTACTGTCTCTTATATTTTCATAATAAACCTAGTCTAGTTAGTGTTTTGTTGTGTTATATTCAAAAGGCTAACGTATCGCCTGAAATACCTATTCGTTGTGACTTCGTGAGTACGAGGGTTACAACAATATAGTTCCTATTTCTCTCATGAAAACAGCAGAGAAGTGAATCGAAAGTAAGCGTGCATAACTTATCTGACCGAATGAAAAAGTGTTGAGATCAAACTCAGAAATATTAGCACCAATGTTCTGCGTTGTACAAAAGTGAGTAAGCCTGCGTGTAGCAGTTAGGATGTGACGTTCACGTCATTTCTAATCTTCAAACTCTCTCGTCAAGGCTGCACCGAAAATGAGTCAACGGGTCACCAGTTTGCTAGAATGTTGTCTGAGAACTAAAAAACATTTGAAAGAACCTTCAAAGTTTGAATTCTAAATCAAAAGGAATTGTCACGTTATACCTGGTTGTCGTTGTTTCTTCAGTTACCGGTTCGTGAGTGGTGATACTCTCCGTGGTTCTGTAACGTTATGGAGTTTACTGTAGAATCTCAGATGAAATGGACCATACATCTGAGCCTCGACTTATAATCTTTTACGTCGGCGTATTACGGCTAGAGAGTCACGTGAATAGTATAACCGGGTCAAACTCACGTAGTCACTTCCGGTGTTGGGGTTGTGGTAGAGCCGTAGCCGTAGATAAGTTTTTTGCACTTGTTCTCACAATTAAGCCCTCCATAAGACGTGCAAAGAGTCACGCATTTGCGATAATCTTTGTCCTTGTTTCTGAAGTTGAGACGTATGTGCTAAGAGTAAGACGTGAACCACGTATGTTAACAAATCATCTACACCGGGAAATGACAAACATTATATAGTTTCTATTTCTCACATGAAAACAGCAAAGAAATGAAGCGATAGTGAGCTTGCATAACTTATCTGACCGAATGAAAAAGTGTTAAGATCAAACTCAGAAATATTAGCACCAATGTTCTGCGTTGTACAAAAGGGAGTAAGCCTGCGCCTGCGTGTAGCAGTTAGGATGTGACGTTTACGTCATTTCTAATCTTCAAACTCTCTCGTCAAGGCTGCACCGAAAATCATTCACCAATTTGCTAAAATTCTGTACCTGAGAACTTGAAAACAATCGATTGAATTTTCAAAGTTTGAATTCTAAATCAAAAGAAAGGTCAACGGTTTTTTTACAAACCCGTGAACAGCGTACGATCAGTTTAGTTGGGTAAAGATCGTACCTCTGTTCTTTTTTTCACGAGTCGTATCACCCAACTATTTGTCACGTCTTACCTGGTTGTCGTTGTTCCTTCAGTTACCGGTTCGGGAGTGGTGATACTCTCCCTGGTTCTGTAAAGTTATGGAGTTCATTGTGAGAATCTCAGATAAAATAGACCATACTATGAGCCTTGACTCTTAACCTTTCAAGTCGGAGTATCACGCCTAGAGAGTCACGTGAATACTATTACCGGGTTAAACTCACGTAGTCACTTCCGTTGTCGGGGTCGCGGAAGAGCCGTAGCCGTAGACCAGTTTTTTGCATTTGTTCTCACAATCAAGCCCTCCATACGACGTGCAAAGAGTCACGCATTTGCGATAATCTTTGTCCTTGTTCCTGAAGTTAGACGTATGTGCCAAGAGTAAGACGTGAACCACGTATGTTAACAAATCATTTACACCGAGAAATGACAAACATTATATAGTTTCTATTTCTCTCATGAAAACAGCAGAGAAGTGACGCGATAGTAAGCTTGCGTAACTTATCTGACTGAATGAAAAAGTGTTAAGATCAAACTCAGAAATATTAGCACCAATGTTCTGCGTTGTACAAAAGCGAGTAAGCATCCATGTATCAGATGGGATGTGATGTTCACGTCAATTTCAATTTTGTACTGTCTCGTCAAGGCTGCACCGAAAATGAGTCAATGAGTCACCAGTTTGCTAGAATGTTGTCGGAGAACTAAAAAACATTTGAATGAATTTTCAAAGTTTGAATTCTAGATCAAAATGAATCGTCACGTTATACCTGGTTGTCGTTGTTTTCTCAGTTACCGGTTCGGGAGTGGTGATACTCTCAGTGGTTCTGTAAAGTTATGGAGTTTACTGTAGAGTCTCAGATGAAATTGACCATACATCTGAGCCTCGACTCATAACCTTTCGCGTTGGAGTATTACGCCTAGAGAGTCACGTGAATAGTATTACCGCGTTCAACTCACGTAGTAACTTCCGGGGTCGGGGTCGGGGTAGAGCCGTAGCCGTAGACCAGTTTTTCGCAATTGTTCTCACAATCAAACCCTCTATAGTACGTGCAAAAAGCGACGCATTTGCGATAATCTTCTTCTTTGTTTCTGGAATTCAGAAGTAAGTGCTGAGAGTACGACATGAACCACGTATGTTGCCAAATTGTCTACGCCAAAAAATAACAAACACTATATAGTTTCTATCTCTCTCATGAGAACAGAGAAGAGGTGAAGCGATAGTGAACTTTCGTTACTTATTTGACCGGATGAGAAAGTGTTTAGTTTTAACTGAAAGTATTAGGCTCCAATTTTCTGTGTTTGTGTTTGGTCAGTTACAATAACGATTAAGCATGCATGTCGCAGATAGGATGTGATGTTCACTTCAATTCTAATATTTTGACCCTCTCGTCAAGACTGCACCAAAAATGAGTCACCATTTAGCGAGAATGTTGTCTGGGAACTCAGAAGCAGTCAAATGAATTTTCGAAGTTCGAATCCTGAATGAAAACGAAAGTAAACGGGTTCTATCAAACCGTTGTGAACGGAGTACAATAACTTTGGTGTGGTGAAGACTAGTCATCTGTTGAATTTGTTTCCAGTTGTAGCACGCAATCATTTTTCACGTCATACCTGGTTGTTGTTGTTTCCTCAGTTACCGGTTCGTGAGTGGTGATGCTTTCCGTGGTTCTGTAGAGTTATAGAGTTTACTGTAAGAGTTTCAGTAATGATGAAAAGACTATACACCTGAAACTATATTATACTCTTACCTTTTACGTTGAAACATTTCGCCTGGTCACGTTAAAAGTATCACCGAAATAAACTTACGTAGTTACTGCTGGTGTCGGGGCTGGGGTAGAGCCGTAGATAAGCTTTTTGCATTTGTTCTCACAATCAAGCCCTCCATAAGACGTGCAAATAGTCATGCATTTTCGATAATCCTTTTCTTTGTTTCTGAAGTTGAGAGGTATGCTGAGAGAACGAAGTAAAGCACGTGTATGTTACCAAGTTACCTACACTGTAACTACCTCGAAAATGAGTGATCAGTTTACTGGAGTTTCGTCTAAGGACTCAACATCAGTTGAATGAATTTTCACTGTCCGAATTCTGAATCAGAACAAAGGTCAATGGGTTCTATCAAACCTGTGGACAGTGTTCGATTAATTTGGTGGGGCATGGGTCTTAGACAGCGGCCAGCTCATTTGCGTTTTCTTGATGTGCACGTCCGACACAAATTATCAACAAAAGCTTGCTTCGCAACGCTCAATCGATTCTGCCAGTTGCTGTCTCTACTTGAAACATGTATACTATAATCCACCTTGTAGTAGAACTTGTAGTGGCTGTCTCAGTTGTCCCGATTGTTCCGGTTGTCTGGGTTCTTCCGGTTGTTCCGGAATGGTCAATACAAAGTTGTTTACAGTTCTTCCCATGCATTCTTTCACAAGTTTTGATACAAACGCTCGTCAAGTCGGCGTTACTGAAACCATTCCAGTTCAAACACTCGTTTCCCAAAGTCAGCGTATAGTTTAGGGTTCACTCCTATCCGGCTGTGTGTTTAGTTTGAATTTGTAGAGTTTGACAGGCATCGGTCCATCAAACTACGACAATGATGTGCTCAATTCTCTTTCCAATTCTCACCGAAAAATACACATAATTCAAAATGAACCATTCGAACTAACATACAAAAAAACGACTCATAAATAACTCTTCATGTCTCAATTTGATTATGGAAGCCTGGGGTTCAGAACGGAAGCGGAAACTCAGCCTCATGAATTGTTGAGAGAACTAACACGTTTAAGATCGCGAAGATCGACATCAGCAAGAGAAAAGGAAGCATATTCACTCGCGGGATGTCTTGGTTACATGTTCCTTTTCTTATATGCTGCAGAAATGAATCATTTTCAATTAACCCGCAACAGAAATGAATCATTCTCAATTTCCCGTCATCATTTGATAGTTTCGGGCTCATTTTCGAGAGATGGTTCATTCTGCGAATTCTTGAGTTTAAAGGTGACTTAGGAGTTCTGAATAGCTCGTTTTGCCGTGTTGATGAAACACATGAAACACGTACCCAGAGCGCGTGAACGCGGTGAGGTGTAACCCGGCGAACTTGCTCGCATCACGCTGAAACTGCCGTAATAATCGCGCTTTTTTCTGACGAATATTGCGCCTGGTGATGAGTGACTCAAGAGTTCAATAAATGTAGGGACATGAAACGCATTGCGTTGTGGTGCACACTCTATCGAACATCCGACTGCGCACGGTTCATGAAATCTTCTAAGGTGGCTTCACCGCTGTCCCCCTAGGACAAACTTGCTAGAAAGTTGTAATCAGTTTATTATCTACAATCGTCGCGTGAATATATGTACGTAGTAAGCCGTCACGCACAAAACTCTTGGTGTGAGGTTGAAAATGCAATTTTAGGCCGCGTTCTTCGATTATTTTTCTGGTTTACCTTGTTATTCATATATTCACGTGGTTCGCGTCTGTTTTCTCTGTATTTGCTTGTACAGATTGGACCGACATCTCACTACTTTGTTCAACGATCATTGGTTTTCTTTTACCACACATTGTTTTGCATTTGACTTTTAATCGAACATCCGCATGTAGCAAATCAATATCTCTCTTCATGATCAACCAATATCTTTCTACTATATGGATCAACAAATAGTCTTTTTGAAAACAATGTTTGAATTGGTCAGAGGTAGAACTTCTCGTAACGAACTCAGCTTTAATAACATCAAATATCACGCCGAAAAGTAGAAAGAGTTCATATATCGAGTGCTCTGTCTCAGTTGGAATTTTGATGAAAATCGTCACGAAATAGTTGAACGTTTCTCATGGTGATAGAAATAAACTGAACATGGCCAGGTATCATCGTTGAAATATTTCAAAACTTATCAATAACATAATCCTTGTATGGCTGAACAATACTCAATCAAGTTTCACAATTCGAGATGCAACATTTATTAGGTCACTTCAAATCGTCACGAAATGGTTAAATGAAATTTTCGAATGTTGACATCTTTTTTAATCGTCAGAATTCCCGGATTGTGACGGAACGTTTTTACAGAGAACACAAATCCTCACACCAGTTCTTGAAAAAAAAGATAGAGCAGTTCTTGAGACATTGGCTGTGGGCACTGAAATTATATTCATAAAAAATGAAAGCATAGTTTGAGAAGCAATTTAGAAAATACTTTTTGGCACTCTCTTGAACTCACAAAAGCAAAGTTTTCAGATTCAAACTTTGTTCGATAGATGACGCATTACTGAAAATTTATTTTCTGTATAGTCCGTTTCACCTATCGATAGTAGGCCAGTACAGTTCATCGGAATCAATTGTCAAAACAATGATGTAATACAGTAACACTGAATAATTCGTCACGCTCTACCTGGTTGTCGTTGTTGTTTCCTCAGTTACCGGTACGTTAGAAGTGACACTTTCCGTGGTTCTGTAATGGTACACGGGTGACCGCATGTGCCAATTGAATCGGTTGATTGAGCAATCGCCGCGCGCTCACAAACACCAGTTTCGCATCATAATGCGTGCATATACTCACGCATTCGCAATAATCTTATTTTTTGTTTCTGAAACCTAGAGGTAAGAAAGTGTTCAGATCGTACTCAAAAATGTGGGCGCCAATTTTCTGCGTTTGACCAGCTACAAAGGCGAGTAAACATGCAGGCCACAGCGTCATTGTTAACCTCAACCTTTTCACGTCAACGCTTCACTAAAAATGAGTAACCCGTTCACTGGAGTACTGTTTGACAACTCAAAAACCATGGAACAAATTCTGAAAGTCCGAATTCTGACTCGAAACGATGGTTATTGAGCTCTATACAACCTGTTGACAGCGTACGATCAATTTGTTGGCTCATCTGCTCATTGTGTCACTTGTCGTAGCACCTAATGATTTGTTTACCTGGTTGTCGCTGTTTCATCAGTTATCGGTTTGTGAGTGGTGATACTCTCCGTGGTTCTGTAAAGTCCTAGAATTTTCTTTATGAGTCTCATTTATGATGAAAGCTATTCATGTGCATGCCATGTTTTTTGTTATGTCGGAGTTAAACTTCTCACGCAAAACGTATTACCGCCCTCACTTACGTAGTTTCTTTCGGTGTCGGGGCCGCAGTGGAGGCGTAGCCGTAGATCAGTTTTTTGCATTTTTTCTCACAATCAAGCTCTCCATAAGTGGTGCAAACAGTCACGCATTTGCTATAATCTTTGTCTTTGTTCCTGAAACAGAGAGGTTAGTGGTATACGTACGACAAGAAACACACGTATGGAACCGAATGTTACCATTTTTCGACGAGGCGATGGCATGATAATCAATCGAGAAGGGTCACCTCACACGACCGAACAAGGGGTGGAGTAATTCTGCCATGAAGACAGAAACTACATGAATCAATTGAGTAGTGGAGTGCGCATTGGTTACTCATCTGACCAGCTGAGCAAGCGTTTAGATCAAACTCAATAATGTTAGCGCCCATTTTATGCGTTTGGCCATTTACAAACGCGAAAAACATGCATATCGCAATGCGTCCTTAATAACTTTCACACTATCACCTCGAGGCTGCACCGAAAGTGAGTAACCAGTTTGCTGGATATTTGTCCAAAAACTAAAAAACGATTAAACGAGTTTTCAAAGTTTGAACTGTGAATCAAAATGGTTAATGGGTTCTATCAAAACTGGACAACATACAATCAATTTGGTGGGGTGAAAAATGTTCATCTGCTGACTTTTTTTTACCAGTCGTATCTAGTTTTCATTTGTATACCTGGTTGTAGTTGTTCCTTCAGTTACCGGTTTGTGAGTGTTGATACTTTTCGGGGTTCTGTAAAATGGTGAGGTTCACTGTGAGTTTTCAGTAATGATTGTACTATGTCCGAGTAACACTTCCCCCACAAAGCGTATTACCGGGCTCACTTACGTAGTTTCATTTGGTGTCGGGACCGCAGTAGAATCGTAGCCGTAGATCAATTTTCTGCATTTGTTCTCACAATCAAGCCCTCCATAAGACGTGCAAACAGTCACGCATCCGCGATAATCTTTGTCTCTGTTCCTGGAATCGAGAGGTCAGTGCTATGAGTAGGACATGAGCCACACGTGTGTAACCAGATTATATACACCGACAACTGGTCAATTAAGTAGTGAAGTGCGCGTTAATCAGTCAGCTGACCGACTGAACGACTGTTTAGATCAAACTCACAAATAAAAACATTAAAAAGTCTTTAATTAAAAAGTGTACACTACAACGCACCTGGTCGTAGGACTAGCAGTGGTTGTCTCAGTCTTCTCGGTTGTCCTTATTGTTCCGGTTGTTTTAATTATCTCGGTTGTTCCGGAATTGTCAGCACAAAGTTGCTCACAGTGCTTTCCACGGAGATACTCACAAGCGTCGATACAAAGACTCGAGTCGGAGTTACTAAAAAAAATTTCCAGTTCAAAAACTCGTTTTCCGAAGTCAGCTTCAGCGAATTCCGAAGTCAGAAGTCGGTTTAGGGTCTATTCTTGTTTGAAAAAGCTTTCAAAAAGTAAGTTGCTCGTTCCGGCTTCTATCAAACTACGACAATGATGTGCTCAAATTCTTTCTCAATTTTCACCGAGAAATGAACACAATTCCTATGAACAATTCAAACTGAAATGCGAAACACGATTCATAAAAGACTTTCTATGTCATAATTTGATAATGGAAACCTGGGATTTGAAAACAGAAGCGAGGAATGCAACTATCATGAACAGATGAGAAAACTAACGCATTTGAGATCGCGAAGATCGACACCAGAAAGACAAAAGAAAGCATATTCACTTGTTAGCTGTCCTGGTAACATGTTCTTCTTCTTATATGCTGCAGAAATGAATCATTTCTAATTAACCCGCAATTAAAATGAATCATTTTCCATTCCCCGTCTTCATATGATGGTTTCGGGCCGATTTTACAAGAAAAGGTTCATTCTGCACATGCCTGCATTCGAATGTGACTTAGAAGTTCTGAATTGCTTTTTTTCTGTGTCTCGGTTTTTGGTATGCCGTGAGGATGAAACACATAGAACGCGAGCGCGTGCGCGCGCGGTCAAGCGTAACCCGGCGAACTCGCTCGCAATTAGCGCAAACTACCACGAAAATTCCGAGTTTTCCAACAGTTAGTACGCCTGGTGATGAAAGATTCAAGAGTTCGAGAACTGTTCAGACATGAGACGCATTGTGTTATGGTGCACGTTTTATCGAACATACGATTCCGCACGAGCCATGACATCTACTAAGGTTGCATCACCGATGTCCCCATAAGAGAATTGGTCGTTCCAATCTGTCCAATATCTATGACTGTCGCGTAAATAATATGTACATAGTAAGCCGTCACGCACGAGACTTTTGATGTGAGGTTCTGGTTACAATTGACATGATGCAATTTTAGGCCGCTTTTTGCGACAATTTTTATGGTTTATCTTGTTGTTTATATTGTTCCGTTGTTCAAGTCTGGGTTTTTCTGTAATTGGTTTGTGCAGATATAAGAAACAACTTACTACTTTCTTGGACTATCAGTGGTTTTCTACCACACATTATTTTGCATTTGATTTTCAATCGAACTTTCGCTCGTAACTAATCGATATTTCTCTTCATTCAAAACCGATATCTTTATACTATATCGTTCAACAAATATTAGTTTTGAAAACAATGTTCGAATTGGTCAGAGGTGGAGCTGCTCACAACAAACTCTGCCTAAAGAAAGCTTTTCCCTATAATTTGGATTGATTAAAGAACATCAACACTCGAGTTACTGTTTTTATATGGTACTGGTGGCGTTTCACAATCACAACAAAAAGAAACTAGTAAATCGGTCGATAACTGAGCCTTTCATGAGCCAAACTATCCTCAGGGTTATTGTATCGCAAAGTGTTGACCGAATGATGAATTTTGTTTTGAAACACACAGTTTTCGAGGCAAAATTAGGATTAGACAACCAAAGCACTCCTCACCTATGTCAATTCTCACATTTATATTTTTAAATTTAAGATAGGTTTAGCGAATTTTAGCTGAAAATGTGTGCGCGTCTCCATGAAACTGTGGCACGTGCTGGTGCCTACGAGTCTTTGTCGTATTCACGTTTGCACTGAAACGACCTAAGTTTCGGATTTTTTTCTGATTCTGATTGTTTTATTCATTTGTTCTTACCATGTGTCCACTGAACACGCAAACCTTCAAATTAATGAGGTTTGGCCCCTTTAAATAGCATTGAGTCAAATCGCACGAAGTAGAGAGAGAGTTCATATATTGAGTGTGTACTGTCTCAGTTGAAGTTGTGCTCAAATCGTCACGAAAATGGTTAAACGTTCCTCATGATGGTTGAAATAAGCTGAACTTGTCCAGGTATATCTTTCAAATATTTCAAGACTGATAACGACATAATCCTCGTATGGCTGATCAATACTCAAGTGAGTTTCAAGATTCAAGATACAACATTTATTAGATCACTTCAAATCGTCACGAATTGGTTGAATGGAACTTAAGAAAGTTGTTATTATTTTTAAATAGTTGGAAGTCCCGAATGGTGACAGAATGTAGTTACCAAGAACAAATTTTCTTACACAAGTAACTAGAACCGAGGGGAGAGCATTTCTGGAGACATTCGTTGTAGGCACTGAAATTATATTAATAAAAAATGAAAGCATAGTTTGAGAAGCAATTTAGAAAATACTTTTTCGCACCCTTTCGAATTCATAAAAGCAAAGTTTTCACATTCAAACTTTTTTGATAGATGACGCATTATTGAAAATGTAATTTTCGGTATAGTACGTTTCACACATCGATAGTAGTCCAGTAGAGTAAATTTATGTCGGTGGAGTCAATTGTGTTGGAATTTGTCTAACAGCAATCAGCCTTATTAAATTTGTGGCACAAGCTGGGGTATTTAACTCAGCTGTGATAGGTAGCGCGGCGCCCACAAACAGCCGGACATCTACACATCATGTCCAAAGCCTAAAACAATGATATCCGACCATACTTTCTGGCCGATTTTCGTTTTAACACAAAAACACTGAATAATTTGTCACGTTCTACCTGATTGTCGTTGTTGTTTCTTCAGTTACCGGTACGTTAGTTGTGACACTTTCCGTGGTTCTGTAAAGCTAAAGCTACAAGGATGAAGGCATGTGCCAATTGAATCGGTTGATTGAGCGATCGCCGCGCGCTCACAAACACCAATTCTGCGCACGAGCACTATCTCAAAAGAACGTTTTCGAGGCAACTGATTCAAAAGAAATTTATGATTTATCCTTCCCTATGATGGAGCGTAGCATCTGCCGGATACATCATAGAAGTTATTTACTGAGACATGATCGAAACCGGCTCAAAACTTTTGGCACGCTTTCAAAGTCTTACTGAGAAAGGTTGAACCAGTCAGCTTTTTTCACTGGTCGTCACACTGAATTATTTTACCTGGTTTTTGTTGTTGCTTTCTCAGTAACCGGTACGGTGGTGGTGGTACTGTCCGTGGTTCTGTAAATTTGAAGGCATCTGCATGTCTACAGATTATATTGTTAGATTAAGTGTTTACGGTGTACTTAAAAGCTATGTTTTTTTCTCTGCAAACCTACGCAATTCGAGTTTATATTTTTAACTTTGACAACCCCATTATCGACATACACCGGCGTGACACGCCAGTCAATATGCATGACATCCATTATGTTGGGCCAAACGTTTCTCGCGTGAAGAGTATTACCGGGCCTAACTCACGTGGTTGCCTCCGTTGTTGAGGCTGCGGTAGAGCTGTGGCCGTAGATCATGTTCTTGCAACCGTTCACACATTCAGGCGCCCCTCCATAACGCGTGCACAATGACACGCACTCGTTATAATCATTCGCTTTGTTCCTAAAATTGAGAAGTAAGAGCTAAGAGTACGACGTGAACAACAGTGATCAAACTATATACACCGAGAAATGACAAACGTTATATTATCTCTCTCCCTTCAATCGACTGGTGGAGTGAGTGTTTGTTACTTATCTTGTTGGGTGAGAAAATGTTTAGATCCAACTCAAAAGTATTAGCGCTAATTTTCTTCGTTTTCCTAGCTACGAAAGCGAGTAAGCATGCAGGTCACAGATACGCTGTGACTGTCTGCGTCATTGCCAATCACTTTCCCGACATGGCTGCATTGGAAATGGGTAACCAGGCGGCGTAGCAATCCCTAACAAATCTCGTGGGATACTTCAGCAGTTATTTGCACGAGCTCATAATGACATCATATTGATTGCTATCCTATACCATTGAGAGTTCACGACTAGCTCATCTCATGAGAAACTCATTTGAACTTCTCGTGAGGTTGGAGGGAATGTCACGCGGCCAGTTTGCTGCAATTTTGTTGGAGAACTCAAAAACTTTTGAATAATTTAATTAGAACGAAAGTTTGTGGGTTTCATACAACGGTGGAGGACTGCATACTTGGCGAGGCATGGGGTTTGGGGAGAGACTAGTTCAACTGCATATCTTTGCTTTACGACTCTGCTCACAAATAATCAACAAAAGCTTGGTTTGCAACGCTTAATCGAATCAGCCAGTTGTTGTCTCCAATTGGAAATGTATACTACAACGCACCTGGTCGTAGGAGTAGCAGTGGTTGTCTCAGTCTTTTCGGATGTCTCGGTTGTTCCGGTTGTTCCGGTTGGTTCAAATGGCTCAGTTGTTCCGGTTGTTCCGGTCGTTTCAAATGGCTCAGTTGTTCTTATTGTTTCGGTTGTTTTGGTTGTCTCGGTCGTTCCGGAAGTGCCAGAACAAAGTTGCTCACAGTTCTTTCCACGCGCCCCCTTACAAAGTTTGATACAAGAACTCCAGTCAGAGTTGCTGAAAATATGTTCTCACTTTGAAAACTTGTTTGACGGAGTCGTCTAGCCTGTAGTTTGGGATTCTTTCTTATTTGAGACAAGCTTTCAAAAAGTACATTGTTCGTTCCGGCTGTGTTTTTAGTTCGAGTTTGTAGAGTTTGACGTGTATCATCTCAAAAAACTACGTCGATGCTGTGCTCGATTTCTTTTCCAATTTCTACCAAAATATAAAATATCCCTATGAACAATTCAAACTAAAATATCAAACAAAAAACGATTCATAAAAGACATTATGTCTCAATTTGACGATAAAAACCTGGAATTCAGAGCACAAGCGAGGCATTCAGTCATGAATTGTTGAAAAACTAACACATTTGAGATCGCGAAGATGGACGTCAGAAAAAGAAAAGGAAGCATATCCCTCTTTAGCCGCTCTGGTACCTCGTTCCTTTTTTTATATGCTGCAGAAGTGAATCATTCTTAATTAACCCGCGATAAAAATGAATCATTCTCAATTTTCCGTTTTTTCATTGATTGCTTCGGACTTTGTTTTCCAAGAAAAAAACAACATTCTGCAAATTCCTGCAGTTCAATGTCACGTGGAAGTTTGAATAGCTTGTTCGTTCTGCAAAATTTTTGATTTGAATGGGACTTAGGAATTCTAAATTGCCTTTTTTCGTGTCTGTGTTGCCTGTTCTTCCGTGTAATTGAAGTCAAGCGTAACCTGGCGGACTCGCTCGCGCGGAATATTCGCAGAGAATGTTTTACGGCTTAGTAGTTTAGGTGGTTATCAACTAAGAAACAGTTTTGGGCAGGGTTGTAAAATGGTCGAAACGCGTGATAGCGGTGCGGTATGCATACCGCTGAGCTCTTCTCAGATAAGAGTCGAAAGCTATAGTGGGTGATCAGAAACCGTAAAATCGGTTCTTGGCCTCAGAACGTCCTATTGTACTTTCCTCTTGTAAAGGGGGGGGGGGTTAATATAAATTTGAGTGAAGAAATGGATACACTACGTGGGGTGAATAAGAACTACCATTAGAATTGATATGATAACCACCGAAAACTGGATAGACACCTAAATGTAATACAAATGAAATGATGTGTACAAAGACTACAGTGCCAAACTAGGGTATTTTATTTCCTTATGTTTCGGAATGATCTGGATTGTCCTTCCTTTTCGATTTATGTGACAAGGATTTGCTAGCTGGACTATCTCTGAACGTTTCCGCAGGGAGTTTTTTTTGACAGGGGCAGGATAGCTGTTTTTCATCCTGACTTATCCTTATCGTTGAACACTGTAGCTACAAAATTAGTGGCCGTACAAGGGACGTTCAAAAGATTATAATATTTGTGGGACCCCCGAAAGTGCTTTAAAATCTGCGATCGGGGCTAATATATTGGGTGAGGTCCCCTTAAAGTCCTGGCCGAAACTCTTAGAGTCTTTGCTCTCTTGCCTCTTATGGTGAGTCTGTATCATCAAATCCAATACTACGGTTGCGGAACCGCGACTCCCATGATCCGTCTAGAGTGGGAAAACTGTGTCCCAAAACTTGATCAAAGTCATGATCAACTAATACCCTGGACCGAATGTATCGTGGTCCAGAACAACGTGAGACATCAACGTATATCACGTGAATAGCATGACTTGTGCATAGTCAGTGGCTACATAGGCGAATAAAAGAACGGTTCCGCTGATAAATTCTATGAATGCTACATTACTGACAGATAAATATGAGAATGAGAAGAGTACTATGTACCCTTAGCCAGAAAAATAAAATAAGTTGTCTATGTTAAGTTGGTTACAAATGCTTTGGGCGTCACCCTCTGTCATGACTTGTTGTAATCTCTTCAAACAATTATACACAAAATATCTGGAGAGTTCTCCTGACAGATGACTTAACTATTGACCCTTTGCCGTTATAGAACTCTGTTCAATTTACAAATGCATCAGGTGTCATCTTTCTGTGTATATTGCGTGTAGGTACAGAAAAAAATAGAAATGAGAAATATAGAATGTGAGTGAGCAAAGCATTCAAATGATTAATCAGTATTGAAAAATATGGGAGGGATTACTTTTGGACTAAAAACTAAAAGGTGTAGCGGTTACAGGTTTTCTGAAAGTCCGAAAGTTTGAGCCGGGCCTACATGTTAACCTTGAGCTTTTGGGGCTCAAGATCCTTCAATGCAAATCCCCAATGGTCCGAAATATCACAACTAGTTATTACAGAAAGTAATATCACAAGTGGAAAGAGTTGTTATAGAAGTTCGAATAGTTACCCCGTTGGTAACATATTCTCATACTTTGGAACAACGAACAAAACACTGTGATACAAAGAGATTCATATACAAAACAAGATTGAAAAAGAACATGAAATAAAGTCGTCGAATACAGTATGTCGTCACATACTGTGCTGTGTCGTCCCGTGGCTCTGTCGTCTTCTTATCTCCTGTCCCGATGGCGCTCCTCCTTCCGAGTCGATCGTATAAACTATACGAATGAGAAAACTGTATCTGTGGAATATCCTAATGCCTAAAATCATGATGATCATGTAATGATAATCATGACACTATGTACGTAGTGAGCCGTTACGTACGAAACTTTTTGTGTGAGGTTCTGGTTACAATTGACATTTTGCAAGTTTAGACCGCTTTTTCAATTATTTTTCTGATTTATCTTGTCATTTTTAATGTTTTCGACGATCAGTGGTTTTTTAACACACGTCATTTTGCGTTTGACTTTCAATCGAACTATTGTTCGTAACTAAGCTATATTCGTCTTCATTCAAAACCGATATTTTTCTACTATATTGGTCAACAAATAGTCGTTTTGAAAACAATGTTTGAATTTGTCAGACGTGGAGCTTCTCACAACGAACTCTGCTAAAAGGGAGCGTTTTTCGATGATTTGGATTGATTAAAAACATCAATACGCAAGTTACTGTTTTGAAATGGTACTGGTGGCGTTTCACAATCACAACGAAATGAGAAATGTGAATCGGTCGATAATTAGGCCTTTTATGAGCGAAACTATCCTCAAAGTTATTGTATCGCAAAGTGTAGACCGAATGATGATTTCCTTCTTGAAACACAGTTTTAATCTTTATTAAAACAAAAATAGGATTAGACAACTAAAACACGTTTAACTCATGTCAATTCGTTGATTCGCAATATTATAATACGTTTAGAGACTTTTTGCTGACAATTTGTGCGCGTCTCCATGGAACTGTGGTACGTGCCGATGCTTACGCGTGTTTGCCGTACTCAAGCTCGCACGAAAACCACATAAGCTGGGGAATTTTCCCTAATTCTGATTGTTGTTTTTATATTTTATTCCCTCATGTCCATTGATAACTCAAATCATCGAATTAAAGAGGTACATTAAACACCATTGAGTCATACCGCAAAAAGTAGAGAGCGTTAATATATCAAGTGTGTACTATCTCAGTTAAATTAATGGATTATTGTCCGTTTCTCACTACGGTTAAAACGAACTGAACTTGGCCGGGTAGATCTTTCGAATATTTCAAAAGTTGTATGGCTGAACAATATTCAAGTGAGTTTCAAGATTCAAAATGCAACATTTATTAGATCACTTTGAATTATCACAAAATGTTTAAATGGAATCTTGAAGGTTGACATATTTTTTAATCGTTTGAATTCCCAAATGGTGACGGAATGTATTCACAGACAACACAATTTCTCACACCAGCTCTTGAAAATGACGGTAGAGCATTTCTGAACACATTGGTTGTAGGCACTGAAAAGGTCGGCATGAGGTTTAGGAAATGAATGAATAGTTGAGTGGTACTTCAGAGAATGCTGTTCCAAACTGTGTTGACCAAAAGCAACGTTTTCACCTTCAAACTTTTTTAACAGGTGACTCAATATTGAAAATGTACTATTTTTATAGTTCGTTTCACTCATCGATACTAGTCCAGTACAGAGAATATATATGTGGGGGGGGGGGGGGGGTAATTTAGTTGAACACTTCCCAACAGCGACTAGCCTGATCAAACTTGTTAAGCAAGCTTGTTATGAACTCAGCTGTGATAGGTAGCGCGGCGCTCATGAGCAACCGGACTTCTACACATGATGGCCAAAACCGGGAACGATGGTGTCCGATCATTTGGTCGGGCCGATTTCCGATGTAACACAATAACACTGAATAATTCGTCACGCTTTACCTGGTTGTTGTTGTTGTTTCCTCAGTTACCGGTAAGTCAGTGGTGACACTTTCCGTGGTTCTGTAAAGCCACAAGGATGAACGCATGTGCCAACAAACATATTATGAAACGTAGAATCTGATATATAAGTCGTATAAGTTATTTTCTTTTTTCACTGAGACATGATGGAAAGCAGCCAAAAACGTTTGTTGGCACGCTTCGAGAGTTTCAGTTCGAATGGTTGAAACGAGTCAACATCTCCTCCAGTCTTGAAACTGAATCATTTGTCACGTCCTACCTGGCGGTTGTTGTTGCTTTCTCAGTTACAGGCACGTGAGTAGTGATTTCTTCCGTTGTTCTGAAAAGTTATACGGATGATGGCATGTGGCAATGGATTCGGTTGATTGAGCTGTGGCGACGCGTTCCCAAGATTCAGTGGTATTTCGCAGATTTTCGAGATTTTACAGAAACTGTTCAACAAGAGCGTGTTGTTGTTACTTTCTCAGTTACAGGCAAGTCAGTTGTTACATATATATACTTCATATACTTTTATAAATCATAAAAAGTCCATTATTATGAATCACAAATAATTATTTCATGACATAATTACGAACTACTATATTCTATTGCACATTTTTGACAATTTTTGGAACTATCGGTGACTACGATATCCTTCTAATAGATCAAACTACATACACTTTGCGCGGGAAAAGGTGACAGCGACACTAGATAAGGCAGACGAAACAGAACACAATCACACTTCTTCTCTTTTTCTTTATAATATTAGCACATTAGGATGGCTAGAAGTAGGATTTAAGAATAAGAGTTAAAGTAGTTTATTTAAAACAGAAATAGTTTTCTTTTAACATGTAAAAAATTAGTTGATCTAGTATTTAAGTAATGTTTTACTAATTGAATTTCTTTGTACTGGGTCAGTGGCTTATCTTCTGATGAGGCCTCGACCACTGACCCTAAGACATCGTAAAGGTGGTGAGGCCGAAACGATGTATTTTATTTTAAACTTAGTCAATATTAACTTCATAGATAGTATTTATTACTTTTAATTCATTTAATCATTTATTTATCAACTTCATCCTAGTTAACTTGTATTAATTTAACCTAGTTTTGCTTATTTAATTAATATTTGTGGTTCTGGAAAGTGATAGGGATGATAGCTCGTGTCGATATAATCGGCTGACTGAGCGAGGGCGGTGCGCACACAAACTCCGGTAATATTCCGTAAACTAGCTAGATTTCCCGGAAACTATCTCACATAACGTTCACGAAGAAACTAATCGAAAAGAGTCCCATGATATTTTTACCAATAAACCTATGAATGAGCGTAGAGTCTGCGAGATACATCATAGTTTATTTACTGGTTCATGATAGAAAACAGCCCAAAACTTGGGTTGGCATACTCTCAAAGTCTTCACACTGAATTGTTTTACCTGGCTGCTGTTGTTGTTCTCTCAGTTCTTGGTACGCTGGTGGTGGTACTCTCTGTGGTTCTGTAAATTTGAAATCTGCACGTCTACAGACTATTTTGTTAGACTAAGTGTTGGCGGTGTACTCACAAGCGATGGTTTTTTTCTGCGAACCTACAAAATTTTACGAGCATTGCATGATGCGAAAAATTCTACGATACTTTACCATTGCAATTTTATGGTTGAGCGTAGGACTTATTACATTCACAACGTCTCACAGAACGTTCACGAAGAAGCTAATTGAAAAGATTCTCATGATATTTTTACCAATAAACCTATGAATGAGCGTAGAGTCTGCGAGATACATCATAGTTTATTTACTGTTTCATGATAGAAAACAGCCCGAAACTTGTGTTGGCATACTTTCAAAGTTTTCACACTGAATTGTTTCACCTGGCTGCTGTTGTTGTTCTCTCAGTTCTTGGTACGCTGGTGGTGGTACTATCTGTGGTTCTGTAAAGTTGAAATCTGCACGTCTACAGACTATTTTGTTAGACTAAGTGTTGGCGGTGTACTCACAAGCGATGGTTTTTTTCTGCGAACCTACGAGATTTTACGGACATTGCATAATGCGAAAAATTCTACGATACTTTCTCATTGCAATTTTATGGTTGAGCGTAGGACTTATTACATTCACAGTGTATTTCACAGACATATTTCAAGACCCTTCGTAATAAAAATCAGAGTCCATTCGCAAGAACACATACCGATAACACATCTCATATTATCACACAAGTTTCGATAGTAGACTCTAGTATTCTCAGTACCGACAGGAATGACTCAATACTGAAGACTCGGCTTTACTCATCACGTTGGCGTTTTAAGCGCCTTGGTTTCAGTGAGAAAAACATGCGTATCGATTTGGACTATTTATGGAGTTATTAACTCCACGTTTTGAGTGTTTTTGGGTTTTTGAGTTTTGGAGATAATCGAGCTCTCGAGTTTGAGCGAACTCGTGTTCGAAAGTGTGTTTCACGAGTTTGTGAAGCCTGAAATTCGGATTTTCCGCATTTTACCCTCAAACAGCTCTCTTCTTGAGTCATGACGTTCGAATATTTGGGTTGTAAAAAGGAGTTGACGAGTTTCCAAGTTCTACTCGAACATTTTCGAAGGTTTATGAGTCGATTCGAGTATATATAGTTCCAACTTTAACAACCTTGTTATCTACATAGATTGACGTAACACGCCAGTCAGTACACATGCCATTTATTATGTTGGACCGAGAGTTATGCTCTCATCCCTTTGGGGACTCAGTTGATTCCTAAAATCTACTTGTTTTTTAAATGCAGGATTAAATAACAATAGCTTCTCGCAGGTAGAGTATTACCGGGCCTAACTCACGTGATTGCCTCCGTTGTTGGGGCTGCAGTAGAGCTGTGGCCGTATATCAGTTCCTTGCATTCTTTCACACAAACAGAATCTCCATAGTACTTGCAAAGATCTACGCAATCGTCATAATCAGTTGCTTTGTTCCTGAAATTGAGAGGTTAGCGCTAGGAGTACGACGTGAACCACACGCATGTATCCCTATTCTCTAGATCGAGAAATGAGAAACATTAATTAATCTCTATTCCTCCTATGAAGACAGTGAAGAACTGAATCGATTGAGCGTTTGAGTGCGCAAATTTATTAAAACGAAGGTGAATGGGCTCTATCCAACCGTTGTGGACAACGTACGATAAATTTGATGGGGTTCGGGATATAACCAGTGGCTCGTTGAAGTGCGTATCCTTGATCTACAAATCTGCTCACAAATAATCAACAAAAGTTTTCTTCGTATCGCCTAATCAATTCAACCAGTTGTTGTCTCTACTTGGAAATGTATTTTATAACCCACCTGGTCGTAGGATTAGCAGTGGTTGTCTCAGTCTTCTCGGACTTTTCGGTTGTTCCGGGACTCCACTCAGAGTTACTGAAAACATTTATCACTTTAAAAGCTCGTTTCCCGAAGTCGTCTAGCCTATAGTTTGGGGTTCATTTTTATTTTAAAAAAGCTTTCAAGAAATATATTGTTCGTTCCGGCTGTGTTTTTAGTTCGAGTTCGTAGAGATTGTATCATCTCAAAAAACTACGTCGATGCTGTGCTCAATTTCTTTTCCAAATTTCACTAAAATACACATAATTCCTATGAACAATTCAACCTAGAATATCAAACAGGAAAAACGATTCATAAAAGACATTTTGTCTCAATTTGAAGATAAAAACCTGGGATTCAGAGCAGAAGCGAGGCATTCAGCCTCATGAATTGTTGAAAAAACTAACACATTTGAGATCGCGAAGATCGACATCAGAAAAAGAAAAGGAAGCATATTCCCTCTTTAGCCGCTCTGGTACCATGTCCCTTTTATATGCTGCAGGGATGAATCATTTCTAATTAACCCGCAATAAAAATGAATCATTATTATTTTTCCGTCCTTCCATTGATGTTTCGGACTTTGTTTTCCAAGAAAAAGCAACATTCTGTAAATTCTTGCAGTCCCATGTCACGTGGAAGTTTGTTTAGCTTGTTTTTTTTCACTTTGTGACTGTGTCGTTTTCTGCGAACTTTGCAAGATGAACAGTTTCAGTGCGTGTGATGCGCGTGGTCACGCGCATCTCGGGAAACTCGCTCGCGTTTCGCTCAGAATCGGGCAATAGTGGCGATTTTACTAGCGATTTGTGCGCCTGGTGATGAATATGCGAATATCTTAAGATTGTATGAAACATAATATCGAATGTGCTTCTCACATCTGTGTAGTTAGTTTTTCACTCAATTCCATGTTTCTTCGTACACTGTGTTCATGTGATTAGCGTCGGATTTGGTCGGATTTGGTCCACACAATCGACCTGCTCTAACTTGGCAACCATTGCGCCAGAGTGGGAAGAGGTTCATGTTAGGCTCAATCAAAAGGCTACTGTGAAAGGATCTCGCTAAGTGCGCACACGATAGTTGCGGGGGGCATGCACCAGCAGTTGCGAACTAATTTCGTAGACCTCGCTTCGTGCGACTACAGTGCATCCAGCGCGCAACTAGCGCGCGAACGGTCAATAGGAAACCAGCTCTGCCAGTAATAGGGTAATAAACGTCCCTTTAACAACACCAAAATGGAAATTTGACCTGTTTTTCTTAAAAGTATTGAGACCATGGAACAAACTCAAGGTTTGGATGACTAGAACTTTTATTGCTTTCTTTCAAAACAAACAAAAACAAGAGAACGAGATTCACAGTAACAGTATAAATAAGATGACAAACATGACTACATAACAATGGAAACATTGGATACAATAATAAATAACATATTTAAAGTGATATCCTGATATCAAAGCCAACGAGATGACATCGCCAGCGTTGCCGCTCCGTGCCGAAAATGTCGGATTGCTGAAACGAAATATACCATTCGATAGTAATATAGTCTAGTAAAGTCTATACAATGTAGTATTTGGCTTTTTTGCATATCCTCGTTTCTCACTTTAGGCATACAAAATTTGGTGGGACAAGCAATATTTAATTTTAGAAGCACGCATTTTTTTGGGCCAAGTCGTACTGTATCGCCCGGAGAAGCGAGGTATAGCACAGAATAAAACGTATAAGGGCCACAACTTTGAGTACAATCCAAATGAGAAAGTTATTGAAAAATAAGTAACACACCTTGTCATTGACATTGTTTGTGGAAGAGCTGGATCGCTGTAGAGAGAACGGGCCCTGAAACTAGTAATTGCAGGAATTTATATAGCGCAAAACCTCGGTTTTCTCAAGTAAGGTTAGACAACTATTTTAAAAACAAAGAACTGGCACACACCAGTGAACTATTCTACAAAAAGGAACCTGTTATTAGTTCAAATACGTAAGATATCATGATTTTACATCAAATTAGGGCATCTTTCCAATTTCGGGCGAGAATGATTCTGATTTTTCGAATTACATTAGTGCCCTCTCGAACTACTGTATTGGGGTAACGATAAACGAACTGAATGTTGAAAAAATGCGAGTCAGCTCAACTGATATACTTTAGATTTCAGATAAAAACAAAACCAGAAAAAGTTCAGGAGCACCGTTCGAAAACTAAAAATGAATAATATATACTCACGCCTGTTGAAGATGCTGTCTGAGGTCGAGGTGGTTGTCTGCTGAACTTGAGCGAAGGACCTGTAAAAGGATGTAGAGTGACTATCCTCCGAAAAATCTCTATTTTCAATACGAAATACATGAGTGAGACTGAGACATCATGATTACACATCAAAACTAGACCATTTCTCCCGAGTTTGGCGAAAAAAAGACCCACTTTAAGATTTTTATGACTATTCGAATTCGAACTACTTCGGAGATGAATGCAGCTGGCCGTTCAAAAGTTTTCATTTGAAACTGAAAATTGCCAGCCTGCCCGTCTTTTAGTCCTTTGTTCAGGTGAAAATAAAAATTTATTCCAGCCTTAACCCTGGCGAACAGGCGTGAAGTCACCTTCCGCCACCGGTATGAACCGCTAGTCCGTCTAAGTCTCAGACTCTAAGATAACAGAAAAGCACAACGTCATAGAGATGAAACAATAAAAACAGGCACCTCTTCCTGTGCCTGACAAAAAAGAGCCCTTTTCTCAATTGTTTTGCTGCCTATTCGAGCAAAACTCCACGTGAATGCCAGGTATATTTTCAAAGATAGTATAGAGCACTTAGCTCAAAAGAACCCAATATGCCACACTCACCTATACTCAGTACTACAGATGGATGACGACCTTCCCTATCTGCCACCAACGGTCTGCTTCTATTGATATCACTCCACACCCGGGTAACAGGCAACGATACCGCTGCAAATCATGGAAAATAACTTTGGGAACTCAGTAGTAACTGATCCCGTACATTAACAGTCGGACCATCGATTACCGGAATACCAAAGGAAAAATTACCTACTTGAAAAATTAAACAATATATTTTCATACCTGCCCAGCGAGAGCATGATCCAGGTGAAACAGCGTAAATACTTGAGCTAGCCTCGTCTTATAGTCACACTTACACTCCAGCCAGGTTAGTCTTTTATCTCAAAGAAGGGATCTAAACTTCTATTTGAAAACCTCAAATTTCATGATTTTAAGTCCGACATTTTGTGGAAACTGCGTCAATATTTTGTCGTTTTTGCAAAAACGGGGCCCAGATTGGACTTCGCGAAAAAAAAACGGCCCGTTTACGTTAGGTGTGGGTTTTTCCCCCACTTTTTCATGATCATGGTCATACGCAAATAATATAAGCTATACCCGTGCTGTTTAATGGTTTTTTCAACCACATATTTCATATTTCATATTCATACCCCCCTCTACGGACAGTCCTTCTACGGTTGATATATGATCTGTGTGTGAAATTGTAATTCTCTCAATAAAGTAATACACGGCTGAAATAGTTGCCGTAAAAGATTATTATTATTATTATTTCACAGAAAAAAAACCGTTCAATTCCGCAATCACATATCGCATTAGACCCCCGCATTTATAGAAACCATACCTCGGCAAACATAGAAAACCCAGAGAAGAAAATAAAATAAAAAGAGCTCTATTTCAGCTTCACAATCTTGTAGTTTATTCGGAAATATATGACCCTCGAGTTGAATTTGAGAATCGCACCGCGTTTGCTCACTCAGCTATACATTCTCTCCGAAACGAACGAGATAAAAACAAAAAACCCATCCTACCTCAGAAGTCCATTGAATGTATTTTATTCCTTGACTGTGATGCTACGCAGTCTCCCATCGACTGAAAAATATGAGTTACAACCTATACACATGGAGGATACCAAAATACACAATAAAAAAGTCTCCAAAATAAAATAAAATATAAAACCAAATATTTTTAATTCAAAAAATTTCGATACCGTAATCAAGATGCCTGCACGAAAATAGCTTGTTAATTTGCGCAGTGTATTTCGCGCGCGACGGCATCAAATTGAATTGGCTTGAAGGGAGACTTGAAGGAAATGATGCTCACTGACATTCGCTTAACAAAAACCATACTGAACGTGTACATTATTGGCTGCTGAAACATCACAGAACACATACACACTCAGAGTCTGATTGTTGTTATTGAACGTTCACAAAAAAGGAAAAAAGCCACACAAACCACAGTCGTTCTTGAAGTATCTCTCCCTTCTCCCTTCCTTCCATTTATTTCTTTCACTCTACCTATCTCTCTCTCTCTCTCTCTCTCTCTCTCTCTCTCTCTCTCTCTCTCTATCTATATATCTCTCACACTCTCTCTCTGCCTGTAACTTCTCTCATTATTATCGTCACTTTTCTCATTATTATCTTCACTTCTTTCTCTATCTTTCTCTCTCTCTCTCTCTCTCTCTCTCTCTCTCTCTCTTTCGCTCACGTTCTTACTCCCTCCATCTTTTCGCTTTCTTTCTCACTAACTTCGTCTCTCTTCTTCCTTTCTCTCAACTCTCGTCTCCTATCTCTCACTCCCTCGCCTCTCTCTCTCTCTCTCTCTCTCTCTCTCTCTCTCTCTCTCTCTCTCTCTCTCTCGCTCTCTGTCACACCTCTCTCGCTCTATACGTCTCTCTCCCCCCTCTCTCTCTCTCTCTCTCTCTCTCTCTCTCTCTCTCTCTCTCTCTCTCTCAGTCGCTTCACTATATCTGTATTTTCGTTTTCTATCTCACTCCCTCCTGTTTTTTATTCCTCTCTCTCTCAACTCCCATCTTCTGTTTCTTACCCCTTTGCCTCTCATTTTCACTCTCTTTCTTTCTTTCTCTCTCTCCTCTTATACTTTCTCTCTCTCTCTCTCTCTCTCTCTTTCTCTCTCTCTCTCTCTCTCTCTCTCTCTCTCTCTCTCTCGTTCTCTCTTTCTCTCTCTTGGCTTCTCCTCCACTTCCTTATCCCTCTCTCCTTTCCTCTGTCTCCCACCGTTTTCTCAGTAAGAATAGCGAACGAAATCACCCTTCGATTTCTGACGACTAGACGCGCTGCAAATGCCGACTCGTCGCAAAGCCAAGTGTGCCGTTAGAGTGCAAGTAGAGCGCAACCAGTCGGCAAATGGGCGGGGCTTAGCAAAAAGGGGCGTAACCGTGCGAGCACTCGGCAAAATTTTCTCAGAGCAGTTTGCCGATTTATCATCAGTGAAAGAATTCAAAATCTTGTTGGTCTTGTTTGTCGAATCAAACACGGTGTTATATGGATCTTAAAATTAATTGGCAGTGTTTGCCGGATTTTTGCCACTACAGAGGTTAATGTACAACGGAACATGGAGGCGACTCGAAATTTAATTACCAACACAACATAAGTTCAAGAAAATATTTATTCCGATAAAATCGCTAACGACCGGGACTGTTTCAGTGATATTCTTCGGGATCACACTCATCCTCACACGTTCTCCAGTTGGAATAGATTGACATACACTCATAGCACTCGTCGTAAGAACTGAAATAGAACATATGTAGATCGAAAAATAATATTTGGACAGGTTCAATCAAACTGAACCAGTTTCAGCTTCAAACAAGCTCTCGACCATTTAGCCATTATTGAAAATCAACGCTTCCGTAAAGATATTGCTGACCTCAAACTACGGTATTCTCTGGCTGTGGTTTCAGTTTCCATGTTTTGGCAGACACAAGAAAATTACCAAAAGCACGCTGCCTAAGTCTCAGTGACAAGATTATTGTACATTTCTGGAGTAGTTACTGGTATTACTGAAACATATGCCACCTACTCCATGGTTGTCGTTGGTTCAGGTGCGTAGGTGGTGACACTATCCTCGGATCTGTAAATCGGTTGAATTGTACTCATTTACAATTAGATTCGATTGATTGAGTGATGACTGTGCGCTCACAAGATGTGACTAAGTAGAAAAAATAGCGACATCTTGATGTCATCAGGGGGTCCAATCAAGTTGAGCTCATCATTTCATGATTAAGCTACAAGTAAGAAACACTGAGCATACAACAACATTAAAGGAGACCGGAGAGCAACATGCTTTCTCGTGAAGCCGCTGTATCCTACTTTTGATTGGACGCGTAGCGTGTCGCGTGGCATTGTCATGTGAATGTCACGTAGACTGATCAAACTATAATAGATATTTGTGCTCTCTTATCTCAATACATTTGAAAGCAGCCCGAAACAAATCCTCTGCTCAAGTTGTGTTCCGGGGTCTTTTAAGACCGTATGTTTGTAGTCGGTCAGACTCTGTTATTCACGAGTTCCGACAAAAAGGCGAAAATGAACTACACACATAGCGGAATACCGTGAAATACCTTATAAAGAGTGCCAAATTATTTAGAGACCGTATGTTTGTAGTCGGCCAGAGTACAGGTCGCAGCTGGGATAAGACTGTTTGCGTCTCTCTGACCTGCACTTCTCGACTCGATCGTGATCTCTACAAAAATGGTTGGCTATCTGACTGAGAATAGTTTGAGAAGAAGTTGACCGTTTTCTGTTGACAAAGGTTCGATAACGTCTGTATATCGTTGAAGAAGTTTTCTGATTCCCCTGCCGTCTTTTTTCTGTGTATCTCCGTCTGATGTTATCTAGGTTGTTTGGCATTCAAAAGCCATTTTGTGTACTCTGAATCACACTTTCTCGAAAAAATACCCGTGTTCTTCAACCACCCTAGTGAAAGGAATGGCAGTGGCTGTCTCGATTATCTTGATTGTCTTGAGTGTTGCGAGAAAGTTACGACATTGTTCTTCACAGTTGTCTGCGTGAAGGGACTTACAGAGTAGCACACATATACTCATACCATCAGCGTTACTGAAAATATTCTTCTAGTTCGAAACCTTACTCTGACCATATTTAGGGCTTTGCATTTCGCGCAAGATTTGTTGCGTATTTACATAACTACCAACTAAATGCATGTTCAAGTGAATAGTGGAATACTCAAATTGTAGGCGCGTGGAATGACCTGCCGGTTGGCTGAGGGAAGTCGATCATGTGTACTTCTAGCTCAGCTGTGTTTGTAGTTTGATCACGTTCTTTGAAAAATGGATCGCGCATGCAGATCCATCTAGATATTCTCACTCTCGGTACGTTACCGGCTAACAGTCTACACGGGTGATCAATGCCAGTTGTAGTATGCTCACAATATATGGTATAGATCGTGAGTTTTGACCAAGAAACAACATAATCAAACGACAACACATTGGGTCAGGGGAAAATACATCGTAAAAACTCCTTCAGAGATGGAGAGAGCAAACCCTAAAAGACGCTGCAATCTAAATAATTTGCAAAGTCGATGCCAGATTTTCGATCATTCATTTTTTGGGATCTAATGTTTTCAATCAATATTTTTCTGGAATCTACGATTTCAAATTGTCAGTTTTTTCATTGTATTCCCATGGGATCTCAGAATATTAATGATTGAAAATCTGGCATCGATTTTGAGAGTTATTTATATTGCAGCGTCTCTGTCAATCACAGAGAATAGGAAGCATCTTCACTTCAATACTCGTTGTTCAAACTGCCAACATTCAGGTTCAAACTGCCAACATTTTCACGTAAAGTATGAAAGTGTAAAATAAAACCAATGTTTAGGTGTAAACTGCTAAAAATATCAACTAAACATTCCTACCGTGAAAAAACTGAAAAAAAAATGTTGAAAAATAAGTAAAAACGATGTTCCATGGATCAAAAGCAGTTGGCTACATGTCATGCTGTTTGCTGGCGACCAAACTGCAATTGCTGCTCGAGTCGGCAGTAAATTGCTGCCGACTGCAACAAATGTCGCGTGAGTTGGCAGCAAATAGTATGAACGCAGAGTTGGCAGCAGATTATTGCTGCTTGCTGCCGGCAGCAAGTTTTGCAGTCGGCAGCACGATCGATAATCACACTTTGCATGTTGCTGCTGCTGCTGCCAGAGTTGGCAGCAAAAAGTATGAACCCTCCCTGAGAGCAGTACTGGTAATATGTCGTCTTCGTTTTATGTTCTGCAGAAATGACTCATTTGCAATTAATGTTCAAAGGTGATGAATCATTTCCGATTTTCAGTTTCATGTTTTGTTTTTGATAAAAACAACCACTTAGCGTCTAAGCGAGTGCTCCCATTCGAATGTAATAGGACATTTGGTTCTTTCTCGTGAAACGTGTACCAAGACCAATCAAGGTGAAACTTTTACCAGACTCATGTCAAGATGATCCAACAGGTTCCAATGAAATGTTCTCTAGTTTCGATTCTGTAGACAGGTCAAAAGCTAGGGAAAATTGTACAATTGCCCCCCCCCCCCCCTCACCTTAAGTCCCCCCGTAGTACTATTACCCCTTCCCAATACGATTTCCTATAGAGAGGGGGGTGATTGTAAATGGGGGGTGATTGTAAATGGGGGGTAATTGTACAATGTCGACGTTTAACAATCACCCCCCACAATGCAAAATGGGGGGGGGGGGTAATAGTACAACCCCCGGCTCAAGGGGGGGGGGGGACGATTGTACAATAAACCCAAAAGCTATTTTCATGTTTCAACAAAACAATTAATTGTACCTTGGTTCCTTTTTTCGAAAAACGCCTGAGTTTGGTGGATTTCTGAAATTATCCATAGTTCATTCGATAGATGGGAAACTGAAGAAAAGAAGACCAATTTAACTTGAGCAGAATTCAGACAAAAACCCGTTGACGGGCATAATTTACAAAAAGTGCACGTAACTTAAACCGCAAGCTAGCGTTGAAACTCTGAAAAAGATCATTCTTACTAACTTTCTACTCGAAGCCGGCTGCCATAAAATGTCGTGCACTGTGTGTTTTGAACCATTTAGTGAGTTTGATAGAGTTCTCATCAGGATTAAAGTATTGTGACAAACACTCTCGTATTTTCACTCTCATTTGCACTGCTTTAAACTATAAGATTCGAATTTTTCATAATCGAACTTACGTATTTTTAACAGGGCGGGGAATTGGAAAACTATTAATTTTGTGTTGTCTTCCCATTCTTTCGCGGAAAAGAGAAGAAGAGAGAGCCCAAAGAAAGACAAGAGTTCAAGATATTCTCACTTCACTCTGTTTCTCGTCATTTTCGAATCAACAACAAACACTTACTGAATCACAGAAATTAGGAAACTAACTCATGCTGCCGTACCACAGTTTGAGCAGGTCATTTATAGTTTGTTCCACCCACTTATAACCCTCTACAGTAATCTGCTAACACTTCCAGGTCAAAGTTTGGTATATTAGCGTATTCAGAACTACTCAAATTATTGATAGTGTCTTCTGCATGTTTACTACTACTGACTCTGAAAATTTAAAACCAAAGTAAAGACTTTATCATTAGAAAACACCCTCTTGAATAATTGACGGATTACTGTAGGAGTACATCGATTGGTGAAACAGACTATACCAGCACTAGACGTTTTTAACCGTATACGCGTGTGTGGGATGTGACCAAATACAATCTGTAGTTTGATTTCAAGACTCGCTTTTATTTACGAGTTCCGACCAAAACTCGAAAATGAACTACACACGTAGCGGAATACTGTGAAACACCGTAAGAGTGTCGAATTAATAAATTTATGTGTAAAACCAGAATCGAACCTGCGAGCAAAACATTTGTAGCAGGACGTTGACCACTTCGCTATCTGATCAAATTATGAACACGCTTTGAAATCGAGAACATGTGTGCGTACACAGCGAAAAGTGAGATATACAGTACCCTCCAGCCATTCAGTTGGCAACGACTACTTGATTTGCTTGGAAAGGAGCCTTATATTTGTTGAACAAGCTTCGATTCTGTGATGAACTGATCACTTCAATTAACTCCATCTGTTCAGATAGAAATGCCCATTTTCCGATGATGGGAGCTTGCGGACACAGCATTTGCCGCCGCTGCTACCGCTCAATAAGAAACGACCCATGTCCGCTTTGCAACGACGATGGAGCGTTTACCCACGCCACACGGAACTATCAGATGTCGGGTCAGTTTCAAAGATTTGCGATACAATACGATAGTTCAGAAAAACAGAGTTTGTTATTTTTAAAAACATTTAAAAAAAATGAATTGCTAAATTTTTGCTGAATTTGTATTGCAATTGAGTGATTGAAGTTCCCTCCTCTCGCACTGGGAGGTGAAATAGTAACTCCTCGCCAGAGATGTATACTAGAAGTGAACTATGCACTTTGTCATGCACGTATCTGAGTTCTGCTGTGTTCAAAATGTTGCACGTGACTGTGCAATTGACTAACAGTATACCAAAGTATGTGAAAACGAGAGAGTATACGATAACTATTCTCAGATTTGAAGGATGAGATGGACGAGGAGAAAAGAGAACACGAAAATGAAAAAAAAGGTGTGATCACTCACTTTCTACCTTCCACAATTCGTATTTCAGATCGTATTTTCACATTTGAAGTAGGACGACTATGCAGACCGATTCCGACGCATCGGTCAATTTAGCTGCAATCAAAAAGTGTATTGCAGTTTAAAGGACTGAAGAGTGGGGATTGGTCCACTTATTCGTTTTTTGTCAAATCTTTCTTGTTATCAAATCAGTACCGGTGTTTTTCGGCGATTTCGCTCAACTATGTCTGTAATTTCCGTCTCAGTACACCGCGGTACGCCGGGGAAAATACTTAATTTGTGCACCTCGAGGAAGTGTCGTGAAATGCGTTAGCCGAAGATGTTTAATCACTATTCTGCAGAATAGAATAGGAACGGAATTATATGAAAGAACTTTTTTCAGAGCTGATGGATGAGTTGGAAGAAGAGAAAAAAGATAAAAATGGTGAATCATATTTTGCTTTCCAAGAAAAAAATTATATAAGATCCTAAGCTTCAAATGATTTTGAAATTCCACAATTCTCACAGAAAAGCAATTTATATAATAAATAATAATAATAATCTTTTACGGCAACTATTTCAGCCGTGTGTTACTTTATACATACAAATACAACCAAGACAGTGATCACAATGTAGTATCCGTAGAGGGGTGGGGTCCGTAGATGAGAAACTAGGCATGGGTGAGCGTTATTACCAGCTCATGCGGTCCGCCATGAAGATACCGCGCCGAGTGGGATCGAACCATGGTGTTTTGAGTGCTAGCGCGCACGCACGCAACCAGTCGACCACTCGGCCCCAATTAATATAATGTAATTCATTTATCATGTCGGGAAAACACAAAGCTGAAGTGAGGAACTTTCCGTTACTGGCTTAACCGAACTCACTCCAAACATTTCTCTGCAAATTTGACAGGGAAGGAAACATTATAGAAATCTTTTTCTGGGCTGTGAGGTCTCTAAAATTGAATTTATTTATTTTTATTTTTTTTCAATCGTTTTCACATCAAATTCAGACTCAATGGAATTTGATCTGCTACCTGTTAGAACAAATGTGACAGTTTGATTATAAAAAAAATCTGTTGGGTCCAGTTTCATATTTCTCGCTATACAAGAATGTGAGATTTTAATCGCAATATTAGGGTAGTGAACGCTTCTAGTTGTTCTCAACACATAAGATCAAAAGCGTGTTACATATAATAAATTATGAGAAACATTGTGGAGTTTTGAGAAATGGACATAATACTTTTGATAATCCTATTCAGATTTGAGAGAGGCGCTGCAGCGTGCGGAGAACGAAAAAAAAGGTATATATCATTTTCATTAATCCATATATATATACCCCACTATTTTTTTTTAAAGTCATATGAACCTACCGCTGTCTCTGAGCTCTTATAGGTTTCCCAACCATTTGTGGACGCGGTCAATTTTGTAGGGGGGGGGGGGGTCTCGCTAACGACCATTTAATCTGCGTGATCCATCCACTCTCTCGTCTCCTGGAAAGTAACCAACGGCCTATTGCCTGTTTTTGCTCAATCAATCCATGAAACCCTCTGATGTCTTTTGCTATTGATTGGGTTTCTACGATTCACGATTTGGGATGTTGTTCCTTCCTCTATACATAGTTCCTCGCAATCTCAATGACACCCTGGCAGATTGCCAATGAAACTTTGGACGACTCGTTTTGATGAAAAAAAAGTATAAGTGATCTTCTAGTTTACATGATGTGATGACGGGTGAACAACCACTCACGGAAATGTACAATTTTTTGGGGAAGATTTAATTTGGAGAATAACCACTTGGAAATTGATTGCAATGCAGCCAGATTCTCAGTGAGTATGCTCAGACATTTCCCAGCCAATTGGCCACCCACTTTTGTAGCGGCCTCGACAAGAGAGTGCACAGGTCAAAGAGACGCAGATGTCTGTGGCCTCATTGACCTGCACACTCTCTCGCTTTTGTAGCTGGTCAATCGCAGAAAATTGCCGCCAATCATTCTGAGTGGCGGTTGTTCCGCGCGCTGTTGCTGCTGGTAGATGTGCACAAAAGGTTGCATTTGTTCGTGTTGGGTGGAACTCGGGAACTCGAGAATTCGATTTTTCCCAAAACTCGAATATTCTTTCTCTGTTTTCAGAAGCTGAGAAAAGAATGACTGACATGCGTAAACAAATCGAAAAGGAGAGTTCGGGAGCGGAGGTCGTGTTATTTTATCACATAAAGGGACCGTTTCTCTGAAATTTGAACTGATTGATTAACATGAAAACTTAGAAATTTGCTTATATAGTGTATAAGGGGCCCCTAACTTGTTCCACTAGGATTAAAAACAGGATTTGGTTGAGAACCAAGTCTTTTATGAGCGAAAGTAAGCTTTCGGTTACTGTACAACAAAGCTTTTCTCCGAATGGTGAACTATAGATTTTAGTACCCACAACCTCATTCCGAATCGAAACAAAGTGGGAATATTAAACTGAAATACTTTTTACATATGTTATTTTTTACGTGATTGGAATTTACGATACGCTTTGCACCGTTCTGGAAACAATTTGTGCGCGTCTTCATCAAAAAGCGTACGTTCTGGTGCTCCCGCGTTAATTTGCTGAACGCAGATTAAAAGAGAGGTCATATATCATGTTTTTGCTCTAGTTTTACCGGAAGCAAAATTCGTACAATGAATATATCTTATGTTAATCTATTGTTAACTTACAACGAGTTATCTGAAACTCTGGTTGGCTTGAAATGTTCCGAAGAATATACGTGTCGCATGTAGATTTTCGATTTTCTCGTTGATTGCAAGAAGCTAAAATGTACGAAAAGTTCGAAAGAGAGTGGTTCAAAAGTTCATAAACTGTGTATGTATTGTGTGTAAAAACTGTTTGTGTTTTAGGTTATTTTGAGATGTCACATATGTGCCAATCAAGTTGAGGAAAAAAAGGCAAGAGTGTGTGAGCCATGCAACGTGGAGAATAGATGTATAATCGTGGAAACCGATGGAACTATAGTGGTCAATGATGCAGAGAGGGTCAGTCATGATAAATAATTAAACAAATTGGTGTACGGCCTATTTCATCCGTTTGTCACTTTATTGTGATTCAATTACAATTACACAGTGTCAATTTCAACCGTAGAAGGACTGTCCGTAGAGAGGGTGGAGATAGGCATGGTGGGCTTTGTTACCGGCTCATGCGGTCCGCCAGATAGATACCGTGGCGAGCGGGGTTCGAACCTAGGTCTGTGAAGCGCCAACCAAAAGCTAACCACTTGACCAGTCATGTATAGTTGTCGCTTGGAGACAGGCGGGGCTATACTGTATATCTCTGTAATGTGTTAGAAAACACAGACACAATTCGTCATCAACGTTGCTGGAAACCAAATTGGTATAGTGGTTAGCATTCGCCGTTCGCGCCTCCCTAACGTTTGGATCCGATCCGAGTGTATATTCTATTAGAGTGACACGCACTATACTGCGTTTAACGATTTGTCGTCAACGACAGTATGAAACATTAGTATAAAAAACGGGTGTAAAGAAAGTAAAGATTAGTTTTGGATTGAAACGTGTACAAGAAATATGAAAGAAGTCCAATAAAAATATTTTGAGGAAAAGGCTAATCTCGCTCGATTAAAAATTTCAGAAAAAAAATAATACCGAGATTTTTGTTACGGAAAAGACAACTTCTGACTGCGCCTCACAATGATCTAGCTTACACTCTGTTTTTTTTTCAAGAAAAGCGAGATTAGCCTTTTCCTCAAAATATTTTTATTGGACCTCTTTCATATTCCTTGTACACGTTTCAATCCAAAACTAATCTTTACTTTTTTTACACCCGTTTTTTATACTAATTGAACTCTTTTTCTATCGTTACGAAGTAACGGTCATTTTTGAAAAAAATTATTTTTTTGAACAATAAGCTAAACAAGGAATGTTATGAGGTTCTATTGGAGTTTTTAACGGCGCCGTAGTTCAGAACGATTGGCGTAGTTGTAACCTCGTTCAAGAGAGAGCAACTTTTGTGCTCCAGGCAGGAATCGAACCTTCGTTCGCCGTGCGTGAACAGAGCTTTTATCCAATCCGCCATTCAGACATGTGAATAGGAGTGAAAACCAAGCTATACCCGCCTGTCATGAGTTCTTCATTGGAAAACGTCTTCCTACTACACGTCAACCTCTTCTTTCATTTTTATTTTCACGAAATCGGTCTATCCATGATTTTTTGCGAGACCATTTTCGGCCCTCTCACACGTAATATTCAAATTGCAGACATACTTGAAAAATACGTATGCCTCAACTTTTTTATATCTTTTCAGCGATGTGGGAACTTTTGGAATAAGTTAATTTTGAGCGAAACTAAGCCGAGATTTGAGGAGGCGGACACTTTTGTCGCCGCCGCCGCCGCTGCCGCACGGAAGCCATTTTTGCGAGACGTTGGGCCCTCTAACTCCTCTCAACAAACTTCACTTAGAACGTGAACTTAATGTCTTGTAGACGTGTTGCTCTTTCAGTGATTCATGCAAATATCTAATAAAATGGTCGACGTACTTTGAAGAAAAGTGTAATAAACTGTTTTGGAATGTCTGCAGACCTCTGAACAAAAACTAATCTGCGCAGCGCTCCGCGCTGCGCCCGATTCGTCAGAAATCACATGTCGTAAAACAGGAAAAGATACCTCCGTGAAGCAGCTGGAGATTGTTTATTTAGTCTCTAGCATGGATTTGAAATCATTTCTATGATTTTTGAGGAGAAAGTACTGAATAAATTGGACTGTTACTGCAAGGCACGTAATTAGGGTTTTTAGTTTTTATAATAACAGATTATTCACACTTGTCATCAAATTGTTTTTATTATAACTTATTTTAGATGAATGAACATGTCATGTGTGCCTACTGCTTCATGGAAGGCGATCACGAGGGCCACAAAAGTCATCTGCTAGTCCCACTCAAGGTTCGTGGTATCAACTATGACTATACTGTTAGGCAATTGCACAGTCATGTATAAAACGTTAAACTTAGCAGAACTCAGAAACGTGCAATGGCAAATTGTACATGTCCCACTAGAATGCTAACTTCACGTGACTATTCAATTGACTTCCAGTGTACTGTTAGGCAACTGCACAGTCACGTGAAATACGTTAAACACAGCAGAACTCAGAAACGTGGAATGATAAGGTGTACGAAGCCTCATTGGATAACGTGCGATGACAAAGTGTACGATGCCTCATGCCCTAACTTAACTGCGTTGCGATAAAAGTCCAGATTTTGTTTTCAGCGCTGTTGTTCGGCCAAGAATGCATATTCGGGACTGCGAACGAAGTTGCAGGATGCCACGAATTCTATTGAATCTAATGTGCTTAAATTGAAAAAAGAGTTTGATCTGGTTAGTTGTTTTCAACCAGAGTACGTATGCTAGAAGATCCCGGTCCCTTCATCCCACCCTGCGTCTCCTCAAACATACGCCATTTCTCTGCTCTTACATCAGGATGTAACAGGCGAGAAATAGTGAGGCAGAGCGAAAATCGCAGGATGGGATAAAGGGACTGGGATCTTCTAGCATACGTACGCATATTGTTCTCTTGTTCGCTCGCTCGTTTTCTCTATCTCTCTCTTTTTCGCTTTATTTATTTCTCCAACAGGTTTGTTTTTCCAACGATATTCTAGTTCGTCATTTCTCCTACAACTGAATCTATAGGGTTTTTTGCAAATGTAATTGACGCTGTTTCTCAGTTTATGTTCTATGCCTCAACATAAGTTGCTTGTTTTTGCAGCCCCTCTCTCGACTGGAACAAATTTGGCCT